>WOXC01011051.1:7500-607500 GCA_011680675.1 Gymnobelideus leadbeateri | reverse complement strand
ATACATAAATGTCATTTTCACTTCACATTTCATTGTTTACAGACAATTTATTTTGAATGACTTACATATACCATATCTTTCATTGACTGTACACTGATGGGCTTATTTAACAGAATCTTCATATTATGCTTTACCCAAGATGACACTGATCACCAACATTCTCTTTTGACATTCATTCAAATAAAAGTCAACAACTCAACTAACTCCATTTTGCTTAAGGGTAACATGGAGATATTTTTATTTTTATTTTTTCTCCTTTGCTATCTCACTTAGCTTATAAATTCTAACTTTAAAAGACTAAATGAAAAGCCTCATGGTAGACAGGAAAGGACATTAGACCTAGCATCACAATGATGCCATTATTTTTCTCTATCATGAGTAGTTGCCTAATTTATCTGACTCTCTTTTCTCACATGTAAGATAGAGATAATAATATTTATGCTTTCAACACTAGGAGTGATTGTGAAGTAAGTGCTTTGAAAAGCACAAAGCAATGTAAATATTGATCAATGTAAATATTAATGACTATTAATAGGCATCTGATTATAAAAATATATAATTTACTGATCTCCAGAAATATATTAAAGACATTGCTTCTTAATATTAGTCATGAGAAAAATAATCTAATAATATTAACTAAAAGTCTTCCACATTTATCCCTGCTTTTCATGCTGTAGAAACTGCTTTGAAATTGACAGGCAGGAAATATGGATTTTTATATTATCATTTTAGCTCATGTTTATAAATACACATATGTACATACATATACTTATACACATATACACATGTATATATTCACACACATGTATATGTGTTTGTATTCCATATGTTCCAGATCTGTTCTGACTATAATCCTAATTTGAATCTTTCAGTTCTGGTTCATCTACGTAATAATCGTATGGCAAAAGGTTCTGGACTTTCAATTACAAGTTTCTAGAATTGATGGTTTTGTCAAAAAATAGAATCAGAACAATTCTACTGATCATGATGACCATGTATAATAAATCATAAGGATTTTTAAAGATATGGTAGCCAAGTTCTACCTCATTTTGTTCCTAAACTGCCTTTTCTTCCCTTCCTGCCCACTGGCATGATCAAGAAAATCAAGATCTGGAAGGAACGCATGACATCACTGGGAAAGATTTAGCATTGCATACTTCTGCTGTACAGGAAAGATATGAGGAAAGATGCTGATAATAGGAAGCCCTGTAGAAAATAAACTGTAACCCTCTCTGCTGTGCATCCACGTTTAGGCCCAAAGGCCCAAAGGAGACACTGAATCATTTATTAAAGTAAACCATAACAAGTTCTTCTATCGGTACTACTTTCTTTAAATCCATTATCTGGACCTAACCCTTTGTAGTCAATAATACCCCACCCCCCAAAAAAAAACATAAATAGACTGAAAAAAAGATGGAAGCTTAGAGGTAATATAGTACCCTGTTTTATAAATGCAGAAACTAAAACCTGTAGAAGAAATTGATAGCAGTAGGAAAGAAAAGGAAGAGGTAGCTTGAAATGCTGGGGAACAACCTCAATGACTGTGTTAGCTCTGCTATTTACTGTGTGAGCTGGAGCAAGTTATTTTACCACATCAGTAAAATGCAGGAAAAGAAACAGGATAACTATCTTTTTTTAAGACTCAGTTCAAACACCGTGTACTTCATGATTTTTCCTGATTTTCTCCCAGATATTAGGTATATCTCAATTGCTTTTTAAGTAATTTTCTATTTATATGTACATATTGTCTTGCTTCAATGAATATAAATTCATTGATGGTAGAAAC
This sequence comes from Gymnobelideus leadbeateri, assembly GCA_011680675.1. Classification (NCBI taxonomy): domain Eukaryota; kingdom Metazoa; phylum Chordata; class Mammalia; order Diprotodontia; family Petauridae; genus Gymnobelideus; species Gymnobelideus leadbeateri. Next base: position 605,714 of record WOXC01011051.1, on the reverse strand, counting down.
TGCTTTGGTTTTGTCTTTTGTATACTCAATGCCAAACAGGTCCTGGAACATAGGAAGTGGTTAATCAATGCTTGATCCACTAATTTTCCTGGGATAAACCTTCTCTTTTGGAATTTAACTTTATTTTTGAATTTCTTTGAGGTATTGCTAGATAATGTCAAGTATTGTGCTGAACTGAGATTGTGTCTACTACTCATGGTGACATGAAGGAAAAATGTATGTGATATCTAGTCATATTTCCTACAGAGCCTAATATGGAAGTATTCACATAGCTTAGATGCTTCATATATGTTTATTAACTGAATAAATTGATCGTTTTAATCATCAGAATGTGAATAGTCTTTTTTTACTTATTTGTAAAGGATTTGTATTTTATCAATGATAATGACAGCACAGTTACTTTTATGTGAAGTTTTGCAAAGTTTAAATGAATATTCCATTAATTTCAAATAAACTGCATAGTACCCATACATACAAACAAGTTTGAACCAATTGTTAAAAAAAGAAAAACAAATTCTTTTTCCTATTTCTTGGATCAAGAACAGGTTTGTTCCAAGGCAAATTTTAAATGATAACACCTAAGATATAAAATAAGAGGCAACTACATAAAGAGATTAAATATACAAAGTCTTTGCAATTATGCTATGGACTCGCATATTGGAACCCAGCCTAATTCACATAACTGACAAGGACCAGGTGTTACTTATGACTCAGCTAAGGTCAAAATATCATTAATTATGACTGGTACTCATATCATGTGTACATTTCCGAGCACATATTTATCACAGAATCAGTCCATCAAATCAGCTATAAGAGTTTAAAGAAATATTCCAATTCATAAACCTACTGATATTACTTTAACAAAAAGGTAAATGCTTTCAGGTGAGCATCAAGTGAATATGTCCGATTTTATTCCAATGAACTGTTTTTGTATTTCAAGAGAATTCAAACATTCTTTCATACTGCAAGTCACATTAAGTATTTATTCTATTTAAGTCAATGTGTAAAACCCTGGGGAAAATATATAGATAAACTTAATTATTTAGCTTAACCATAGAACCCCTCCTACCCTACGTACCCTGGTCTTATGGAAATTCTTGATTAGTGGAAAGATATTACATATACACAAATATAAACTATGAATAAAGTTAAATAGACTATTTCTTATTTACCTGGCATAGTTTGAGATTTACAAGTCGCCTTATTTACAACATTCTTGTAAGGTAGATAGTACAAGTTGTACTACCTCCATTTTCTAGATAGAGAGGGTGAATGATTTGTCTATACTCACATGATGTGTATGGAAGAACACAATTTAAAAATAAAAATAAAGGCATCCTGACTGCAGGTTTCTGATTCTAAGTCATCAGTTCTTTCAACTCACTGTACCATTAATTCTGAAAGTGATATGTTGTAATTTTTCCTTTGTTTTTCAAAAAGGGCCAATGACATAATAGGGTAATGTCTTGACCCATGCATGAATTGGATTTAGTTAGGCAGAGTTGCACAGAATTATCAGCTCAGTCTCACTCTCTTTTCCAGAATCATCAAAATCCAGTTGTAAGACAAAAGTCAAGATGACCGGCAATGGCATTGGTTGAAATGGATAACCTTGGTGTCTTTGATCTCTAACCAAGTTTTAAGCATTCCACCATGCCTGCTTCAGCCACTTTCATGTCTGTGAGGACACATTTTTAACATAAGCCCATTCTACCAGGTGAAGTCTTCAGAAGAAGATAACACCTTAAAAAACATTATTGGCCAAATGGCATGAAGTCTGAGGAAGGAAAGATAGTCTGGGTTATTCATTATAAGGCTTTGTGCAAAAGAATTAAAAGAACATTTCTATGCAGCAAGAAGATTAATTTGTAGAAAATTAATTTGAAAGGATCTAGAACAGTGGAAATGATAGTCTTTCTGCTGGAGTAAAATAACATGTCTAGAATTGTAGGGAGAGATCCAGGAAATGTAGATATATAATCAGTGCAATTTGATAACAATGATATGTTAGAGTGACTAGAGGGCCAAGCAGTAAAGATAACTTGTATATTTCAGTTATAGGTGATATCCTCTTTCTTTCCACTTGACTAACCTCCTACTGCCCCCATATTGTATCACACACATTATTTATCTGTATTGTTCTTCTAATATTACACATATACGTATACACATGTATATATATACATAAACACACATGTGTACATACACACATGCATACACATACATACACTTGTACATACATACATTCCTACATACATTCCTACATACATACATGCATAAGCTATTTTATGCCCCTCAGGACCAGGATAGGTCAAGCGTCTTGCCAATAAGGGAGGCTATGTCACTCTTTCCTTGTTATTTTAAATACTTATCTGGTATAAATCAATTCATATTGATTAAATTTTTATAATGTGCTTCAGTTCTTCCTCGCTCTTTTTCTTTTCCATATAGGAATGACTAAGAAGCTTCCTGGTCTAGCAGATAGGGACAATGCCTCCAAATGAGGAAGATCTAGTTTTAAGTGTGCCCTGCTTCAAGAGGTAGGCTGTCACAATGGTTAAACTACTTAATATCTAAGTGACCACTGGCAATTTTCTAAGAAAATAAGTTGCAAAGCAGGTGTTGATATTTCTGCATTGGTAGAGAAAGCCCTTCATGGAAAGCTCCATAAATTATTGATGGAATTAATGGTCTGGTGAGAGAGAGAGAGAGAGAGAGAGAGAGAGAGAGAGAGAGAGAGAAAGGAGAGTCATAAATACAGTCATATATGTACATATATATAAAACCATATGTATATACCTGTACATTATATATGTATATATTAAATTATTCAATAAAATACTAATTTTGAGTGCCTGTAAACAAGTCACAGAAGTAGATGCTGGGAATATAAAAATGCAGTTAATAAATATCAGAACATTCATTTAAAGGAAGGTCTGACTATGACTAGTCAGTCTTCACTGGATAACCCTTCTCTACCATTTTGAGAGTACTCATTCTCTTCAGCTCCCCATCATATGTATGCTTATTTAAGCTTATTTAAGTAACTTAGATGGAAAGTAAATTTTGTCTAGTGAGGGCAGAAACCAGACTGAGTCCATGACTGAAAATAGTGCTAATCCCCACACTTGAGCCAACGTTAAAGTTACAACTAGGGATAAAAGTAGATTTTTTTTCCTCCTGGTTCATTACATTACACATTTATTTGTCAATAATGCTAAGATTCCAAACCTCAATACTATACATGAGAAATGCTATTCTTTGTTCAGAAAAATTGTTCTGTTTTTCTGATCTAAAACAAACTTTCCCTTCTACATTTTCCATTCCGCGGTATTTTATACTATTGGTAATGCTTCTTCATGTATTATTCATTATACAAGATGAGAAAGGCTAGCTTGTTAATGTTCATAAACAAATATCTTGAATTTGTTCAGACAATGTTTACAATTTCAGATAAGAAGCAACTTCCATACTGAGTGGTACAAAGTTGACAGGGAGGTATCTCAAGGTTTTGTTTGGATTTTAGTTCTTTTTTATATTATCTTCTGAGTGAAGCAGTGAAGATAGTTTTTCACAATTAAATATGCATAGTTTAAAATCATCTACTTGAATTAGCTAGCATTCCAGGTTTCTCCTCCAATTTGTATGTACTCCACTTTCAATGCCTAGTTTGTCATGCTATATGGATTTCTTTATCCTCAAAATTTCATTTTGAAAACAATGCTTAATATTTAATATTGTTCTTCAGACTTTCAAATGGCATTAATCCTGATAAAATCTTCCATAATCATTATCCTTTTTTCATTTTATTTTCTACAGCTATTAAGTCCTTTTAATTATCTAACAACTGTATTATCTATTTGCTAGTCTAGCCAATCAATTCTCCTTGTCTTTTTATACTGCCCAGCTGTGCTACCCTTGGTCACTCCATTTTCCCTAACAAAGCTCAGTTGGAGATATGTGAAAACAGAACAATTTTCTGAACAAAAATGGAGAGTTTAATTTAGTATTCTAATTTTTTTCTGATGCCAACCACAAGTATAAGCAATAGAAATTCTAATTTTAAAAAGTATCTTTATACAGAAGTGATATGAGGGGAAATGATTTTGTCTTAATTTGCAATTTTATAACAATCCACTTTCCTCTCTAGAAAAGGAGTAGTGGAAGGAGATGATAAAGAATTTAAAGATGAAATGAAGAAAAAGTTAATAGATCTTCTTCATCCCTTAGTTAAGCAAAGGCATATGTTTTCAAGTGGTTTTCTGATTTACAAGGGGGGTAAAGTCTGTAATTTCAGAGCCTCTGTAGCTTAAAAATGCAATAAAAGGGAGAGGAAGAACTCTAGATATCAAAAGTTAATGCAGAAAGCCTCACCCAGAAAAGATTATTTTTTTAATTATAATTTAGCTTTAAGGAAACCCAAGGGCAAGTACGTGATTTTTTTCTTTGTCTTCACATCCAAGCTGTAAATTCATACAAGATGCCCTTCACAAAATCCTTTCTGCTCACCCTTAAGATGACATGATCTTAAAGCCTTGATCTGCTCATTTGTTCTTATAAGTGTGTGATTTCCTTTCAAATTTAATGTGTAGTCCATGTTTTGTTTTCTCCCTCTGATAAACAATCTTCTTTTAAGATCAGACACCTGCACTGGGCACCTAACTCTCTATTGTTTTGAAAGTACAACTAGAATCTGAACATTCAAATGTGAAATTGTAGATTGAAAGAAACATAGGAAAACTTAGTGAGGAGAGAGTACCTTAGGAGTTTTAAAGTATAGCTAATCTCAGTTGTCAAGAGAATTTTTGAAGGTAATCTCAGAGGTGAGAGCCTTACACAGTTAAGATAGTGATTTAATTCAAAACATCGAATTATACCTAGAAGTAAATATTATCCCTAACTGAAAGAAGCAGGAATAAAAAGCTTAATAAGATAGGAAGCTCTTATAACTTTCATGGGAAGATGCTCTGAAGTGTTTTTGCTTGGAGGGAAGGAAAGAGGAATAGATTAATACTGAAGGCTGTTTCATGCCTGTTTTGGATTGTCTTGCCCTTATCATTTTTATGTTACCTTTTTCTATTCCCTCTTTAGGCATAAACCTTATATCTCAAGCCCATGTCCTCCCTTGGGGTGTGCCTAGGTGAAATAAGAGCTCTTGGGCAACAGAGGAAGCAGAGTGATATAGATGAAAGATTACTAGATCTAAAACTAGAAGTCCTAGGTTTGAGTGCTACCTCTATATACTATTTTATTTAGGTGAAACATGATTGCAAAGAACAGCAAAGACAGAATGGGAGGACTCCCCAAACTTATCGCCTTGCCTACAGTTTATTACATAATGAACTACTGGCCTAGTATAATGGTAAGGGAAGCTAAAGATCTTCCCTGCCCCTCAATGGGTCTCACTTGGAGCCTAACAAGAGAAGCTTGTTTAGGGGAGGCTTGTTTTTTAGGAAGGTCCACACCTTTTGTTCCTTTGTAATTAGGCAGTGGCTTGTGAAGGTTGTGATGTCCTCTGACCCTGAAAAAGGAAATGTATTTATACTCTGAGGTGAGGTTTTGCTTTGGGGCCCATTTATGGGAAGACCTGTATGATTTAGTCAGATGATACTCTAGGTAGTTATTGAGCCTCCCAGCTTCAAAAACCCATATGTTGGTTCTTCTCGCTCTGGTAACTATGTATGTATAAAATGGTCAGACAGCTGGAAGCCCTATCCGTTGATATGTTGAATTGTGTTATTTTCTCAGTCCTTACTTATTGTCTGCTTATAATTTCTGTTTGTATTTTCTGAAGTTCATGGTGCTCATTTTTTCCCCTGAACTAAGTAAATGAAATATATGTTTGAATAAAGTAAAATTGATAGCCCTTGTTGAGTTGCTTTCCTTTAGAAAATTAAATCAAAGAACTTGTGCTGGCAGCCATCCTCGGTATGCTAATGTGCTTGCTATTACACATAGCCAGTAGTGCAGTACAGCCAAAGCTAACTAGAACTCAGCCTATTGCCCTTCAATGCCCTTTCCCCACCTGGACCAAAAGGTAGAAACATAGATTCAGTGCTCAATGAGGCTTAAGGATGGAGTGGAGGGGTCACTCAGAGTACATTACAGATCCTGTTCAGGAAAACAGAGTAAGGAGAGGAGCTCCCAAAGGTGCCAGGTAAGAAGCTCCCAAGACTTTGCCCTAGGTAAGCCAGCAACTCCCTTTAGGTATAACCAGATAGCTAGAAGAATGACTAAATAAATAGCAAAAAAATAATAAGGAGCCTATAAATACTCAAGAATCAAATGTATTAAAGGAAAATAACTCCAAAATATCTAAAAGTAAAGTTTGTCCAGGAGATCAAATAAGTTTCTTAGACCTAGAAGATGACTGAGGAAAGGTATGAATGGGCCTGAACTCTCCCCAATTTCTCTCGAAACAATTTTAAATTAGCCCTCAAAATGAATTCTGGAGTGACAGAACCAAAAAAAAAAGTATGGGGAAAAACAATTTTCCAGTCCAAGATAACTTATAAGGACTGTAGAAAAGGTCTGTCACATTTTAGTGAGAGGGTAAGGTGTCCCAGTACAAATGGTGTCCTGGCAAAACAGTGGGAGGCCCTAGTCAGAGTAAAGATCAGCAACTGAGGACCCACATCCCCAGGAGAGAGCCAGCAATAAGACCTCCAGCAACAGTGGAGCAAGTTACTGGTCAGGTCAAACAGTCTCAGAGGTCCTGGTGCAGGCAGCAAGTAAGTGACCATCTGAAGATATACCAGCATGGAAAGCCAGTTACCAGCCCCCTGAACTGCCCAGTGCAAGATGTTTTAACTAGCACTTCATGTACACTGGAAGCAGAACTCAACTTTTAATGTCATGGAATAGGCAGGAAAATGATAATTTAAAAAAAGCAGACCATAGAAAGCTACTATGGCCACAGGGAAGATAAAACAAAAACAAAACAAAACAAAACAAAAAACCTCAGGGGGAGGCTAAGTGACATAGTGGATAGAGCACTGGCCCTGGAGTCAGGAGACCTGAGTTCAAATTTAGCCTCAGACAATTAACACTTACTAAGCCATGTGACCTTGGGCAAATCACTTAACCCTAGTTGTCCTGACCTCTCCCTCCAAAGAGCAAAAAAAAATTAAATTAAATTGAAAAAAGAATAATCTAGAGGAATAATTTAAAAAAAAAAACTCAGAAGATCTCAAAGATGTCAAAATGTCTGCAAGTAAAGCCTCAAAGTGAATATGAATTTTACTAGGGCCCAGAAATTCCTTATGGAAGAGCTCAAAAAGAATTTAAAAAAAAAATCAAATGAGAGGTGGAAGAAAATTGGAAAAATAAATGAGAGTAATGCAAAAGAATCATGAAAAAAGAATGAATAACTTGGCAAAGGAAGCATAAAAATGGGAAGAGATGGATAAAAATCCATTAAAGAAAATAAAAACTCTTGACAATTATTGCCCACATGTCAAAGGAAGTATAAAACCTAAGTGAAGAAAATTATTCCTTAAAAGTTAGAGTCATGTAAGTGGAAGCTAATGACTTTTTGAGACATCAAGAAAAAAAAGTCAAAATCAAAAGAATGATAAAAGAGAAGAAATGCAAAATACCTTATGGAAAAAGCAATTGATCTGGAAAACATATATGGGAGAGATAATTTAAGAATCACTGGACTGAGAGCCATAATTAAAAAAAAAAAAAGAGCCTTTACCTCATCTTTCAAGAAATCATCAAGGAGGGGTGGCTAGGCGGCGCAGTGAGTAGAGCTTCGGCCCTGCAGTTAGAAGGATCTGAGTTCAGTTCCAGCCTCAGACACTTAATGCACACACACACACACACACACACACACACAAAAACAAACAAACAAACAAACAAACAAACAAACAAACAAAAAACCCTAGCCGTATGACCTTGGACAAGTTACTTAACCCCAATTGCCCTACAAAAAGCAAAAAAAAAAATAATAATAATCAAGAAAAACTGTCCTGATATTCAAGAACCAGTATGTAAAACTGAAAGGATCTACCTATCACCTCCTGAAAGAGATCCCAAAATGAGAATTCCAAGTTGTGCCATAGCAAAATTAAGAACTCTCTGGTCAAGGAGAAAATATTGCAGACAGCCAGAAGGAAACATTATAGATATTGAGGAGTCACAGAATTACACAAGATTTAGCAGCTCCTTTTAGGAGGCTTGAAATATACTACAGAAAACAAAGGAATTTGGATTAGAATCAAGAATCAACTATTCATCAAAACTGAGCATAAACCTTCAGGAGAAAACTGGACATTCAATGAAATAGGGGACTTTCAAGCATTCCTGATGAAAAGGCCAGAGCTGAACAGAAAATTTGATCTTCAAATACAAAACTCAAAAGAAGCTTAATAAGGTAGTCAGGAAAGAAAAACAAATATTATTCAATAAGGTTAAATTGTTTACATACATGTACAAGAAGGTATTTGTAGCTTCTGAGAATTATGCCTCTATTAGGGTAGTTAGAAGTAGTATACATAAGCAGAGGGGTGGGTATGATTTAGCTATGATGCAATGATATTACAAAGAGCGTGAGAAAATGAATCCCACTGCATGAAGAGGTAAGGGAACATTAGAAAGGGGTAAATTACATGTCATGAAGAGGTATGTAAGACCTATTACAGTGGAGGGAAAGAAGAGAGGAGATTGAGCACTGTTTGAACTTAACTCTCATCAAATTTGTGTCAAAGAGAGAATAACATACACACTGAGTCAAGTATGGAAATATTTCGTACACTAGAGAATATAGGAATGGAGGGGGCAAGAAAAGAAGATAAAAGGGCTGATAAAAACGAGGGCAGCTTGAGGAAGGCAGTACTCAAAAGTACTCAGAGGCAGTACTCACTACTCAATACTGGTAAGGAGGAACAGGGTGAAAGGAGAGAGTGAAAAGTTTGGGGGAAAGTAGGATGGAGAGAAATATATGATTAGTAAATATAACTGAATGGAAATGTAATACAGGACCCAATCCTATTAAAAATACTAGAGAGCATAATAATAAATGAAACTTGTCTAAAACGATAAGTATTATATATCGAAAACCATGAACAAAACAATTCCCAATAAGAAGAGGTGAAGCCAGGATGCTCAGTATCAGAACAATAAATCCCAATACTATATAAAGTATTTGTAGAAATAGGCAAAGAAAGGGTCTTAACATATTCCTTTTATTACACAAATATGGTGCTGATACAGGAAGAGCTAAACCAGAGAAAAATAAATTATAAACTAATTTCACTAATGAATATTGATGCAAACATTTAAATAAAATATTAGTAATGATATTACAGCAATTTGTCACTAGGTTAACACACTATGATCAGGTAGGATTTATACCAGGAATCCAGGGCTGATTCAATACTTCTTCCTCTTGTCTGCCCTCTCTCTCCTTTCACTCTTTCCCTACTCACCATTTTGCTTCTGCCTACCCCCTCCCTTATCTGCCCTCCTTTTTGTCAGTCCCCATTCAAAATTTACTTGATCTCCTTCATTCTTACTTCTCTGCTGGACAACATAGGTTTCTATCTTCAACTGATTGTTTATAAGATTCCTTCATTGAGCCAATACTGATGAGAGTGAGGTTCAAGCGATTCCTGTTGCCCATACTCCCATCTTTCCCTCCAGTGTAATAGGTCTTTCACTCCTCTTCAAGTGTAATAATTTGCTGCATTCTACCTCTTCCTTCCTTCTGTATCCACTGTACTCCTCTTTCCAATCCCTTAATTTTTTTATGCTTTTTCTTCAGATTCAAATTATACCCATACCATCTGTCAATTTATGCTCTAGTATTAGTAGCACAATTATAAAGAACTGCAAATATCACTTTCCTATCACCTTCCTATGTATGGAAGTAGTTTAACTCTATTGAATCCCTTATGTTTTCTTTTCCCTTTTTTCCTGTTTGTGCTTCTATTGGGTCTTGAATTGGAGGTTAAGTTTTTTGTTTACTTCTGATTTTATCATTATGAAAGAATAAATCCTTCTATTTAACTGAATTACCATTTTCTTGTTGCTACATTTTGCTTAATTTTGAAGATCAAGTGATTCTTGTTTGTGGTGCTAGCTCATTGTTTTCTGGAATATCATATTTCATTACCTGTTAACCTTTATGTTTCTAGCTGGCAAGTTCTATGTAACTGTGACTGTGACTTGCTGATGCTTGAATTTGGTTTCTTGTAATATTTTTTCCCCTTGACCTGAGAGTTCTGAAATTTGGCTATAATGTTCCTTGGAGTTTTTATTTTACAATCTCTTTCCTGAAGTGATCAGGGGATTCTTCCGATATCTATTTTGCCCTTTGGTTATAGGATATCAGGTCAGTTTCTCTTGATCATTTCTTTAAAAATGCTGTCAAGGTCCTCCTTTTAATTATGACGTTCAGGTAGTCCAATTTTAGTCCTGGATCTGTTTTTCAGGTCATTTGTTTTTCTCATGAGGCATTTTATATTTTCCTGATTTCAAGTAATGCACTCTCTGCAGTATAGCAGGCATCATCAAACCTATCTATTTCAGTGTGACCCTAACAGCAAAGATTTTGTTTTTGTTTTTGCTTGAACTTGGTACACAATACATGTTTAATACATATTTATTGACTGAGTGAATACTCTTTCTTTGTTTCTCTCATGCTAATATATTTATCTTTCCCAGAGATACCTTCCTTTAATGATTCTAGTAGTGATTTTCATGCTACTTTTATGTCCACTATTGGAGGCTGTCACAATTGACATTTAACAAAAAGGCAAACTGAGGCAATTTTTTTTCCAATCAATATGACATTTTTGAAAGGGGCATGCTGCCCACCAACAAAAGGGATCATAATTCTGCTCTGGCCAATGATACTGAGCAAAAGGATAGCTAACCTTTTATAGTTTTTGCTATAGAATCAAGAACAGAATAGAGTGGGTGACTGTGGTTGATAGCAATATGATTGTTTACAAACTTGGAAGAAATAAAAATTTGCAGGTACCTAGAAATATCTCTGAAAAAAGTTGCACAAAACCACTGAAGCTTGGGACAGTTTGCCCTCCACCCTGGAAGCAGAATCCTACCTTAACAAAGAGCTAAAAAATCAAATGATTGTCTGGGAAAATGAGCAAAAAAAAGGAAAAAATCAGACTATACAGTCTTACATTGGTGACAAGGAAGATCAAGACATAGAACCAGAAGAAAACAACAAAGTCAAAACTCTTACCTCAAAAGCCTCCAAGAAAAATATAAATTGCACTCATACCATGAAAGAGTTCAAAAAGATTTTGAAAATCAAGTAATAGAAATAGAGGAAAAATTATGAAGAAAAATGAAAGTGATAGAAGAAAATTATAAAACAAAACAATTCATCAGCTTGCTAAAAGAGACCCAAAAGATACTGAAGAAAATAACACCTTAAAAATAAGTGAAATGGTAAAAGAAGTCCAAAAAGGCAATGAGAATACCTTGAAGAGCAAAATTGGAAATGGGAAAGGAGGTTCAAAAGTTCAATGAAAGGGGCGGCTAGGTGGCGCAGTGAGTAGAGTGCTGGCCCTGGAGTCAGAAGGACCTGAGTTCAGATCCAGCCTCAGACACGTAACGCACACACAAATAAAAACCTAGCAGTGTAACCTTGGGCAAGTTACTTAACCACAATTGCCTCCAAAAAGCAAAAAAAAATGTAGAAAAAGTTCAATGAAGAAAATAATTCCTTAAAAATTTGAATGGAACAAATGGAAGCTAAAGACTTTATGGAGGGGGGGGGGATCCAAGATGACAGAGTAGAAACAGCACATCCAAGGCACTCTCCCCCCAGATGACCTCCAAACTTTGTAAAAGGGGACTCAGAACAACTTCTGTAGCCCCAGCAACCACAAAACGACACATAAAAGCTAAACTCCTGCTGAGGACAGCCCAGCATCCCTGCAGGAAGTACCAGCACAACACTCTGGTAGCTGGCAGTGCAGCGCGCAGTGCATGGGGAGCCGAGCACAGGTCCGCCTGAGTTGCAGTTTTAGCCCCAGGGCGGCAGGGCCAGCAGCTGGCTCGAGGGACCCCAGAACACCTGCAGCTGTGGCAATTCCAGAATTATCAACATAGACATGCCTAGGACAAAGTGAAAGGTTAGTGCCCTATGGACTTTGGGAGCAGTATTTGGGGAACGCTTCAGCTTCCTGCCCTGGGGGCTAGAAGCTGCTAAGGAGATGCTATTTTGTAGTTTTCAGAGGCAGCTCCACCTCCTGGCCTGCGAACTGTAGGGAGATCCAGTGATCAGTCTTGGGGGGTAATCGCTCTTGCTTTAATTTCCCTGGATCTGGATTGTGATCTGGTGGGGGGGGGGGGCGTGGATGGGTTTCCAGCTTGCCAGAAATGGAAGTTACCCCACACACACACGTTCAGGACAAAAGTTCCCATCTGGCACCAGAGCCATACTGTGGCAAAAAGCCCAAAAGTCAAGTAATTAAGTGGCAACATGCCAAGGCAAAGGAAACAAATTAAACAGAAAAATGCAACCTTAGACTCCTACTTTGGGGGCAAAGAAGATCGAAGTATAGAACAGGAGGAAGGCTGTGAGGTCAGAAATCCTGCTCCAAAAGCCCCAAAGGAAAACATGAGTGGTTTACAGGCCATAGAGGACCTTAAGAAGGACTTTAAAAATCAAATAAGAGAAGTGGAGGAAAATTGGGAAGAGAAATGGGGATGCAAGAAAAGTATGAAATGAGGGTCGACAGCCTGACTGAGGAAAACAACACCTTAAAAATAGACTGACTCAAATGGCAAAGGAGGCCCAAAAGGGCAATGAGGAGAAGAATGCCTTAAAAAGTCGAATTTGCCAGATGGAAAAAGAATCTCAAAAGTTCACTGAGGAGATTCATTCCTTCAGAGTTAGGCTGGAGCAAATGGTAGCTAATGACTTTGAGAAATCAAGATGCTGTTAAGCAGATCCAAACAAATGAAAGAATAGAAGGCAATGTGAAATATCTCATGGGGAAAACCACTGACCTGGAAAATAGATTCAGGAGAGACAATTTTAAAATTATTGGACTACCTGAAAGCAGCTTCTACACTGAGGGATCGAAGGGCATGGAATATGATATTCCAGAGGGCAAAAGAGCTGGGAATGAACCCAAGGGTCACCTACCCAGCAAAACTGAGTATTTTGTTTCAGGGGAAAATATGGTCATTCAGTGGAATAGAGGACTTTCAAGCATTCTTGAGGAAAAAACCAGAGTTGAATAGAAAATTTGACATCCAGAAGCAAGAAGCAAGAGATGCCTGAGAAGGTTATCAGGGAAAAGTAATCAAAAGGAACTAATCAAAGTTGAACTATTTACATTCCTATATGGAAAAATAATAACTGTGACTGATGAAATCTTTCTCAGTATGAAAATAATGGAAGAAGGGTGTATGGTCATATGAATACATATGTGAATGTGTGTATATATGTTTACAGTTATACATGGATAGAAGGCATAGGTTGAATTTGTTGGGAAGGGAGGATACTCAATGGGCGAAATTCTGAGGTGAGAGAGGAAAGTGGCAGGAGGAGATGGGAAGAGCCAGGGTAGGGTAAACTATCTCATGTAGAAGAAGCAAGGGGAAGTGGCTGCAAGGGAGGGGAAGAATAGGAAGGCAAAAAGGCAAAATCACATTCTCATTGAATTTGGTTCAGGGAGAGAATGCCATACATACTAAATGGGATACCTCAACCTGAAGGAGAATAGGCGGAAGGGGGATGAGAGAAGGGATGATGGATGGGAGTGCATTCTTGGAGGGAGGGGAGGTTGGAAGTACCCAATATAGAAGAGGGCCAGGATACAGTAGGGAATGGACTAGGTTGGGAGTGGGATGAGTGGGAGGGAATTGTAAGCAGGCTTGTACAAGATATCTACTATGGTAATGTTTTGCATAGGTAGACATGTACAACATATAGTGAATTACTTATCTTCCCAGAGGGAATGGGTGATTGATAAACTTAAAGATCCCTGATAAATGGTCAGGAACCACTATTTGATACAAAATGAGAAAAATTTTAAAGTAGTATGGCAGGTACTAGCCATAAGATGGACATCTCACACCATATACCAACATAATCACAAAAACAGGTACTTGATTTGGGCATAAAGTGCTCTATTATGAATAATTAGTGGAATATGAAATAAATTGACTGTCAGGTTTAAGAATAGGGGATGAGTTAATTGCAAACAAGAGACAGAGAGGTTCAGAGGAGGTAAAATGGATGATCTTGATTAAATAAACATAAAAAAAAAGCTTTGCACAAATTAAATGAAAGCAAAGAAGAAGAGCAGTAAACTTGTAAGGGGAATCTTTACAGTATGTTTAGAGTAGGTCTCAATTCTCAAATATTTATGTAACTAAGTTAAATTTCTAAGAAATAACAGACATTTCTGATTTGATAATTAGTCAAGTGATATAAACCAAATAATTTTCAGAAAGAGAAGTCACATCTATCAATAATCACATGGAAAATGCTTGAAATCCCATTTTTCATAATACTGAGATACTTTCCCACATTCATTACATTGACTAAGGTGAAAGAAAAATAAAATTATTAATGCTAGAAGGGTGGAGAGAGGTAAAGTAAATACACTATTATTGGAGTTTTGAACTAGTCTAACTGTTATGAAAGGCATTCATGCACAAAATTGTATGGTTTGATCCAGTAATAACACTATTAGTTCTACACTCTGAAGAAATCCAAAAAATAGACAAATATGCACAAAAATATTTATAGCAACCTTTTTTTCTGGTTGCAAAAAAATGGAAATTGAGGTAATGCCCATTATTTGGGTAATTACTCCAAAAATTGTGGTATAAGCATGTGATGGAGTACTATTGTGTTGTAAGAAATTATTAAGGAGATAGTTTCAAAAACCTCTGGTAAGACTTATATGCACTGATGCAATATGAAGTGAACAAAACAGGAAAACAATTTACACAATAGCAGCAATTTTTTAGAGACAATTAATTGTGAAAAACTTCATAATTTTGATAAGAGCACTAGCATCTCTAATTGCAGAATGGTAGCGGTTACCATAATTCTAAGACCTAGAGAAGTTCTAGTACTTGAAACTGCAGTGGAGCAGTTAAAAAAAGGGTTTATTCAGAAAGCAGTGACTACACTTTTTCCCAGGATAATGCCACCTTGGAAACAACAAAAACTTACAGACCCCAGAATTACTTCTGAAAACAGTATCATAAAAACATCTGAAACTTTACATAGTGACTTGCCATACCCAGGTGAACAGAGTCCAACCTTTAACATAAAGTTCAAAGTGAAGAAAGAGAATGAAAGAAATGAGTAGAAATTTAAAAAAATCTGTACATCATGATTAGTTAGAAGACAACAATTTGAAAGCAGTCACCAAAAGAAATCCTCAAAGAATAATAATAATAATTACGCACAAGAGGATGGAGCCAAGATGGCAGAGTAGAAACAGCACTTCCATGGTGCTCCTGCCCACATCACTTCCAATACATATATAGATATAGATATAGATATAGATAAAGATATATAGATATATAGATATATATAGACATAGATATATATCTATATCTATGTCTATATCTATATCGATATAGACATAGATATAGATATATAAATGGGGACTCTGAAAAAACTCTGGAGCTCCGGAACCCGCAAAATGACACAAAAACGCTAACCTCCCGCTGAGGACAGCCTGGCAGCTCAGCAGGGAGTGGCCAGCACAGTGCTACAGGAGCCAAGCCCAGGCCCACATGACTCAGAGGTTTTAGCCCCAGGCGGCTTGACCAGCAGCTAGCTGGAGGGACCCCAGAACACCAGGAGCTGTGGCATTTATAGAATTATCAACATATAGATTCTTAGGACAAAGTAAGAGGTCAGTGCCCTATAGAGTTTGGGACCAGTATTTGAGGAGCATGTCAGTTTCTTCCCCTGGGGGTGAGAAGGCATGGGCACAGCTGCCATGTTGTACCTTCTGTTCCTTGCCTGTGAACTGTAGGGGGATCGAGCAATCAGTCTGGGGGTAATCACACTTGCTTAAACCTTATTGGATCTGGATTGTAATCTTGGTTGGAGGTCTTGGGGTGGGTGACCAGCTTGCCAGAGCATGTGGGGGCTTCAGGGAGGGCAGCCAACTAATACTTCCAGCAGCTGAGTAAACCCCAGTGTTTGGGACGGAAGCTCCTCTGGCTGGTGGCAGAGTACTATCTTGGCAACAAGCCCCAAAGTCAAGTAATTGATTGGCAACATGCCTAGGCAAAGGAAGCAAAATAAACAGAAAAATTCAACATTATACTGCTATTTGGGGGACAGAGAGGATCAAAGCATGGAACAGGATGAGGACTGGAGGTCAGAAATCCTACACCAAAAGCCCCAAATGAAAATACGAGCTGGTTACAGTCCATAGAGAACCTTAAAAAGCAGATAAGAGAAGTGGGGTGAAAATTGGAAAGAGAAATGAGAAAGATGCGAGAAATGTACGAAATGAGAGTCAATAGCCTGACTGAATGTTGACAACTAAGCCTAACACCTTAAAAATAGACTAACTCAAATGGCAAAGGAGGCTCAAAAAGGCAATGAGGAGAAGAATGCCTTAAAAAGCCAAATTTGACAGATGGAAAAAGAATCTCAAAAGATCACTGAGGAGATTCATTCCTTCAGAATTAGACTGGAGCAAATGAAAGCTAGTGACTTTATGAGAAATCAAGATGCTGTTAAGCAGATCCAAACAAACGAAAGAATAGAAGGCAATGTGAAATATCTCATGGCAAAACCCACTGACCTAGAAAATAGATCCAGGAGAGATAATTTAAAAATTATTGGACTACCTGAAAACCATGATCAAAGAAAAAACCTAGAAATCATCCTTCAAGAAATTCTCCGGGAATATTGCCCTGATGTTTTAGAAACAGAGGGCAAAATCGACATTGAAAGAATCCACTGATCACCTCCTGAAAAAGATCCCAAATAGAGAACTCCCAGGAATATTATAGCAAGGTTCTAGAATTCCCAGATCAAGGAGAAAACATTACAAACAGCCAGGAAGAAAGAATTTCAATATTGTGGAAACACAATCAGGATAGCACAGGATCTGGCAACTTCTACACTGAGGAATTGAAGGGCATGGGATATGATATTCCTCGGGGCAAAGGAGCTGGGATTAAAACCAAGAATCAACTACCCAGAAAAACTGAGTATCTTGTTTCAGGGGAAATTATGGTCATTCAGTGGAATAGAGGACTTTCAAGCATTCTTGAGGAAAAAACTAGAGTTGAGTAGAAAATTCATCATATCGACAAAAGAAACAAGAGATGCTTGAGAAGGTAAACAGGGAAATGAAATCAAAAGGAACTTAACAAAGTTGAACTATTTACATTCCTACATGGAAAAACGATAATTGTAACTGATGAAACCTTTCTCAGTATGAAAATAGTTGAAAAAGGATATATGGGCATATGAATACATATGTGAATGTGTGTATGTATGTTTACAGGTATACATAGATAGAGGGCACAGGTCAAATTTAATAGGAAGGGATGATACTTAAAAGGTGAAATTAAGAGGTGAGAGAGTGGTATAACAAGAGGAGATGGGGAGAGACAGAATGGGGTAAACTTTCTCATATAGAAGAGGCAAGGGGAAGTTTTTCCTAGGGAGGGGAAGAACAGGAAGGCAAAAAGACAAAATCATATTCTCATTGCATTTCACTCAGGGAGAGAATGATATACATACTAAATGTGATATCTCACCCTACAGGAGAGTAGGGGGGAGGGGCATGAGAGGGGGAATGATGGAAGGGAGGGCATGCTGGCTGGGAGGGAGGTTGGAAGCACCCACATTTGTAAAGGGACAGGATCAAAGTAGGGAATGGACTAAATGGGAGGTAGGATAGGTGAGAGGGAAATATAGCCAGTCTTTTACAATTTAACTACTATGGTAATGTTTTGCATAGCTATACATGTACAACATATACTGAATTGCTTATCTTCCCAGCAAGAGTGGGTGATAAGGGAGGAAGGGAATGAATCTGGAATTTGAAGTTTTAAAATAAAATGTTTTAAAATATAAATACTATTATTACTACTGTTTTACATATAATTCTGAAGTAAGATATATAGACATTGGGGCACAGAGATTCACTTTGCCCTAATGGAAAAGTCAAAGGGGCTATGGCAGAAGATATGGAAGAGAGCAGATTGGATGAGGGGATATTGTGTAGGACTGCTTTTCTGGGGTGGTGGGTAGGGGAAAATGGGGGAAAAAAGTGTAACTCAAAATCTAGTGTAAATGAATGATATAAACCAGAAGTTAATAAAGCATTTGGGAAGATGAAAAAGAAAGAATAATTACACACAAATTGAAAAAGAATTTCTGGAAGCCTTAAAGAAAAATATGAGTTGCAGAGGAAAAATTGGGAAAATAAATGAGATTGATAAAAGAAAATTATACAACGATAGTTAACAGCTTGGACAAAGTGGCAAAATGCAATAAACAGATAATTAATGAGAGCTGAATAGAAAATATGACATTTAAAAAGAAGACTCAAGAGAAGATAAAAAGGTGTATGTAGTTCAATGAGTATGCTGATTTGGATACGAATTAAACTTGCAAAATGGAAGATTTCATGAAAGATCTAGACTTGTGCAATTTACCTAGGTCATATTTACAGATGGGTCATATTTAGAATCACTTGCTAAGATAATATCATAGTCTTTTTAAAATTTTTTTTTACATTATTCTCCTTTTAAATGTTAATTTCCAAAATTTGTCTTCTTCCTACTGCTCCCACACCCACTGCAAAGGCAAACAAGATGATATCCATTATATGTGTGTAATCATGCTAAATATTTTCATATTAGCTTATTAAAAAAAGTAAAAAAAAGTAAGAAAATTATACACCAGATTGCACTCATACTTCATCATTTCTCTCTCTGGAGGTGCATAGCATTTTTCCATCATGAACCCTTTGTAATTAATTTAGAGTAATATATTGATCAGAGTAACCAAGTCTTTCACAGTTGATCATCATTACAACATTGCTGTTATTGTGCACAACAATCTCCCAATTCTTCTCATTTCACTGTATATCAGTTCATATAGGTCTTGCCATGTTTTGATTTTTTTCTGATAATTACTCCTTTACCATTTCTCATGGTACAACAGAACTTCATCAAAATAATATGCTACAACTTATTCAGCCATTCCCAACTGATAAGCTTCTTCTCAATTGCTAATTCTTTGCCACCCCTAAAAAAACCTGTTATAACTCTTGTTGAACAATTGTTCTTTTTCCTTCTTCTTTGATCTCTTTGTGATACAGAACTAGTTTTGTTATTGCTGGATCAAAGGGTATGGATAATTATACATAAACTTTTGGACATAGTTCCGAATTGTTCTCCAGAATGATTGGACCTATTCACTACTCCATCAAAAGTTTGTTAGTGTACTTATTTTTCCCTAATTCCGTCCAGCATTTTTAATAGATGCAAGGCAGTACCTTAGAGCTGCTTTAATTTGCCTTTTTCTAACCAATAGTAACTTAGAGTATTCTATATGATTATTGATAACTTTGATTTCTTCTGAAAACTTCCAGTTTATATCATTTGAACATTTATTAATTGAAGAATGACTTATATTTTAAATAAACATTACCCTCCTTCAGAGGAGAGGCATAGGAGAGAGTGGAAGGTTTTTTATATTATTTTTGTTGTTTGTTTCTTTTGTTTTGTTTTGCATTAGTGTAGAAGGAAGTCACTCCTTGTAAGCCTCGTGTTAGCTTTTCCTCAGAAGACACCAAAACATGAGATGGATGTGCATCCTCTTCTCATCTGGGTATGGAGATCATGTGAAGGCATCATGAGGCAGAAGTCTCCCACAAAGGAAACAATTATGAATTTTATCATCAGGTTGGGGAGGGAAGTACAATTAAGTGATACAGTGGATAAAGCACAGGGCCTGGAGTCAGGCAGACTTATCTTCCTGAGTACAAACTCAGCCTCAGACACCTCCTAGCTGTGTGACTTTGGGCTAGTCACTTAATCCCGTTTTCCTCAGTGTCCTCATTTGCAAAATGAGCTAGAGAAAGAAATGGCAAACTACACCGCTACACCAGTATCTTTGCCAAGAAAACCCCAAAGTAGGTCATGGTCTGACACAACTGAAAAATGACTAAATGACATGGGGAGTGGAATGAGGGATGATGAAAATTTAGAAGTATAATGTTTTTAATACTGTCCACAATTTATGTCATTTTTGTCATTTATATCATTCAATGTTGGTAGCTGAAACAGCCATGGAAGAGTGGCATTTGATGAATGAGAGAGGAAATGAAGAGGGATGGGGAGAAAAAGGGAGAGAGACAGACAGACACAGACAGAGACACACAGACAGAAAGAGAGAGAATAAAACTCACTGACCTTCTATGATTAGATCATATTTTAATACATTAACATGTGCTTTTTTGGTGAAACTATGTAGACACATAATTCTCACTTTCTTGTCCACCAAGCAGCATAAAAATCCTAAGATAAATATTTAACATCACTAAATTTAATAAAGAGTTTTCAGAAGGGTAAGTACCATGCACCAAGCATGTGACATCATGGCATAATCATCATCATCATCATCGTCATCGTCATCTTCTTCTTCTTCATCATCATCATCATCATCATCATCATCATCATCATCGGATACATATCTTCTCCTGACTCAGATTCCTGCTAAAGTTGTCCCTTCCATCATGAAGATAATTGGTATGTTGTAATCCTTTTTCACACTTACTCTTCCAACTCTTTGTTGTCCCTCACAGTATTCCATGTGAGCATATTTATCAAAAGAGGAAACTGATAACTACAGAGGTATTCTTTCTGGAGAAGAATTAAAGGTGGGGGGAAGAATTTCAATATTCATTGTCAAGACCATATTGAATACACCATATAACTAGGACAAGGGTTGTTGCTAGTTCTAAGAAACCATAAAACAGTTTGAGAGATAAATTTCACCACAATATATCCAGCAATAAATGATTGAACTTGTTTCCTCAGAAAGGTTTTCTAAAAGCAGCATGCCCTCAATGACTTTCCTCTGATATTCCAGTTGCTGTTCAGATCTCTTAATAGTGTAACAAATGAGATATGTCACCAAAAACAATATGAAATCACTAAATCACTACAGATATGTGTATTATGTTTATGTCTTTATGTGTGTATATACATATGCATATATGTATACTATATATACACATATACACATACAGAAACATACATATATGATAACATAACATAAACATAACATAACATAATATAGTACAATACATACAGGTGTGTGTACACACATAAACTCAGGGATAAATTGCTTATTTCAAGTAATGCACTTTCTGGAATAGATCTTTTTGTCTCCCTTCAAGGTTTAGACAATCTTTTTTTAGTGTATTTATTCCTTAATGACTGACATAAAGTTGCTTATTTGCACAGCTGGGATAATGTCTCTGTGCAGGGACCCTGGGTGAAATATGCTACTATTGCAACTAATCTGTTTTGTCTATATATTTGTCTTAAAGCCCTGTGTCTGTGTAGAAAATCTTGTGTGTTAGAAGGAATGTTATTTCTCCCAGTGATTTCTATTTATCATTGAGCTGTGGGACACCCCTGGCAATTTAGAGAAGACTAATGCCCTACAGGTTAGAGACCAACAGCAGGAGCTGCTCCCATAAAGACAAATGCACTAAAGATTTATCTGTTTACCTATGTAATTTTTTCCACTTTAGGATACCTGGGGATTTTTGTCTATCATTTGATACTGATTTGTAAGAAGCTCTTATCAGAAAAAAAGGGAAAAAAGTAGAACTTTAGCCTTCACTCAAACAAAATACTTTAATTCTTGGGCACAGTGTAACAGAAATTGTTCTCTTGGAAAAATATTTATGTAATATATGATTACGTGTATGTCTTTATTTTTGTGATTGCAAACATTAATAACTTAATTCTGTTTAAAACATCTTAACCCCTTCACTAATGTCTGACATTCTTTCAATGATTATTTAGAATTAAAGAGTGTAGACTGAAAAGGGAAAATGATTCACATGTACAAAAATATTTCTAGCAACTCTTTTTATGATGGCAAAGAATTGGAAATTGAGGGAATGCCCATCAGTTGTGGAATGGCTGGAACAGTTTTTGGTACATGAATGCAATGGAATACTATTGTGCTATAAGAAATGATGAGCAGGATGCTCTCAGTAAAACCTGGAAAGACTTACATAAACTGATACTGAGTGAAGTGAGTAAAATCAGGAAAACACTGTACACAGTCATAGCAATATGGTACTAGTATCAACTTTGATAGATTTAACTCTTCTTGGAAATAAAATGATCTAAGACAATTCCAAAAGACTCACAATGGAAAATGCTATCAATATCCAGAGAAAGAACTATGAGGTCTGAATGAAAATTAAAGCCTACTCTCTCTGTCTCTCTGTCTCTCTCTGTCTCTCTGTCACTGTCTCTGTCTCTTTGTCTCTGTCTCTGTCTCTCTCTGTCTCTCTCGCTGTCTCTCTCTGTCTCTGTCTCTCTCTGTCTCTCTGTCTTTCTCTCTGTCTCTCTGTCTGTCTGTCTGTCTGTCTGTCTTTCTCTCTCCTTTCTCACGTTTTTTTTCCATTTTGTTCTGCTTCTTTCACAACATGACTAATGTGGAAAATTATTAATATAATTGTATGTTTATATTCCTTATCAGATTACTTGGAATCTTGGGGAGGGAGGAGGATAGGGAAGGAGGAAGGAAAAAATGGAACTCAAAATCTTATAAAAATCAATGGTGAAATGCATCTTTCTTTACAAATGATTGGGAAAAATACAATACAATTAAATGTAAAAATAGTTGTAAATTTTTATATTTTCTTATTTAAGTGGACCTACAAATATGTTCCCTTTCACAATACAATACCCCTCCACAGTGTAAAACTCATGCACATGTTATTCTCTGCTAGGATACTCTCCAGAGCAGGTCCATGTATGATATAAGTGGAGGATAAACTTTCCTCTCTGTTACTTGGTAGTACCTGGGTGAGAATGCTGCAAATGTATTGATTTTCATTGATAATGTTGATTATCCTTGTAGCTATATGATATTTTCTTTCCAGGTTATAGAACTATCCTTGTTATTTCTCATCTCATTTTTGACATATGAAACCATTGCATAAGAATTTTTTTTTCCTGTAGATTGGTCACATTCAATGGTAAGATTTTCTAAGCAGAGAAGACCTCGGAAAATACCAGTTCCATATTCTTTACATCTAGATAAAGAAGCACAGGTGCAAACACAGCAAAAGGCTTGCCCAAAGTTATACTGTATCTGGTATTTATTGGGTCATTATAGCTGAAGGAACTTTTGGTATCATCTAAGCCATCTCCTTCCTTTTAAAGATGAGGGCACTGAAACCTTGAGGGATTACCTAACATCATATGTTAGTATCAGAGATGGGACTGGAACTAGGTTTTCTGACCTTAAGTTCAGGGATCTTGTCCATATACTGTACTATCTTCCATTCTCCCAAATGATTGTATTAATTTATTAATATTTTTTTTCAAAATTAATTCAGCACATTCTAAGAAACTGAAGTGTATTGCTCACTTGTCGATATTTGAGTCTCAAAAGCTAGAAAATTAATAACTAGTTCTTGTGTGCTGGATAATTATAACTGATAACAAGCTGACCTTGAGTATTTAAAAGGTATTTAGGGAACACAGAGTATATATAGTGTGTGGGACCTGGAATCAAGAAGAATTGAAGTCAAATACTTTGATCACTTACTTATTTCCTAAACTCTATTACCCTAGACAAGTCACTTAACCTTTCTTGGCTTAGTTTCTTTATCTGTAAAATGGGAAAAATTAGTAATAACAACAACAGTAATAACAATGAAAAGGAACTACTTTACAGGATTATTGTGAAGAACAAATGAGATAATTTATGGAAAACACTTTCCAAAGCCTTGAATGTTAGCTATTAATAGCATTATTATTAAAGATTGATTTATTTTAAGAATGAGTACTGCAGTTGTCACAATCTACCCCCACTCCAACCAACAAAAGAAGAGAAACCTTTAAGTAGATTTGAAAAGGTCCTTTTAAAAGTTACTCATTTTTAATCATCTGGGAAATCAGCATGCTGATTTCTTTTTTTTTTTCTTTTTGGAGGGCAATTGGGGTTAAGTAACTTGCCCAAAGTCACACTGCTAGGTTTTTTTTTTTTGTTTGTTTGTTTGTTTGTGTGTGTGCCTTAAGTGTCTGAGGCCCTCTTTAAAAGGAAGCAATTGTTCTGAGCTCTATGGGGGATAGATAATTAAGAAGATGCAATTCCTGGCCTCACAAAGCTTCCTGGCTATTTAGAGAGCAATGACATATTGAAAATATTTTTTTTAATTTTAAAGCATTTCAGAAGAAGTAAAACTATGTTTATTTAGAAGTAAAGATGGAATTAAAAAAAATACCAAAAGATACATATAAATAATACTATGCCATAACAATGAAATAAAAGAAGCTTAGTTTTGAAGACATTTATAAGCTTATGAAGAATGAAATAAGCATAGCGAAAAGGAAAAAATATACAATAATAACAACATTGTAGAGACAAACAAAAATGGAAGTTAGGATACCTGTGATAAATTTAATGACACTCCAATATTCCTAAGGAATAATAATGAATTATGTAATGTACCTCCTGAGAGAGATGAGGGATTCAGGATGAAAAATGAAGCATAATTTTGAATGTGGTAAATAAGTGAAATATTCTTTAAAGAAGGCATAGGAGAAAGAATCTTCAGTCTGAACAATAGTTGACTGCTTGCTATCTAAGTGTTTTATCTCTCTGAGCCTCAGTTTCCTAATATATAAAATAAATGCATTGAACATAACAATCTTAAGGTCTAAGTTCTAACATTTAATGATCCTGTCAATCACTAGAATTGAAACTTTGAATATTCTTATCCTGAAATTTTGTTTTGCTTTGTTTTTTTAATAAAGGCAGTCCTTTCTGGAAAAGCTGAGTTGAAGCTTACAAGATGGCTGAAGAATGGATTAGATGACTTTACTGAGGACCACATGCAGTCTCATCTCTGATCAGTATCTTCTTATGTGGTACGGAGTAGTCTTTTATAGATTTCTGTGCTGGATTTTATAGGCTTGGGGATATTAATTTTAGGAATATAGATAGGTTCAAGTTGAGGTCAAAAGTTTTGTATAAGAAGAAATTTTTAAAAAATCATGGAAGAAGTAAAGCTATTGCAAAATAGCATCATATAGATAGCATCATATAGTCTTTTTTTTTTCAGGGCAGTTGTGGTTAAGTGACTTGCCCAAGGTCACATGGCTAGTTTTTGCGTTGTCTGAGGCTGGATTTGAACTCAGGTCCTCCTGACTCCAGGGCTGGTTCTCTATTCACTGCACCACCTAGCTGCCCCTCATCATATATTCTTAATGGAAAATGTTCATTGTTTGCATTTATATGAATAACTTTGGTACTCTTTTAGTAACAGATTTTTTTCATTAAATTAATATCTACATTTTAACAGAGAGCCAATACCTGACTTAGGAAGGTCAGCTGAAAACCTTGGGGCAAAGAGTTTTTAAGACTAAGCAGGAAACACAGGAGAAATCTCACTTTGTTTTGGGCCACTGCATCCTGACACATGGAGTTTATCATATAATGTCAACAGCTGTAAAGTATAGAAGTGAAAATCTATTGGATATTCAGCAAAGTAAAGCATACACCTTGTCAGAACAAATTAAGAAGCTCATAGAGAGATTCAGTGACTTCCTTTTATAGAAACAGATCTTGTTTGTTTTAGATTGTTTTGTTTATTTGTTTATTTTGTTTTCCCTGAAGAGTGGCTGATAAAACAATTGTGTGGAATTCTCAGAGAAATGCACAGCCTTTAGGCCAGAGGAAAGGAGTTAACATTCCTCTTTGTCCTACTTTATCAAGGACAGCCTCTGAGGAACTGATAGAGATGTGCCTTCAACCTAGAAAGGGCAGAAGGAGTACTCATTTAGCAGCCCTACTGAAGAGAAAAATGGAATTGTTGCAAGTGGGTATTCCACTGGAAGAAGTGAAGAGGTATGAAAAGATAAAGTAATAAGACTTTTAATTAAGGAAATGCTACGGGTCACTCCATCCTGCAAAATTCCTAATGGCTTCCTACCATTTACTACCTACCCTAAGAACCTATGACTATTCTGCTTCCTTTATTATTACTCCTCCTGTCATTCTTCCTTTTTTTCTTTTTTCCCCCTCAGTTTTCCCCTTCCGCATTGTATTTTTTTTACATTTTCTACATAGTGGTTAGCCTTACTCAAATACAACTTGAAAAAATTATAAAAACATATGGATATTAGACTCTAGTGATATATTTATACATATATAATATATTGAGTTTATAGGTATATATGTATGCATATATGTAAATGATTGTATATTTATATATATATATGCAAAAGAAACAAATAATGAGTAAGGGGAAAGATAAAGAATAAAAGAAAAATAGGGAATATATATCTATGCATGAATATATGTACATATATACATATATTTATGTATGTATTTATACACATATATGCATGTGTATACACACAAACATATATATTTGTCTGTACATACACACATATTTTTCCTTTCCTCCTTATCTAATTCCCCCCTCTGGGGCCAATTCTTTAAAACCAAGTTACTGGTGGACCAAGTCTTTAGACAAAGACAATTATTCATACTCAAGGATATAGAGGTAACCCCGAGGAAGTGGATTTCTAATAATGTTGCTTATGAGCTCCCAATGGTAACCTCTCACTAGCAACCAGTCAGTCATATTACATTAGCTTCTGAAAACAAACAAAACAGAGGTAGAGTAAAGGCAGGAATCTGCTTGAGCTTTCCCCCAAACTCCAACAAAAACCTTTAAAAATGACTCTAATCATATTCTATAGCAGCAAAACTCACAAAAAGCTAGAGGGAAACAAATGTCCAGCCCAAGAAAAAAGGAAAGGTTGGCAGGAAAGGTCTCTTGTGCAGTCCAAGCCAGGACAGCCTTAATCCCAGTCCTAATGAACCATGACAATGCTATGGGGGTTACTGAATCAGCAGCAGTGGTAACTATTTCTGAATCTCTCAGCCCACAGATGCTAAAGGAGTCAAATAACTGTTCAGAAGAAGTCTTTTTTTTCCTAGCACTAGGGCAGGACTCTGTTTTGTTGGCCATATATGGATCTGGGTCCTAGGCTTGGGTGGCAGTCCCAGGGCTAGGAAGAGCAGTCACATAGTAGCACTTGTAGCAGCAGTGGAGTGGGGAGTATAAGGGCATAAATAGGTGCTTGTGGTGACTCACAAATCAGAGTACAGAACAGAAAAGAAGTAAACACCCCTCCTGAGATTGTGTCACCATGGAATAACTGAAAAATTAAAGGTCCCTAGAAGTATCTCTGAAAACAACTGCACAAAATCCCTGGAGCCTGAGGAAGTGTGACCTCCACCCTGGAAGAAGAACCCTGCTTTAACAAAATTCAAAAGTAACTTGGAAAGCTGGGAAAATGATCAAGAAACAGAAAAAAAAACTGATTATAGAAAATTACTATGGTGGCAGTGAAGATCAAAATATACAATCAGAAGACAGCAGCAAAGTCAAAGTTCTTACATTCAAAGCCTCCAAGAAAAAAATATGAATTGATCTTAGGTCATAGAAGAGCTCAAAAAGGATTTTGAAAATCAATTAAGAGAGATAGAGGAAAAGAAAATGGCATAGAAATGAGAGTTATGCAAGAAAATAATGAAAAATGGAACAAGAGCTTAAAACAGTCTAGGCCATATGGTAAAAGAGGTCCATTAAAGTCAATGGGAGGAATGCTTTAAAAACCATAGTTGGCCAAATGGTAAAAGGGGGTCCAAAGGCTCAGTAAAGAAAATAATTCCTTAAAAAATAGAATGGAGCAAATGGAAACTAATCACTTTATGGGAAAACAAGAAATGATAAAACCAAAAGGCCAAAAAATATAGAAAACCATGTGAAATATCTCACTAGGAAAAAAAAAACTGACCTGCAAAATGAATATAGGAAGAATAGTTTAAAAATTATTGGATTTCCTGAAAACCATGATTTTCTAAAAAGGGAGAGAGAGCCTAGACATCATCTTTCAAGAAATTATCATTGGAAATTTCCTTGGTTTTCTAGAACCAGAGGGTGAAATAGCAATTAAAAGAATCAATTGATCACCTCCTGCATATGATCCCAAAATGAAAACTGCAAAGAATAATGTAGCCAAATTACAGAATTCCTAGAACAAGGAGAAAGTATTGTGAACAGTTAGAAAGAAACAATTCAAGAATTGTGGACGGGGCGGCTAGGTGGCACAGTGAATAGAGCGCTGGCCCTGGAGTCAGAAGGACCTGAGTTCAGAGCTGGCCTCAGACACTTAATCCACACAAACAAAAAAAACTTATCCGTGTAACCTTGGGCAAGTTACTTAACCCCAATTGCCCTAAAGGGGCGGCTAGGTGGCACAGTGAGTAAGAGCGCCGGCCTCGGAGTTGGGATGACCCGAGATCAAATCCGGCCTCAGAAAATGAGCACCCACACATAAATAATGACTAGCCATGTAACCTTGAGCAAGTTACTTAACCCCAATTGCTTTAAAAAAAAAAGAGTTGTTTAAACACAATAAGGAAAACACAAGATTTAGCAGTTTCAATATTAAGAGATCAGAGGGCTTGCAATATGATATTCCACAGGGCAAATAGTTAGAATTACAACCAAGAGCATTTACCCAGCAAATCTGAGTGTAATGTTTAGGAGAAATAAGGATATTCTATGAAAAAGAAGACTTTCAAGCCTTCTTGATGAAAAGATTACAGTTTAATAGAAAATTTGCCTTTCACATAAAAGACTTAAGAGATGCAGAAAAAAGTACACAGGAAAGGAAAGTCATAAAGGACTTAATAAATTTAAACTGTTTACATTCCTACATGGGAAGATGATATTTGTACCACATAAAATCTTTCTCATTATTAAGGTACTTTTAGAAGGAGTATAAGCAGATGGAGGGCATTAGGTGTGATTTGAATATGAAGGGATGATATCTAAAAATAAAATTATGGGATGAGAGATGAATGTACTAGGAGAAAGGGAAAGGGAGGGATAGAATGGTGTAAATTATCTCACATAGAGGGGGCAAGAAAAAATTTACAGTGGAGGGGAAGAGAAGGTAGGTGAAGGAAAGTGAGTGAACCTTACTCTCATCAGAATTGCCTCAAAGAGGGAATAACACACAAATAATTACGTATAGAAATTTACATTACCTTACAGTAAAGTAAGAGGGGAAGGGGATAAGAGAAGTGGAGGTGCTGATTGAGTGAAGGACAGACTGGAGGAAAGGATAGTCAGAAGCAAAACACTTTTGAGAAGGGATAGGGTGAAAGGAGAGAAAGAATAGAATAAACAGGGTGTGGAGGGGATAGGGTGGAGGGAAATGAGCAATAGTAAGTATGAAAACAATTTGAAGCAAGTTCCTCTGATGAAGGCCTCATTTCTCATATATATAGAGAGAACTGAGTAAAATTTATAACAAATAAGAGCCATACCCCAAATAATCAAAACATGTGATCAGTTTTCAGATGAAGTAATCAGTGCTATCTAAAGCTATATGGAAAAAATACTCTAAATCACTATTGATTGGAGAAATGCAAAGTAAAATAATTCTGAGGTACTACCTCACACCTATTTGATTAGCTAATAGTACAGAAAAGGAAAATGACAATTGTTGGGAGTGGGGAATGTAAGGCTTTAATGCATTATTGGTGGAGTTGTGAACTGATTGAACCATTCTGCAGGTCAATTTGGAACTATTCATAAAGGTCTATAAAACCATACATATCTTTTGACCTAGCAATACCACTAGCATGTCTGTATGCAAAAAATAGATAAAAAAGAAAAAGACCTATATGTACAAAGTATTTATATCAACTCTTTTCTTTTTTTTTAAACAAATGCTTTATTAACTTCTGTTTTACATCATTCATTTCCACCAGATTTTGAGTCACAATCATTTTCCCCCCGTTATTCCCCTACCCAACCTCCCAGAATAGCAGTCCCACAAGATATTACTTCCTCCAATCTGCTCTCTCCCATACCTTCTCCCATACCCCCTTCGACTTTTCCATTAGAGGAAGGTGAATCTTTGTGTCCCAATGCCTGCACATCTTATCTCCCAATTATAAGCAAAGGAGTATTAATAATAGTATTTATATATATTTGAAACATTTAATGTTAAGACCTCCTTCCTCCCTTGTCACCCATTCCCTCTGGGGGAGATAAGTAATTCAGTATATGTTGTACATGTCTAGCTATGCAAAACATTATCATAGTAGATATATTGTACAAGGCTGCTTATAATTCCCTCCCACTCATTCCCCCCCCCACCTGGTCAATTCCCTACATGATCCTGTCCCTCTTCTATAGTGGATACTTCCAACCTCCCCTCACCCCAAGGATGCCATCCCATCCATCATCCCTCCTCCCATCACCCTTCCTCCTATCCTGCTGCAGATTGAGATATCACATTTACTATGTATGTCATTTTCTCCCTGAACCAAATTCAGTTTGAATGTGGTTTTGCCTTTTTAGCCTTCCTTATTCTCCCCCTCTTTTGCAACCACTTCCCTTTGCTTCTTCTGCATGGGATAGTTTACACTACCCTGTCTCTCCCCATCTCCTCTTGCCACTTTCCTTTCTCACCTCATAATTTCATCCCTTGAGTATTCTCCCTTCCCAACAAATTCAACTTATGCCCTCTATCCATATATAACTGTAACCATATACACACACATTCACATATGTATTCATATGACCACACCCCCTTCTTCCATTATTTTCATAGTGAGAAAGATATCATCAGTCACAGATATTGCTTTTCCATATAGGAATGTAAATAGTTCAACTTTGATAAGTTCCTTTTGATTACTTTTCCCTGATTACCTTCTCAGGCATCTCTTCCTTCTTGTGTCTGGATGTCAAATTTTCTATTCAATTCTAGTTTTTTCCTCAAGAATGCTTGAAGGTCCTCTATTCCACTGAATGACCATATTTTCCCCTGAAACAAAATACTCAGTTTTGCTGGGTAGGTGACCCGTGGGTTCATTCCCAGTTCTTTTGCCCTCTGGAATATCATATTCTGTGTCCTTTGATCCCTCAGTGTAGAAGCTGCCAGGTCCTGGGCTATTCTGATTGTGTTTCCACAATATTGAAATTGTTTCTTCCTGGCTGCATGTAGTATTTTCTCCTTGATCTGGGGATTCTGGAACCTGGATATAATATTCCTGGGAGTTTTCTTTTTGGGATCTTTTTCAGGAGGTGATTGGTGGATTCTTTTAACCTCTATTTTGCCCTCTGGATCTAAAACATCAGGGCAGTTTTCCTTGAGAATTTCTTGAAGGGTCATTTCTACTTTCTTTCTTTGATCATGGCTTTCGGGTAGTCCAATAATTTTTAAATTGTCTCTCCTGGATTTATTTTCCAGGTCAGTGGTTTTTCCTATGAGATATTTCACATTGCCTTCTATTCTTTCATTTGTTTGGATCTGTTTAACAGCATCTTGATTTCTCATAAAGTCATTAGCTTCCATTTGCTCCATTCTAACTCTGAAGCAATGAATCTCCTCAGTGAACTTTTGAGATTCTTTTTCCATCTGGCAAATTTGACTTTTTAAGGCATTCTTCTCCTTGTTGCCCTTTTGGGCCTCCTTTGCCATTTGAGTTAGTCTATTTTTTAAGGTGTTGTTTTCCTCAGTCAGGCTGTTGACCCTCATTTCATACTTTTCCTGCATCCTTCTCATTTCTCTTTCCAATTTTTCCTCCACTTCTCTTATTTGATTTTTAAAGTCCTTCTTAAGGTCCTCTATGGCCTGCAACCCACTCATGTTTTTCCCTGGGGCTTTTGGAGTAGGACTTCTGATCTCACAGTCCTTTTCCCCCTCTATGCCCCCAAAATAGGAGTCTAGGGTTGCATTTTTCTGTTTCCTTTGCCTTGCCATGTTGCCACTTAATTACTTGACTTTTTTGGCTCATTGCCACACTATGGCTTTAAGGCCAGATAGAGGAATTTTCATCCCGAACGTGTGGGGGGCAACTTCAATTTCTGGCAAGCTGTAAACCCACCCACGACTTCCACCCTAGATCACAATCCAGATCCAGGGAGGGTAAAGCAAGAGCGATTACCCCCCAAGACTGATTGCTGGATCTCCCTACAATTCGCAGGCCGGGAGCTGGAGCTGCCTCTGAAAACTACAAAATGGTGTGTCTCCTCAGTGGCTTCTAGCCCCCAGGGGAGGGACCCCACGCATTCCCAAATACTGGTCCCAAAGTCCATAGGACACTAACCTCTTACTTTGTCCTAGGCATGTCTATGTTGATAATTCTGGAATCACCACAGCTCCTGGTGTTCTGGGGTCTCTCCAGCCAGCTGCTGGCCCTGCTGCCCTGGGGCTAAAACCTCCGCTTCCTGCGCTCTGCGCATTGCGTGCTGCCGGCTCCCAGACCACTGCGCTGGTCCTTCCTGCAGGTCTGCTGGACTGTCCTCAGCGGGAGGTTAGCTTCTCTGTGTCATTCTGTGGGTCCTGGGGCTCCAGAAGTTGTTCACAGTCCCCTTTTAGTTTGGGGGGAATCTGGGGGCAGAGTGGTTTGGATGAGCTGTTTCTACTCCGCCATCTTGGGTCCACCCCCCTCAACTCTTTTCTGCAGTATAGAATTAGAAATGGAGGGGATGTCCATCAAGGGAGGAATGAGTAAACAAGTAGTAGTATATTATTATGATGCATTACTAATGTGCTCTAAGAAATGATGAGCAGGATGCTCTAAGAAAAATCTGGGGAGGCTTTTATACTCTGATGCAAACTGAAATGCACTATGTGCAATGTAACAGTAACATAATAAGATGACCAACTGTGAATGAGTTAATTATTCTTAGCAATATAACAATCCAAGACAAGTCTGATGAACTTGATAAAAAAATCCTGTTTATCGGAGGGGGGGGAACTTATGTTGTCTGAATACTGATTGAACCCTATATTTTTTTGTTTCATTCTTTTTGTTGAGTTTTTTGACTGTTTTCTTTCAAAACATGACTGTTATGGATATATTTTGCGTGACTACAAATGTAAAACTTATATCAAGTTGCTAGCTTTCTCAATGAAGGGGGCAGTGTGAAAGGGAGGAAAAGAGAGAATTTGGAGTTCAAAAGTTTCAAACTTTAAAAGCAAATGTTAAAAAGATGTTTTTACATGTGCCTAGGAAATAATAATAAATAATAATAAAATACTAAATGAAAGCTAAGAAAAAGAGGTATAGTAAGAAAAAATTAATATATCCTTATTTTTTTATTTTTTGTTTCTAAATTAAATTTTATGTTTATTTTTAATTTACACCATTCGTTTCCACAAGATTGGGAGTTACATGTTTTCTCCCTGTCTTTCCCCTACCTAACAGAGATCCCCCAGTATTCACCCTCCCCTAATCTGCTCTCTCCTATATCCTCCCCCACCTCAACCACCCTTTGAATTTCCAGTAGGGCAAGATGTATCTCTATACCCTAGTGCCTGTATATCTTATTTCCCATTTGCATGTAAAAATGAATAATGTATATATTTTTAAACATTTGATTTTAAAACTTTGAATTCCAGATTCTTTCCCTTCCTCCCTCATCACCCACTCTTACTAGAAAGATAAGCAATTCAATATAGGTTGTACATGTGTAGCTAAGCAAAACATTTCCAGAGTGGATATATTGTGAAAGACTGACTATATTTCCCTCCAACCTATCTGGCCCCCCACTTATTCTATTCTATACTTTGACCCTGTCCCTTTTCAAAAGCATGTGTTTCCAACTTCACTCTCCCCCTCAACTTGTCCTCCCCTCCAACATCTCCCCTCTCATCCCCTTCACCCCTACTCTGCTGTAGGGTAAGATACACTATTTAATGTGTATGTCATTCCCTCCTTAAGCTAAATTCAATGAAAGTAAGATTGATTCATTCCCTTTTGCCCTCCTGTTCTTCCCCTCCATTGTAACAGTTTTCCTTTGCCTCTTCTATATGAGATAAATTTACCCCATTCTGTCTCTCCCCATCTCCTTTCATTATATTCCTCTCTCACCTCTTATTTTCACCTTTTAAGTATCATCCCTTCCTATTCAATTGGTCCTGTGCCCTCTGTCTATGTATACCTGTACACATATATACACACACTCACATATGTATTCATGTATATTCATATGCATATATGTGTATATATATATATATATACATTTATATTAACTTAGACTATTTTCATTCTGAGAAAATTTTCATAACTTACAGATATAGTTTTTCCATGTAGTTTAACTTTGATAAGTTCCTTATGATTTTTTTCCTTGTTTAGCTTGTCTTGCTTCTCTTGTATCTTATACTGAATGTCAAATTTTCTATTCTAATCTGGGTTTTTCATCAAGAATTCTTGAAAGTCCTTTATATCATTGAATGACCATATTTCCCCCTGAAACATGATACTCAGTTTTGCTGGGTAGGTTTTAATCCTACCTCATTTGATCTCCAGAATATCATATTCTAAGCCCTTCGATCCCTCAGAGTAGAAGATGCAAGATCCTGTGTTATCCTGATTTTCTTTCCACAGTATTCAAATCATTTCTTCCTGGTTGCTTGAAATATTTTTTCCTTGATCTGGGAACTCCAGAACCTGGCTACAATATTCCTAGGAGTTTTCTTTTGGGGATCTTTTACAAGAGATGATCAGTGGATTCTTTCAACCTCTATTCTGTCTTCTGGTTCTAAAACATCAGGGCAATTTTCCTTGAGAATTTCTTGAAGTATTATCTCTAGGTTATTTTTTTGATCATGGCTTTCAAGTAGTCAAATATTTTTAAATTATTTCTTCTAGATCTATTTTCCAAGTCAGTGGTTTTTCCAATGAGATATTTCACATTGCCTTCTATTTTTTCATTTGTTTGGATCTATTTAATAGTATCTTGATTTCTCATAAAGTCACTAGCTTTCATTTGCTCTAGTCTAATACTGAAAGAATGATTCTCTTCAGTGAGCTTTTGATATTCTTTTTCCATCTGGCAGATTTGGCTTTTTAAGGCATTCTCTTCCTCATTGGCTTTTTGAGCCTCTTTTGCCTTTTGAGTTAGTCCATTTTTTATGGTGATTTTTTCTTCAGTCAGGTTGTTGACTACCTTTTTATGGTTTTCTTGCCTCTTTCTCCTTTCTCTTTCTGATTTTTCCTCCACTTCTCTTATTTGGTTTTCAAAATCCTGTTTTAGTTCCTCTATGGCCTGTAATCAGTTCATTTTTTTCTTAGAAGCTTTTGTTGCAGGATTTCTGATTTTGTTGTCCTCCTGCTGTTACATGCTTTGATCCTTTTTGTCTTGAAGAAAGGAATCTAGAGCTGCATTTTTGTGCTTGCTTTTCTTCCTTTTCTTGGCCATGTTGCAACTCAGTTACTTGACTTTCTATCTTTTTTTTGCCACAGCAGAACTCTGCTGCCAGAGAGGAGAGCTTTCTCCCAAATTGCTGGATTTTTCTCAGCTGTCAAAGCTATTTTTTCGGTGCCCTCTCAGAAGCCTCCACAGGCTCTGGCTCCTGGACACACATCTCAGGACCTCTTCACTAGACAGCAAGCCAGATCAAAGCATGTTAAAGCAAGAGCTATTACCCCTCAGAATGATCACTTGGTTCCCCTACAATCTGCAGGCTAGGAGCTCTGAAGTACTTATGTGGTAGTGGCTGCCACTGGGTCTCAGCCACTTCTTCCACTGGGGGAAGAGGCTATAGTACACTCTCAGACTCCCTGCTCCCAAAGTCCACACTGACCTTTTACTTTGCCTTTGGCATTTGTGGATTAATAATGATGGAAACTCCCTCAGCTGCTGGTGATCCACTCTCCTGAAGTCCCACCAGTCACGACTGGTTGGTGCCACCCTCAGGCTAAAACCACAGGCTCAAAAGGGTCTGGCCTCTGCTCCCAGCATGCTGTGATGGACCCTTCCTCTGTGCCTCCCAGGATGCCTTCTGAAGGAAATTTGTTTCTCTCTGTCACTTTGTGTATTCTGTAGTTCTAAAGTTCTTTTACGATCATGTTTTATAGGTATTTGAGGTGGTTATGGGGGAAACTCAGGGAATTTTCCTACTTCTATGCCTCCATCTTGGCTCTCCCCTCTGCCTGTGCATTTTCTGATATTTGAATAGTGAATGATGACTGAAAAGTGACAGATTTGTAACTTAGTGTGCTCCATGGCACTAGCTGTGACTTTTGTATTTTGTGACCCTTAAGTAATCAAGCCTCAGGGTTGAGTTGATTGTATTGAGTTACTAAGTGATTGATTGACTAAATTACTGTACTTTGTTCAAAACTATGTCACCACTGTGGTGAAAATTTTATGTGGCCATTTTAGTGATAAGGTGTTGCATTGTGACATGATGAATGCTGTATTTTGATTTTCTGTGTATGTTTTGCTTTGATTTGTTACTGAATAGAGAGTTCTCTATACTATGTAATTAGAATCTTGAAAGCAATCCTCTGGAAAGCTGCCTGTGTGTGTGTCTTTACATGACTTATCCCCAAAATAGAAGTCTGTAAGAAACTCATCAGCAGAAGAAGGGGATAGGATGATAGGGCAGCTGAGGTGCTGTGGCGAAGTAATGATATTCAGAAGCACAGCTAGGAATATAAGTGATTTCATCTACATTCTGCAACTGGGTAAACAGGCTCTAAAAGGGGGACAGTGTGACTTATCCTGAGTCATTGTAGTGTAGCAAGGAATAAAATACTAAAAGTGGTTTTTTACTCCTATTACTTTGTGTGCTATAGTGTTAGTTTCTAATAGAAATATAGTGTCAATTAAGTAGCCCCAGATTAGACCAGTGGTTCAAACCCCAAAATCCATGTCTAAATTGTATAGCATTAATCTATTTTCATTAGTACTATCAAAATCATTAGTCTACTCAAAGATGGCAGAGTAGAAACAACAATTCCAAGGTGCTCTCCCCCACACCACTTCCAAACCATGTAAAATGGGATTTTGAACAACTTCTGGAGCTCCAGCACCCATAGAACAACACAGAGAAGCTAACTTCCTGCTGGAGACAGCCCAGCAGTCCTGCAGGGAGCAGCCAGAGCAGCACTCTGGGAGCCAACAGCATAGCGCTCGGTGAGCTGTGCCCAGGTCCCTGTGAGCTGTGGTTTTAGCCCCAGGGTGGCCAGGCTAGCACCTGGCTGGAGGGACCCCAGAACACCAGCAGCTGTGGCAATTCCAGAATTATCAACACAGACATGCCCAGGACAAAGTGAGAGGTTAGTGCCCTATGGACTTTGGGACCAATATTTGGGGAACATGTCTGCTTCTTCCCCTGGGGGCTAGAAGTGTTTGAGGAGATGCGGCACAGTCGCCATTTTGCAGTTTCAGTTGCAGCTTCAGCTCCTGGCCTGTGAACTGTAGGGAGATCCAGTGATCAGCCATGGCGGGTAATCACTCTTGCTGTAACCTCCCTGGATCTGGATTGCTGTCTGGGGAGGAGGTTGTGGGGCAGGTATCCAGCTTGCCAGAGCTTATGGAGGCTTCACAGAGGCCACCCAACTAATAACTCCAGAAGTTGTGAAGACCCCAACGTTTGGGACGCAAGGTCCCCTGGCTGGAGGCAGAGTCCCACTGTGTAAACAAGCCCAAAAGTGAAGTAATTAAGTGGCAACATGCCTAGGCAAAGGAAACAAAATAAATAGAAAAATGCAACATTAGACTTCTATTTTGGGGGCAAAGAGGATCAAAGCATGGAAGAGGAGGAGGACTATGAGGTCAGAAATCCTGCACCAAAGGCCCCAAATGAAAATATGAACAGGTTACAGGCCATAGGGGACCTTAAGAAGGCTTTTAAAAACCAAATAAGAGAAGTGAAAGAATCCACTGATCACCTCCTGAAAAATATCCTGAAAAGAATACTCCTAGGAATATTATAACCAAGTTCCAGAATTACCAGATCAAGGAGAAAATACTACAAGCAGCCAGGAAGAAACAATTTCAATATTGTGGAAACACAATCAGAATAGCACAGAACCTGGCAGCTTCTACACTGAGGGATTGAAGGGCATGCAAAATGATATTCCACAGGGCAAAAGAGCTGGGATTAAAGCCAAGTATCACTACCTAGCAAAACTAAGTATTTTGTTTCAGGGGAAAATATGGTCATTCAGTGGAATAGAGGACTTTCAAGCATTCTTGAGGAAAAAACCAGAGTTGAATAGAAAATTTGACATTCAGACAGAAGAAGCAAGAGATGCTTGAGAAGGTAACCAGGGAAAAGAAATCAAAAGGAACTCATCAAAGTTGAACTATTTACATTCCTACATGGAAAAACAATAACTATGACTGGTGAAACCTTTCTCATTTTGAAAATAATTGAAGAAGGGTATGTGGGCATATGAATACATGTGTGAATATGTGTATATATGTTTACAGGTATACATGGATAGAGGGCACAGGTTGAATTTGGTGGGAAGGGGTGATACTTAAGGGGTTAAATTAAGAGGTGAGAGAGGAATGATGCAAGAGATGATGGGGAGAGACAGGGTAGGGAGAGAATGACATATATACTAAATGGGATATCTCACCCTGAAGGAGAGTAGGGGGAAGGGGTATTTGAGGGGGGATTATGGAGGGGAGGGTGTTCCATAAGGAGGGGAGGTTGGAAGTACCCACTTTAGAAGAGGGACAGGATTAAAGCAGGGAATGGACCCAGTGGAGGGGTGGGATGGGTGGGAGGGAAATATAAGCAGTCTTTTACAATATATCTACCATGGTAATGTTTTGCATAGCCATACATGTACAACACATACTGAATCGCTTATCTTCCCAGAGGGAGTGGGTGACAAGGGAGAAATGGAATGGATCTGAAACTCAAAGTTTTAAAATTAAATGTTTCAAATATATATATAAATACTATTATTAATACTATTGGGCATGGAATTGGGAGATAAGATGTGCAGGCACTGGGACACAGAGATTCACCTTGCTCTAATGGTAAAGTCAAAGGGGGTATGGGAGAAGATATGGGAGGGAGCAGATTGGATGAGGGGATATCTTGTGTGACTGCTATTCTTGGGTGGTGGGCAGGGGAAAAATGAGGAAAAAATTGTAACTCAAAATCTGGTGGAAATTAATGATGTAAGCCAGAAGTTAATAAAGCATTTGCTTAAAAAATTAAAATAAAATAAAATAAAAAATATGTCTAACCAAAAAAGAATCTTTAGTCTACTCTTCAGAAAGATTTGTTAATATTATTGCATATTCATATGAAGAAAGGTACAATTTATGATTTGGAGAGAACAGTTATATAAAGCAATCATATTTTCATTTGAGATTCCTCATTTAGAGTTTCCCCTTGCCTGAAAACATTCTTTCCCCTGGTCCACTCAAGACATCCAATTTTTTGCCTTTAAAAAAATAAAAAAGAAAAGACATACATACACATACACAGCACACATATATTCCTTTGGTTTCCTTTTCAATTTTAGGTTTAATAGAATCATGATAGACTAGGTACATAAAAGAAGAAATCATATCTTCGTTATTTTTTCTCAAGTTCAATAAATTGCACATTACAAATAATAGGTCTGTAACTAATATTTATTTAATCAATGAATACAGTGGTAAACCTCTTATTTTCTTGATCTTGACCTCAAAGGTTAAGCTGATTACTGTTTAATTCAACAGATATTTGAATAGAATCATCTTTGTGGAAGAAAATGCCTTTTGAAGTCTTTTTTACAGAACCTCATTATACGTAGGCCCCTGTACAGTATTACTTTGTAGTATGCAATTCAAAAAGTGTAACAATAATTGAATAATCAAAATAAGTACTGATATTGATCACAATATTGTTTTTCATCTTAAATTTATTCTAGATATTGATGATAATGTAATAAATATTCAGAGTATATCTCATAGGGGCAGCTAGGTGGCTCAGTGAATAGACCACCAGCCCTGGGGTCAGGAGAACCTGAGTTCAAGTGCAACTTCAGACACTTGACACTTACTAGATGTGTGACCGTGGGCAAGTCATTTAACTCCAATTACCTTGCCTTCTCCTCTCCAAAAAACAAAACAAAATAAAATAAAACAAAATAAAGGAAAACAAAGCACAGTATGTCTTCTCAGCAAAATTGTTCAGGAACTTTTCATGAACCAGTGTAGCAAGGCCATGCGGCCACCAGAGAATTGCCTGGGGAGTCCTGGGCTGAGGGGGCCAAGCTTGGGCTTGGTTTTGGGCCTGTAGCTGGGTGGGGCAGGAGCTGGGGTGGAGGCTGGGGTAGAAGCCGTTTTTGAAACTGGAGTTGGGGTCACAGAGCTGGAGCGGAAGTCAGGGAAAAACTGAGGCTGCCCTAGCAGTTGCCTTGTTGACAAAGCATGAAAGGAAGGAAGGAGAGCACTTGTCTATTTTCTTAAGGCCAGCTTAGGCAACGGGCAATACTTTTGCTTTAATTGACAAATGGAGATGAAAGTAGAAGGGTAATTGGCCCATCCCCTATTTCTATACAGTGGAGCAAGAGCAGGCTACACATTTAGAATGAGGAAAGGTAGGATCACCACTCCTTGTACAGTGAGTCAGTGGGGGGGTGAGCCAGCCTTCTCACAGTATACTGTGCTTTTCTGCAGAGGAAAATAAAGATGTATAGAGATGTAAATATATATATATATATATATGTCTCTGTTACTGTCCCTTTCTATCTCTGTCTCTGTCTGTCTCTGTCTCTTTCGCTCTCTGTCTCTGTCTCTCTCTGTATCTGCCTCTGTCTCTGTTTCTGTCTCTGTCCCTGTCCCTGTCTGTACCTCTCTCTCTCTCTCTCTCTCTCTCTCTCTCTCTCTCTCTCTCTCTCTCTCTCTCTCATCACAGTGAAGTTCTATTTGTAATATTGTTAATTTTTTTTCCTTTGGAAAAATTTCAAAAGCACCCACTGCAGTTAACTGGCATATTCTAAAATAATGAAGAAAACCAAAACAATGGTTCAAGTCTCAGGATATATATATATATATATATATATATATATATATATATATATTTTTTTTTCCCCCAAAAGGAAAGAAGTCTTAAATGTGCTGGCTGCACATTTAAATTTCTACTATCCCATTAGCTAAATAGCCAGAAAATCAGATACTATCTAGTACTGAGTGTCTGACAAGGAAACATAGATTATAAATGGCTGTAATAATGTACTTTCATCTCAACTCGATTAAGAGAGGTTTTCATTTGCTCAAGATTACCAAAGATACTGATATTTCCTATTATAAACCTTCTTTGGTTTGAGAACCACTGGTACACATTATTTCCTGACCTTTAGAGAAAATCTGTATCTCTATGGGAAACTTAACCCTCCCTTCTTTCCCATCTGTAATAGGGATGAATAGGCTTTCCTGGGAAGAATCCACTCAGAAACTATTTATTTTATGCTTAACGGACACATTTAACTTAAGGAGTCCCGATTATTTATGTTTTCTGTATTGCTCAAAAGGAGCAGTAACTGCTCAGAATGGAAATCAAAATGCTAAAAGGAGGCAAAAGGAATACCTTAAAAATAAATGTTAAGTTGGTTCATTAATTTATCATGTGAAAAACATGCTTTCGAATATTAAATGCTATTCAGATTGTATACACGCATACTTGAAAACTGTTGCCAATTTGTAGACAAGATATTTGATGAAAATAACTGACATTTTTGGAGGGTCTTGAAGTTTACAAAGATAATTGAGGCAAATGAATTGCTCAGTGCCTAGAAAAATGAATTTTAAGTCAGAAAAACCTCAGGCTCAGTTTTCCTCTTCTTTTTTTCATTGAGTAATTAATTTTTAGTTTTCAACATTCACTTTCACAAAATTTTGACTTTGGGATTTTGTCCTGATCTCTCCCTTCCCCACCCCAGCCAAGACAGTATGCATTCTGATTACCCCTATCTCCAGTTTGCCCTCCCTTCTATCACCCACTTCCCCTTTCTCTTAGCCTCTTTCCTTTTGTTTTCCTGTAGGGTATGATAAAGTTCTATACCCCATTGCCTGTATATCTTATTTCCCAGTTGCATGTCAAAACTATTTATGTATGTATGTATGTATGTATGTATGTATGTATTTTCCCCTTTTTCACTCCTCACCCACCCCCACTGGGAAGACAAGCAATTCAACACAAGCAGTACACATGTAGTTATGTAAAATGTTTCCATAGCAGTCATACTGTGAAAGACCACCTACATTTCCCTCCATCAAATCCCAACCCCAAACCACTGCACTTTCTACCAAGACCCCATCCCTTTTCAAATATATGTGCTTCTACCTAACCCCTCGTCCAATCACCCCTCCCCCCAATCAGGCTCCTCCCATGCCCTTCTCCCCTACTTTCCTGCATGGCAAGATACCCAAATGAGTGTATGTATGTTATTCCCTACTTAGGCCAAATTCAATGAGAATAATGTTGATCCCTTCCCTTTCACTTTCCTGTTCTTCCCCTCCATTGTAACAGTTTTCTTTTGCCTCTTTTATATGAGATAATTTACTCTATTCTATCTCTCCCTTTATCTTCTCATTCTATTCTTCTCTCACCTCTTAATTTTATTTTTAGATATCATCCCTTCCTATTCAACTGTGCCCGCTGTGTATACATGTACACACATACACACACATGCACACACACATACACATATATAAAATATATATATATGTGTATATATATATATATATACACACTCACATATGTATTTAAACACACATACACCTTCCTATACATACATATATATTCCCTTCAGCTATGCTCATACTGGGAAAAGTCCCATGAGTTACATTTTTCCATGTAGGAATGTAAAGAGTTCAGCTTTAATAAGTTCCTTTTGATGTCTTTCCTGTTTACCTTCTCATACTTCTCTTGCTTCTTGTATTTGAAAGTCAAATTTTGTGTTTAGCTCTGGTTTTTTGATCAAGAATAGTTGAAAGTGAACTATTTCATTGAATGACTATATTTTCCCCTGAAGCATTGTACTCAGTTTTGTTGGGTAGGTGATTCTTGGTTTTAATCTAAGCTCCTTTGACCTCCAGAATATCATGTTCCAAACCCTTCGATCCCTTAATGTAGAAGCTGGTAGGTCTTGTGTTATCCTGATTTTGTTTCCACAGTACTCAAATTGTTTCTTCCTGACAGCTTGTAATATTTTCTCCT
This sequence comes from Gymnobelideus leadbeateri, assembly GCA_011680675.1. Lineage (NCBI taxonomy): Eukaryota > Metazoa > Chordata > Mammalia > Diprotodontia > Petauridae > Gymnobelideus > Gymnobelideus leadbeateri. The sequence continues at coordinate 562,451 of WOXC01011051.1, read as the reverse complement.
TCACCTGGGAACTCTGGAATATAGTGATGACATTCCTAGGAGTTTTCTTTTTGGGATCTTTTTCAAGAGAAAATCAGTGAATTCTTTCAATTTCTATTTTGCCCTCTGGTTTTAGAATATCAGGGCAATTTTCCTCGAGAATTTCTTATTTTTATTTATTTTTATTTTATTTTTAAAAATTAATTTATTAGTTTAGTTTCAGTTAACAAGATTCAATCCCATAGTTCGTTGACTTTCAAATTTCCTTTACTTCCCTCCCCCCTTCCCCCATGACAGCATATAGTCCAGTATAGGATCTGCAAATTCATTCATATTAGACATTATTCCAATTACATAGGCGTATTGTACTAGGTGGGGTGAAAGATGGTAAAGAAGAAATAAAACCAAACGATGAAAAGAAAAAGATCATTTAGTTTGCTTCCATCAGGATTCAGGCTCAGTTCTTTCTAGTTATATCTCTGGATGTGGCATTTCTCTCTTTCATGAGTCTTTCGGGATTGACTTTTTTTTTTAAACAAATGCTTGATTAACTTCTGTTTTACATCATTCATTTCCGCCAGATTTTGAGTTACAATCATTTTCCCCCCATTATTCCCCTACCCAATCTCCCAGAACAGTAATCCCACAAGATATCACTTCCTCCAATCTGCTCTCTCCCATACCTTCTCCCATACCCCCATCGACTTTTCCATTAGAGGAACGTGAGTCTTTGCATCCCAATGCCTGCACATCTTATCACCCTATTACAAGCAAAAGAGTATTAATAATAGTATTTATATATATTTGAAACATTTAATGTTACGACCTCAAATTTATCCATTTCCTTCCTCCCTTGTCACCCATTCCCTCTTGGGAGATAAGTAATTCAGTATATGTTGTACATGTCTAGCTATGCAAAACATTATCATAGTAGATATATTGTACAAGGCTGCTTATAATTCCCTCCCACTCATCCCACCCCCCACCTGGTCCATTCCCTACATGATCCTGTCCCTCTTCTATAGTGGGTACTTCCAACCTCCCCTCACCCCAAGGATGCCCTCCCATCCATCATCCCTCCTCCCATCCCCCTTCCCCCTATCCTGCTGCAGGTTGAGATATCCCATTTAGTTTGTATGTCATTTTCTCCCTGAACCAAATTCAATGTGAATGTGGTTTTGCCTTTTTAGCCTTCCTTATTCTCCCCCTCTTTTGCAACCACTTCCCCTTGCTTCTTCTGCATGGGATAGTTTACACTACCCTGTCTCTCCCCATCTCCTCTTGCCACTTTCCTCTCTCACCTCATAATTTCATCCCTTGAGTATTCTCCCTTCCCAACAAATTCAACTTATGCCCTCTACCCATATATAACTGTAACCATATACACACACATTCACATATGTATTCATATGACCACACTCCCTTCTTCCATTATTTTCATAGTGAGAAAGATATCATCAGTCACAGTTATTGCTTTTCCATATAGGAATGTAAATAGTTCAACTTTGATAAGTTCCTTTTGATTTCTTTTCCCTGATTACCTTCTCAGGCATCTCTTCCTTCTTGTGTCTGGATGTCAAATTTTCTATTCAATTCTGGTTTTTCCTCAAGAATGCTTGAAAGTCCTCTATTCCACTGAATGACCATATTTTCCCCTGAAACAAAATACTCAGTTTTGCTGGGTAGGTGACCCGTGGGTTCATTCCCAGTTCTTTTACCCTCTGGAATATCATATTCTGTGTCCTTTGATCCCTCAGTGTAGAAGCTGCCAGGACCTAGGCTATTCTGATTGTGTTTCCACAATATTGAAATTGTTTCTTCCTGGCTGCTTGAAGTATTTTCTCCTTGATCTGGGGATTCTGGAACCTGGCTATAATATTCCTGGGAGTTTTCTTTTTGGGGTCTTTTTCAGGAGGTGATCGGTGGATTCTTTCAACCTCTATTTTGCCCTCTGGATCTAAAATATCAGGTCAGTTTTCGTTGAGAATTTCTTGAAGGGTGATTTCTAGGTTCTTTCCTTGATCATGGCTTTCAGGTAGACCAATAATTTTTAATTTGTCTCTCCTGGATCTATTTTCCAGGTCAGTGGTTTTTCCCATGAGATATTTCACATTGCCTTCTAATCTTTCTTTTGTTTGGATCTGCTCAACAGCATCTTGATTTCTCATAAAGTCATTAACTTCCATTTGCTCCAGTCTAACTCTGAAGCAATGAATCTCCTCAGTGAACTTCTGAGATTCTTTTTCCATCTGGCAAATTCGACTTTTTAAGGCATTCTTCTCCTCATTGCCCTTTTGGGCCTCCTTTGCCATTTGAGTTAATCTATTTTTTAAGGTGTTCTTTTCCTCAGTCAGGCTGTTGACCCTCATTTCATACTTTTCCTGCATCCTTCTCATTTCTCTTTCCAATTTTTCCTCCACTTCTCTTATTTGATTTTTAAAGTCCTTCTTAAGGTCCTCTATGGCCTGCAACCCACTCATGGTTTCCCCTGGGGCTTTTGGAGCAGGTCTTCTAACCTCACAGTCCTTTAACTGCTCTATGCCCCCAAAATAGGAGTCTAGGGTTGCATTTTTCTGTTTCCTTTGCCTTGGCATGTTGCCACTTAATTACTTGACTTTTGGGCTAGTTGCCACACTATGGCTTTAAGGCCAGATAGAAGAATTTTCGTCCCGAACGTGTGGGGGGCAACATCAATTTCTGGCAAGCTGTAAACCCACCCACAACTTCCACCCTAGATCACAATCCAGATCCAGGGAGGTTAAAGCAAGAGCGATTACCCCCCAAGACTGATCGCTGGATCTCCCTACAAATTTGCAGGCTGGGAGCGGGAGCTGCCTCTGAAAACGACAAAATGGCGTGTCTCCTCAGTGGCTTCTAGCCCCCAGGGGAGGGAGCCGACACATTCCCTAATACCAGTCCCAAAGTCCATAGGACACTAACCTCTTACTTTGTCCCAAGCAAGTCTATGTTGATAATTCTGAAGTAGCCACAGCTCCTGGTGTTCTGGGGTTCCTCCAGCTGCCTGCTGGCCCTGCCGCCCTGGGGCTAAAACCTCGGCTCATGTGGACCTGAGCTCAGCTCCACTCCTGCGCTCTGCGTGCTGCACGCTGCCAGGTCCCAGACCACTGCGCTGGTCCTTCCTGCAGGGCTGCTGGGCTGTCCTCAGCGGGAGTTTAGCTTCTCTGTGTCATTCTGTGGGTGCTGGGGCTCCAGAAGTTGTTCAGAGTCCCCTTTTACATCGATTGGGGGGAATCTGGGGGCAGAGTAGCTTGGATGAGCTGTTTTTACTCCGCCATCTTGGCTCCGCCCCCACCTCCTCGTTTCTTATAGCACAATAATATACCATTATATCCGTATACCACAATTTGTTTAGCCATTCCCCAATTGATGGGCACCCCTTTAGTTTCCAATTATTTGCAACCACAAAAAGGGCTGCTAAAAATATTTTTGTACACATGGGTCTTCCTCCCACTTCTATGATCTCTTTGGGATATAACCCTAGAAATGGTATTGTTGAGTCAAAGTGTATGAAATTATTTATAATCCTTTGGGTATAATTCCAGATTGCTCTCCAGAATGGTAGGATAAGTCCACAACTCCACCAGCTATGTATTAGTGTTCCAATTTGTCCACATCCTCTCCAGCATTTGTCACTTTCTTGTTTTGTCATCTTAGCCAATCTGACTGGCGGGATGTGGTATCTCAGAGTTGTTTTGATTTGCATTTCTCTAATCAATAGTGATTTAGAGCTTTTCTTCATATGCTTATAGATATCTTTAATTTCTTTCTCTGAAAACTGCCTGTTCATATCCTTTGACCATTTATCAATTGGGGAATGACTTGTATTCATATAGATTTGTCTCAATTCACTATAAATTTTAGAAATGAGTCCTTTATCAGAGACACAAGTTGTAAAAATTCTTTCCCAGTTTCCCACCTCCCTCTTGATCTTGGTTATATTGGCTTTGTTTGTACAGAAGCTTTTCAATTTAATGTAATCAGAATTATCCATTTTGCATTTTATAATGCTCTCTAATTCTTGTTTGGTCCTAAAATCTTCCCCTCTCCACATATCTGTCAGGTAAACTATTCCTTGCTTTCCCAAATTGCTTTACACCTAGATCATGCACCCATTTGGACTTGATTTTGGTATATGGTGTTAGATAATGGTCTATGCCCAGTTTCTGCCATACTGTATTCCAGTTTTCCCATCAGTTTTTGTCAAATAGTGCATTCTTATACCCAAAACTGGGGTCTTTGGGTTTATCGAACAATAGATTACTATATTCATTAACTGCTGGGTCTCCTGTGCCTAATCTATTCCATTGATCCACTACTCTACACCTCTGCCAGTACCAAGCAGTTTTGATGACTGCTGCTGTATAATACAGATTAATATCTGGCATGGCTATTCCACCTTCCCTAGCATTTTTTTTTCATTAATTCCTTGATATTCTAGACTGTTTATTTTTCCAAATAAATTTTGTTATTATTTTGTCTAACTCTAAAAAGTAGTTTTTTGGTAAATCGATTGGTATGGAACTAAATATATAATTTAGTTTGGGTAAAATTGTCATTTTTATTATATTAGCTCCACCCAGCCAGGAGCAATTGGTATTTTTCCAATTAATTAGAACTGATTTTATTTGTATGAGGAGTTTTTGTAGTTGTGATCGTATAGATTCTGAGTTTGTTTTGGCAGGTAGATTCCCAAATATTTTATAATGTCTACAGTGACTTTAAATGGGATTTCTCTTTCTATCTCTTGCTGTTAAGTTTCGTTAGAGATTTACAGGAACGCTGAGCATTTATGTGGGTTTATTTTATATCCTGCAACTTTGCCAAATTTATTTATTGTCTCAAGTAGTTTTTACTTGATTCTCTAGGGTTCTCTAAGTATATCATCATATCATATGCAAAGAGTGATACCTTGGTCACTTCTTTGCCTAATTTGATTCCTTTGATTTCTTTTTCTTCTCTAATTGCCACTGCTAGTGTTTCTAGTACCAGATTGAATAAGAGGGATTATAATGGACACCCTTGTTTCACTCCTGATCTTATTGGAAAGGCTTCTAGTTTATCTCCATTGCATATAATACTTGCTGATGGTTTTAAATAGATGCTATCAACTAGTTTCCTCGAGAATTTCTTGAAGGATGATTTCTAGGTTTTGTTTTTTATCATGTCTTTTATGTAGCCCAATAATTTTTGAATCATCTCTCCTAGATCTATTTTCCAGGTCAGTGGTTTTCCAATGAAATATTTCACATTGCCTTCAATTTTTTTTTCAGGGTCTTGGATCTATTTTATAGCATCTTGATTTGTCTTAAACTCATTAGCTTCCATTTACTGCAATCTAATCTTTTTTTTTAAACAAATGCTTTATTAACTTCTGTTTTACATCATTCATTTCCACCAGAATTTGAGTTACAATCATTTTCCCCCCATTATTCCCCTACCCAACCTTCCAGAAGAGTAGTCCCACAAGATATTGCTTACTCCAATCTGCTCTCTCCCATACCTTCTCCCATACCCCCATCGACTTTTCCATTAGAGGAACGTGAGTCTTTGTGTCCCAATGCCTGCACATCTTATCTCCCTATTACATGCAAAAGAGTATTAATAATAGTATTTATATATTTGAAACATTTAATGTTACGACCTCGAATTTCAGATCCATTTCCTTCCTCCCTTGTCACCCATTCCCTCTGGGGAGATAAGTAATTCAGTATATGTTGTACATGTCTAGCTATGCAAAACATTATCATAGCAGATATATTGTACAAGGCTGCTTATAATTCCCTCCCACTCATCCCACTCCCCACCTGGTCCATTCCCTACATGATCCTGTCCCTCTTTTATAGTGGGTACTTCCAACCTCCCCTCACCCCAAGGATGCCCTCCCATCCATCATCCCTCCTCCCATTCCCCTTCCCCCTATCCTGCTGCAGGTTGAGATATCCCATTTAGTTTGTATGTCATTTTCTCCCTGAACTAAATTCAATGTGAATGTGGTTTTGCCTTTTTAGCCTTCCTTATTCTCCCCCTCCTTTGCAACCACTTCCCCTACATGAGATAGTTTACACTACCATGTCTCTCCCCATCTCCTCTTGCCACTTTCCTCTCTCACCTCATAATTTCATCCCTTGAGTATTCTCCTTCCCAACAAATTCAACCTATGCCCTCTATCCATATATAACTGTAACCATATACACACACATTCACATATGTATTCATATGACCACACCCCCTTCTTCCATTATTTTCATAGTGAGAAAGATATCATCAGTCACAGTTATTGCTCTTCCATATAGCTGTAAATATAAGTTAATAAGCTGTAAATATAAGTTGATAAGTTGCTTTTGATTTCTTTTCCCTGATTACCTTCTCAGGCATCTCTTCCTTCTAGTGTCTGGGTGTCAAATTTTCTATTCAATTCTGGTTTTTTCCTCAAGAATGCTTGAAAGTCCTCTATTCCACTGAATGACCATATTTTCCCCTGAAACAAAATACTCAGTTTTGCTGGGTATGTGACCCTTGGGTTCATTCCCAGTTCTTTTGCCCTCTGAAATATCATATTCCATGCCCTTTGATCCCTCAGTGTAGAAGCTGCCAGGTCCTGGGCTATTCTGATTGTGTTTCCACAATATTGAAATTGTTTCTTCCTGGCTGCTTGGAGTATTTTCTCCTTGATTTGGGGATTCTGGAACCTGGCAATAATATTCCTGGTAGTTTTCTTTTTGGGATCTTTTTCAGGAGGTGATCTGTGGATTCTTTCAACCTCTATTTTACCCTCTGGATCTAAAACATCAGGGCAGTTTTCCATGAGAATTTCTTGAAGGGTGATTTCTAGGTTCTTTCCTTGATCATGGCTTTCAGGTAGTCCAATAATTTTTAAATTGTCTCTCCTGGATCTATTTTCCATGTCAGTGGTTTTTCCCATGAGATATTTCACATTGCCTTCTAATCTTTCCTTTGTTTGGATCTGCTTAACAGCATCTTGATTTCTCATAAAGTCATTAGCTTCCATTTGCTCCAGTCTAACTCTGAAGGAATGAATCTTCTCAGTGAACTTCTGAGATTCTTTTTCCATCTGGCAAATTCGACTTTTTAAGGCATTCTTCTCCTCATTGCCCTTTTGGGCCTCCTTTGCCATTTGAGTTAGTCTATTTTTTAAGGTGTTGTTTTCCTCAGTCAGGCTGTTGACCCTCATTTCATACTTTTCCTGCATCCTTCTCATTTCTCTTTCTAATTTTTCCTCCACTTTTCTTATTTGATTTTTAAAGTCCTTCTTAAGGTCCTCTATGGCCTGCAACCCACTCATGTTTTCCCCTGGGGCTTTTGGAGCAGGACTTCTTACCTCACAGTCCTTTTCCCGCTCCATGCCCCCAAAATAGAGTCTAGGGTTGCATTTTTCTGTTTCCTATGCCTTGGCATGTTGCCGCTTAATTACTTGACTTTTGGGCTTGTTGCCACACTATGGCTTTAGGGCCAGATAGAGGAATTTTCGTCCCGAACGTGTGGGGGGCAACTTCCATTTCTGGCTAGGTGTAAACCCACCCACGACTTCCACCCTAGATCACAATCCAGATCCGGGGAGGTTAAAGCAGGAGCGATTATCCCGCAAGACTGATCGCTGGATCTCCCTATAAATTTGCCGGCTGGGAGCAGGAGCTGCCTCTGAAAAAAACAAAATGGCGTTTGTCCTCAGTGGCTTCTATCCCCCAGGGGAGGGAGCTGACACATTCCCTAATTCCACTCCCAAAATCCATAGGACACTAACCTCTTACTTTGTCCTAGGCAAGTCTATGTTGATAATTCTGGAGTCGCCACAGCTCCTCGTGTTCTGGGGTTTCTCCAGCTGGCTGCTGGCCGTGCCGCCCTGGGTGTAAAACCTCGGTTCATGCAGACCTGGGCTCGGCTCGGCTCGGCTCCTGCGCTCTGCGCGCTGCACACTTCCAGGTCCCAGACCACTGCACTGGTCCTTCCTGCAGGGCTGCTGGGCTGTCCTCAGCGGGAGTTTAGCTTCTCTGTGTCATTCTGTGGGTGCTGGGGCTCCAGAAGTTGTTCAGAGTCCCCTTTTACATAGTTTGGGGGGAATCTGGGTGCAGAGCAGTGTGGACTAGCTGTTTCTAGTCCGCCATCTGCAAGCTTGTCTTGAAGGAATAATTCTCTTCAGTGAGTTTTTGAAATTCCTTTTCCATATGAGCAGTTCAATTTTTAAGGCCTTACATCATTGGCTTTTTAAGTATCTTTTGCCATTTGAGTTCGTCTATTCTTTTTTTTTTAAACAAATACTTTATTAACTTCTGTTTTACATCAATCATTTCCGCCAGATTTTGAGTTACAATCATTTTCCCCCCATTATTCCCCTACCCAACCTCCCAGAATAGCAGTCCCACAAAATATCGCTTCCTCCAATCTGCTCTCTCCCATACCTTCTCCCATACCCCCATCGACTTTTCCATTGAGTTCGTCTATTTTTAAGGTATTTTCTTAAGTGTTCTTTTGGGTCTCCTTTAGCAGGATGTTGACTTGCTTTTCATAATTTTCTTGCATCATTCTCATTTCTCTTCCCAATTTTTGCCACACTTCTCTTACCTAATTTTCAAAATCCTTTTTGACATCTTCCATGGCCTTTAACCAATTCATTTTTTTCTTGGAAGCTTTTGATGCAGAAGTTTCTACAACACCAGTGTTTCTCACCCCAGGATTGCCACCCAAGACCACAATCTGAATCCAAAGAGGTCAAAACAAGAGTGCTTACCCTTTGAATGATCTCTTGGTTCCCCTACAATCTACAGGTCAGGAGCTTCCAGAGGCAGCCACACAGCAGCAGCTGCATCTACCGTGCCTCTGCCACCTCATGTTGTGGGGGCTGGAGTTGGACAGTGCTTTTCTGTCACCCAGTTCCAACAGAGTTCCCCACTGACCTTTTACTTTTTCTTTGGCATTTATGGGTTGAGAAGTTTTAGCACCAATACAATATTTACAGTGCCCACTATCACGATAAAGACCATGACTATAAGTATCACATGATATTGTATCTCAAAATGTATCAGGTACTTCAGGTAGAGGATCTAACTGAAGGATTTATGTAGACACCAGAAAACTGAATCCCAAAACAGTAAGAGGATTCCATCATAGTACCAAAGATATTCAGAAGCCATAATAACACTGAGAGCCATGCCATCCTTTAGCCTTCCCACAAACCATTACAAAATCAATATTTACTCATAAACGTCTATCTCCTTAATGAGTATCCTCTCCCTCCAGAATCTAGCTAACTATGAACCAGCTTCTCTGTGGTCTCTTCTTCCCTTCAACAAAATCCTCCCACCACAGGCTCCATATGATTACATTCAGCCTATTAGGGGGCAGAGTTTACCTTCAAAGCAGGGGAGGTCTTTGCACTCCCCCCCCACCCAGGTCTATTAAGGGGCAGAGCAGATCTTTAAATCCCCATTCCCATTATAGAAATCTGAAAACTGCCATGGCTGCTTTTGATTCACTCTCCTGAAGTCAGCTAGGGCTGGTATGCTGCTGGTCAGGGCCACCCCTGGTCTGGCACAGCATGGCTCATGTAGGACTGCCCTCAGCTCCCAGCCTGGTGCAATAGACCTTTCCTTACACTCTGCCAGGGTGATTTCAATGTGATATTTGTATCTCTCTGTCACTTTGTGGGTTCTGTAGTTCTAAAACTTTTTTTGAGTCATGTTTTACAGGTATTAGAGGTTGTTGCAGTGGGAGGTCAGGGAAGTTCTTGCTTTTACTCTCCCATCTTGCCTCCACCCATAAGAAAGAATTTTTATCATTTATTTTTAAACCTTTGAATTCCACATTCTCTCTTTTGCTCCCTTCCCACCCACCACCATTGAAAAGACAAGCAACTCGATATATGTTATACATATGTAGTCATGCACAATTCTGTAACAGTCATGTTGTGAAAGACTAACTATATATCCCTCCTCCCTATCCTGCCCCTCATATATTCTATTCTTTCCTTTAACCCTGTCCCTTGTCAGAAGTGTTTGCTTTGATTATCCCTTACCCCAATCTGCCTTTTCTTCTATTATCCCCATTATTTCCTTCCCCCCCTACTTTCCTATAAGGTAAGATAGATTTTTGTATCTAATTGAGTGTGTATGTTATGCCTTCATTAAGCTAATTCTCATGAGATAAAACTTCACTAATTCTTTGTCACCTCCCCCTTCTTCCCCTCCCTTGTAAAATTTTTTCTTGTCTCTTTTATGTGATATAATTTACCCTATTCTACCTTCCCCTTTCTCCTTCTACCAGTATCTTCTTCTCTCATCACTTAATTTTATTTTTTAGACATTATCCCTTCATATTCAACCCACCCTGTCCTCTCTGTCTATATATGTTCCCTCTAACTACCCTAATCATGAGAAAGGTCTTGTGAGTTACAAGTATCATCTTTCCATGTGGAATGTAAACAGTTCAAATTTACTAAGTCTCTTTTGATTTCTATTTCCTGTTTATCTTTTCATGCTTCTCTCTTTTTTTTTTTAAAGCAATTGGGGTTAAGTAACTTGCTCAAGGTTACATGGCTAGTCATTTGATTTATGCGTGGGTGCTCATTTTCTGAGGCCGGATCTGATCTTGGGTCATCCAAACTCCGAGGCCGGCGCTCTTACTCACTGCACCACCTAGCCGCCCCTTTAGGGCAATTGGGGTTAAGTAACTTGCCCAAGGTTACACGGCTAGGTTTTTTTGTTTGTGCAGATTAAGTGTTGGAGGCCGGCTCCGAACTCAGGTCCTTCTGATTCCAGGGCCGGCGCTCTATTCACTGCGCCACCTAGCCGCCCCTCATGCTTCTCTTGAATCTCGTATTTGAAAGTCAAATATCCTATTTAGCTCTGATATTTTTCTCAAAAATTCAACAAATTTTCAATGTCATTGAATTTCAGTTTTCTCCCCCATGTATTATACTCAGTGTTGCTGGGTAGGTGATTCTAAGTTTTGATCCTAGCTCCTGTGATCCCTAGAATATAATATTCAAAGTCCTTTGATTTTTTATTGTAGAAGCTACTAAATCTTATGTTATCCTGATTGTGTTTCCATAACACTCGAATTGTTTCTTTCTGATTGCTTGCAATATTTTCTCCTTGACCTGGGAACTCTGGAATTCAACTATCATATTCTTAAGAATTTTCCTTTTGAAATCTCTTTCAGAAGTTGTGAGTTGGTGGATTCTTTCAATATCTATTTTCCCTCTGGTTCTAGAATACTGCAGCAGTTTTCCTTAATAATTCCTTAAAAGATGATATCTAGACTCTTTTTATGATCATAGCTTCCAGGTAGTCCAGTGGTTTTTAAATTCTCTCTTCTGAATCTATTTTCCCAGCCGGTGGTTTTTCCAATGAGATATTTCACATTGTCTTCTTTTTTTTTTCATTCTTTTGATTTTGTTTTATAATGCTTTGATTTCTTATAAAGTCATTAACTTCCATTTGCTCCATTCTAATTTTTAAGGAATTATTTTCTTCATTGAGCTTTTGGAACTTATTTTCCATTTGGCTGAATCTGCTCCTTAAGGCATTCTTCTCTTCACTGGATTTTTGGACCTCTTTTGCCATTTGGGTTAGTCTGTTCTTTCAGGTGTTATTTTCTTCAGTATTTTGGGGGTGTTTAACAAGCTGATGACTTGTTTTTCATGATTTTCTTCCATCACTATCATTTCTCTTCCTAATTTTTCTTCTTCTCTTACTTGATTTAAAACTCCTTTTTTATTTCTTCCATGGCCTTCAAGTAATTCATATTTTTCTTGGATGCTTTTGATGAAGGAGTTTATACTTTGTTGTCTTCTTCTGCTTTTATGTTTTGATTTTCTTTGTTACCAAAGAAGGATTCTGTAGTCTGTTTTTTTTTTTCCTTTGTTTGTTCATTTTTCCCAGCCAATTAGTTGACATAAATCTTATCTCTTTATTAAGGTAAGTCTCTGTTTTCAGTGTGGAAGCTGTACTGTCTCATGCTTCAAGGGCTTTATGCAGCTGTTTCCAGAGATATTTCTTGGTTTTTGTAAATTTTTAGTTCTTCCAATATTGTATGATGAAAGGGTAAGTGTTTGCTCCTCTTCTGGCCTGTGCTCTGGTCTGTGAGTGGCCACAAGTGCTCTTTTCTGCCTTGGAACTGTGAGAAGGATTCCTTCTCTATCACTACCACAAGCTCTGCCTTGCCATAGCTCCTTCTTTTCCCAGGACTGCCAACGAGGTCTTCAACCCAGATCCAAACATGGCAAAGGAAGAGAATCGTGCCTCAGCACCAGCAAAGAGAACTCTGTAATTCCCCTGTGATTAGCCACTCCATACCAGAACTGAGAGCTCTGGAAGTAACCTTTTCTGTTACCTCTACCTCCTCCACCCTGGTGCTCGGGCCTAGACCAATCTCCTCTCTCACTCAGGTCTAGCAGACCTTTCCTACTGACCTTCTAAGTTGTCTTTGGCATTTGGGCTTGAGAAGTCTGGATACTGCCACAGCTGCCAGTGATTCAGGCCCCTGAGGCCTACTCTGGTCTCATCTTTGCCAGTGTGGCCCATGCTGAACTGACCTCTTGTCTCATACTGGTTCCACAGACCTTTTCTGTCATCCTTCCAGGGTGTTTTGGACTAGAAATTTGTTTCACTCTGTCTTTTTGTGAGTTTTGCTGTTCTGGAATTTGTTTAGAGTCATCTTTATAGGTATTTAGAGGGGTTTAGGGGAGATCTCGAGCATTTCTCTGCTTTTATTCTGCCATCTTGGACATGTCCCCTCAGTTTTCCTCTTCTATAAAATGGGGTTAATAATAACACCAACTTCCTATAGTTATTTTGAGGAGAAAATGAAAAAGTACTTACAAAGGGCTTTGAAAACCTTATCTTACTATAGAAGTGATGATAATGATATCTATTTGAGCATTACAAGCATTCTATGATTGAGTTAGTATAAATATGTATTATGTAGGAAAATATGTTATATATAATACATATAATATAAAATTATATAGGAAATATAATATATTATATATTATACATATATTATATAATACATTATAAAATATTATCATATTAATAGTATGCATTATGTATTATATATAAAATATATATTATGTATGTTATTATAAGTATTATATATCATGTAAGATATTGAGTTTCAAAGTGTCTAAATGATTTTTTCATGGTCATACAAATAAGTATTCAGTGGAAGGATTTACACCCATATCTTTTTGATTACAAGAACTCTACCTATTATACAGCAATACATTTCTTTCTTTTTTTTTAAAGCAATTGGGGTTAAGTAACTTGCTCAGGGTTACACAGCTAGTTATTTATGTGTGGGTACTAATTTTCTGAGAGCAGAAATGATCCTGGGTCCTCCCAACTCCGGGGCCAGTGCTTTTACACACTACATCACCGAGCCACCCCGAAATCTCTCTTTTCCCTCTTTTCTGGAAGGGGGAAGGTAGGGCAATTGGGGTTAATTGACTTGCCCAAGGTCACATGGCTAGTTTTTGTGTAAGTGTCTTAGGCCAAATTTGAACTCGGGTCCTCCTGACTTCAGGGCCAGTGCTCTATTCACCTATGCCACCTAGCCACCCCATGCAGCAATACATTTCTTACAATTATTTCCCTTTGAGCAATTATCAGTTTAATTTTGTTTGCAGACTAATAATTAGATACAAAAAGAAAAAAAATAATATACTTCAATTAAATCACTAACAAAAGATTGTATGTAGAATTTAGAAAACATCTTAACCAGAGTGATTCACTAGCAATAAAATAGTCTGATCTGAGAATTGATGAGGAAACAGTCATGGCTCTGAAGTCAAAGTTTTAAGTCCTTACTCATCTATAAAACAAGCTGGAGAAAGAAATGCCAAAGCACTCTAGCATCTTTGCCAAGCAAACCCCCAAATGGGGTCATGAGTCCAACACAATTGAAAGACTCAAAAACTTCTTAGTCCTGTTCTTTTTCCAAGGTCCCTTCCAAAACTTGAGTTCATTTTTTTCTTGTTGATTCTCCAGTGAAGATGCTAAGGAGTAGGAAAATGCTCAAAAAGAATTCAGGAAAATAAAGAAACCAAGGCTTGTTGTCCAGCAGCCCTGGACAATTAACCCTAAAAAAATCAACAGTTGCCTATACTTAAATTTATTGTTGGATGATGTTGCTTCTTATGACAGCAGTTAATCACACATGCCCCTTGAATGTTCCTTCTTCTTCAGAATTTAAAGATTACATTTTCTAAACCATACTGAATCATTTTAATGTAGTCAATTTAATATCAAATTTGTGAAGTAGTTGATGAAAGTCATTGAATTTATTTCATATGGAGAGGGTATATAATAAGGTACTAGCTATTGATAATGAAAAACAATTAAGGCAATGTTCAACCTAAAAAAACAACATTAATGCATCTGATCAGAATTATGTCAAAAACTGAACACTAGCTAGGATTTGTATCAGTCAACATGAATTCACCAGGTGTTTGCTATGTGTTGGTTACTAAGTGATGTAAATACAAATGTAACCATTGTCAGGGAGTTGGCTGGCCATAAATGCTGTCCATTCTTGGATTTATAATTCTTCCCAATTTGGTCAGAGAGAAAACTAATAGGAGATGGGCCCATGAATTGCTTTTTTGTTTGTTTGCTATTTTTAAATTTATGTTTATATTTTTGTTTTCCTGAATAGGAGTTTTGGAATTCTCAAGGAGGGAAAAGGAGAATAAAAAGAGGTGGTTGTCATTCCACAGTAGCAACACGACAAAGGCTGTATCTGCACTGTGTGTAGTTTACTACTTTAAGAGCAGAACAGATAACAGCTCAAATGGGAAAGCTGAGAGGTATTTGTGACTGTATTTATGTGTTGTGGACACTAGCCCAAGTAGCAATAGCACTAAGAAAACATTCCATCTGAGAGGAATTGAAAGGGCTATAACCTGTCCTATCCTTATCTACATTTATATTTATTTTAAAATGTATTTTGTTAAAGAATATATTCACGAAAATGCTTTTGAAAAAATACCACATCCACTCCTATTAAAAACATCAGAAAGGGTGTGATTCTGGGAGCAGCCGTCTCACATATAACTCTCAACTTTCGCAGCCTGACCAGCAACCTCAGTTGCTATTTATTGGTATCCCCCAAAATGGCATCTACTATTAAGGATCAGCTGATTTTGAATGTCCTAAAGGAGGAACAAGTTCCCCAAAACAAGATCACTGTTGTTGGGCTTGGTGCAGTTGGCATGGCATGTGCCATCAGTATTTCAGCAAAGGATTTGGCTGATGAACTTGCCTTAGTTGATGTAATAGAAGACAAACTAAAGGGAGAGATGATGGATCTCCAACATCACAGCCTTTTCCTCAAAATGCCAAAGATTGTTTCTGGAAAAGAATAAGTGTAACTGCAAATCCAAAACTTGTCATTATTATGGCTGGGGCACGTCAACAGGAGGTAAAAAGTCGTCTTAATTTGGTCCAGCGTAATGTGAATATCTTTAAATTCATCATTCCCAATATTGTTAAATACAGCCCTAATTGCAAACTGCTTATTGTTTCCAATCCAGTGGATATTTTGACATATGTGTCCTGGAAGCTTAGTGGCTTTCTTAAAAACCTTGTTATTGGAAGTGGTTGCAATCTGGATTCTGCCCATTTCTGTTACCTCATGGGGGAGAGACTTGGTGTCCATTCATCAAGCTGTCATGGATGGGCCCTCGGTGAACATGGAGACTCCAGTGTTCCTGTGTGGAGTGGTGTAAATCTTGCCGGTGTGTCTCTGAAGAATGATAATCCTCAAATAGGAACTGATGCTGATTCAGAGAATTGGAAAGTTCATAAGCAGGTGGTTATAAGTGCTTACGAGGTGATCAAGCTGAAGGGCTGCACTTCTTGGGCCACTGGCTTGTCTATGCCAGATCTGGCAGAAAGCATTATGAAGAATCTAGGAGAGTGCATCCAATTTCCACCATGATTAAGGGCCTATATGGCATTAGTGAGGATGTCTTCCTTAGTGTTCCATGTATCTTGGGGCAGAATGGCATTTCAGATGTGGTGAAGGTAAACCTGAATCCAGAGGAGGAAAGCCATTTAAGGAAAAGCGCAGATACTCTTTGGGGAATCCAGAAGGAGCTGCAATTTTAAAGCCTTTTAATGTGCTGCCATCAAGAGAACATGACAGTGGTTAAGGGGTTATGTATGATGCTCTTTGCAAAAAGGAAAAATCCTTCCTCTGATTAGTGATTGAACACCAGAAATCTAAAGCCTGTGAACACACTCTAGTCTCTTCCTAAAGTTAGAAATGGGGTATAATAGAGTGTGACTATTTGTTTAAACCCTGTTGATGTTTGCATATGATGCTGGATATGACTTGTATAGTCTCAGTAGTTGGTGTCAAGCAGTGCCCCACAGACATGTGAACTACCTGCCTTGTATGTAGGTACTACAGGTTCCCATAGGTCCAGAAGACAACACTCCTGGCTACAAGAAACCATACAGTAGTGATTCTTTATTTATGCATTGATTACCTTTTTCTCCTTTCCATTAGGGCTCTACCACATGGCCCCATTCATTACATTTCCAGAGGACCTGATTTTTGTCTATACACACATACAAACATACACACACATATTTCAATAGTTGTTGATTTCCAAATTATATAAAAAAACTGTGTATGTACAAAATGCAACCAATTCCTCAAGTGTCATACTAATCCTAAATATTAAATAAAAAACAAATAACTGATAAAATATTAGAAAGTATAGGAATAAATGGAGAGTTACTTAAAATAATAGGTAGAATCTATTTAAAACCATCAGCAAGTATTATATGCAATGGGGATAAGCTAGAAGCATTTCCAGTAAGATCAGGAGTGAAACAAGGCTGTCCACTATCACCACTATCAAATTAGGAAAAGGAGGGACCGAGCTATCACTCTTTACAGATGATATGATGATATACTTACAAAAGAAAGTAAAAAAAATTACTTGAGACAATAAATAAATTTGGCAAAGTTTCAGGATATAAAATAAACCCACATAAACCCTTGGCATTCCTGTATATCTCTAATGAAATTCAACAGCAAGAGATAAAAGGAGAAACCCCATTTAAAGTCACTGTAGACATTATAAAATATTTGGGAATCTACCTGCCAAAACAAACCCAGGAACTATATGATCACAACTACAAAACTCTTCTCACACAAATAAAGTTAGATCTAACCAATTGTAAAAATATCAATTGCTCATGGCTGGGTCGAGCTAATATAATAAAAATGACAATTTTACCCAGACTAACTTAAACTACTTTATAGAGCTAGAAAAAAAATAGTAACAAAATGTATTTGGAAGAACAAACGGTCCAGAATATCAAGGGAATTAATGAAAAGAAATGCTAAGGAAGGTGGGCTAGCTATACTAGATTTTAATCTGTATTATAAAGCAGCAGTCATCAAAACTACTTGGTACTGGCTGAGGAATAGAGTAGTGGATCAACGGAATGCACTGGGTACACAAGATTCAGCAATCAATGAGTATAATAATCTATTGTTTGATAAACTGAAAGACCCCAGTTTTTTGGGAAAAGAATGCACTATTTGACAACAACTGCTGGGAAAACTGGAATATAACATGGGAGATACTGGGAATAGACCATTATCTAACACCATATACCAAAATCAAATCTAAATGGGTGCATGATTTAGGCATAAAGGATGATACTGTAAGCAAACTGGGAAAGCAAGGAATAGTTTACCTGTCAGATTTGTGGAGAGGGGAAGACTTTAGGACTAAACAAGAATTAGAGAGCATTATAAAATGCAAAATGGATAATTTTGATTACATTAAATTGAAAAGCATCTGTACAAACAAAGCCAATGTAACCAAGATTAAGAGGGAGGTGGGAAATTGGGAAAGAATTTTTACAACCTATGTCTCTGATAAAGGACTCATTTCTAAAATATACAGAGAATTGAGTCATATCTATAAGAATACAAGTCATTCCCCAATTGATAAGTGGTCAAAATATATGAACAGGCAGTTTTCAGAGAAAAGAAATTAAAGATATCTATAAGCATATGAAAAAATGCTCTAAATCATTATTGATTAAAGAAATGCAAATCAAAAAAAACTCTGAGGTAACACATATCACCAGTTAGATTGTCTAAGATGACAAAACCGGAAAATGACAAATGCTAGAGAGGATGTGGGCAAATTGGAAAACTAATGCGTTGCTGGTGGAGTTGTGAACTGAACCAACCATTCTGGAGAGCAATCTGGAATTATGCCCAAAGGACTATAAATAATTTCATACCCTTTGAGCCAGCAATAACACTTCTAGGATTATATCCCAAAGAGATCATAGAAGCAGGAGGAAGACCCATATGTACAAAAATATTTATAGCAGCTCTTTTTGTGGTGGCCATGAATTGGAAATTAAGGGGTGCCCATTAATTGGAGCATGGCTGAACAAGTTGTGGTATATGCATGTAACTGAATACTATTGTCCTATAAGAAAGGAGGAACAGATGGACATCATATTTACCTGGAGAGGCTTATACAAACTGATGCTGAGTGAGAAGATTAGAACCAGGAGAAATTTATATACAATCGCAGACACAACATTTGCGTGATGATAAACTATGATAGACTGGACTCTTCTCAGCAATGCAGTGATATAAGTCAATCCCAAAGGACTCATGATGGAGAGAGATGTCTACATCCAGAGAAAGAACTAAAAAGGACTGAGTTTGAATCCTGACTGAAGCAAACTACTTGATCTTTTTCTTTTTATTGTTTGGTTTTATTTCCTCTTTACCACTTTTCATTCCATCTAGTATAATCTGCCTTTGTAACCTGACTAAGGTCTAATGTGAAAGTATCTGCAGATCCTATACTGGATTGTATGTCATCATGGCAGGGTGGGGAGGGAGGTGAAGATGGGAAAGAAAAGTAGAAACTGAAGGAATTATGGAATTGAATCTTGTAAACTAAAAGTAAACAAATTAATAGACAAAAAAAGAAAATATTCACAAGATTTAATATTATCGCTTATAAATACGTCCTTCCTTATGTTGATAATGTCCTTTTGTTTGTGGCATGAAGGTGCAATGGGAGCCAGCTTATACTGGCTTCAGAAGCCTACTGTTAATATTTTGGTATTAGTATTTATACCCCTGAAATCAGTAAATGCTACAAATAGATATTAATCTATTATTTTGATGGTTCTCTAGCCTTAAGAAAGTAAAGGAGGAAATGCTAATAGTGTAGATTAAACTTAAAAGCGTGCTTTTCATATACACATATGTATAAATACATATGCTATTGTATGTATGTATATATGTATGTGTGTGTCTGTCTACATGTACATACATATAATTCCATATAACTTATATCCTAAAATAATCACACTCAGATGTGCATGTGTGTGCATGAGAATGCCTCTGTGTGTGTGTGTGTGTGTGTGTGTGTGTGTGTGTGTGAATTATGTGTGTTGGTTGGTTGTCAAACATTTTCTAGCACATTTCTTGGAGTTACACTGGAGAGATCTTTCTTAGGGTAGACCTAGCATCTCATACCCAGGCCATTGTTTCAAAATGGTAGTTTCTAATTGAGGACATCAGCACAAGCCATTTCATGAGTACCTTTCTAAGTTTAAAATTATTATTATCATAGCTCAGCCCCTTTCTTAAATATTTTTGTAAGTGCCTGGAAAATTATATAAGGAAAGCAAAAACGACCATCTCTGCACTCATGGAGTTAACACTCTTATGAGGGAATGTTGAAGGCAAGATTTTATCTCTAGCACCCATTTGCCACAGGCTCCATGTTGTGATGAAATGAAGAAATACCATCATGGACATTTACTAAAGTAGGTTTATTTTGCCCTAACACAGAAAAAGACATTCAACAAAGATAGAGCAGTACTGAATTTCTCTGACCCTATCTCCCTGTCTGCATATGGAAATTGTTCGGCTCAGCAAGGTATGGTAATGTCACTATGTACTTTCTTCATGCCAAGCATTGTGGTAGGTTTAACTAAGGAGACAAATACAAACAAACAGACCAAACCAAACACAACCAAAAAAGCATCCATGCCTTCAACCACATTGTATTTTTTGTTAAGAATTGAATTTTGGCAAAGAATTGAGTTTATGGTATATCTTTATTCTCAATAGTCCTTAGCAGAACTCCACAGCACTAGATTGGTTATAAATAAGTAAACAAATAAACACACACATCTGTATATGTGTGTTTATGTATGTAAATGTGTGGTGGGTATATATGTATATATATGCATATATACACACAGATACACATACATATATACATATGTCTATATATCTTTCTTTTTTCTTTATATTTATCATCTGTCTGTCTCTCTATCTATCTATCTATCTACCCATATCCTAAAATTTTTCTTGTAATAAAAGCAGCTTAACATTAGATTTAGAATTATTTTTCTCTCTTGTGTTCCATCTTCTCTGTATCTCTCAAGGAATACCTTTTCTTCTTCCACAACGCAAAACCAATCTTTCTTCAGAATGAACAAGAAACTCTCTTTCTGATAATACATTTTCTGTTTCGGATCATACATATTAAAAATACAATATCCTTTTTGCCACTTCTATGTAAATCATCATTGGAAATATGCTCAACTTACTTATTCCCATCATGAATCTTTATATTGCCCTTTGGGACCACTGAAATTTTGATTCTTTTGATATAATGGAGTTTCATGAGTCGCAGACAGAGTCCACAGGAGAATATCAGTATTAATAAAATGAGCTTTTATGGCAGCGAGCAGCTTGTAATCACTGAAAGTTCTACCCAAATCCCAAATGCAATCTAGCCTTATCTTCTCTTCCTATTCATTTCAAGGCACAGCTCACTATTGATTGGCTTTGATTTTCCAAGATATAAATGCTGGCTAACTAACTCAATGCATTGTCTGTGCAATTACATTTCATCATCTGGGAAATATGGGTTCTTCACTCAATTGGCTTTTCCTTTGTGGATGTCTTGGCAGATTTCTTTTGAGTGATCATGGGTCTTATCACAAAGCCCCATTAGTGATGTAGGGCTTGAAGAAATGAGAGCAGATTGTCACTTATCAAAAAGAGCACCTGAAGAGCCTCTTTAATCAAAGAGAATCCCTTTTCAATTTGGAATTTTTGTAAAACATTTGTGCAGACACTGGTGAACATCTTCTGTGAATATATATTTCCAATTTTATTCCTCACTTGATGCTCTTAATCATAGTTTTTGCTCTTTGTAGTTTTTTAAAGATATCACTGTGTTTGAATCAATCGTGGAATTTTGTATTATATTAATATATACAGTGTATGAATGACACTTTGAAAGGTGACTGCCTATAAGTTTGCATTTTGATGTATCAACTTAAGTGCTTTTGTGTAATCAAAAAACATAAATAGTAGCATCTTTTATTATTTCTGTGCCTTAAGTCTATTGATTTCTCATAAAGTCACTAGCTTCCATTTGCTCCAGTCTAACTCTGAAGGAATGAATCTTTTCAGTGACCTTTTGAGATTCTTTTTCCATCTGGCAAATTTGGCTTTTTAAGGCATTCTTCTCCTCATTGCCCTTTTGAGCCTCCTTTGCCATTTGAGTTAGTCTATTTTTTAAGGGTTTTTTTTTTTCCTCAGTCAGGCTGTTGACTCTCATTTCATACTTCTCCTGCATCCTTCTCATTTCTTTTCCCAATTTTTCCTCCACTTCTCTTATTTGATTTTTAAAATACTTCTTAAGGTCCTCTATGGCCTGTAACCCACTCATATTTTCATTTGGGGCTTTTGGTGCAGTATTTTTGACCCCACAGTCTTCCTCCTGTTCCATGCTTTGATCCTCTTTGCCCCCCAAATAGGAGTCTAATGTTTCATTTTTCTATTTATTTTGTTTCCTTTGCCTAGGCATGTTGCCACGTAATTACTTGAATTTTGGGCTTGTTGCCACAGTGGGACTCTGCCACCAGCCAGGGGACCTTGCGTCCCAAATGTTGGGGTCTTCACAACTTCCGGAGGTATTAGTTGGGTGGCCTCTGTGAGGCTTCCACACGCTCTGGCAAGCTGGGTACCCACCCCACAACCTCCACCCCAGACAGCAATCCAGATCCAGGGAGGTTAAAGCAAAAGTGATTACCCGCCAAGGCTGATCACTGTATCTCCCTACAGTTCGCAGGCCAGGACCTGAAGCTGCCACTGAAGCTGAAAAATGGCCTCTGTGCTGTGTCTCCTCAGCCACTTCTCTCCCCCAGGGGAAGAAGCAAACATGTTCCCCAAATAATGGTCCCAAAGTCCATAGGGCACTAACCTCTCACTTTGTCCTAGGCATAATTGTATTGATAATTCTGAAATTGCCACAGCTGCTGGTGTTCTGGGGTCCCTCCAGCCAGCTGCTGGCCTGGCTGCCCTGGGACTAAAACCGAGGCTCAGGCTGGCCTGGGCCTGGCTCCTAGAGCACTGTGCTGGCTGCTCCCAGGGCGATGTGCCGGCTGCTCCCTGCAGGGCTGCTGGGCTGTCCTCAGTGGGAGGTTAGCTTCTCTGTGTTGTTCTGTGAGTGCAGGAGCTCCAAAAGTTGTTCAGAGTCCACCTTTTACAAGGTTTGGACATGGCATGGGTGAAAGCACCTTGGAACTGCTGTTTCTACTCTGACATCTTGGCTCTGCCCCACATGTCTTTTTCGTGATGAAGTCATTTTCATTCTTTATGATTCATATATTTTTTATATTCCTCAAGTTGCATCATGGGAAAAAATAATGGGGTAATATCAGAGCAGCATCAGCTGTGGTTATCTTCCTGGGTTCATTGTATGGACCAGCTCCCTAACACCTTGGGTAGCAGTGATGGCAGTACAGAGGACTAGGAGCCTAGGAAGAGGACATTCCAGGAGAAGAATTCAGTAACTGGGAGCAGCCCAGTTACTGAAAGTAAAAACATTCACAGAAGTGGATTTGCCACTCCATTTTAGGGGACATGGGGAAAGAGGGCCAGAGAAAGATGGAGCACATAAACAAGGAGAGTGGTGTGAGTTAAAGGACTCCATGTCATAAGACTCAATGTGGAGAGAGCTATTATAAATGTCATAAGTGTGAACAATCCTTTACTCATAACTCAAGCCTTATTCTACATGAGAAGAGATGGAGAAAAGACACAGAACTGTGATGAATGTGAGAAATCATTCTCTCAACACTCAAGCCTTAGCATGAACAAGAGGATTATAATGTACATGTGATATTCACAGTGACCCTACACCTAACAATATGCTGAATCACAAAGTGTAACAGACTTTCCACATGGAAGACAGAACCAAAAACATTTATAAAATGGGAACTATGAAAGACCTCTGGAGCTCCAGAACCCACCAAATGGCACAGAGAAGCTAACCTCCCCCTGAGGACAGTCCTGTAGCCCAGCAAGGACTGGCTATCAAAGAGCTTTCAGAGCCAAGCCCAGGTCAGCAAAACCAGCAGCTGGCTGAAGGGACACCAGAACACCACCAGCTCTGGATTTTCCAGAATTATCAACACATAGATGCCTAGGAAAAAGTGAGAGGTCAGTGCCCTATGGACTTTGGGACTGGTTGTCAGAATGCTTCAGCATCTTCCCCTGGGGTGATAAGCCACTGAGGAGCAGGTGCAGATTGCACCACTTTGCTGCACTTCAGCTTCAGCTCTTGGCCTGCTAACTGTAAGGGGATCTGGCAATCCGTCTGGGGGGTAAATGCTCTTGCTTTACCCTTCTTGGATCTGGATTGTGGTCTGGGGTGGAGTTCTTGGGGTGTGTGAGCAACTTGCCAGAGTGTGCGGAGGCTTCACAGAGGCCACCCAACTAATACCTCCAGAAGTTGAGAAAACCCCAACCTTTGGGACGGAAATTCCCCTGGCTGGTGGCAAAGTCCTAGTGTGGCAACAAGCCCAAAAGTCAAGGAATTGAGTGGCAACATGCCTTGGCAAAGGAAACAAATTAAACAGAAAAATGCAACATTAGACTCATATTTAGGGGCAAAGAGAATCAAAGCATGGAACAGGAGGAGGACTGTGAGGTCAGAACCCCTGCACCAAAAGCTCCAAATGAAAATACAAGCTGTCTACAGGCCATAGAGGACCTTAAGAAGCAGATAACAGAAGTGGGGGAAAATTGGGAAGATAAATGTGAAAGATGCAAGAAAAGTATGAAATGAGAGTCAATACCCTGACTGAGGAAAATAATACCTTAAAAAAATAGACTAACTCAAATGGCAAAAGAGGCTCAAAAAGGCAATCAAGAGAAGAATGCCTTAAAAAGCCAAATTTGCCAGATGGAAAAAGAATCTCGAAAGCTCACTGAGGGGAATCATTCCTTCAGTATTAGACTGGAAAAAATGGAAGCTAGTGACATTAGGAGAAATCAAAATGCTATTAAGGGAATCCAAACAAATGAAAGAATAGAAGGCAATGTGAAATATCTCGTGGGAAAAACCACTGACCTGGAAAATAGATACAGGAGAGACAATCTAAATATTATTGGATTACCTGAAAACCAAGATCAGAGAAAGAATCTAGAAACCATCCTTCAAGAAATTGTCGAGGAAAATTGCCCAGATCTTTTAGAACCAGAGGGAAAAAATAGAGGCTGAAAGAATGCACAGATCACCTCCTGTAAAAGATCCCAAAAAGAAAACTCCTAGGAATATTATAGCCACGTTATGGCAGCTTCTACACTGAGGGATTGAAGGGCATGGGATATGATATTCCACAGGTCAAAGGACCTGGGATTAAAACTGAGAATCACTTACCCAGCAAAACTGAGTATCATGTTTCAGGGGAAAATTTGGTCATTCAGTGGAATAGAGGACTTTCAAGCATTCTTGAGGAAAAAAACAGAGTTGAATAGAAAAGTTAACATTCAGATACAAGAAGCAAGAGATGCTTGAGAGGGGCTCACTTTGAGAAGTGTTGTGTGATTTGACCAGATGAGATTCTGGGAAGCTGTTGTTGAGCGCCCCCCGGCTTTGAAAACCCAGATGTTGATGCTTCCCTCTCTGATAACTGTGATTTGGTATTGATATAATGGTTGGAAAGTTTGGAAGCCTGTTTGATCTGTCTGTATACTCTGAATTTCGGGGTGCTGACCTTTTCCCCCTGAACTAGGTAATATATGCTTGTTTGATTAAAGTAAGCTTGTTAACCCATTTTGAGTTGCTTTCCTTTTGAAAAGCAGATCTAAGAACCTGTGTTGGCAGCCATCCTGGGGATGTTGGGGTGCTTGCTGCTACAAAATAGTGACAAAGGATGTGATCTGCTGAGTAAAAGGAAAGTATGGGGGCTGGGATAATTGTTTGTTTCCTAGTTGTGGTAGCTGTGATTCTGTGGAGTCATGGAGCAGGAGAGAAGAATGGCCTGCATGCTGACTTCACTGAGCTGAGAGCAGGAATTGTGAGTTGCCTGCATGGAGACCTGTGGAGAAACCAGGAGCTGCTACCTTCTGTTGGAGGAGAAGGAACCAAGGAGTTTGGAATTCAGCCACAGGACAAGATAAGGACTGTGTGGCAATGCAGGGGCACTGAATGTGTTTCCTTGCTGCATCCCACAGTTTGGGACCCAGGGGGAGGATGGACTTGTGACTATGGTGGGTGGGGTGAAGTGGCCAGGGACCCCAAGAACCCCACTTTGGTTTTGTTGCCCAGTTCTCTCTCTGGACTTGGAAGCAGGGGCTAGAGCAGTGTTATGGGAAGGACAAGCCCCTCCTCCCCAGAGAACTTTATTTGGACTCTTGTTTTGAATTGATGTAATAAGGCAATGTATTTTGTGTTTAAGGCCCAGTCACCACTTTGGTAACTTTAGATGTACTTTGAAAATATGACTTAAGAGATGGTTAGTACTAATTGAAACTTAAATTGTCTATGCTAAGGGCATACTTAGTAAGACTTTACCAAATAAGTGACTTTGATTGTTACTGATAAGAGACTAATTGCGTTATTCAAGACTTTGCCCCATGAATGGAAGACTTTGACCATGTATTTTGAAAATTGATGTGACTGATTGAATTAGCCTAAAAAAAAAAGAGAGATGCTTGAGAAGCTAAACAGGGAAAAGAAATCACTATGAACTTATCAAAGTTGAACTATTTATATTCCTACAGGGAAAAACAATAACTCTAACTGAAGAAACTTTTCTCAGTATGAAAATAATTTAAGAAGGGTATATGGGCATATGAATACATATATGTTTTCAGGTGTACCTGTATAGAGGGCACAGGTCAAATTTGGTGGGAAGGGAAGATACTTAAGGGGTGAATTTCAGAAGTGAAAGAGTAATGTGGTGAGGGGGAATAGGGAGAGACAAACTGGGTGAACTGTCTCCTGTAGAGGAGGCAGGGAAGGTGGTTCCAGGGGAGGGGAGGAACAGGAAGGCAAAAAGGCAAAACCTTATTCTCATTGAATTTGGACCAGGGAGAGAATGACATGCATACTAAATATGGTGTCCCACCCTACAGGGGTGTGGGGGGATGGAAATGGGGGAAGGTGGTGGAGGGAGGAGCAGGCTGGCGGGGAGGAAATTTGGAAGCACCCACTTTTGAAAAGGGACAGGATCAAGGTGGGGAGTGGACCAGGTGGAAGGTGTGATGGGAGGGAGGGAAATATAGTCAGTCTTTTACAATATATCTAATATGGTAATGTTTTGCATAGCTACACATATACAGCATATACTGAGTTGCTTATCTTCCTCTTAAAATCAAATTTAA
This sequence comes from Gymnobelideus leadbeateri, assembly GCA_011680675.1. Lineage (NCBI taxonomy): Eukaryota > Metazoa > Chordata > Mammalia > Diprotodontia > Petauridae > Gymnobelideus > Gymnobelideus leadbeateri. The sequence continues at coordinate 535,733 of WOXC01011051.1, read as the reverse complement.
AAAAATTATGTATAAATACTGTGATTAATACTATTTTGCCTATAATTGGGAGATAATATGTGTAGGCATTGGGGCGCAGAGATTTACCTTGCCCTACTGGAAAAGTTGAAGGGGGTATGGGAGAAGAGATGGGAGAGAGCAGTTTGGTTGATGGAATATCCTGTATGACTGGTATTTTGGGGTTGTGGCTAAGGGAAAAATGGGGGAAAATTGTATCTCAAAATCAGATGGAAATGAATGATGTAAACCAGAAGTTAATAAAGCATTTGGAAAAAAAAAAGTCTCCCCTATCCACTGCATTCTTCAATACTTACTCCATTCCTTGAGCATTTATGCACTTCAGTTCTACACCACACTACATATGACTTTATAGATATGTTTCCTGAATGTTAAATTGTTGCCTAAAACAGATGGGTAGGTTCTTATTTCTTACTTCTCTCATTTCCCTCCACTGTTTTCTGAATTGTGCTGATACAAGTAGTTTAACAGCATGGCCAATGCATTTGGAGTAATGAGGAATCATTTTGAAAACTGGACACCAATGATGACCAAGTATATAAAACTTTCTGTATCACTTTCTACATTGGAGCCTCAGTTTCTACCTCTATAAAAATTAGATGATGATGGAAATACTTGGATAGCTCATAAAATTTTTGTGAGAAAAGTGTTTTTTAAAGAGTAAAATCAATGCAAATGTGAATTGCTATTATTATATATAGTAAATATTTCATGAATGTTTAATGGACAAAAAAAAATAAAAATAAAAATAAAACAATAAAATAGACTTCCTTAAGCAAAAATGCCCCATATGCACTCACACAAGCTGCTCTGCTTCCATGCTGCTTCCAGCTCTGCTCCATGCTCTCCCCTGCTCCTTCCTGCTCCACCCTCCCTGTTCCTCTCTTTCACCAAATTCTTCCCACTGTCCACTCCATTTGATTGCATTCAAATTCCCTTAGGCCTATTTAGGGGCAAGGCCCATCTTCAAATTACCATTACCATTACAAGGTTTGATACCAGAGAGAAACCTTATAAATGTACTGAATGTGAAAACAGCTTCATTAAGAACTCAGCCCTCATTGTACATCAGAGGATTCATAATAGAGAGAAATCATACATGTGAGGAATATGGAAAAGCCTTCATTCAGAGGTCAACCCTTATTGCATAACAAGTGATGCATACTAGAGAGAAGCCTCATAAATGCAGTGAATGTGAGAAAACCTTCATTCAAAAGTTTCGCTTGGTCCAACACCTGACGATTCATTCTGTAGAGAAACATCAATTTTTATGAATGTGGGGAAGTGTTCACTTACTCCTCATATGGTTTTTTTTTGACATCAAGAATTCATAATAAGAGAGAGGGCTGAAAAATATAAAATAGTAAGAGCATTAATTTGTAATTCAACACTTATTGGACATCTGTTGAATGATAGTGCAAATTAGTCCCAGAAACTTTACAGGGCATATTTATTGATCCCCTCTCCCTTTATTTAGTGGGAGAGAGGTGGGAGGGGAAAAACGCTTAAAATGCTTGCTAATTCAAAACAATTTCTAAAAAGGAATGTAGGGGTGAATCTAAGAGTCAGAATAAAAAGAAGATTCTGGATTGTCATCAATAAAGAGAAGATTTGGGTGATTCAAGGTCTGGCCTAGAGGAGAAAAAGGGGGGAAAGCATCAGCAAAAATATTGGAATAGAATTAATTGGGAAAGAGGGGTAAGAGTCCTGGTGGACAGATGTTTTCATACCGTCCAGATATCCCTAGGACAGGATCTGGGCCTTTTTGTCATTGGGAAGGTAGAAACATTAGAGGATTCATGTTGGAGTGAATTAATGGAAAAGTAATAAATGTCTGAAAGGTTTCTGACACAATAAAAGCCCTACACTTCAGAGAAAAACTTCCTTAACTTTCATTTTAATAAAAGTCTGAAAAAACTTGAAGGCAAGTACATCCATGTTTCTGCTGTTATCTTTTCTGTATTTTTTTTTCATTAGCACTATTTATGAGTTTTTGCATTCCTTTTGGACATTTCTTTCTTCAGATGATTTCCAAAAGCTCCCTGAATGACTTTAAAATTATGTATTTTCTTATATGAAATTTCCTCATAGGTTTCAGGTAAATTTCATTGTTTGTTTTTTCCCTGACATCTTTTTTCTTAGGTTCTAATCGACTTCTTCATTTGTAGTACACAGGTAGTGAATTCCAAATGTGTTAACTCCAATATAATCGGTAAGTAGAGATTATCATAAAATGTAGGCAGATCTTTCCATTTTGCAAATTTTTTTTTTATTTCCTGTACAATTTAAACCCACTGAATACCCATAAGATTAATAAATGTAGCTGAATTTAACACAAAACTTTCTTGTATTTAAAAAAAAATTTTTGGTAATTTAATTGTATATATACATACATCCATAAATATGCAAATATACATTCAGGTTGATATAGATATATGATAGATAGATAGATAGATAGATAGATAGATAGATAGATAGATAGATAAATATAGAAGTTAACACAGTGTGTTGCATAGAATAGCTACTTAATGAGTCATTAGTCTTTCAGGTAGTTAACTAAGTGACAACACAGTGACAACCACTGGGGAAAGAAAGGAAAGCATAAAAGAAACAAATAAAACATGCCCCTGTCTGTTAAAGGTTTTATTCTAAAAGTGCCATCAATATATGATAGAGAGAGAGACAGAGACAGAGAGAGACAGAGACAGAGAGAGACAGAGAGACAGAGACAGAGAGACAGAGAGAAAGAGAGGGAATATGACATGGAAGGGAGAATTTGAGAGGGGAAAGCACTAGCACCTGATTGATGAGATCAGGAAAGATCGTTTTCAACATGTAAGATGTGAGTTTTGTTGAAGGAAGTGGGAAGGCAGAGCATTCAAAACATTCTGGGCAGCTATATGCAAAGTCACATAGATGAAAGATGAAGAGTAAAATTGTAGGAATAGTAAGTAGTTCAGGGTCCAGTGCTGGTAGGTAATCAAGTATATGTAAGAAAGTTTATTATGACTAAAAAGGTAAGAAAGGGCTAGTTTGTGAAAACAAATCATTAAATTCTAAATAGAGGAGTTGATATTTGATCCTGCAGAATACTGGAGCTCCTTTAGCAACAGTCACCCTTTCTTCACTTTCAGAGGACAACTTTAGTAATGGTATGTAGGATGGGTGAGAGTAAAGAAAGACTTTAAAAATAAGACCACAAGGGAAATTATTGCAATAAGTCTGAAAGAACTAATGAGAGTCTGAACTAAAGTGATATTGCTCTGTGAGTCAAAAGAAGAAGTATATATGGTGTATGTTTTCGGATAGAAACTGTAAGATTTGACAACATAGTAGAAGTGTGGGATCAGAAAGGGTGAGAAGTCAAGGAAGAGCAGGGCTTACATGCTAGGGAAGGTGGTGAGATGGTTCCTTTGAAAGTTATGAATAAGTGATAGTAGTTCTCAGTGTTATGGTGCTTTAAGGTTTACAAAGTACTTTTATCACCACAACCCCTTTAGATAGTATTTATCATACAGATGCTTAACAGAGTTAAATACTAAGTGACTTGCCCACTTACAAAGTGAAAGAAAAAAAAGATTTGAGAAGGGATTTGCAACCAAGTCTCCTTGTTCTAGTTCCAATGACCTATAAAGAATTGATGTGTTCTGAAGCTGTTTCCTTTTAAAATATTTTAGTCAGAAGTAAGATAGGATGGCAAAAGGAAACCAACTCTCATTCAACTAAAAATACTTTGCAAGTATATGAGGCTTTATCCTATACGTAGCAAGCCTTACCTACATCAAATAAATATATGAATGAGATTAGATTTTGATGGTGTTTTGAAGAATGTGCAATACAAAAATGTCACAAAATAGGAAAAAATGCTGAAAAACATTTGAAAAGGAGTTAAAATTACAGACTCAAAAGACGTTTCCAGCTAGAAGAAATTTAAGGAGTCATCTGGTTCAACCCCCTCATATGGATAGGTTTAGATAAATTAAGTGAATTGGTGAAGTTCATAATGTTAGTCAGACTTGAGCTGATTCCCGCTTCTGTTATTTACTATCTCTGTGACCCTTGGACAAATTACTTAAACCTTTTTATCATTAATTTATTTCTCTAGAAATTGCATATGGTAAATGCCTTCACTACCCGCATTATAACATTCTCATGTGGATCAAATAAGTTAATATATGTTAAAGAACTTGACAGTCATAAATGTACATTCTTAATAATATTGTAGTTTAGCTATTATTTTGAATTACATCTTGAAATGTTATGCTTGAATTTTATTGGCACTCATGTTAGTGATCCCTCTAAAAAGTGTCTGATACAGAAATAATTGTGCAAGCTAAGATGTCTTAGCCATACTACAGGTGGAGCCAAGATGGCAGAACAGATGCAGTAACTTCTCTAAGCTCCTCCCTGAGTCCCATCACTAAACCTTAAAAAAGTGTATCTGAACGAATTTTGGAGTGACAGAATCCACTGGGAGATGGAGCATGGCAGAATCCAGCCTAGGAAAGTGCCCATGTGGGTCCATACAGGGGGAGCATGGAGCAGGTGGGGGTTGCAGTAGCTTGGACTAGATGGTGGACTACAGCAGTGAGAGAAAGAGCCCAGCTGGCAGATTCACCCATCCCAAGGGCAATTCACAGCCATCTCATCAGTATCTCACTATGGGACAGGAGGATCCATTGGAGCAGGTATGAGAGGGTGCAGGGCCCACAGCAGAGACAGCAGCTTCTCCTGGAGCTATCAGCCCCCAGCCTGGAAGTTTAGAAATCACCTGCCTGTCAGTCCAGGGTCCAGGATGACAAAGTAAACTCTGGCTGTTCCCATTGCTCCTCCCTAACCTAGAAAACTGAAAGATAAGTGTCCCACCCAGAGTGAAAGCCTGAGATAGTAGAAATAGCCTTGGGCTTCAGAGTCTTTGAGAAGGGGTGTAACTGAGGCAGCAAAGAGCCTGAAGAGAAGGGAGGAGGGGTCCCAACAAGCTTCACCTCACCTGACCAGCAAAAGCCTGCTTGAGCTGTAGACCAGGGGTATAGAGGCAGAAATCTGAAGTGACCAGGCCACCCCACCACCAAAGATTACTCTGCACCTCAGCATACCTTGGGGGGATCACTGAGACTAATGAATTCTATTAAACACTTAAAAAACAATTCATTCCAATACTCTACAAACTATTCCAATACTCTACAAGCTACTTTGGAAAATTACTGGAGTCCTACCAAAGACTGGACTCTTCTCAGCAATGCAGTGATATAAGTCAATCCCAAAAAGACTCATGATGGAGAGAGATGTCTATATTCAGAGAAAAAACTAGAAAGAACTGAGTTTGAAACCTGATTGAAGCAAACAACTTAATCTTTTTCTCTTTATTGTTTGGTTTTATTTCCTCTTTACAATTTTTCATTCTATCTAGTACAATCCACCTTTGTAACCTGACTAATGTCTAATGTGAAAGTATTTGTACTTCCTATACTACATTGTATGTAGTCATGGGGAGGGGAGAGAGGGAAAGAAAATTTGCAACTGAAGTAATTATGGAATTGAATCTTGTAAACTAAAAGTAAACAAACAAATTAATAAAGAAAAAAAACCTTCCATACCAAATAAAATAAAATAACCATACTACAAGAAAACATTCTATGGAACGAGAATTATTAACAATCTCAAATGTTCAAGTCCTCATCTTTATGATGCAAATATAGTAGCTCCAGTAGACATTCTTAATGAAAGTAAACTACAAACATGTTATACTTGTATCTAAGTTCCATTTGTTACCCCTCCCATACTCCAAGCCCCCCAAAAGAGCCTGATGACAGGAAAATAAATCTGACCATTGGACTTTTTTTGTATTTTCTTTCTTTTCTGAGCTCCCTGGTTGCTTCCCTTTCAAAATTTCCTTTTTTACATGATAATAAATAAATTATGATGTGTGAAAGAAAAGAACAGGGCTTTAATTTTTTTCTGAAACTACTTTTTAACGTAGATTATCATGAGTAAGAATATGATGCCTTCTTTCCTTGTGTGAACTTTGAAATATGTTGGATGCAAAGAAAACACCTGAATGGTAATAGTATATGCATAATTGGAAGTCATAATTAAACAAGGAGAAATAACAATGCTGTCTATTTTTGTTTTCCATAAAAGGTATATGACTTTGTTTCTTTAAGAAGTTCTATTTTTCAAAATAAATTAGAAAATTTCTGTAAAAAAATGCCTTACTTTGCAGGATTCTTGATTTATCATTATATTTAGGGTTTATTTAATAACCTTGATCCATTTAAAAAGGTTTGAAATAAATGACTTGGAGAGAAAAGCATGTATGAGAAGCCAATAAAACACCTATATTTCCTGCTTCATTCAGAGCTACTAAGTCCATAGTGTATAGGAGAGGAACAATACAAAAGAGTTCCATCACTCACAGAATGCTTGCCAGTTACAAAAACTACTAATGCATTTCTTCGGATGCAACTAGGCCAAAGTTACAGATGTTATAAATAATAACAATTTATTATTTTTTATTGGACTCAGATTTCACTGATATTAATGCACAATGCAATTACCCAATGAAGGAACAGCAAGGGAGATAGGGCACCATAATGTTAAGAAATAAAAAGTGCCATGTACTGCTTTTCTATACATTTTTATTCCACTTGCTTACATTTTGCAATGCAAAGTCAAAGACTTGGAGATTGCAATCATATGGAAAGTGTAATATGAAATATCTAGAGTATCTTATTGATATCATGAAATAGAAATTACCTTAAAATGGTAGAAATAAAAGGGCATGCACATTTCCAGCACATTATTGGAAAAGTTAGAAGGCCATCAGTTACTGCAAATCTCATGTTGGTCTAGATTTATAAAATCACTCCACAATAAATTTTATGTTATGAATTTTAATGTTCATATTTTTAAAATTAAGAAACAAAAATTAACTAACAAAGACTATTTTGAAAATCAGATGCTATGGCTTTTTGAAAATAATCTATGTTAAAATTTTAAAATTGTGAAAGCAGAGGAAAATATTTTTCATGTAACTAGAATAAAGTTGTTAGCAATACTTTCTGTCCAGATAGAAAGATCTTAAAATTGCTGGAACATTTATCAGAATATACAAGGGCAGAGTTCACAGTAACCAATTGATTCTGAGCCCAATTGAGAGAGCTCTATGTAATGTGAGCATAGTCAGCCAAAACTTTCTATGTCAATCTTTTCTTTTTGTCACCTTCCTTTCCTTTTGCATTGTTTTTCTCTTCAGGTTGAAATTGAGAATACAATTTTTAAAAGCATATAATATTCAAGGCTAGGTGCTAAGGGTACAATGACAATATGCTTTATTCTCACACATTTAAGGTCTTACATAGGCAGTAAAATAAACTGGACGGGGGTGGCTAGGTGGCTCAGTGAGTAGAGCGCCGGCCCTGGAGTCAGAAGGACCTGAGCTGAGGTAGGCCTCAGACACTTAACACACACACAAACAAAAACCTAGCCCTGTGACCTTGGGCAAGTTACTTAATCCCAATTGCCCTCCAAAAAGCAAACAAACAAAACAAAACAAAAACAAACAAACAAATAAATAAATAAATAAACTGGACATAATGCTAAAATCAGAGTCAAGAAACCTTGATATGTGATGATGAGCAAAAATATCACCAAAGAGATTTAAACTGTAATATCCTCATTTGGAAAATTGGAATAATAATCCCCACTGTGTTTACTTATCTTGGATTATTGTAAGGACAAAATAAGGTCATGTAAACGCTATATAAATATCAAATCTTACAATTACAAGGGAAATTGAACGTGTAAAGAAATGCCCTAGTTCTCTGCTCATGTATCTCCACATATTTATCTATCACTTAAATTATCATTCCTTTGAATATTCATGTTATTACTTAAATATTTGATAGTATTTATTTATACCTATATCTACAAATTTGCAACTCATTACTACGTCAGCACACACAGAATCATTTAATTCACTTTTTATTGTGTATATTAAATGACATAATACTTGACATGAAAAATCCAATGACAAGAGAGGAACAGCCCCTACCCTAAAAGAGTTTAGGTTTCAATGGAGGAAAATAATTTGTGTGTGTGTGTGTGTGTGTGTGTGTGTATGTGAGTGTGTGTGTGTGTGTGTGTGTGTGACTGTCAATCCTTACTACTTTTTAGATACTGAAAGGATCTTTTCTGCTCTACTTCAATATACCTTTTTAAAGTTATTTTAATTAATCATCTGTAAGGGTTATGACTTCCCTTCTTTTTTCATGAGCCCCACTACTTTCCTAGACACACAGATTTCCATCCTAAGTATTATCTTCCACTCCTAATTCTCACTTCACATATCTTCATATGCTGAATAAGCCCATCACTTCTAACTTCACTCTATCTCTTCTATGTCTTTTCTTCTCCCTCAGAGACAGCCAAATCTGAAGAGTAGAGCTTCATCACCTCTAGCCTTCATCTTTGCAACAGTATTTGGCTTTGTTCCATTAAACTTCCAGAGTAATCTTTCTAAAGGTCAGGTTTTATCACATTAGTCTCTCAAACCACTGCAATTCCATTTATTGCCTTCAGAAACTAATTCAAAATTTTCTGTTTGACTTTTATATTCCTGACAACCTTGCTATGTTTCCTGTCTTTTTATATTTTTCTCTGCTTCATATACTTTTTAATTCTAGGACCAATGAACTTCTTGTTTTTCTTCACACAAAATTTCCATCTCCTAGACCTTGTGCTTTCTTACTAGACATTCACTAGGCCTGTTTATTCTGTATATGTACATATTTTTGTTTATGTGCATGTGTGTATATAGTATATGTCTCTTTACACACAGATACATACATACATACTTTTGTGTTTGAATCTGTGTGTAAATCTGTGGGTACATACATATAATATATGTGCACATTATATATTAACATACATACATATAAACATATTTATATGTATATGTGTAGATATATGTGTGTTTATAAGTATGCATGTGTGTATATGCATATAAATGGTGTATATATATATATATATACATATATACCTAATGCATACACATACAAAAATACTTGTGTCTGTGTGTGTGTGTGTCTGTGTGTGCAGCTAGGTGGCTCAGTGGATAGACCTGGAGTCAAGAAGACCTGGGTTCAAATGCAACCTTAGATAATTATTAACTATGTGACCCTGGGCAAATCACTTAACCTCTGTTTTCCTTAACCCACTAGAGATTGACAAACCACTCTGGTATCCTGGCCAAGAAAACCCTATGGATGGTAGGATCTATTGGGTCACAAAGAGTTAGGCAAGACTGAATGATTCAACAAAAACCACAAACACACACACATACCTTTCTTTAGATAAATAGATAGATAGATATGTATAAAGTAAGTAGCAAGGTAGTAAATTTGTGTATTGTATGTGTGTGTTTGTGTGTGTGTGTGTGTGTGTGTGTGTGTGTGTGTGTGTGTGTGTGTGTGTATGTCCTATGTTACTCCATTATGGTATGAGCTCTTAGAATACAGGCACTGGATTTGCCTTTTTTGGTACGCACAGCACTTAGCACAGTGCCTGACACATATTAACTGCTTCATAAATGCTAATTAACTTGACTCATTGCCTTAATCATTACCCATAAAAGGACATTTAAAAGCTGTTCATTTTGAGTTTGTATAGCAGTTTTTTTCTATGCCAGATAACTATTTCTTCAAACTGGTTATCTCTGGGCTATATGAACAAATGTAGTCAATTGCATTGGCTCTCTTGGAAGCTGCATTGTCCAGTTGTAATTGAGCTCACAACAAAACAGCTCAGGCTGACTCATAAAGTCACCACTCCTGGGATGCCAAAGTGGCAGCAGAGCCCCCTTTGGTTTTCTTTCTTAAGCTAGATGTAGCAGCAGATAATTTAAAAAATAACTAAACAAACAACATTTATTAGTATCTTTATCTTTTTTTTTTCCACTTTAGGTAGAGTTGAGGGGTCACCTAGGGTCACTGAAACTCTTGGGCATGGCAGTCAACTCTCCAAGTAATCAGGAGTCACTCAGCTGATTGCATCAAACTTCAACCGATCTGAAAGAGCAACTTTTTTGTCTCTTTGTGTCTCAAAACTTCTCTTCAGGTTCCTATACGCAGTTTTTATACCCTTCAGCGTCTTAAATAAAAGTCTAATTAATGACTTATGTGTTACTTCAAAAGTCACAACTCTCTAAATTTCTCTCATCAAATCAGTAGTCCTTTTAAAATTTATAGCTCAATTGCCAAAGTGTGTATGATTTATCTCTCTTTTTTTTTGGTTTTACATATATTAACTATAAAACACTTGGTTGAAATAAGTACTTATCATGTTTGTAGCTATGAAGCTTTCAACATGGTCCAATATCATTTTAATATCCTCAAAAATATTTCTCCACACATATTTTCCAAGTTTTAATAAATAAATAATCTTTTTCTCCCTCTTTATTGCTTCAAAGTATTCCAACACAAGTGGGCCAGCATTTTAAATCCCTTAGAAAGATTTATAGGTAACATATCCCCAATTCATTTTGCAGTCCAAACTGTCCATATTCAACTTAAACCTGTTTCACTTTTTCATATATAAGCAATTTTTACTAAGCAGAGCTCCTTTCTTATTCTTTTTAAAGTATTAATATCTAATAATTATAATATATTACATCATTAAACAATCTATTTTCCCCTTTCTTTCCTCTTCCTTTTTTTTTCTTTTTCCCCCAGAGATATACTTCTCTCTTTACATGATAAACTGATCCACATGGGCCATAAAAGGACTGTGTTCCTTAGGGATACTATAGAAAAGAAGGGAGGAGAGGCCAAGCAGAAGGAGACAATGAGTTTAGAAGAGAGTTGACCTATTGCAAAAACAAAAAGACCACAATCTTCAAAAGAATTTTTTTTCAGATTTTTTTACGGTAGAAGGAGAACACCAAGTAGTTGAACTATAATGTTATAACAAATGTAGTTTAGTAACATGCTATCTTTGCAAATTTCACTATTTATCAACTAATTTTACATAGGATGTATTGGTTTTTTAAAAGTGTGAGTGAATTCATTTATATAGTCATATGGCCATGTGGATAAGGGTGAAGATAATGGATAGTTCTCAACCAGAGTAAAAGTTTGAGGACTAAGTCCATATATTGTCTAAATGATTTCTCTTTTCCATAAACTAACATATTATTCTGAATGGAGTTCACAATAGCTGTTTAATAATATATATTTTTCTTATTTTTGTCACAGAATCATAAAACTGTTTTTTCGATAATGAATATTTTTTCTTCTTTTCTTTTTTATTAAATGTTTTATTAACTTCTAGTTTATATCATTCATTTCCACAAGATTTTGAGTTACAAATTTTCTCCCAATTTCTCCCCTACCCACTGCCCCAATATAGCCATCTCACTGGATATCCCCTCCTTCAATCTGCTCTCTCCCATATCTTCTCCCATACCCCAATGATTTTCCAGTAGGGCACAGTATATCTCTATGCCCCAGTGCCTGCATATCTTATTTCTCAGTTACATGTAAAATAATATTAATAAGAGTATACACACACACACACACACACACACATATATAACATTAGATTTAAAAATTTTGAATTCCAGATTCATTCCCTTCCCCCCTCCATCCTATCCCACCCCCATTTGTTTTATTCTCCATTTGATCCTTTCCCTTTTCAAAAGTGGGTGCTTCCATCTTCCCTTCCTCCCAGCCTGCCCTCCCTTCCATCATTCCCTTTCTCATCCCCTTCCCCCCTACTCTCCTGTAGGGTGAGATACCCTATTTAGTGTGTATGTCATTCCCTCCCTAATCCAAGTTCAAAGAGAATAATGTTGACCTATTCCCTTTTGCCTTCCTGTTCTTCCCCTCCATTGTAACCATTTCCTTTGCCTCTTTTATATGAGATAGTTTACCCCATTCTGCTTCTCCCCATCTCCTCTCATTATATTCCTCTCTTATCTCTTAATTTCACCTTTTAAATATCCTCCCTTCCTATTATATTGGTCCTGTGCCCTCTATCTATGTATACCTGTACACATATATACTCACATTTACATAAGTATTAATACATCCATATACCCCCCTTATAGACATATATATGTATGTATATGTATATGTATATATATATATATATATTTATATGTGTGTGTGTGTATACACATTTCTATTCCCTTCAACTATTCTCACACTGAAAAAAAGTTTCATAAGTTCCAATTATCATTTTTCCATGTAGGAATGTAAATAGTTCATCTTTGATAAGCCTTATGCTTTATTTTACCTTCTCATGTTTCTCTTGCTTCTTGTATCTGAATATCAAATTTTCTATTCAACTGTTTTTCTTTTCATGAAGAATACTTGAAAGTCCTCTATTCCACTGAATGACCATATTTTCCCCTGAAACATGATACTCAGTTTTGCTGGGTAGGTGATTCTTGGTTTTAATCCCATATCCTTTGTAGTCTGGAATATCATATTCCAAGCTCTTCAATCTCTCAGTATAGAAGCTACTAGATCCTGTATTATCCTGATTGTGTTTCCACAATATTAAAATTGTTTCTTCTTAGCTACTTGTAATATTTTCTCCTTGATATGGTAATTCTGGAACCTGGCTATAATATTCCTAGGAATTTTCCTTTTGGGATCTTTTTTCCCAAAAGACTGTAGGTGGACCTGCAATTGGTGGATTCTTTCAGCTTCTATTTTGCCCTCTGGTTCAAAAACATCAGGGCAATTTTCCTTGACAATTTCTTGAAGGATGGTTTCTAGGTTCTTTTTTTGAACATGGCTTTCAGGTAGCCCAATAATTTTAAATTGTCTCTCCTGGATCTATTTTCCAGGTCAGTGCTTTTTTCCAATAAGATATTTCACATTGGCTTCTATTTTTTTCATTAGTTTGGTTCTGTTTAATAGTATCTTGATTTCTCAAAGTCACTAGCTTCTATTTGCTCCAATCTAATTCTGAAGGAATTATTCTCTTCAATGAGCTTTTGTGATTCTTTTTCCATCTGGCAAATTTGGCTTTTTAAGGCATTCTTCTCCTCATTGGCTTTTTGAACCTCTTTTGTCATTTGAGTTATTCTATTTTTAAGGTGTTATTTTCTTCAGTCACGTTGTTTACTCTTATTTCATAATTTTCTTGCATCATTTTCATTTCTTTGCACAATTTTTTCCTTCACTTCTCTTATTTGGTTTTTAAAATCCTTCTGAAGGTCCTCTATGTCCTGTACCCAGCTCGTATTTTTCTTTGAATCTTTTGGAGCAGGAGTTCTGAATATATTGTCTTCCTCCTGTTATATGCTTTGATCCTTTTGTCCCCAAAATAGGAGTGTAAAGTTTGGTTGCTCTGCTTGCTTTGCTTTCCTCATTTGCTCATGTTGCTACTCAATTACTTGACTTTGGGGCTTTTTGCAACAGTAGGGCTCTGCCAGCACACAGAGGAGCTTTGTCCCAAATGCTGGGATTTTCTCAGCTGCCGAAGGTATTAATTGGGTGCCCTCTCTGAAGTCTCCACACACTCTCGCAAGCTAAACACATACCCCAGGACCTCCATCCTATACTGCAATCCAGATCCAAGCAGGTTAAAGCAAGAGCAATTACCCCTCAGTCTGGTCACTTGGTCCATCTACAATTTACAGGCCAGCAGCTGAAGCTGCCATGTGGTGGCAGCTGCATGGCTGTGTGTAGCAGCAAGCACCCCAATATCCCCAGGGTGACTGCCAACACAGGTTCTTAGATCTGCTTTTCAAAAGGAAAGCAACTCAAAATGGGTTAACAAGCTTACTTTAATCAAACAAACATACATTACCTAGTTCAAGGGAAAAAGGTCAGCACCCTGAACTTCAGAGTTACAGAACTTACAGATCAGACAGGCTTCCAAACTGTCCCAACATTACATGCATCAATACCAAATCACAGTTACCAGAGAGGGAAGCATCAACATCTGGGTTTTCAAAGCCGGGGGGCTCTCAACAACGGCTTCCCAGAGTCCCATCTGGTCAAATCACACAACACTTCTCAAAGTGAGCCCCAAAGCAAAGCCTCTCCTCAGGGTTTATATAGCCTTCTCCTGGCTCAGAGAATGTAACAACCTCCTTGACCCACTGCCCAATCACAAAGTATCAAGGTGTGGGCTTTCCTGAAAAACAAGCCTCCCACCACAGGCTCCAGGTGCACTTAAGCTAGGGGCAGGGAAGATCTTTAAATCTGCATTTCCATTACACTGTGGCACCTCAGTAGCTTCTCTCTCCATGGGATAAAGGCCAACCAGACTCCCAAACCACCAGATCCCAAATTCCACACTGCACTGACCTCTCACTTTGATCTTAGCATCTATGGGATGATAATTCTGGAAACTGCCACAGCTGTTGGTGATCTGAAGTCCCTACAGGCAGTGGCTGGTCAGACTGCTTGAGGCTAAGACTTCTGGCTCCAGCAGGGCTGGGGTCAGCTCCCAGAGCACTGTGCTGGCCACTTCCTGCCAGCCTTCTGGGATGTCCTCAGAGGGAGATTAGATTCTCTGTGTCATTTTGTGTGTTCTATAGCTCCAAAGTTTATTCAGAGTAACCTTTTACATGAATTGGAGTAGGTGGAAGCCAGAGCCCTGCAAAAGTCCTGTTTCTACTCCACCTTCTTGACTCTGCCCCTACATGATGAATAAATTGTTGGTTGTCTGCTAAGAAGTAACATGAGAGCAACATGGTGGGTGTAGTACCAAGCCTGTGGTCAGGAGAACTCATTATCCTGAGTTCAATTCTGATCTCAGTTGGTATGATCCTGGGCAAGTCACTTAAAACCTGTTTGCCTCATTTTTATTATTCGTGAAATGCTATGGAGAAGGAAATGCCAACCACTCCAGTATCTTTGCCAAGAAAGTTCCAAATGGGTTCATGAAGAGTTTGACACAACTGAAATGACTCAACAACAATAAAAGATGCAACAATTTTTTTTGATTGGGTTAATGCTCAGAGTTTGCAACATTTATTATTTTTAATCTTTTAAAAAATTAAGTGGGAATGATGTATTAGCATCATGTTTCAGTATCTTCTACAAGATTTTGGCATTTTTTTATTTCATTTTATTTTATTTTTTAGTATTTTTTGGAGGAAGGAATGCAGGGCAACTGGTGATAAGTGACTTGCCCAAGATCACACAGTTAGTAAGTGATAAGTGTCTGAGGCTGGATTTGAACTCAGATCCTCCTGATTTCAGGGCTGGTATTTTATTCACTGCACCACCTAGCTGCCCCATCTTTTATTGTTTCTTAATCCTGAATCATATTTTCTAAAAATTCCCACCTTTGTAATGAAATCAGTGGAAATCCATGTAAATACATCTTGACTTACTTTAAATAATTCTGTCAAGTTCCTCAAAGCATTTCTCTACCTCTTCATTTTGCTATAGAGAAGGACAACATTGAAAAATGGAAAACAGCAACAACAAAGCCAGACATTGGCTCTGGAATAACAGGGCTGAGGTTTGAATCCTGATGCTAGCCACTTATGTTTTAAACCTGAGCAAATTATGTAATTTCTTTGGTCCTCAGTTTTTCATCAGGAAAGCAAGGGCTTTAGGCAAGATAGCCTCTGTGGTCCCTTTGAGTTCCTGATCTATAATTCCATAGGGAGATAAGATCCATTGTCATTTTGACAGTTGTTTAATTTCAAAGTCAATATTATAAATCAAGATGTTCTTGCAAAAATATCTTTCTGTGCACAAACTTAATCTACTAACTGCTCCCCCTGTTTAGCTGCAATTTATTTATGTTTGTAGTTTCAGTTACTCAAATAATATGAATATGGCTAGGATTACCTCAGGGGTATGACAATTCATCAATTGTTAGAAAAATAATTATAACCAGCACATACATTTAGAGGTGGAAAATACCTTCTAAGCCATCTAGATCAAATTTCCTCTTATTGTGGAGAAAACAAGCCTAAAAACGTTAAGTGAATCATCCAAGGTCAACAAGAGAGCAAGGGGAAGAGAGATAATATTTGAAATAATGTTATCTTACTACAAGTTAACTGCTCATTCTACCGTATTAGAATCTATATAAACTACCATGACAAAAGTCAAAGGGTTTTCATTAATATATGCTTTGTGTGATTGTTTATTACAGACATAAAACATCATTTGTAGGTCTGCCTCTCCATGCTGAGATTGGCTAGACCTTGGACAGTGGATATAGATTAGTATTGGGTAAATTTCATAGCACAAGTTCTGGCAGACTCTTTTCCTAAGAATTCAGGTTGACCCCCATGCCAGGATGAGGCATTGGGATATGACACATTCTTTCTGTTTAGAAATTTGATATATAAGCAGAGATTTAAATTTCTAATATATCTGAAACTACCTCCTTAAGTACTAAGCCCAGTAGAGGGAAAAGGCTGACACTTATGGCACTAATATGTATTCAAAGCACTTTTCATTAATATCTCCGTTAGGTTTCCATAGTCTTTGTTCATTAAACATTTGTTCATAGATTCACCATTATGCTACCACTTGTCTTTTTAGCAGATGATAGTATCATTATCATGAGATGGAAGGGGATTCTGAAGTCATCTCATCCAATGCCTTAATTTTATAGAAGAGGGTTTGCTCTGAGATGGTAAATGATTTGTTCGTTTGACACAGGGAGCAAGTATCAAGGGTGGGACTTGAATAATTTCTTTTGACTCTGAAGTCAATGCTGTTTCTCAGAAACATGATGCTTCATACCAGAGCTTGACAGGCTTTATGAGAAAACCTCTACAGGCCTTTATTACTATTTATTTTCTGATTAAAAAAAAAAGTCTGTGTATCTAGGGGATGATATTTAAGTTTTGTAAAATACTTTTCCCCAGGGAATGTTTTATGCTTTAGGATTATTTCATGTCCTTAATATGAAGCTATCCCTCTATACTTAGGTGTAAATAGAACAAATGCAAAGATAAATGACATACATTTAGTAGAACTACAGTGTGAAAAAACTGTTGGAAATTAATGTGCAAATTGTACAATTATTGAACAATTAACTTTTGGAATGCTTTGTGTTCTACCCTGAGGGTAAAATAGACTAAAACACCTGTTAAATAGAGTAAAATCTAATTTTAGTTAATGAGTATTATTTCCCTAATTTGCTTGGTTCTTGGGGAATGCTGCGATCTGGAGGGAAAAAAAATGAGTTTCTTCAAATGAATGAAATGCCCATTTGATTTATTCAAAATCTTTATTTTTTTCATACAAATGCATTTTATTCATTTATACATTTTTGCATTTCTTTCTTTCTACATGTCCAGATCATATCTTATAAGAGTAAATAGATTATTTTAAAATCAAATATGTAAATAATGGAATGAATATATATAATATATATATAACACACATATATATTATATATATATTATATATATATATATATATGAGGTAGTATGGTATAGTGGTTAGAGAACATTGCTTAGAGAATATTGATTAGAGTCAAGGAGACCTGTATTCAAGTCTGGCCTCTACCATGCTTTTTGTGTGACTTTTGCTAAGGCATTTAAACTCTCCTTGCCCTAAGCAACTGTGTAGGACTTGGATTCCTAAGGCTATTCAGTTGGAGCTCATTATGTTCAACAGTAATGGGAATTTGTAGGTCTTCCCTGCCTGTTAATAGGCCTAAGGGAATTTGAAGATCTTCCCTGCTCCCAAATAGATGGGATATAATCACATGGAGTCTGTGGTGGGAGGTAGTTGTTTAAAGAATGGAGCAGAGCCCAGAAGAAGCTGGTAGTCAGAGCAGTTAGCATCATGGGGGAGAGAGATGCAATCAAAGAAATAGCTAGTCTTGTGAGTGTTTGTGGGAAGGCTAAAGGTATGGTGTCTATCTTTGTTGTTTTATTTTGTATTAACTTCTTTGTTGCTATGATAGATTTGACTTAATGGTATTGGGATTTGGCTTTGTGGTTTCTGAATAAATGTTTTGCTTCTCTCTTCCATATGGAGACTCATATTTGTCACATTTGTGATTCAGAATTTTGCTGGCATATTCATAGTCACCATTGGTGCTGTTGAATACATACACTATACTGATTACATAACACATTCAATTATTTATATGTGTGTATTTATATTTATGTAAGAGAGTGTATTAGTCTAGACTTTAAGAAATTAATTTTGGATTTACTCAGCTTCACTGTTGTTCAGTCACTTTTTTTCAGTGGACAGCTCTTCATGACCACATTTGGGGTTTTCTTGGCAAAGATATTAGAGTGGTTTGCCATTTCCTTCTCCAGCTCACTTGACAGATGAAGAAACTGAGGCAAACAGAATTAAGTAATTGCTGAGGGTCACACATCCAGTAAGTGTCTGAGACTGGATTTGTACACAGGTCTTCCTGATTCCAAGTCCAGCTCTCTACTTACTGAGACACCCAGTTTCACTATTTATAAGCTATCTGGGTTAAAAATTGATTTAGGATTGCTCTTAGCTAGAAGATCACTATCATCCAAGAAAGTTATTCAGCCTGAGAAACTTATGAGACAAAATGATCATAGACTACATGTTCTCATTTGACCTCTAACCCCATGGAGTTTTGCAAAAATGCTCAGTAATACCCTTTGAACCCCAAAATTCATTTGATGACTCCCATCTACTACTGGATCCTTTGGTGAGTATCAGAGATTCAACTCAGCACAGTCAGTCAATGATAACGTTTATTAAGATCTCAGTACAAATTAGAGAGGCAATAAGGTGGTGCAGTAGAGTGTCAGTCTTGGAATCATGAAGACCTGAGCCTAAATATAGCTTCAGACTCTTACTAGCTATGAGAGCCATCACCTCATTTAGTCTCAGTCTCCTCATATGTCAAATAAAGATAAGAATAACACCAACCTCCCAGAGTTTTCGGGAGAATAAAATGAAATAATAATTGTAAAACACTTATTATGCGGACACATAATGATAATGTGGTTGTTTACTACATTAACTACATGGGCCAATTTCGGATGGCTTTGACTTTCTGGTTTGGGGACTCAGTTATTTGGTGTTTTAACAAATGTTCTAGCTTTATCCCCCATATCTCCAAGCCTGGTATATTTTGTGATTAATAACCACATATGTCTATTTATAATTGCCATAGGCATTTTGAATATTGCATTGCTAATATATTTGTTGACAGGGATGGGATCACAAAATGTCAGGCCTCTATTTGGAAGCAGGGGGGCTTTAGGGGGAGAAATGGCCATCCCAAGATGGGAGTATTTGCCTTATTCCTCTCTAGCCAGAGGATCAGCCAAAAGTACAGGGCCCTGTGTAAACTGGGAACCAAGACTAAAAGAGGAAGAACCTGGGGATTTGGAAAGATGTTTGCAAAGAATACCCATAGAACCAGGCAAAGAACAGGCAGGAGTGTGCAGTGTGGGTCCTGCTAACACATTATCACCTTATGTATAAAAGTAGGGATAAGCTGCTGGAGGAAAGAGCTCAGATGGCTAGGGAGTTGGCTGGTTTGCCTGAGGATTTTTCTGTGTCACAGCATTCAGAAGAGCAAACTGGAAGGACTCAGGTGGTCCAGGAACAAGCTACTGTTCATGTAAGTAAAAGGAAGCAAAAATGTAGCAGAAGAAATGTACATGCAGCTTTTGTACAGGCTGGGCAGAGTTGCCTAGACAGCTGCCAGGAGAATGTGTGTGTGGAGAATGGAACAAGCTTAGATGAGGAGTCTTCTAATGTAGAAGCTCTCCCCATATGAAGAAGAAGACAGGAGAACTACCAGGGCCAAACAGAGTCCAGGGAGATAATTGAGGATTTCACTCAATAGGAAATTACTGATAAATTGAGTAGATTCACCCAAAGAATGGGACAGTCTTTAGTGTCTTGGATAGTAAGAATCACTGATGAAGGCGATGGAGGAATAACACTGGACAGTGAGGATTGCTTAAAATTCATAAGTATCAGTCAGAATTCTTTTGTACACCAAGCTTTTAGGAATCACCATGTGTGAGGAGGCCTCAACAGAGCTAATTGGTTAGCTTTAGATGCAGAGGGATGCAGAAAGCAATATCCTTCTGACTCTATGTGGCCTGGTGGAGACAGACGCTGGTACTCACTTAGAGATTGTATGAGAAAGCCAAAGGAAGAGGTAATGAAAACTACCATTATGGTTGGAGATGCAAATGCATATCATGAAACCCCGCTAGGAGTTCCTCATAGAAATAGCATAATGAAGACAGCTCCTCCTGCTTAAAAGCACTTAATTCTGACTTTATTAATTGGAGAAATAGGGCACCCTCTTTCAGAGGTGCTAGATAAGATTTCACAATTAAGTGAGCTAGGGGAATAGGGACAAGATAAATTGCTTAGAGAGAGAAGAGTAAAAAGCCAGAGGATTCTGAGACAAAATAGACCACCTAGAAGGGAACTGTTTACTGTTCTATTGAGAGCAGGGATGGACTTTAGAAGAATAGATGGTATTCCAACTGAAGAGCTGCATAAGCTATACCAAGAAAAGGGACTTAAAATTAGAATGAATAGGGAAGCAGGAACCACCCCTGCAGGTACTCCTGAATCTGAATCTTTGTATCCAAGTTTGCCCCACCTTCAAGGAGAATAGGAAATAGGCCCAGGCCCCAGCCCAGATTAAAGAAATATGCAGAGGAGATTGTAGACTCCACATTGGTTTAACAATATATTGGAAGAATGGATCAACCACTGTGACTAGGGCCTTGCTTGATACTGGGGCTGAGGCCACACTTATCTATGTAAACTCTGATAAGTTTAAACATGGAACCCCTATTACTATCACAGGTCTAGGAGGGGCTGAAATATCAGCCAGACAAGTTAAAATAACAATAAAAATTGGGCAATTACCTAAGAAAGAATATACTGTGTTTGTTGTGTCCATTCCTGAATACATAATTGGAATAGATATATTGAGAGGCATGACTGAATTTATCTGACAGAAGATACCAATTTGCTGTAAGGAAGATGGGAATTAATACACTTTTAGGGGGAAAAAATAAAAATGTACCCAATCACTTTACCTGAACCTTCTGAAGTAATTACTTTAAAACAGTATTGTGTGCCAGGTGGGCAAGATGAAATTGCCACTACTATTAAGGAATATGTTGAAGCAGGAGTGTTAGTCCCTACAACCACATGATGGAATAATCCTGTCTGGCCAGTAAGAAAATCAGATGGGACATGGAGAATGACCATGGATTGTAGACAATTGAATAAGGTGACTCCTCCTTTGTATGCTGCTGTTCCAGATACCATCATCTTAATAGAAAAGATCCAGAAATATGATGGGACTTGGTATGCAGTTGACAAATGCCTTCTTCACCATCCCATCCTCCTCGCCAAATATATTAGCAATGCAGTATTCACAATACCTATGGCAATTATAAATAGGCTTATGTGGTTATTAATCACAAAATATACCAGGCATGGGGATATGGGGGATAAAACTAGAACATTTATTAAAATACCAAATAACTGAGTCCCCAAACCAGAAAGTCAAAGCCATCAGGGTAGTTATGAAATTGGCACAAGTAGTTAACGTATTAAACAACCACATTCTTAAGCCTTCAAAACAGAACAGGCTACCTCAGGCAAAGGTCCTTCTCTCCCCACTCACAGCAACTACTCAGCGTCCAGGAAGTGTGCTCCCAACAGCTCCAGCCCCCCTCAATTCTGGTCCCTGGCAGTCCCCAAAAAGAGCTCTTAGCAGAAATTCTGGCTGGCTCAAAAAGGGGTTTGTGCCTCCACATCTACCTTGACGCCACTGCTGCTACTGCTACTTTTCTTCTGCTTCCTCTTGCCCCGCCCCTTCCTCCTATGGCAGCAACCATGGAAGATCTTTAAATCCCATAACCCTTACAGTGAGGAGGGAAGAAGAGAGAAAATCTAGAACTCCGACTTTTAAAAACAGATGTTAAAATGTTGTTTTACATACGAGTGGGAAATAAGATATATAGGCAATGGTTTCTAGAAATCTATCTTGCCCTACAAGAAAATAATGGTGGTGGTGGTGGTAAGGAGGCATGAGGGAGGGACAGAGGAGAATGAAGGAAGGCATATGCAGTAGGCTTGTTATCTTGGGACTGGGGGTAGGGGAGAGATAGGAAGAAAATTTGGAACTCACAATCTTGTGGAAATGAATGTTGAAAATTAATATAAATAAAAAAGAGTTAAAGTGTTCCTAAGTTAAAAAAAATGTTCACTACTTTTCTATCCCCTTCTTTCTCAATAGGAAGTTGGAACTAAAACCCAGCTATATGACCTTTGACAAATCACCTAATCTCATGGGGTTCTACTTCTTATGTAAAATAAAAGATAGATTGTATGTAATCACAAAGAAATTCTAAAAATCTGTGACTTCATTATTTCAAAGCAAAATGACTTTTCCTTCTTTCAAAGAACAACTGCCCACAATATATATATAGAATTTCTAAAAGCTTTTAAAAATGAAGTTTTTCTTCTCTTCCTGAATCATCTACACTATAGCAACAAGGGAATGAGCAAAATGGAAGAGACTAAACAGCATAGCCAGGTTTCAAATGATGTGTTAAGTTATTAGGAACTAGCTGAAGGCAAATCCTTACTGAGTGAGTAGATTGCATAGACTTTATTGCATTTGGGGTAACTTCAGTATTTTATTGCTTGATGTTATTTTGGCAATACATTCTACTTGTGCATTTTAATTTATTTTCATAGTTGGTGGCTTATTTAACATCATGGGAGAAATAATTATAACCTAGGATTTGGAACAAGGGAGTCTAGAGTCAAGATCCAGGTCCTTACAGGCTTTGGTCAAATCCACTAATCCACTTCCATTTCCCCTGTAATAAAATGGAAAAAGCTCCCTCTCTCTCATTTGGTGGGAATTGTGATAATGATTTCATTATTCATACAACTGTCTTGAACTGGGCTTCTAGTTCACAGGATATGAGAAATTAGGTACAGAATGTGGGTAATGAGGAATATCAAGAAAGAAGGCTTCATATTTCTATAATGCTTTAAGATTTACAACATACTTTCCTCACAATAATCTTGTGATTTAGATCCTGTGAGTATTAGTATTCATTTTTGTATAAATGAGGAAATTAAGACTCCGAACTGTTGAATGATTCACACAGTAGCTGAGTTGTTGGACTAAAACTAAGGTTCTCTTTATGCCAAATTCAGGGTGTCCCTGCCTCCATACATTATCCCTTTCTGCTATTCCATGCAACATGTAGTCCAGAGCACTCAATAGATTATGGAAATGATAAAGATCTCCTTGCCTCAATTGGTGAGAGCTTGAAATTTGAAATTATTCCAGAATATGTTAGAGAACCAAATTTGTCTCATTTTTAAAAATCATATAGTGACTATTTGATTATCTTAGCTTACTATAGATATATGTTTTGCTTTTATACTCTACTTTGTATCAACATTTCTATGAATGTCATAGAGGAAAGAAATCATGTTGTTTCTTTAACACTGAGTCTCAATGGATAGTATAATGCCACCAGCATATTAAGCAGGAAATAAATATTAAATTTTACTGGGCTGATTCTGTAATATAAGTCCTTTTATAATAAATATACATGTAATTGTCCTTTTAGCTGTAGTTGTTTGTCATGGCTATTTTTGAATTCTTTGTTAATCATCACTTTTATTCAAAACTTTGTGTATGTGGTATTATTAAATCAAAACTTAATCAATATGGTGATAACATAAAGGAGTAAAAAAATACACTTATTATTGAGACTTCATTTAAGTTAGTAAAGAAGAAGGATGCCACAGGATAAAGTTTGAAGCAAAACTCTTTGATAAAATTGACATATTATTTGACCCCTGTTAGAGGATGTCATCTCCCAAAGGGGGAACAAAATGAAAAGTCACAAGGGGAAGAAAGGAAAAAAAAATCTAGCATACTGTTTGTAGCTGGAGAACAGCACTTAACTCTCTTCAAGACACATATGTTCTTCTCTAATCTTGCACACAAACATATGCACACACAGACACAGACACACACATGCATCTGTACACACATTGAGGAGTACTCATATAAATATGTATATATATGCATATATATACATGTATATATGTGTGTATATATATATATATATATAACTATATATTCATTCATTGGGTTTCGATAAATAATATTTCCATCTACTCTAAAGGTGAATTTATTTCTATGATGTCTAAAAGTGTTTTGTTTGTTATTGTAAATTAATTTAGAATTTTGACAAACATTTTCAACTTTTGCTGACATAATAAAATGTTTCTATTATTTTTATTATTAGTATGATTTATTGTAGTAATAGTTTTCCATATATTATGTCATTTTTGCATTTATGCTTTAAAGCTAACCTGTTTATACTGTTCAATCTTTCTAATACATGGTTTTATCCTAATTTTTAATATTTATTTAAATTCAATAATCATTAGAGATGTTGATCTTTAGTTTTTTTCCCCGCTTTGTATCTGTAAGTATCAAGCCCATATTTGCATTGTAGAAAGGGTTTAAAAAGTTGACCATGGCAAACAATTTAGGTAGCATTGAAATTGATTTTTCTTTGAATATTTGTTGTAATTCACATAAATCTGAGACTTTGAAATTATTTTGTCATTGCGATTTCATATAACATTTTAATTATTTTTTCTGATATTGGGTAGATTAAACATTCTATTTCTTCTTTTGTTATTGTGGTGTTTTATGTGTCTTCTATGTATATCTTTATTTCTTCTACATTTAAACTTTTATTAGCATTTGAGTGGGCAAAATGATTTCTAATAATTTCTTTTATTTCCTCTTCAGGTGTGTTTTCGTTTTTCATATTTTAAATGAAAATTTATCCCTTCTTTTCATTTTTAATCATGTTGTCTGTTTAGCTATTTGTATTAGTACTTAAAAAAATCTCTTACAAAACTTTAAACTGAAAGGGGCTATTCAAGAGAGAAAGAATATAGGAGGGGTAGAGAGGTATCGAAGAGAAAGGTAATAAGAAAGTGCATGTTTCTATGTATGTATTTAACAATTAAGTATCATGTTTTCATTCAATATTATTAATCTTTT
The DNA here is from genome assembly GCA_011680675.1 of Gymnobelideus leadbeateri. NCBI lineage: Eukaryota > Metazoa > Chordata > Mammalia > Diprotodontia > Petauridae > Gymnobelideus > Gymnobelideus leadbeateri. The sequence continues at coordinate 510,668 of WOXC01011051.1, read as the reverse complement.
TAATTTTCACATTTTCTACTTTGATGTTTAGTTGAAGTTTCAAAAAAATCATCATTCTAATTTTTAAAAATTTCCTGCCCAATTTATTATTTTGTTATTGTGTTGATAAAAATACATATATATGTGTATGTGTATAATATACATACTTCTTATACATATTTCTATGCATGTATGTATGTTTATAAATAGAGATATTCTTCTATCAGAACTGCTTGAGGTGCATTTCATAAACATTGGTATGTTCCCTAATTATGGTTATTTTCTTTAGAGAAATTTTCCATTATTTCCATAATTTCATCTTTGATTCAATAATTTTTTTAATTGTGTAATTTGCTGTTCACTTACTATTTAATTCTTAAAGTGTCCTTCATGTTGCTGGGTTTTTTTGGTTGATTTTGGTCATGTTGAACTCTTCATGTTCCATTCATTACATGTTTTGAGATTTTCTTGGGAAAGAGATGTGAGTGGGTTGCCATTTCCTTCTCCAGATCATTTTACAGAACAGGAACTGAGGCAAACATTGTTAAGAGACTTGACCAGGATAACATAGCCAGTAAGTGTCTGAGGATGAATTCAAAAGCAGCTATTTCTGGATCAAGGCCCAGAGTTCTATCTACTAAGCCACCTAGATACTCCTAAAATAAAAATTCCTTTATTGAATGTATTATGAGCATTAAATACTATGCTTGGTTTTACAGTTTTCTTATATTTTTGTAACATTTTTATATCCCAGTATATTATATTTTATAAAAGTGCATGTACACTGAGACATATAGATATGTGTATACATATTCATGTATATGCATGTGTATATATACATGCATGTATACATATATCAGTGTATATTCTAGTAGTGAATGAAATAAATGATCTATTTCTTCTTTTGTTAATCTGTGTTTTATATACATTCTATGCATGCATCTATTTAATATGTACATACATATACATATATGCACATGCATATAATATGATATTATAAAGTATAGTGTAAGATAATATAGCATTATATAAAATTAATGAAATATATACTGTACATGCTTGTACTGGGATATATTCAATGTTCACAGAAGGGTCAACTCCATAAAACAAAAAAAAAAATCTTTCCAACATTGATTTATATGTTAATGTGATACAAATTAAATATCAAGGAGCTGTGTCTTAGAACTCAATCTAAAAAGTATATTTTACAAAAAAATATACATAAATATTCAGGAACTCACTACTGTATATAAAAACTTCAGTAAAGGTGACTTTTTGATAGGTTTTATAGAGGAAAAAAATAGGACATGAATGGTTACCTAACAAAAGTGATACATAACATGTTATTTGGATTTCATTATTGAAAATTTCTATTTATGTTTCACTGATTTCTTATTATAAGTAAAGTAGACTGAATAAAGAGTTATTTGTTAGGTATTTAATAAATTTAATGTTGTTGTTTTTTTTTTTTTTACTAAAAGGATGAATGAAGGAGAAAATTGTCTGTGAATATCCTCCCAATCAGATATTCTAGAAGAGACTCAAAAAAAGTGGAACTTTAACAGCATAGATAGCCAGCAATTCACAGTGGACAACAACCCCAAATGATCCATTAGTAAAACTCGTGATCCCAAGTCCCTATGCACCAAAAGTTTAAAGTATAGGCAATAACAACAAAAAGAAACTAAGCATCCTGATTCAAAGGGGCAAATGTTTCACTGAAGTCACTGAAGCTTTAATAGGGTGAAACCCATGAATAGAACTTGACTCTAGACAGTAGTATGCTTTTCAAAAGAAACAATATAGGAAAAGAGGCGAGAGGTAGTATTATAAACTGGCAAAGTATACCATTCTGATTAAATGTAGCAGATAGAGAGAAAAGCAGGATAGCATTTGGATGAAAGTCAAAGAATGGACAAGTGGGAGACATTTTATCATTGGGATATTGTATAGTACAGTTGAAGAGAGAAGAAAGATCAAGAGTTTGGGAAAGATTACAAGTGTGGCAAAGTTCAAAATGGACTACAGTTGGCCAAGGAAACTAAAAAAAAAAAAAAAACAGTGGCTATATTGTATTAGGAGAAAAAAGAAGAATCAAGGAAAAGAAAGAGACTTTTAGGGATGGAATGATGATAATAAGACAAAATAGAATTTCTTAATTTTACATTTTCTCTAATTTTATTCCAAAGGAGAATAAACTTTAATCAATATCTTCACTTATGCAGGTTGTGGTGATATTCCCCTTAAAGGCTATAGAGTTGACCCCTGTACTTGACTGGAATATAAAGTGGAACATTAATTTCTAAATTTCTCTGTGTCTAAACACCCAGAACCCCAAGTATTTCATGCTATTTATAGCTATTTTAATGGAATTTGTTTTTCTACCTCTCCCTTCTGTTTTTTGTTGATAATATAAAGACATGCTAATTACTGTGTGGGCTTACTTTATATTCTATAACTTTGCTAAAATTGTAAATTGTTCCACCTATTTTTTTCTGTTGTTATCTTACTTTCTAGAATTTTCTAAATAAACCAAGGTTTTATTTCCCCCTTCAATTTCTTTTCCTTTTTTTTTTTTTTGGTCTTATTTATACAGTTAGCAATTATAGTACAATATTGAATAGTAGTGGAATATTCATCTTGGCCATATGCTTAATCTTATTAAACTGATTCCTAGTTTATTGCTATTGCATATAATGGTTACTCTTGGTTTTAGATAGATTATACTTATAATTTTAAGTTAATTTCAATTGTTTCTATTGCTCTTTAAAGTTTTAGCAGGAATGAATTTTAAATTTTATTAAAAACTTTTTTGCATCGATTGAAATTGTTATATTATTTTAGCTATTTTTTTGCTTTTGATATGGTCAGTTATGCTTATAATTTTCCAAATATTGATCCATACCCTTATTCATAGTATAAATCCAGTCTGGTCAGAGTATATCGAAGTAATCTCCTTGTTGGTATTATATATATATATATATATATATATATATATATATATGTATATATATGTATATGTATATATATATTTGAATGAATATTCATTAGGAAAATTGGTGTATAGTTTTCTTTCTCTGTTTTGTTTTCCCTTTGTAAGGTATGAAGATGACATTTTTGGTAAGAAGGAATGTAGTTGATTGCCCTTATCTTTTTTAAAATTGTTTATGTGGTATCAAAATAAATTATTCTTTAAATGTTTGGTATAATACACTTATAAATTAATCTGGTCCTGGGTTTTTCTTCATATATTTGTTGTTGTTGTTGTTGTTTTTCCCCTCTCTGGGAGCTTTTTTTTATTTGTTTGTTTATATTTAGTTAACAAGATTAAATTCCGTTGTTCCTTGAGTTACAAATTTCCCTTCCCTCCCTCTCCCCACCCCCAAGATGGCATATAGTTCAGTATAGGATTTGCAAATACTTTCACATTAGACATTAGTCAGGTTACAAAGGCGTATTGTACTAGATGGAATGAAAAGTGGTAAAGAGGAAATAAAACCAAACAATGAAAAGAAAAAGATCAAGTAGTTTGCTTCAATCAGGATTCAAACTCAGTTCTTTCTAGCTCTTTCTCAGGATGTAGGCATCTCTCTCCATCATGAATGTTTTGGGATTGACTTATATCACTGCATTGCTGAGAACAGTCCAGTCTGTAATAGTTGGTCATCACACATATGTTGTGTCTGTGATTGTATACAAATTTCTCCTGGTTCTACTCTTCTCACTCAGCATCAGTTTGTATAAGCCTCTCCAGGTAAATATGAAGTCTTTCTGCTCTTCGTTTCTTATAGCACAATAGTATTCCATTACATACATATACTACAACTTGTTTAGCCATTCCCCAATTGATGGGTACCCCTTTAATTTCCAATTTTTTTGCAACCACGAAAAGAGCTGCTATAAATATTTTTGTACATATGGGTCTTCCTCCCACTTCTGTGATCTCTTTGGGATATAACCCAAAGTGGTATTGCTGGGTCAAAGGGTATTAAATTATTTATTCTCTGGGAGCTTTTTAAAATAACTTATCAAGTTTTATTTTCTAAGACATAGTTATAAAGGTATTCTATTTTCTGTACTTGTTCATGTAAACAATATACTTTTAATTTAATTAATAATTAACTAGAACATTGGTTCCTTATAATTTATTTTATTTTTATTAATTATAAATTAGCACTTTTTTGAATAATTCTTTTTAAAAACCAAAATAACCATTAGTTCACCTAAGTTACATTATATTCAAAAAAGCTACACCTAGTTTTATTTGCTAAATGTCTTTTTATTTTCAATATTATTAATCTTTCTTTTGATTTTCATGGTTATAATTTTGATGGTCAATTGGAAGATTTTAATTTGTCCTTTTTCTAGTTTTTAGATGCTTACCCAATTTGTTGATTTGTTCTTTCTCTCATTTATTGATGTAAGCATTGAGAGATACAAATTTTCCCTATATATTGCTTTGATTACATTCTATAAATTTTGTCATTTTGTCTCATTTTTACTGCTTTCTTTAGTGAAATTAATAATTGTCTCTTTAATTTCATCTTTGACCCACACATTTGTTAAAAGGTTTTGGTTTTCAATTAATTTTAGTAAATTTTTTCAAAGATAGCTTATTTAATGTAATTTTATATTATTATAGTTAGAAAGCAATGCATTTAAAATTTCTACTTTCCTACATTTTTGTGATTTTTTTGCCATAATACATGCTCCATTTTTGTGTGATCATGCACAACTTAGAGGAAAAAAAGTGTATATATCTCTTTCTATCTATCTATCTATCTATCTATCTATCTATCTATCTTTTCCATTTACATTTAAAATTCTCCAGAAATCTATTATGTCCAAGACTTTTAAAATTCTATTCCTCTCCTTAACTTTTTCTTATTTATTGTATGTTTAAGTTTATCTATGAGTGAGAGGGGTAAACTGTCAAATTCTGCTATTGTAGTTGCCCCTCCCAACCTTTCCTTAATTGTATAAACTGCTCCTTGCACTTTTCATTTATGTGAGATAATTTCCTCCATTCTTCCTCTTCCTTTCCTCTTCCCCATGCTTACCTCTTTTTGCCCCTTTCATTCTCCTTTTGAAATCATCTGAATATATGAGAATCAAATCATGCCCTTTTTCTAATTAGACTTCCAGTAATACCTCAGTTCATAAGAATACTCTGCAGGCTTACATATATCATCCTTTCATATAAAAATGTAAATTGTTTGACCTTTTGCCGTCCCACATGACTTCTCACTCATGTATACCATTTTATGCTTCCCTTGATACTCATGTTTGAATGTTCCTTTTACTATATAATCTTCATCAGATAATCCCTTATTTCACTAAACGGCAATTTTTTCCCTTATAGAATTATGCTCAGCTTTGCTAGGTAGAATATTCTTGTTTGTAATCACAGCTCCTTAGAATTCCAATATAACATATTTCAAACCTTCTGATTCTTTTCTGTGTCAGTTACTCAATTTTTTGTGATCCTCTCTGTGGCCCCAAGATCTTTGAATTATTTTTTTTCTGGATACAATCATTTTCTCCTTACCCTAGGGATTCCAAATTGTGGCTATAGTATTCCCTGAAGTTTTCATCCAAGGATTTCTTTCAAAAAGTAAGAGGTAGATTCTTTATTTTTTAATTTTCTCTTTCTATGATAACTGGGCACTTTTATTTTATAATTTACTAAATGTTATATCCAAGTTCTCTTTATTTTGCTATTCAAAGTTTTCAAGTAGTTCAATAATTCTTTAACAAACATTTATTTATTTTTCGTTATCGGCATTCAGATATACAAAATTTTGACTTCATTTTTTTCTCCCTCCCTCCTTAACTTTCCCTCTCATGAAGACAGTAAGCAATCTGATACAGATTATACATGTATAATGATATTAAATATATGTTTCATATTAATCATATTGTGAAGTAAGAATCAGAACAAAATTGAAAAAAGCATGAGAAAAAATAAAAATAAAATAAATAGTATGCTTTGATCTGCATTCAGACTCCATAATTCTTTCTCTGAATGTAGATAACATTTTTCCTTCATGAATCTTTGCAGATTGTCTTACATCATTTATTATGAACAAGAGCTAAATCTATCATAGTTTATCATATCACAATGTTCATCAATGTGTACAACATTCTCCTAGTTCTGTTCATTTCACTCAGAATAAGTTCATGTCTTTCCATATTCCTCTGAAATTTGTCTGTGCATCATTTCTTATAGCACAATAGTATTTCATAACATTCATATACTACAACATGTTCAGCAGTTCCCCAGTTGATGGGCATCCCCTCAAAATTCTAATTCTTTGCCATCATGAAACAGCTCCTATAAATATTTTTTTTGCTCATGTGGGTCCTTTCCTTTTTTTAGCATCTTTTTGGGATATAAACTTAGTAGTGGTATTGTTGGATCAAAGTGTATGCACAGTTTTAAGGCCCTTTGGGGATATTTCCAAATTGCTCTCCCCAACGGTTAGATCAATTCAAAACTCCACCAACAAGATCTCAGTGTTCTTATTTTCCCACATCTTTTCCAACATTTATCATTTTACTTTTTTGTCACATTTACCATTTTGATAGGTGTGAGGTGTTAGCACAGAGTTGTTTTAATGTCCATTTTTCTAGTTAATAGTGATTTAGAGCATTTTTAATATAATTCTAAACAATTTTCATTTCTTTATCTGAAAACTGCCTGTTCATATCCTTTGAACATTTATTATTTGGGAAATTATTTGAATTCTTATGAATTTGACTCAGTTCTAAGTATGTTTTAAGAAATGAGGCCTTTGGGGGTGGCTAGGTGGTGCAGTGAACATAGCACTGGCCTTGGAGTCAAGAGGAACTGAGTTTGAATCCCGCCTCAGACACTTAACACTTACTAGCCATGTGACCTGAGGCAAGTCACTTAACCCCAAGAAAAAAGTAAAAAATGAAATGAAGACTTCATAAGAAACACAAGCAGTAAACAATGATTCCCAGATTTCTGCTTTCCGTCTAAGCTTGATTGCATTGACTTTGTACAAAAAAAACACCCTTTTCATTAATTTAATCAAATTTTCCACATTGCATTTCATAATATTCTCTATCTTTTGTTTGGTAATAAAATCATACTTTCTCCACAGATGTGACAGGCAAAGTATTCTTTCCTCTCCTGATTTACTCATGGCATTACACTTTATGTCCAAATCATGTATCTTTTTTGACTTTATCTTGATATAGGATGAGAGATGTTGCTTTTATGACAAGTTTCTGGCATACTATTTTCGCGTTTCCCCAGTAGTTTTTGTCAAATAGTGAATTTTTATCCCAGAAGCTTGAATCTTTGGGTTTATCAAACACTAGGTTAGTATGTGCATTGATTACTGTGTCTTCTGTACATTACTTATTCCACTGATCCACCACTTTATTTCTTAGCCAGTGCCAAATTACTTTGATGAATGCCACTTTATAATATAGTTTCAGATCTCTTAAGGTTAGTCCATCTCTCTTCACATTTTCTTTTTATTAATTCCCTTGATGTTCTGGACTTTTTGTTTTTCCAGATGAATTTTGTTACTGATTTTTCTAGTTCTGTGTAAAGCCAAGCACAAGCAGCTTTCTAGAGGACTTCTGCTGTGAACAGCTTCAAGGTTCTTATTACATAATATAGGGAACTATATTTATTCAACAGTAAATTAAGGCAAAACATTCATAGAAATCAAAGTACAGAATTCACAATGTTATGACATAACAATTTATCACTAAAATGGCCACATAGTTTTAAACAAAGTACTGACATTTAATAACTTAGTCATTTAGTAACCGAATCATTTAGTAAGGCCTTACTTCAATCATCCATAAGGAGGCTTGTCTTATTAATGGACACAAAGTACAACAGTCATAATTCTTCACCCCTAGGTCACATTGTCTTAATCTCTCAGTCAAAAATCTTCTTTCTTCTTAAATGGAGATTAGTTTCCAATCATCCTTAATTCAATCATCCTGAAAAGGTATATGATACAGAGTATACAGTATACCCCTAGGACACAGTAAATCATGATTTTCTCAGTTTGCATTAAATAACCAAGGAGAGGTCTTTTTGTCTTGATTCAAGGCTGGCTCTCAGCTTTCATGTTTCCTCTTCCATGGGTCCTGATCCTATCTGAATCCATCCAACTTTCACCTGAGTTCAAAGGCAGGCAGCTCTCAGTTCCTTGTCCACCTCCTTGTGCAGTTTGTGCTCCATATTGAAGCTCACAGTGTCTAGTCCACCTCAAGTTTTTCACAGTTTCTGTTCCTGGGAAGACAAAGCTTAACAAATCCACAATAACATTCTTACAAATTGCCGGCACCATTACCAATTCACTTTCTGCATGTGAAACCAGCTGAGACCCACCAACACTAAAAAATCAACACAAATCATCAGTATAGTCCCAGGACCTCTGAAATAATCAGTAAGATCCTCCTCCACGAATTCTGTAAACATACAACAAGAAAATCATCTTTCAGGCCTTCTGAACCAGCAGGAGGTGCCAGGGCTTCTGTATGAACAGCAATGTCTTCTATCAACAGATGAATCTGACAAAGTAACATTAAAACAGACTGACAAAGTACCAGCACCACAACCATGCTTCCTCCCAGTTCTCCTCTCTTCTCATTTCTCAGTTCTTCTAAATTCTCTTCTCAGTTCTAAGTTCAGTTCTCTTCTCTCTCTCCAGCAATAGCACCTAAGCCTCCATGGTGTTCACTCCTAGTAGTTTTGGCTTCTGGCAGTTATTGTTCCCAGCAGCTCTGGCTGGTTCTCAGAAGTCCTCACTGGCTCCCAGAAGTTTCAGTTCCCAGCAGCTCCCAACTTGCAGCAGCTCTCAGAAGCTCCCAGGATGCTAGCAGTTCTCTCTCTCTCTCTCTCTCTCTCTCTCTCTCTCTCTCTCTCTCTCTCTCTCTCTCTCTGAAGGAAAGCAACTCAAAATCGGTTAACAAGCTCACTTTAATCAAACATATATTACCTAGTTCAGTGGGAAAAGGTCAGCACTCTGAACTTCAGAGTATACAGACAGATCTACAGACAGGCTTCCAAACTGTCCAACCATCATCAATACCAGAATCACAGTTACCAGAGAGGGAAGCATCAACATCAGGTTTTTAAAGCTGGGGGGCTCTCAATGGCTGCCCAGAATCTCATCTGGTCAAATCACACAACACTTCTCAAAGTGAGCCCTCAAAGCAAAGCCTCACATCAGGAATTATATAGCCTTCTCCAGGGTCAGAGAATGTAACCATCCTCTTGACCAACTGCCCAATCACACAGCATCAAGGTGTGGTCATTCCTAAAAACCAAGCCCCCTACCACAGGCTCCATGTGACCACATTCAGCCTATTAGGCGGCAGAGTATATTTTCAAATTAACGAAGGTTGTCAGAGCTACTTAAGACAATCAAAGGGTCTAGGGGCAGGGAAGATCTTCAACTCTCCATTTCCATTACACCATTATACTCTGCAAAATAACTTTTTGGTAGTTAGATTGGTATGGCACTGAACAAATGAATTTAGGTAGCATTGTCATTTAAGTTATATTACCTCTGTCTACCTGTGAGTAATTGTTAGTTTCCCAAATGGCTAGTTCTAATATTATTTCTGTGAAAAGTGTTTTGCAATTGTGTTAATTTAGATTCTGGGTTTGTCTTGTGATATAGACAATCACATATTTTATTCTATCTGTGGTTATTTTAAATGGAATTTCTCTTTCTATCTGCTGCTGCGGGGCTTTGTTGCTGTTATAGAGAAATGCTGATGGTTTCTGTGAGTTTATTTTATTATGTAACTGCTAAAATTTTTAGTTATTTTAAGTATAATTTTAACTGATTCACTAGCATTATTTATGAATACCAACATATCATTGGCAAAGAGTGATAGTTTTATTTCCTAGTTGCCTAATTGCATCAAATTATTTTTTGTTCTTTTATTCATAATACTAACTTTTCTAGTACAATATTAAAAATATTGGTGATAATGAGCATGTTTATTTCACCCTTGATCTTATTAGGAAAGCTTCTAGATTATCCCCATTACATCAAGGCATGCTAATGGTAGTAGGTAGATATTACTAATCATTTAAAAAAATAAATTTGTTCTTATGGTTTCTATTATTTTTTTTTCAAATGCTTTATTAACTTCTGGTTTACATCATTCAATTTGATCAGATTTTGAGTTACAATTTTTTTCCCATTTTCCCCTACCTACCACCCCAGAATAACAGTCATACAGGATATCCCCTGAACCAATCTGCTTTCTCCCATCTCTTCTCCCATAAACCCTTTGACTTTTCCAGTAGGGCAAGGTGAATCCCCGAGCCCCCCTTGTCTGCACATCTTATCTCCCAATTATATGCAAAATAGTATTAATCATAGTATTTATATATTTTAAAGGGAGATAAGCAACTAAGTATATGCTCTACATGTGTAGCTAAGCAAAACATTACCATGGGAGATATATTGTAAAAGATTGACTATATTTCCCTCCCTTCCATCACACCTTCCCCCTGGTCCACTCCCCACTTTGATCCTGTCCCTTTTCAAAAGTGGGTGCTTCCAACTTCCCTCCCCTCCACCATCTTCCCCCATCTGCTCCCCCCCATAATCCTGTAGGGTGGGACACCCTATTTAGTATGCATGTCATTCTCTCCCTGGTCCAAATTCAATGAGAATAAGGTTCTGCCTTTTTGCCTTCCTGTTCCTCCCCTCCCATGCAACACCCTTCCCCAGCCTCCTCTACACAAGACAGTTCACCCAATTGTCTCTCCCCATTCCCCCTCACCACATTACTCTCACCTCTTAACATCAACTATTAAGTATCATCCCTTCCTATTAAATTCAAACTATGTCCTCTATCTATGTATACCTGAAAACATATATAGACACATTCACATATGTATTCAAATGCCCATATACCCTTCTTCAAATATTTTTATACTGAGAAGTTTCATCAGGATGAAATACCGTATGTACTGTGTATGTCATTCTCTCCCTGAGCAAATTTCAATGAAAATAATGTTGACCTATTCCCTTTTGATTTCCTGTTCTTCCTCTCCATTGTAACCATTTTCCCTTACGTATTCTATATGAGATAGTTTACCCCAATCTGTGTTTACCCCAATCTGTGCGCTCATTATATTCCTCTCTTGTTCCTTAATTTCAACTTTTAAGTATCATTCCTTCCCATTAAAGTGGTTCTGTGCCCTCTATCTATGTATACCTGTACATATATATATATATATATATATATATATACATACACACATTCACGTATGTATTCATATGCCCATATACCCTCCCTATATAGACATACATAGGTATATGCATATGTATATATGTGTATATATATATATATATATATATACATACATATATATATACACACATACATACATTTCTATTTGCTTCAATTATTCTCATACTGAGAAAAGTTTCTTAAATTACAATTATTGTTTCTTCATGTAGGAATGTAAATATTTCAACTTTGATAAGTTCATTATGATTGCTTTTCCTTGTTTACCTTCTCATGCTTTCCTTGCTGTATCTGAATGTCACATTTTCTATTCAATTATGGTTTTTTCATTAAGAATGCTTGAAAATCCTCTATTCCACTCAATGACCACATTTTCCTCTAAAACATGATACTCAGTTTTGCTGGGTGGGTGATTCTTGGTTTTAATCCCAGCTCCGTTGCCCTCTGGAATATCATATTCCATGCCCTTCAATTCCTCAGTGTAGAAGCTGCTAGATCCTTTGTTATACTGATTGTGTTTCCCCAATATTCAAATTGTTTCTTCCTGGCTGCTTGTAATTTTCTCTCCTTGATCTGGGAATTCTGGAACCTGGCTACAATATTCCTAGGAGTTTTCTTTTTGGTATCTTTTTCAGGAGGTTATCTGTGGATTCTTTCAACCTGTATTTTGCCCTCTGCTTCTAAATCTTCTGGGCAATTTTCCTTGAGAATTTCTTGAAGGGTGGTTTCTAGATTCTTTCTTTGATCATGGTTTTCAAGTAGTCCAATGATATTTAGATTGTCTCTCCTGCATCTATTTTTCATGTCAGTGGTTTTTACCATGAGATATTTCACATTGCCTTCTATTCTTTCATTTGTTTGGATCTGCTTAATAGCATCTTGACTTCTCATAAAGTCACTAGCTTCCTTTTGCTCCAATCTAATTCTGAAGGAATGATTCTCCTCAGTGAGCTTTTGGGATTCATTTTCTATCTGGCAAATTCGGCTTTTCAAGGCATTCTTCTCCGCATTGCCTTTTTAAGCCTCTTTTGCCATTTGAGTTAGTCTATTTTTTAAGGTGTTATTTTCCTCAGGAAGGCTATTGACTCTCATTTCATATTTTTCATGCATCTTTCTCATTTCTCTTCCCAATTTTTCCTCCACTTCTCTTATTTGGTTTTTAAAATCCTTCTTAAGGTTCTTTATGGCTTGTAATCCACTTGTATTTTCACTTGGAACTTTTGGTGCAGGATTTCTTTTTTTTTTCTCAGTGCTTTTTATTTTATTTTATTTTTTTAAACAAATACTTTATTAACTTCTGTTTTACATCATTCATTTCTGCCAGATTTTGAGTTACAATCATTTTCCCCCCATTATTCCCCTACCCAACCTCCCAGAATAGTAGTCCCACAAGACATCGCTTCCTCCAATCTGCTCTCTCCCATACCCTCTCCCATACCCCCATCGACTTTTCCATTAGAGGAAGATGAATCTTTGTGTCCCAATGCCTGCATCTTATCTCCCATTATAGGCAAAAGAGTATTAATAATAGTATTTATATATATATATTTGAAACATTTAATGTTACGACCTCGAATTTCAGATCCATTTCCTTCCTCCCTTGTCACCCATTCCTTATTGGGATATAAGTAATTCAGTATATGTTGTACATGTCTAGCTATGCAAAACATTATCATAGTAGATATATTGTACAAGGCTGCTTATAATTCCCTCCCACTCATCCCACCCCCCACCTGGTCCATTCCCTACATGATCCTGTCCCTCTTCTATAGTGGTACTTCCAACCTCCCCTCCCCCCAAGGATGCCCTCCCATCCATCATCCCTCCTCTCATCCCCCTTCCCCCTATTCTGCTGCAGGTTGAGATATCCCATTTAGTATGTATGTCATTCTCTCCCTGAACCAAATTCAATGAGAATGTGGTTTTGCCTTTTTAGCCTTCCTATTCTCCCCCTCCCTTGCAACCACTTCCCCTTGCTTCTTCTACATGAGATAGTTTACCCTACCCTGTCTCTCCCCATCTCCTCTTGCCACTTTCCTCTCTCACCTCATAATTTCATCCCTTGAGTATTCTCCCTTCCCAACAAATTCAACCTATGCCCTCTATCCATATATAACTGTAACCATATACACACACATTCACATATGTATTCATATGACCACACCCCCTTCTTCCATTATTTTCATAGTGAGAAAGATATCATCAGTCACAGATTGCTTTTCCATATAGGAAGGTAAATAGTTCAACTTTGATAAGTTCCTTTTGATTTCTTTTCCCTGATTACCTTCTCAGGCATCTCTTACTTCTTGCGTCTGGATGTCAAATTTTCTATTCAACTCTGGTTTTTTCCTCAAGAATGCTTGAAAGTCCTCTATTCCACTGAATGACCATATTTTCCCCTGAAACAAAATACTCAGTTTTGCTGGGTAGGTGACCCTTGGGTTCATTCCCAGTTCTGGGATTCAGCCCTCTGGAATATCATATTCCATGCCCTTCGATCCCTCAGTGTAGAAGCTGCCAGGTCCTGGGCTATTCTGATTGTGTTTCCACAATATTGAAATTGTTTCTTCCTGGCTGCTTGTAGTATTTTCTCCTTGATCTGGGGATTCTGGAACCTGGCTACAATATTCCTAGGAGTTTTCTTTTTGTTATCTTTTTCAGGAGGTTATCTGTGGATTCTTTCAACCTCTCTTTTGCCCTCTGGATCTAAAACATCAGGGCAGTTTTCCTTGAGAATTTCTTGAAGGGTGATTTCGAGGTTCTTTCCTTGATCATGGCTTTCAGGTAGTCCAATAATTTTTAAATTGTCTCTCCTGGATCTATTCTCCAGGTCAGTGGTTTTTCCCATGAGACATTTCACATTGCCTTCTAATCTTTCATTTGTTTGGATCTGCTTAACAGCATCTTGATTTCTCATAAAGTCATTAGCTTCCATTTGCTCCAGTCTAACTCTGAAGGAATGAATCTCCTCAGTGAACTTTTGAGATTCTTTTTCCATCTGGCAAATTCGACTTTTTAAGGCATTCTTCTCCTCAATGCCCTTTTGGGCCTCCTTTGCCATTTGAGCTAGCCTATTTTTTAAGGTGTTGTTTTCCTCAGTCAGGCTGTTGACCCTCATTTCATACTTTTCCTGCATCCTTCTCATTTCTCTTCCCAATTTTTCCTCCACTTCTTATTTGATTTTTAAAGTCCTTCTTAAGGTCCTCTATGGCCTGCAACCCGCTCATGTTTTCCCCTGGGGCTTTTGGAGCAGGACTTCTGACCTCACAGTCCTTTTCCCACTCTATGCCCCAAAATAGGAGTCTAGGGTTGCATTTTTCTGTTTCCTTTGCCTTGGCATGTTGCCACTTAATTGCTTGACTTTTGGGCTTGTTGCCACACTATGGCTTTAAGGCCAGATAGAGGAATTTTCGTCCCGAACGTGTGGGGGGCAACTTCCGTTTCTGGCAAGCTGTAAACCCACCCACAACTTCCACCCTAGATCACAATCCAGATCCAGGGAGGTTAAAGCAAGAGCAATTACCTCCCAAGACTGATCACTGGATCTCCCCACGATTTGTAGGCTGGGAGCCGGAAATGCCTATGAAAACTACAAAATGGCGTGTCTCCTCAGCTGCTTCTAGCCCCCAGGGGAGGGAGCTGACGCATTCCCCAAATGCAGGTCCCAAATTCCATAGGACACTAACCTCTTACTTTGTCCTAGGCAAGTCTATGTTGATAATTCTTGGGTCGCCACAGTTCCTGGTGTTCTGGGGTTCCTCCAGCTGGCTGCTGGCCCTGGCGCACTGGGGCTAAAACCTCGGCTCACGTGGACCTGGGCTCGGCTCGGCTCGGCTCCTGCGCTCTGCATGCTGCGCTCTGCGCGCTGCCGGCTCCCAGACCGCTGCGCTGGTCCTTCTTGCAGGGTGCTGGGCTGGCCTCAGTGGTAGGTTAGCTTCTCTGTGTCGTTCTGTGGGTGCTGGGGCTCCAGAAGTTTTTCAGAGTCCTTTTTTACATAGTTTGTGGAGAATCTGGGGGCAGAGAGGCTTGGACGAGCTGTTTCTACTCTGCCATCTTGGCTCCCCTCCTCGGTGCAGGATTTCTGACCTCACAGTCCTCCTCCTGTTCCATGCTTTGATCCTGTTTGCCTCCAAAATAGGAGTCTAATGTTTCATTTTTCTGTTTATATTTTTTTCCTTTGCCTAGGCATGTTGCCACTCAATTGTTTGACTTTTTAGGCTTGTTGCCACAGTAGGACTTTGCCACCAACCAGGGAAACTTCTGTCCCAAACATTGGGGTTTTCTCAACTTCCAGATGTATTAGTTTGGTGGCCTCTGTGAAGCCTCCACACACTCTGGCAAGCTGGTCACACACCCCAAGACCTCCACCCCAGACCACAATCCAGATCCAAGAAGCATAAAGCAAGTGTCCTTACCCCCAGACTGATCACTGGATCCCCCTACAGTTTGCAGGCCAAGAGCTGAAGCCGCAACACAGCAAAGTCGTGCCAGCTGTGCTGGCTCCTCCACAGCTTCTGGCCCCCAGGTAAGAATTTTACTCATTATCCAAACCGGTCCCTAAGTCCCTAGGCCACTGTCCTCTTAATTTGTCCTAGGCATCTATGTGTTGATAATTCTGGGAACTCCACAGCTGCTGGTGTTCTGGGGTCCCCCCAGATGGCTGCTGGTCTGGCCACCCTCGGGCTAAAACCACAATTCACTGGATCCTGGGCTCGGCTCCCAGAATGCTGTGCTGGGCATTCCTTCCTGGGCTGTAGGACAGTCATCAGCAGGAGGTTAGCTTCTCTGTGTCATTTTGGAGCTCCAGAGGTTGTTAATAGTCCCCCTTTTACATAATTTTGAAGTGATGTGGGCTGGAGCTCCACTGAAGTGCTGTTTCTACTCTGCCATCTTGACTCTACCCCTGGGCTCTATTATTTTTAATAGGAACAGGTGCTGCGTTTTTTCAAAAGTTTTTTGTGCATCTGTTGAGATAATTGTATATTTTCTTTTCCATTTTTTAAATTGACACCATTACTTATGATGATAGTTTTTCTAATATTGAATCAGCTTTCTATTCCTAATATAAATCCCATTTGGTCATAGTGTATTATTCTCACCATAAGTTGTAATGTCTTTGCTAATATT
This sequence comes from Gymnobelideus leadbeateri, assembly GCA_011680675.1. Taxonomy (NCBI): domain Eukaryota; kingdom Metazoa; phylum Chordata; class Mammalia; order Diprotodontia; family Petauridae; genus Gymnobelideus; species Gymnobelideus leadbeateri. The sequence continues at coordinate 494,291 of WOXC01011051.1, read as the reverse complement.
TTATTTAATTTTTTGCATCAATGTTCATTAGGGAAATTGGTGTAGAATCAGCAATCCATTTCACTTAAGTTGTCATTTTTATTGGCATACAGTTGAGCAAAAGAGCTCTTAATTATTTCTTTAATTACCTTTTCATTGGTGGTGAATTCACCCATTTCATTTTGATGCTGGTAATTGGTTTTCTTCTTTCTTTTTTTAAATCAAATTAACCAAAGGTTTATCTATTTTATTGTTATTTTATTCAAACTGGCCTTTAGATTTATTTATTTGTTCATTAGTTTTCTTACTTTCATTTTTTTTTTTTTTTTACTTTTGGAGGGTAATTGAGGTTAAGTAACTTGCCCAAGGTTACACGGATAGTTTTTGTGTCTGTGTATCTTAAGTGTCAGTGGCCAGATCTGAACACAGGTCCTCCTGACTCCAGGGCCTGTGCTTTACTCACTGTGCCATCTAGCCACCCCAGTTTTCTTGCTGTCAATTATATTAATCTCTCCTTTGATTTTCAGAATTTCTATTTTGGTATTAATTGGCAGTTTTTAACTTATTCTTTTCTAGCTTTTTTAGTTGTATGACTGATTGTTCTTCTCTTTGTTTTATTCATATAAGCATTTAGAAATATGAAATTTCTTCTAAGAATTGCTTTGGCTGCATCTCATATGTTTTGGTATATTGTCTCATTATTGTCTTGCTTTTTGATGATATTATAATTGTTTCTAGGATTTGTTGTTTGGCCCACTCATTTCTTAGAATTAGATTATTATTTTGCAAGTAATTTTTAGTCTATCTTTTCATGACCCTTAATTATATTTCATATTTTTGCATCAGGATCTGAAAAAGATGTTTTTAATAAATGTCCCTATTTACATTGGATTGTGAGGTTTTAAAATCCCTAATACATGGTCAAATTTTGTGTAGGTGGCATCTATCACCGAGGGAAAAATATATTTCTTTCATCCCCTTTCAGTTTTCTCTAGAGAAAGGTCTGTCTCACTTGGGTGAAACAGGATCATGGCACAGCCCAGTGTAGACTGTGCCAAAGCAAGCTGGCAGGGTGTTCTTAGACACAGCACAGATTAGCAACTGAGGCTCCTAACTTTTCTTAAATTCTATTCACCTCTTTAACTTCATTTTTGTTTATTTTGTGGTTGGAATTTTCTTGTTTTGAAAACAAGAAGGGGGGTGTGTCTCCCATTAATATAATTTTTTCTGTCTCCTTTTTTCCTGTAACTAAAAACTTCTCCTCTAAGAATCTGACTGGAATACCACTTGGTGCATATATAGTATAAATATGACTTCATTGGCTATGGTGACTTTTAGCAGGATGTAGTTTCCTTCCTTATCTTTATTTATTACATCTATTCTTGCTTTTGCTTTATCTGAGATCATGATTACTACCTGTAATGTTAATGGGATTTGAAGATCTTCCATGCCCTTGATTGGCAATTAAATAGGTACTTAGCACTTAGTTTCAAGTTAATTATATCAAGCCACTGTTAAAGAAACAGTAGATATGAACCCCTATTGTTGATTTAACAGGAAGAGTTAGAACAGGATGGAGCTAAAACAGTATATAAGGAAGAGCACAAGCTGGAAAGTCAGAACTTCTTGTGGAACCTTTTGAAGAACTTGGAGCAAGCTACATGGAGGCTGAAGAAAGTGATTATGATATTGAGTATGGGAGAAAGTTATTTTGATTTTGAGGATGGAGCTTCTGCTGAGAGTTTTTTTCTGGGAAATTCTGATGAGTCTTTTCTTCTGAGAATTTCTGCTGAGAGCTTCCAAGAACCAGTCTGAGGAGCTACTGTGAGTGAGAGAGAAGGACCCCTGCTTGAGGGAACCTGTTCTGTTGTAAAGGCTTGGGAATGTGGGTGTTCAATGCATTAACCGTGTGTACCAACTCTGTTCTTACTGTAATGACTTTGGCTTTCTGGTATTTGAATAAAGGTTTTGGTTCTATCCTCCACGTGGAGATCCTGTTAAATTTTGTGGCTCACAACTGTACCAACATATTCATAACTACCATGGGTGTTGTGAATATTGCGTTATTCTTATACTACCCCTGTTGTTTTTAAAGTTTAAAACTTTAGTTGAAACATAATATATTCTTCTCTAAACTTTTACATTTCTTCAATGTGTATCTCTCTGTTACAAATGTATTTCTTGAAAAGAACATATTGTAAGATTGTGTTTTATTAATCCATTCTGTTATTCATTTCCATTTTATTGGAGAACTCATCCCATTCACATTAACATTTATGATTTCTAACTATATTTCCCTCTGTCCTCTTTCTCCCGATGTTTTTCTTTATTTTTCTTCCTTCTTTCCCCTTGTCCCTTCAAATCAGTATTTTTTCCTGACCACTGCTTCAGTCAATATGTCTTCCCTTCTATCATCCCACTCCATTTCTCTTTTATTTCCCTATAGGATAAAATAAATTCTTATACTCAACTGAGTGTGCATATTTTTCTTTCTTTGAACCAAATCCAATGAGAGCAAGGTTCAAACATGTTCACCCCCCTTTTCTTTCTCTGTATAATAATAGATATTTTGTACCACTCCATGTGATGTAATTTAACCTACTCTGCCTCTACCTTTCCTCTTCTCCCAGTACTTCCCATGTAACAACAGGTTTCCAGGTCCCAATTCTTTTTTTCCTTCCCCTTAATTTTTTTTATATCATCCAATCAAAGTTGACTTAAATGCACACCCTCTTTCTATGTATACCTGATTTTAACTGTCCTAATAGAGAAACAGTTCTCAAGAGTTACAAGTATCATATTCCCAAGTAGGAATGAAAACAATTTAACTCCATTAAATTATTACTTTTTTCTTCCCTGTTTACCTTTTTGATGCTCTTGTATCTTGTATTTGAAGATCAAATTTTCTGTTCTATTCTGGTTGTTTAATCAGGAAAATTTGATTTCCCTTTTTCATTGAATGTCTGTCTTTTGTCTGAAAGGTTATGCTCAGTTTTGCTGTTTAGTTGATTCTTGGTTGTAATTCAAGTTCCTTTGCCTTCCAGAATATCATCCTACTCCCTCTGATCCCTTAATATTAAAGCTTCTAGGGGGGCGGAGCCAAGATGGCGGAGTAGAAACAGCTCCTCCAAGCCTCTCTGCCCCCAGATTCTCCACAAACTATGTAAAAAAGGACTCTGAAAATCTTCTGGAGCCCCAGCACCCACAGAACGACACAGAGAAGCTAACCTCCCGCTGAGGACAGCCCAGCACCCTGCAGGAAGGACCAGCGCAGTGGTCTGGGAGGCGGCAGCGCGCAGAGTGCAGAGCGCAGGAGCCGAGCCGAGCCCAGGTCCACGTGAGCCGAGGTTTTAGCCCCAGGGCGGCAGGGCCAGCAGCCGGCTGGAGGAACCCCAGAACACCAGGAACTGTGGAGACGCCAGAATTATCAACATAGACTTGCCTAGGACAAAGTAAGAGGTTAGTGTCCTATGGACTTTGGGACCTGTATTTGGGGAATGGGTCAGCTCCCTCCCCTGGGGGCTAGAAGCTGCTGAGGAGACAGGCCACTGTGTAGTTTTCAGAGGCATTTCTGGCTCCCAGCCTACAAATCGTGGGGAGATCCAGCGATCAGTCTTGGGGGGTAATCGCTCTTGCTTTAACCTCCCTGGATCTGGATTGTGATCTAGGGTGAAGTTGTGGGTGGGTTTATAGCTTGCCAGAAACGGAAGTTGCCCCCCACACGTTCGGGACGAAAATTCCTCTATCTGGCCTTAAAGCCATAGTGTGGCAACAAGCCCAAAAGTCAGGTAATCAAGTGGCAACATGCCAAGGCAAAGGAAACAGAAAAATGCAACCCTAGACTCCTATTTTGGGGGTATAGAGCGGGAAAAGGACTGTGAGGTCAGAAGTCCTGCTCCAAAAGCCCCAGGGGAAAACATGAGCAGGTTGCAGGCCATAGAGGACATTAAGAAGGACTTTAAAAATCAAATAAGAGAAGTGGAGGAAAAATTAGAAAGAGAAATGAGAAAGATGCAGGAAAAGTATGAAATGAGGGTCAAACAGCCTGACTGAGGAAAACAACACCTTAAAAAATAGACTAGCTCAAATGGCAAAGGAGGCCCAAAAGGGCAATGAGGAGAAGAATGCCTTAAAAAGCCTAATTTGCCAGATGGAAAAAGAATCTCAAAAGTTCACTGAGGAGATTCATTCCTTCAGAGTTAGACTGGAGCAAATGGAAGCTAATGACTTTATGAGAAATCAAGATGTTGTTAAGCAGATCCAAACAAAAGAAAGAATAGAAGGCAATGTGAAATATCTCATGGGGAAAACCACTGACCTGGAAAATAGATCCAGGAGAGACAATTTAAAAATTATTGGACTACCTGAAAGCCATGATCAAAGAAAGAATCTAGAAATCACCCTTCAAGAAATTCTCAAGGAAAACTGCCCTGATGTTTTAGATCCAGAGGGCAAAATAGAGGTCGAAAGAATCCACAGATCACCTCCTGAAAAAGATCCCAAAAAGAAAACTCCCAGGAATATTATAGCCAGGTTCCAGAACCCCAGATCAAGGAGAAAATACTACAAGCAGCCAGGAAGAAACAATTTCAATATTGTGGAAACACAATCAGAATAGCCCAGGACCTGGCAGCTTCTACACTGAGGGATGGAAGGGCATGGAATATGATATTCCAGAGGGCAAAAGAACTGGGAATGAACCCAAGGGTTACCTACCCAGCAAAACTGAGTATTTTGTTTCAGGGGAAAATATGGTCATTCAGTGGAATAGAGGACTTTTAAGCATTCTTGAGGAAAAAACCAGAGTTGAATAGAAAATTTGACATCCAGACGCAAGAAGTAAGAGATGCCTGAGAAGGTAATCAGGGAAAAGAAATCAAAAGGAACTTATCAATGTTGAACTATTTACATTCCTATATGGAAAAGCAATATCTGTGACTGATGATATCTTTCTCACTATGAAAATAATGGAAGAAGGGGGTGTGGTCATACGAATACATATGTGAATGTGTGTATATGGTTACAGTTATATATGGATAGAGGGCATAGGTTGATTTTGTTGGGAAGGGAGAGTACTCAAGGGATGCAATTATGAGGTGAGAGAGGAAAGTGGCAAGAGGAGATGGGGAGAGACATGGTAGGGTAAACTATCCCATGTAGGGGAAGTGGGTGCAAAGGAGGGGGAGAATAAGGAAGGCTAAAAAGGCAAAAGCACATTCACATTGAATTTGGTTCAGGGAGAAAATGACATACATACTAAATGGGATATCTCAACCTGCAGCAGGATAGGGGGAAGGGGGATGAGAGGAGGGATGATGGATGGGAGGGCATCCTTGGGGTGAGGGGAGGTTGGAAGTACCCACTATAGAAGAGGGACAGGATCACGTAGGGAATGGACCAGGTGGGGGGTGGGATGAGTGGGAGGGAATTATAAGCAGCCTTGAACAATATATCTACTATGATAATGTTTTGCAGAGCTAGACATGTACAACATATACTGAATTACTTCTATCCCAAGAAGGAATGGGTGACAAGGGAGGAAGGAAATGGATCTGAAATTCGAGGTCGCAACATTAAATGTTTCAAATATATATATATAAATACTATTATTAATACTCTTTTGCCTATAATTGGGAGATAAGATGTGCAGGCATTGGGACACAAAGATTCATCTTCCTCTAATGGAAAAGTCGATGGGGGTTTGGGAGAAGGTATGGGAGAGAGCAGATTGGAGGAAGTGATATCTTGTGGGACTGCTATTCTGGGAGGTTGGGTAGGGGAATAATGGGGGGAAAATGATTGTAACTCAAAATCTGGCGGAAATGAATGATGTAAAACAGAAGTTAATAAAGTATTTGTTTAAAGAAAAAAAAAATATTAAAGCTTCTAAGTCCTATGTAACCCTGAGTATGGCTCCTTGATATATAAATTATTTCGTTCTGCTTACGTACAGTATTTTCCCCTTGAGTTGCTACTTTTGGCTAAAATATTTCTTGGAGTTTTCATTTCATGTTCTCTTTCAGGAGATGATCAGTGGATTCTTTCAGTGACTCTTTTACCTTTTGGTTCTATTATATCAGGACAATTTTTCTTGATAATTTCTTGAAAGACAACATTTGGATTATCTCTCCTTGATCTATTTTCCAGGTCAGTTCTCTCTCTTTTTTATTTTTCATTAAAGTAGTTTACATTTTATTTTATTTATTTTTTCATTCCTTTTATTTTTGGGGGGCTGAATTTTTTTTGAAGTCTTCTAAAGTTATTAATTTCCACTTGCCCAGTTCTAATTGTTAAGGAATTATTTGCTTCAATTAGGTTTTATGCCTTGTTTTCCATCTGGTCAATTCTACTTTTTTTTTTTGGAGGGCAATTGGGGTTAAGTAACTTGCCCAAGGTCACATGGCTAGGCTTGTGTGTGCGCATTAAGTATCTGAGGCCGAATCCGAACTCAGGTCCTTCTGACTCCAGGGCCGACGCTCTACTCACTGCACCACGTAGCCGCCCCATGACCAATGTATTTTAAAGTATTTTTAAATTCATTTTTGTGCTTCCTTTTTCAAGTTGTTGACTCTTTTTCTTTTTAATTCTCCTATATAACTCTAATTTACTTTCCCAATTTTCTCTTCTATCTCTCCTACTTGATTTTTTAAATTCCTCTTGATCTTTCCTGGGGGACATTTTGCCATTGAGACCAAATCATATTCCCCTTTGTGGCTTTATATGTAGAATTTTGACAGTATTGTCCTCTTCTAAATTTATGTTTTGGTCCTCCCTGTCACTATACCTTTCTATGGTTAGGGTTATTGCTTGTTTGTTTCTTGCCCATTTTTGTTGCCTATTTCATGATTTTTAATGTTCAGCTCTGCTCTTGGGGCACAGGGAGCAGTATCCTAAGCTTTTTGCACTGGAGAGCAGGAGTCTGGTCACTGGCTTTCCATGCTAGGGCCTCAGATTCTTATACTTTGCTCCATGTGCTGAGGTGGCCTGACCTAGTCACACCTGTTGTGTTAAGGCTCCGGGGCTTGCAGTTGATCTTTTTTGTTGGGACTGACGGCCTCAAAGTAGAACTGCTATTCCGTGATCTTGCTGAGCCAGAAATGTGGGGCCTTTGTTGTTATTTATGTTCCCACTGGCTTGTGTGGACATAGTCTACTCTGGGTTGTATCAAAATTCCTTTTTACCCAAGTTAGAAAGACTTTTCCTAAAGTCCTCCTACATAATCTTGGGCTGGAAAAAATTTTTACTTCATCTTTTAGTGTGTCTCTTCACCCCACAATTCATTTAGGGGCTTGATTTAGCATCATTTTTGAGGGAAAATGAGGAGAGTTAAGATAACTTTTTGACTTCTTTCTGACATCTTGGTTCTCACCTCACCTAACCCCTCCAAAACACTCTTGGTTGATAAAGAAGAAATGCTTATTTTCAGTTTGCTTTGCTTTGTAGAATTCAGAGTTCAAGTTTTTTTTTTTTTTTTGCAAGCTTGGACAGATAGCCTATATTCATGTATATCTTAAGTATTGATAAAATAGATAAGGTTTTTTTTTGGGGGGGGGGTTTCTTGGACCTTGTTGTTTGTTTTAAAATTTATTAAGAGTTCATATTTAGGGGGCAGAGTCAAGAAGGCAGAGTAGAAAAAAGATTTCTGCACAGCTCCAGCTTCCACCTTCCCCAATCCATGTAAAAGGGAACTCTGAACAAACTTTGGAGCTACAGAACCCACAAATGACACAGAGAAGCTAACCTCCCACTGAGAACTCTCTGGCAGCCTAGCAAGGAGTGGATAGCTCAGCACTATGGGAGTTGAGCCCAGGCCTGCATGAGCTAGAGGTTTTAGCTCCAGGGCAAGCCTGACCAAACACCAGCTGGAGGGACTCCAGAATACCAGCAGCTGTGGCTGTTTCGGGAATTATGAACACATATATGCCTATAACAAAGTGAGAGGTCAGTGCACTGTGGACTTTGGGACTAGAAGTTGGGAGAACATCGGCTTTTGTCCCCAGGGCAGGAAGCTGCTGAGACACCTCAGCACCACATTGCAACTTCAGCTTTTGGACTACAGACTGTAGGGGGACCAAACAACTAATCTGAGGGGTAATCACTCTTTCTTTAACCTTCTTGGATCTGGATTGTGGTCTAGGGTGGAGGTCCTGGGGTGTGTGACCAGCTTGCCAGAGCATGTAGAGGCTTCAGAGAGGGTACCTATCTAACACCTCCAGCAGCTGAGAAAACCCCAGTCTTTGGGATGGAAGCTCCCCTGTCTGGTGGCAGAGTTCTACTGTAGCAAAAATCATGAAAGTAAAGTAATTGAGTGGCAACATGACCAGGCAAAGGAAGCAAAACAAAAAGAAGACTCCAACATCAGACTCCTATTTTGGGGATAAAAAGGATCAAAGCATGGAACTAGAGGAAGACAATGAAATCAGAACACCTGCACCAAAAGCTTCAAAGGAAAATACAAGCTGGTTACAGGCCATAGAGGACCTTAAGAAGCAGATAAGAGAAGTGGAGGAAAAATTGGGAAGAGAAATGAAAACGATGCAAGAAAATTATGAAATGAAAGTCAACAGCCTGAATGAGGAAAATAAAACGTTAAAAATAGGCTAACTCAAATGGCAAAAGAGGCTCAAAAAGGCAATGAGGACAGGAATACCTCAAAAAGCTGAATTTGCCAGATGGGATAAGAATCTCAAAAGCTCACTGAGGAGAATCATTCCTTCAGAATTAGACTGGAAAAAATGGAAGCTAGTGACTTTAGGAGGAATCAAGATGCTATTAAGCGGATCCAAAAAAATCAAAGAATAGAAGGCAATGTGTAATATCTCATGGAAAAAAAATCACTAACCTGGAAAATAGATCCAGGGGAGAAAATTTAAAAATTATTGGACTACCTGGAAGCCATGATCAAAGAAAAAACCTAGAAATCATCCTTCAAGGAATTCTCAAGGAAAATTGCCCTGATGTTTTAGAACCAAAAGGCAAAATAGTGGTTGAAAGAGTCCAAAGATCACCCTCTGAAAAAAAATTCCCCAAAAGAAAACTCCTAGGAATATTATAGCCAGGATCCAGAATTCCCAGATCAAGGACAGAATATTACAAGCAGCCATGAAGAAACAATTTCAATACTGTGGATATACAATGAGAATAATACAGGATCTGGCAGCTTCTACACTAAGGGATTGAAAGGCCTGAAATATGATATTCAGGAAGTCAAAGGAGCTGGGATTAAAACCAACAATCACTTCTCCAGCAAAACTGAGCACCATGTTTCAGGGAAAAATATGGTCATTAAGTGTAATAGAAGACTTTCAAGTATTCTTTTTTTTTTTCTTTTTTTTTTAAACAAATGCTTTATTAACTTCTGTTTTACATCATTCATTTCCACCAGATTTTGAGTTACAATCATTTTCCCCCCATTATTCCCCTACCCAACCTTCCAGAATAGTAGTCCCACAAGATATCACTTCCTCCAATCTGCTCTCTCCCATACCTTCTCCCATACCCCCATCGACTTTTCCATTAGAGGAAGGTGAATCTTTGTGTCCCAATGCCTGCACATCTTATCTCCCTATTACAAGTGAAAGAGTATTAATAATAGTATTTATATATATTTGAAACAGTTAATGTTATGACCTCGAATTTCAGATCCATTTCCTTCCTCCCTTGTCACCCATTGCCTCTGGGGAGATAAGTAACTCAGTATATGTTGTACATGTCTACTATGCAAAACATTATCATAGTAGATATATTGTACAAGGCTACTTATAATTCCCTCCCACTCATCCCACCCCCCACCTGGTACATTCCCTACATAATCCTGTCCCTCTTCATAAGTGAGTACTTCCAACCTCCCCTCCCCCCAAGGATGCCCTCCCATCCATCATCCCTTCTCTCATCCCCCTTTCCCCTATCCTGCTGTAGGTTGAGATATCCCATTTACTATGTATGTCATTTTCTCCCTGAACCAAATTCAATGGGAATGTGGTTTTGTCTTTTTAGCCTTCCTTATTCTCCCCCTCCTTTGCAACCACTTCCCCTTGCGTCTTCTACATGGGATAGTTTACCCTACCCTGTCTCTCCCCATCTCCTCTTGCCACTTGACTCTCTCACCTCATAATTTCATCCCTTGAGTATTCTCCCTTCCCAACAAATTCAACCGATGCCCTCTATCCATATAACTGTAACCATATACACACACATTCACATATGTATTCATATGACCACACCCTGTTCTTCCATTATTTTCATAGTGAGAAAGATATCATCAGTCACAGTTATTGCTTTTCCATATAGGAATGTAAATAGTTCAACTTTGATAAGTTCCTTTTGATTTCTTTTCCCTGATTACCTTCTCAGGCATCTCTTACTTCTTGCATCTAGATGTCAAATTTTCTATTCAACTCTGGTTTTTTCCTCAAGAATGCTTGAATGTCCTCTATTCCACTGAATGACCATATTTTCCCCTGAAACAAAATACTCAGTTTTGCTGGGTAGGTGACCCTTGGGTTCATTCCAGTTCTTTTGCCCTCTGGAATATCATATTCCATGCCCTTCTCTCCCTCAGTGTAGAAGCTGCCAGGTCCTGGGCTATTCTGATTGTGTTTCCACAATATTGAAATTGTTTCTTCCTGGCTGCTTGTAGTATTTTCTCCTTGATCTGGGGATTCTGGAACCTGGCTATAATATTCCTGGGAGTTTTCTTTTTGGGATCTTTTTCAGGAGGTGATTGGTGGATTCTTTCAACCCCTATTTTGCCCTCTGGATCTAAAACATCAGGGCAGTTTTCCTTGAGAATTTCTTGAAGGGTGATTTCTAGGTTCTTTCCTTGATCATGGCTTTCAGGTAGTCCAATAATTTTTAAATTGTCTCTCCTGGATCTATTCTCCAGGTCAGTGGTTTTTCCCATGAGATATTTCACATTGCCTTCTAATCTTTCGTTTTTGTTTGGATCTGCTTAACAGCATCTTGATTTCTCATAAAGTCATTAGCTTCCATTTGCTCCATTCTCAGTCTGAAGGAATGAATCTCCTCAGTGAACTTTTGAGATTCTTTTTCCATCTGGCAATTCGACTTTTTAAGGCATTCTTCTCCTCATTGCCCTTTTGGGCCTCCTTTGCCATTTGAGTTAGTCTATTTTTTAAGGTGTTGTTTTCCTCAGTCAGGCTGTTGACCCTCATTTGATACTTTTCCTGCATCCTTCTCATTTCTCTTTCCAATTTTTCCTCCACTTCTCTTATTTGATTTTTAAAGTCCTTCTTAAGGTCCTCTATGGCCTGCAACCCGCTCATGTTTTCCCTGGGGCTTTTGGAGCAGGACTTCTGACCTCACAGTCCTTTTCCTGCTCTATGTCCCCAAAATAGGAGTCTAGGGTTGCATTTTTCTGTTTCCTTTGCCTTGGCATGTTGCCACTTAATTGCTTGACTTTTGGGCTTGTTGCCACACTATGGCTTTAAAGGCCAGATAGAGGAATTTTCGTCCCGAACGTGTGGGGGGCAACTTCCGTTTCTGGCAAGCTGTAAACCCACCCACAACTTCCACCCTAGATCACAATCCAGATCCAGGGAGGTTAAAGCAAGAGCGATTACCCCCAAGACTGATCGCTGGATCTCCCCACGATTTGTAGGCTGGGAGCCCGAGCTGCCTCTGAAAACTACAAAATGGCGTGTCTCCTCAGCGGCTTCTAGCCCCCAGGGGAGGGAGCTGACGCATTCCCCAAATACAGGCCCCAAAGTCCATAGGACACTAACCTCTTACTTTGTCCTAGGCATGTCTATATTGATAATTCTGGAATCGCCACAGCTCCTGGTTTTCTGGGGTTCCTCCAGCTGGCTGCTGGCCCTGCCGCCCTGGAGCTAAAACCTTGGCTCACGTGGACCTGGGCTCGGCTCGGCTCGGCTCCTGTGCTCTGCGCTCTGCGTGCTGCTGGCTCCCAGACTGCTGCGCTGGTCCTTCCTGCAGGGCTGCTGGGCTGTCCTCAGTGGTAGGTTAGCTTCTCTGTGTCGTTCTGTGGGTGCTGGGGCTCCAGAAGTTGTTCACAGTCCTTTTCTACATAGTTTGTGGGGAATCTACGACTTTCAAGTATTCTTGAAGAAAAAACCAGAGTTGAATAGAGAAGTTTATATTCAGATACAAGAAGCAAGAGATGCATGAGAAGCTAAACAGGGGAAAGAAATCATAAGGAAATTATCAAAGTTGAACTATTTGTACTCCTACATGGAAAAATGAAAATTGTAACTGATGAAACTTTTCTCAGTATGAAAAAAGTTGATTGGAATATAAATAAATAGATAGATAAATAAATAAATATAAATATGTATATATATATGTATATATATATATATATATATATATATATATATATATGTGTGTGTGTGTGTGTGTGTATATATATATATATATAGTCTTTATCATAGGGTATAAAAGTGTATTAATACATATGTGAATGTATGTGTATATATATATGTATACAGGTATACATAGATAGAGGGCACAGGACCAATTTAATAGGAAGGGATGATACTTAAAAGGTGATATAAAGAGAAATTTTCTTTTGCCATTTGAGTTAGTCTATTTTAAGGTGTTATTTTCCTCAGTTAGGCTATTGACTGTCATTTCATAATTTTCTTGCATCTTTTCCATTTCTCTTCCCAGTGTTTCCTCCATTTCTCTTATTTGCTTCTTAAGGTCTCTATGGCCTATAACCAGCTTGGATTTTTCTTTGAAGCATTTGGTGCAGGATTTCTGACTTCAGTCTTCCTATTGTTCAGTTATTTGATTCTTTTTTGTAACCAAAGTAGGAGTGTAAAGTTGGGTTGCTCTGTTTATTTTGCTTCTTTACCTCCTCATTTTGCCACTTAATCACTGACCCCTGTGTTTTTTGCCTCAGTAGGACTCTGCCACCAGACAGGGTAGCTAAGTGACAAACACTGCAGTTTTCTCAGGTGCCAAAATTATTACTTGGCTGCCCTCTCTGAAGCCTCCACATGCTCTGGCAAGCTGGTCTCACACCACAGTACCTTCACCCTAGACTGAAATCGAGATCCAGGAAGAATAAAGCAAGGGTGATTAACCCTTAGAATCATTGTTTGGCCCCCCTACACTCTGCAGGCTAGCAGCTGAAGCTTCCACATGGGGTTGCTGCACAGCCCTGGTGCCTCAGCGGCTTCTCACCCCAGGAGTAAAGACTGACAGTACTCCTGACCATTGTATCATTGTATCCCAATGTCCACACTGCACTGACCTCTCACTTTGTCCTAAGCATCTGTGTGTGTATAATTATGGAAACATCCACAGCTGCTGGTGATCTGAATTCCCTCCAGCTGGTGGTTGGTCAGGCCCACCTTATGGCTAAAACCTCTGGCTCACAGGGTCTAGTGTTGGCTACCAGAGTGCTGTGCTGGCCAATTCTTGCCAGCTTGCTGGGCTGTCCTCAGTGGGAGGTTAGATTCTCTGTTTCTTTTTTGGGTTCTATAGCTCGAAATTTGTTCAGAGTCCCGTTTTATATCAATTGGGGAAGGTTGGAGTTGGAGCCCTGTGGAAGTCTTGTTTCTACTCCACCATCTTGACTCTGCCCTGAGGAATTTTATTTTTTTTTTACACATGCTTTATTAACTTCTGTTTTTCATCATTCATTTCCACCAGATTTTGAGTTACAATCATTTCCCCCCGTTATTCCCTTACCCAAGCTCCCAGAATAGCAGTCGCACAAGATATCGCTTCCTCCAATCTGCTCTCTCCCATACCTTCTCCCATACCGCCTTCAACTATTCCATTAGAGGAAGGTGAATCTTTATGTCCCAATGCTGCACATCTTATCTCCCAATTATAAGCGGAAGAGTATTAATAATAGTATTTATATATTTGAAATATTTAATGTTAAGACCTCAAATTTCAGATCCATTTCCTTCCTCCCTTGTCACCCATTGCCTCTGGGGAGATAAGTAACTCAGTATATGTTGTACATGTCTAGCTATGCAAAACATTATCATAGTACATATATTGTACAAGGCTGCTTATAATTCCTTCCCACTCATCCCACCCCCCACCTGGTCCATTCCCTACATGATCCTGTCGCTCTTCTATAGTGGGTACCTCCAACCTCCCCTCCACCCAAGGATGCCCTCCCATCCATCATCCCTCCTCTCATCCCCCTTCACCCTACTCTGCTGTAGGTTGAGATATCCCATTTAGTATACATGCCATTCTCTCCCTGAACCAAACTCAATGAGAATGTGGTTTTGCCTTTTCTTTCCTTCCTATTCTCCCTCTCCCCTGCAACCACTTCCCCTTACTTCTTCTATATGAGATAGTTTACCCTAGCCTGTCTCTCCCCATCTCCTCCTGCCACTCTCCTCTCACACCTCATAAGTTCATCCCTTGAATATTCTCCCTTCCCAACAGATTCAACCTAAGCCCTCTATCCATATATAACTGTAACCATGTACGCACACATTCATATATGTATTTATATGACCACACACACTTCTTCCATTATTTTCATAGTGAGAAAGATATCCTCAGTCACAGTTATTGCTTTTCCATATAGGAATGTAAATAGTTCAACTTTGATAAGTTCCTTCTGATTTCTTTTCCCTGATTACCTTCTCAGGTATCTCTTCCTTCTTTTGTCTGGATGTCAAATTTTCTATTCAATTCTGGTTTTTTACTCAAGAATGCTTGAAAGCCCTCTATTCCATTGAATGACCATATTTTCCCCTGAAACAAAATAATCAGTTTTGCTGGGTAGGTGACCCTTGGGTTCATTCCCAGTTCTTTTGCCCTCTGGAAAATCATATTCCATGCCTTTCAATCCCTCAGTGTAGAAGCTGCTAGGTCCTGGGCTATTCTGATTGGGTTTCCACAATATTGAAATTGTTTCTTCCTGGCTGCTTGGAGTATTTTCACCTTGATCTGGGGATCCTGGAACCTGGCTATAATATTCCTGGGAGTTTTCTTTTTGGGATCTTTTTCAGGAGGTGATTGGTGGATTCTTTCAACCTCTATTTTGCCCTCTGCATCTATAACATCAGGGCAATTTTCCTTGAGAATTTCTTGAAGGGTGATTTCTAAGTTCTTTCTTTGATCATGGCTTTCAGGTAGTCCAATAATTTTTAAATTGTCTTTCCTGGATCTATTTTCCAGGTCAGTTGTTTTTTCCCATGAGATATTTCATATTGCCTTCTATTCTTTCATTTGTTTGGATCTGCTTAACAGCATCTTGATTTCTCATAAAGTCATTAGCTTCCATTTGCTCCAGTCTAACTCTGAAGGAATGAATCTCCTCAGTGAACTTTTGAGATTCTTTTTCCATCTGGCAAATTCGACTTTTTAAGGCATTCTTCTCCTCATTGCCCTTTTGGGCCTCCTTTGCCATTTGAGCTAGTCTATTTTTTAAGGTGTTGTTTTCCTCAGTCAGGCTGGTGACCCTCATTTCATACTTTTCCTGCATCCTTCTCATTTCTCTTTCCAATTTTTCCTCCACTTCTCTTATTTGATTTTTAAAGTCCTTCTTAAAGTCCTTCTATGGCCTGCAACCCGCTCATGTTTTCCCCTGGGGCTTTTGGAGCTGGACTTCTGACCTCACAGTCCTTTTCCCACTCTATGTCCCCAAAATAGGAGTCTAGGGTTGCATTTTTCTCTTTCCTTTGCCTTGGCATGTTGCCACTTAATTACTTGACTTTTGGGCTTCTTGCCGCACTAGGGCTTTAAGGCCAGATAGAGGAATTTTTGTCCCAAATGTGTGGGGGGCAACTTCCGTTTCTGGCAAGCTGTAATCCCACCCACGACTTCCACCCTAGATCACAATCCAGATCCGGGGAGGTTAAAGCAAGAGTAATTACCCCCCATGACTGATCGCTGGATCTCCCTACAAATTCGCAGGCCAGGAGCTGGAGCTGCCTCTGAAAACTAGAAAATGGCGTGTCTCCTCAGAGGCTTCTAGCCCCCAGGGGAGGGAGCCCACGCATTCCCCAAATACAGGTCCCAAATCCATAGGACACTAACCTTTTACTTTGTCTTAGGCAAGTCTATGTTGATAATTCTGGAGTCGCCACAGCTCCTGGTGTTCTGGGGTTCCTCCAGCTGGCTGCTGGCCCTGCCGCCCTGGGGCTAAAACCTCAGCTCACGCGGACCTGGGCTCGGCTACGCTCCCCTACATGTTCTCTGCGCACTGCGCGCTGCCGGCTCCCAGACTGCTTCACTGGTCCTTCCTGCAGGACTGCTGGGCTGTCCTCAGTGGGAGGTTAGCTTCTCTGTGTTGTTCTGTGGGTGCTGGGGCTCCAGAAGTTGTTCAGAGTTCCCTTTTACATAGTTTGGGGGGAATCTGGGGGGCAGAGTGGCTTGGATGAGCTTTTTCTATTCTGCCATCTTGGCTCTGCCCCGAGGAATTTTCTTGCAGATAGATTTGTGGGCATTTAATGAGTGCGTTTGGGAAACTGCAGTGCTTTTGATGATCCCAAATTGTCTATTGCTATAAAAGTTCTTGTGTATAACAACAATAAATTCCAATGAATCAAATATTGGAACACTACAGTTTCAGAAGTATTTCATTTATAAAATGATAGAATTTCATTGATATGTGCACTAAGAATGGCTCTCCAAGACACAGGGGAATAACTAGATAAAATAAAAAAAATATATATCAATTAAATCTATTGTTTTATAAATAAAATATTAGCATCCTCACGATACTGTTAATGAAATTGGGATAAGCATGACAAAGTGATTTCCCCAAAGCAATATATTTAGTCCTCCTTTTTCAGTTAACTCAAAGAGGGGTCTTTTAAAGTATTTTCCATTGTTACAAATCCTACAAACTGCTCATTCTCACCATGTAATTTTCCATTGTGTTTAGGACATTAGAAATTTAAATTCTTCTGAAACCGTAGTGTTCTGTGATTAGTAATTTAAGAGGGTAAGTGAAATTGATATGCTAGTCACCTATTCCATGTCCTAACAATGGAATTAACGTGGAGGGTTCAGGCTAATTGAAAGAATAGAGATACTTTAATTTCTGAAGATAATATAATTCTAAAAGATTGGGATTTAGAAAGAGGAATCAGAGCATTCCATATTATATAACAAAGATTAAAAAAATATTTTTAGTTTACAAGATTCAGTTCCACAATCCCTTGAGTTTCAAATTTTCCCCCTTTCATTTTCCTCCCCCCTACCCCTTATGGCGGGATGTAATGTAATATAGGTTCTGAAAATACCTTCACATTAAACATTAGTCAAATTATAAAGAAAGGTTTTCACTAATGGAGTGAACAATGAGATAGAAGGGACAAAACAAAACACAAAAAAGAGAGAACAAGTAGTTTGTTTCAATCTCAATTCAGATTGTAGTTCTTTCTCTGGATGTGGACATCTCTTACCATCATGAGTCTTTTGGAGTTGCTTTCCAACCTTGTATTGCTGAGAGGAGTCCAGTCTATCAAAGTCAGTCATGACATAAGTGATGTGTCTGTTGTAGTGTACAGAGTTCTCCTGGTTCTGCTCTCCTCACTCAGCATCAGTTTATGTAAGTCTCTCCACGTTATTCTGAAGTCTGTCTGCTCTTTCTTTCTTATAGCACAATAGTATTCCTTTACATTCGGATACCACAAATTGTTTAGCCATTCCCCAAGTGATGGTTATCCCCTTGATTTCTAATTATTTGCCACCACCAAAAGAGCTTCTGTAAATATTTTTGTACATTTGGGTCCTTTTCCCAATTCTATCATCTCTTTGAGATACATCCCTGTAAGTGGTATTGTTGGGTAAAAGCGTATGTACTTTTTGAAAGCCCTTTGGACATAGTTCCAAATTGGTCTCCAGAATGGTCGGATCAGTTCACAACTCTATTAACAATGCATTCATGTTCCAATTTTTTTTTAAACAAATACTTTATTAACTTCTGTTTTACATCATTCATTTCCGCCAGATTTTGAGTTACAATCATTTTCCCCCCATTATTCCCCTACCCAACCTCCCAGAATAGCAGTCCCACAAGATATCGCTTCCTCCAATCTGCTCTCTCCCATACCTTCTCCCATACCCCCATCGACTTTTCCATTAGAGGAAGATGAATCTTTGTGTCCCAATGCCTGCACATCTTATCTCCCATTTATAGGCAAAAGAGTATTAATAATAGTATTTATATATATATTTGAAACATTTAATGTTACGACCTTGAATTTCAGATCCATTTCCTTCCTCCCTTGTCACCCATTCCTTCTTGGGATATAAGTAATTCAGTATATGTTGTACATGTCTAGCTATGCAAAAACATTATCATAGTAGATATATTGTACAAGGCTGCTTATAATTCCCTCCCACTCATCCCACCCCCCACCTGGTCCATTCCCTACATGATCCTGTCCCTCTTCTATAGTGGGTACTTCCAACCTCTCCTCACCCCAAGGATGCCCTCCCATCCATCATCCCTCCTCTCATCCCCTTTCCCCCTATCCTGCTGCAGGTTGAGATATCCCATTTAGTATGTATTACATTTTCTCCCTGAACCAAATTCAATGTGAATGTGGTTTTGCCTTTTAGCCTTCCTTATTCTCCCCCTCCTTTGCAACCACTTCCCCTTGCTTCTTCTACATGGGATAGTTTACCCTACCCTGTCTCTCCCCATCTCCTCTTGCCACTTTCCTCTCTCACCTCATAATTTCATCCCTTGAGTATTCTCCCTTCCCAACAAATTCAACCTATGCCTCTATCCATATATAACTGTAACCATATACACACACATTCACATATGTATTCATATGACCACACCCCTTCCATTATTTTCATAGTGAGAAAGATATCATCAGTCACAGTTATTGCTTTTCCATATAGGAATGTAAATAGTTCAACTTTGATAAGTTCCTTTTGATTTCTTTTCCTGATTACCTTCTCAGGCATCTCTTCCTTCTTGTGTCTGGGTGTCAAATTTTCTATTCAATTCTGGTTTTTTCCTCAAGAATGCTTGAAAGTCCTCTATTCCACTGAATGACCATATTTTCCCCTGAAACAAAATACTCAGTTTTGCTGGGTAGGTGACCCTTGGGTTCATTCCCAGCTCTTTTGTCCTCTGGAATATCATATTCCATGCCCTTCCATCACTCAGGGTAGAAGCTGCCAGGTCCTGTGCTATTCTGATTGTGTTTCCACAATATTGAAATTGTTTCTTCCTGGCTGCTTGTAGTATTTTCTCCTTGATCTGGGGATTCTGGAACCTGGCTATAATATTTCTGGGAGTTTTCTTTTTGGGATCTTTTTCAGGAGGTGATCGGTGGATTCTTTCAACCTCTATTTTGCCCTCTGGATCTAAAATGTCAGGGCAGTTTTCCTTGAGAATTTCTTGAAGGGTGATTTCTAGGTTCTTTCCTTGATCATGGCTTTCAGGTAGTCCAATAATTTTTAAATTGTCTCTCCTGGATCTATTCTCCAGGTCAGTGGTTTTTCCCATGAGATATTTCACATTGCCTTCTAATCTTCGTTTGTTTGGATCTGCTTAACAGCATCTTGATTTCTCATAAAGTCACTAGCTTCCATTTGCTCCAGTCTAACTCTGAAGGAATGAATCTCCGCAGTGAACTTTTGAGATTCTTTTTCCATCTGGCAAATTCGACTTTTTAAGGCATTCTTCTCCTCAGTGCCCTTTTGGGCCTCCTTTGCCATTTGAGTTAGTCTATTTTTTAAGGTGTTGTTTTCCTCAGTCAGGCTGTTGACCCTCATTTCATACTTTCCTGCATCCTTCTCATTTCTCTTTCTAATTTTTCCTCCACTTCTCTTATTTGATTTTTAAAGTCCTTCTTAAGGTCCTCTATGGCCTGCAACCCACTCATGTTTTCCCTGGGGCTTTTGGAGCAGGACTTCTGACCTCACAGTCCTTTTCCCGCTCTATGCCCCCAAAATAGGAGTCTAGGGTTGCATTTTTCTGTTTCCTTTGCCTTGGCATGTTGCCACTTAATTGCTTGACTTTTGGGCTTGTTGCCACACTATGGCTTTAAGGCCAGCTAGAGGAATTTTCGTCCCAAACGTGTGTGGGGGCAACTTCCGTTTCTGGCAAGCTGTAAACCCACCCACAACTTCCACCCTAGATCACAATCCAGATCCAGGGAGGTTAAAGCAAGAGCGATTACCCCCAAGACTGATCGCTGGATCTCCCCACGATTTGTAGGCTGGGAGCCGGAAATGCCTATGAAAACTACAAAATGGCTTGTCTCCTCAGCGGCTTCTAGCCCCCAGGGGAGGGAGCTGACGCATTCCCCAAATACAGGTCCCAAAGTCCATAGGACACTCACCTCTTACTTTGTCCTAGGCAAGTCTATGTGGATAATTCTGGCGTCTCCACAGTTCCTGGTGTTCTGGGGTTCCTCCAGCCGGCTGCTGGCCCTGCCGCCCTGGGGCTAAAACCTCAGCTCAAGTGGACCTGGGCTCTGCGCGCTGCCGGCTCCCAGACCACTGCGCTGGTCCTTCCTGCAGGGTGCTGGGCTGTCCTCAGCGGGAGGTTAGCTTCTCTGTGTCGTTCTGTAGGTGCTGGGGCTCCAGAAGTTTTTCAGAGTCCTTTTTTACATAGTTTGTGGAGAATCTGGGGGCAGAGAGGCTTGGACTCGCTGTTTCTACTCCGCCATCCATGTTCCAATTTTTTCCACATTCTTTCCAGCATTTACCATTTTCCTGTTTTGTCATCTTAGCCAATCTGATTGGTGATATGTGGTACATCAGAGTTGTTTTGATTAGCATTTCTCTGATCAATAGTGATTTATAGCATTTTTTCATATGCTTATATATATCTTTCATTTCTTCCTCTGTAAACTGCCTTTTCACATCCTTTGAACATTTATCAATTGGGGAATGTCTTGTATTCCTATAAATTTGATTCAGTTCTCTGTATATTTTAGAAATGAGGCCTTTAACAGAAACACTGCTTCTGAAATTCCCAGTTTTCCACTTCACTCCTAATCTTGGTTACTTTGTCTTTATTTGTTCAAAAATTTTTCAATTTTATGTAATTGAAATTATCCATTTTGCATTTCATAATACTCTCTAACTCGTATTTGATCGTAAAGTCTTCCCTTCTCCATATATCTGACAGGTAAACTATTCTTTGCTCTCCCAGATTTCTTACATTATAAGCCTTTAAATCTAGATCATGCACTCATTTAGTATTGATTTTGGTATACAGTGTAAGATATTGATCTATTCCCAATTACTGCCATAATATTTTACAATTTCCCCAACAGTTTTTTTTTTTTTTTCAAATAGTAAGTTCTTATCCTGGTAGCTGGGGTCTTTGGGTTTACCAAACGGTAGATTACTATAGTTGTTGACTGCTATATCTTGGGCACCTAATCTATTCCACTGCTCCGCTACTCTATTCCTCAGCCAGTACCAAGTCATTTGGATGACTGCTGCTTTATAATACAGATTAAAATCTGGTATGGCTAGACCATATTCCCTAGTATTTCTTTTCATTTATTAATTAATCTTTCCTAATATTGAACCAGTATTGAATTCCTGAAATAAATCCTACCTTACATAGGTAATATGTATTATTACATATTACATATACATCAAAATGTATTATGCTTGTGATAAGTTGAATTAGTCTTTTTGCTAATATTTTATTTAAATTTTTTGCTTCTATATTTTAGATTCATGAGGGAAATTGGTCTATAATTTTCTTTCTCTGTTTTGGCTTTTCCTGATTTAGGTGTAAGTACCATATTTGTGTCATAAAAAGAATTTAGTAGGACTCTTTATTCACCTAGAGTATTGGAATCAGTTGTTCTTTAAATGTTTGATAGAATTTGCTAGTAAATCTATCTGCCCATGGAGATTTTTTCCTAGGGATCAGATTGACAACTTATCCAAATTATTTTTTCTAAGAAGGGTTTATTTAAACATTTTACTTCCTCTTCAGCTAATATGGACAACTTATATTGTTGTCAAATTTATGGGCATGCAATTGAGCAAAATAATTCCTAATTACTGTTTTAATTTTCTCTTCATTGAAGGTAGATGCATATTTTTCATTTTTGATACTGGTAATTTGGTATTCTTTCTATTTTTATCAAATTGACTAGTGGTCTATCAATTTTATTATTGTTGTTTTTTTTTTTAATAAAACCACCTCTTAGTTTAATTTATTAATGTAATAGTTTTCTTAATTTCAATTTTATTAATCCTTCCTTTTGATTTCATATTTCTATTTTAGTATTTAATTGGGCATTTTCAAATTGTTCTTTCTCTAGCTTTTTTCAGTCGCATGCCCAATTTATTGACTCCATTTTCTTTATTTTATTCATGTATCCATTCAGAAATATATAACTTCCCCTAAGAACTGCTTTTGCTTCATCTCACAAGTTTTGGTATATTGTCTCATTATTGTTATTATCTTGAATGAAGTTACTGATTGTTTCTATAATTTCTTGTTTGACCCACTCATTCTTTAGGATTAAATTACATAGTTTCCAATTAGTTTTTAGTCCATATTTCCATGGCTCTTTGTTACATATTATTTTTATTGTATCATGATCTGAGAAGGAAGAATATAACATTTCTGCCTTTTTACCCTGAATTTTGAGGTTATTATGCCCTAGTACATGGTCAGTTTTTGTGTAGGTGTCATGTACCACTGAGAAGACAGCATATTCCTTTATATCTCCATTCAGTTTTCTCCAGAGGTCTATCTTTTCTACCTTCTCTAAAATTCTATTCACCTCCTTAACTTCTTTCTTGTTTATTTTGAAGTTAGATTCATCAAGTTCAGAGAGGGGGAGATTAAAGTCCCCTACTACTATAGTTTTTCTATCTTTCTTCTCCTAACTTCCTTAACTTCATCTCTAGGGATTTGAATACTATACTACTTGGTACATACATGTTGAGTAGTGATATTGCTTCATTTTAATGGTGATTTTTAGCAAGATATAATT
The DNA here is from genome assembly GCA_011680675.1 of Gymnobelideus leadbeateri. NCBI lineage: Eukaryota > Metazoa > Chordata > Mammalia > Diprotodontia > Petauridae > Gymnobelideus > Gymnobelideus leadbeateri. The sequence continues at coordinate 471,402 of WOXC01011051.1, read as the reverse complement.
TCCTTCTTTATGTATTTTAATTAGATATTTTTTTTTTTTTGCTTTCTGGAGGGCTATTGGGGTTAAGTAACTTGCCCAAGGTCACATGGCTACGTTTTTTGTTTGTTTGTTTGTGTTAAGTGTCTGAGGCCGGATCTGAACTCAGGTCCTTCTGACTCCAGGGCCAGTACTCTACTCACTGCACCACCTAGCTGCCCCTAGATCTATTTTTCATTTGCTTTATCTCAGAAAAGGATTGCTACCTATGCTTTTTTTGGCTTTAGCTGAAACATAATATGTTTCTCTCGAGCCTTTTACCTTTACCCATTGTGTATCCCCATTTTTTATGTGTTTCTTGTAGACAACATATTGTAGGATTATGGTCTTTAATCCATGCTGCTATCCGCCTCCATTTTATAGGAGTGTTCATCCCATTCACATTCACAGTTATAATTGCTATCTGTCTTTCCTTCCATCATATTCCCTCCCCATTTAAACTTTTATTTCTCCCTTCTCCCTTCCCCTCCTTTAGAGTTTTCCTTTTGACTACTGCCTCCCTCAGTATTCCCTTACTATCAACTCCCCTTCTTTTTCCTCCCCTTCTGCCTTACTACTTCTTCCCTCCATTTGAACCACCTCCCCATTTTCTTCCCCTTCCCACTCCTACTGCCTGCAGGGCATGATAGACTTTTATACTTAATTAAGAATGTTTTTTCCTTCTTGAACCCAAACTGATGAGAATAAATCTCATACAGTGCTCCTTTCCCTCCCTTCTTCCCCTCTATTATGAAAAGTTTTATATCTCTTAACAATAGGATCCTATACTTAACTGATTATGTTATGCCTCCCTTGAATGAAAAGCAATGATAGTGAAGGTCATATAATGTCCTTCTCCCTCCCTTCTTTCTCTGTACTATAATATGTTTTTATGTCTCTTCGTGTTACATAATTTACCCTTTTCTGCCTCCTCCTTTCCTCTTCTCCCAGTACAGTTCCTTTGTACCCATTAATAAAATTTTTCCACATCACTTTAGTTAATTTATACCCACACCCTCTATCCATGTATATCCCTTTGAAATGTCATGATAAGTATACAATTCTCAATAGACAGGTATCAGCATCCCATATAGGGATATAATCTGTTTGCTGATTTTGAAGTTCCTTTTCCTAAATTAGAAGTTATGAGTTTGTATGTATGTCTGTGTGTGTGCGTGTGTTTTCCCTGTTTACCTTTCTGTGTCTTTCTTGAGTCTTGTATTTGGAGATCAAATTTTCCACTGAGCTCTAGCTTTTTCATCAGGAATCTCTGGAAGTTCTTTATATCATTGAATAACCATCTCCTTGCCTGGAAGTTTGTGTTCAGTTTTGCTGGATAGCTGATCCTTGGTTATAGTTCGAGATCTCTTGTCTTAAAAATATTATATTGTACTCCCTCTGATCTTTCAATGTAGAAGCTGCTAGGTCCTGTGTTATCCTGACTCTAGTTCCATGATATGTGAATTGTTTCTTTCTGACTGTTTGCAGTATTTTCTCCTTGACCTGATAATTTTGGAATTTGGCTACAATATTTCTTGGAGTTTTCAGTTTGGGATCTCTTTCATGAGGTGTCTGGTGGATTCTTTTGAAAATGATTTTACCTTCAGGTTCTAGAAGCTCAGGGTAGTTTTCCTTGATGATTGCTTGGAAGATGTTGTCTAGGCTCTTTTTTCATCATGACTTTCCAGTAAAACAATAATTCTTAGATTATCTTTTCTGGACCTGTTCTCCAGGTCAGTTATTTTTCTAATGAGATATTTTACATTTTCTTCTAATTTTTCATTATTTAACATTTATTTGACTGATTCCCGATATCTCATAGAGTCATTAGCTTCAATTTGACTGATTCCAATTTTTGGCGAATTATATTCCTTACTGATTTTGAAGTTCCTTTTCCATATTTTCATATTTCATTTTTAGGGATTTATTTTTTCAAGTTAGATTTTGAACCCCTTTTCCCATTTCACAAGTTTTACTTTGTAAGGCACTGTTTTCTTCAGTGAAATTTTTTAAATTTTGTCAATTGTAATTTTAAAATAATTAGTCAATTTATCTTCTACAACTCTAATTTATCATTTAAAATCCTTCTTAAACTCTTGCAAGAATGCTTTTTGGACTTGAGACCAGTTCATATTCCTTTTTGAGGCTTCAGATGTGGGTATACAGTCAATGCTGTCCTCTTCTTAATTTGGTTCCTCTCACTCCCCAAAATAAAGTTCAAAAGTGTTTGTTTTTCTAATTTTTCCCCATTGTGATTGCCTATTTCCTGGCTTTTAAAATGCATTTTTGTTTCTGGGGTATAGAGAATTCTGACCCACACTTATTGTACTGGGAGTTGGCGGCCTGTTTGTTGGCTTTGAGTGCTTTGGCCTCTGGGTATCTAGACTGAGACCAAAACCAGGACTTCTTTGCACAACCTCAGCCACTTCCTTCCTCTTGGACTCGTAAGCCTTCAGTTGGTTCTGCTATTTCAGGATTTTATGCTGGAGCAATATTCTCTCGGTTTTCTGGGTCAAAGGAAGGGGTTAGAGCAGTTATGATTTATTCTGCCATCTTGCTTCCTGAAATTTCAGGTAGGTGATTTTTAAACATTCAGGCTATGGGCTAATAGGCCCAAGAGTAGCTGCTGTTGCTGACATGGGCCCTTCCCTTGTCTCTTACCCAGTTCTGACTGCAGTGAGAGGTCTGGGAATCACCGCTGTGGTGGGTGAATCAGCTTGCCTGGGTTTGCTCTGGCTCCGTGCTGGTGGCAGCCATCCACCTCTGTGTGCTGTGTCTGCCTTTGCTGTCTGGGTCTGCCTCTGTATGCTGCATCCATCTTACAAAGAATTTTTTAAAGTAGAAAATGGAAAAAAATAAGAAAAAATGCAATGATCAGGTATTGAACAAATATTATGGGCAATGTACCATCTCAGTGAACTACCATTTATACAGAGAAATATGGATGTCTTATCATACATCTTCTGTGGGCCCATATTTTCCTTTATTCTTTTGCCAGATTGAATTTCAAATGTTTTGTGGTATTTTTTTGGTTTTCATTTACATCATTACAGTCACTGTGAATACTATTTTCCTGGTGCTGTTTACTGTACTTTATATTATTTCATCTAAATATATCCATGACTCGTTTTCTATTCTTATCAAAGATCACCTAGCAAGATTAGGTACAAGACAGTGAAGTCCTTTCTTGAGCTAAACTACCAACTGTTCAAATTCTACTACCATGAGCACAATTCCTGTGAGCTAAGTTCAAATGCCAAATGCACATTTGCCTAAGACTATTTTACAGAGACTTTACACAAGGTAAGCACTCACAAGATCATCATAACAAGTGTTCCGAGGACACTTAACAAGGTCTCTCTGAAGAACTTTGGAATTGATTGTGTGGCATTGGAGACACTGGCATAGGACTGTATAACATGGTCTGCTTGCATCAAAGAAGGCTCCATGGTCCATGAGCAAAGCAGAGTTACACTAGCTCAAAAGAAACATGAGATGCATAATTTTAGAGACATCTCCACTCCAAATGTTTATATCGACTCTTTGTGCCTTCCCTGTGGTAGAGACTTCTGAGTTAATATTGGTTTGATCAGCCACAGTCAGATACACTGTACCTTATTTCCAGCATAGTGATGTCATTTCAGTCCTCTGAGAGTGAAGGATGACAACGATTACCACCATTTCTTAAAACACAGTGATATTTCAATGCAATATAGTACAATTTGCTTAGCTATTCCTCAACTGATGAGTATTTATATTGTCTCTAATACTTTGCTATTAAAAATTCTCTTTTCCAAATATTTGTTGTATGTAGAATATTTTTTTTTTATCAGTTACTTCCTTAGGTCATATATCTAGCAGTGAAATCTCTTCAGTAAAGAGCAAAGAGTTACTTTGTGTAATTCCAAATTATTTTCCAGAATGGCTGTACCAATTAATAGCTGTACCAACAATACAGTAATATGCTTTTATACAGCCCCTCCAAATTTGACTCTACAGTTTTCTTCATTAAGTTGTAAGCGCTTTGAAGTCAGGGTCTACCTTTATTTTATTTTTTCTTTTTGGAGGGCAGGGAAATTGGGGTTAAGTGACTTGCCCAAGATCACATGGCTAGTGTTATGTTAAGTGTCTGAAGCCTGTTTTGAATTCAGGTCCTCCAGACTCCAGAGCTAGTGCTCTATTCACTGTGCCATCTAGCCACCCCCAGGGTTTACCTTTTTGCTCTTTCTTGTATTCCTGGTGCTTAGCACAGTACCTGCTACATAGTTGTGCTTAATAAATGTTCATCAAATTTAATTATTTAGTCTTGGCCAATTTTATGAATGTAAAGTGAAATCTCAGAGTTATTTTTTTTTTAGTATTGATATTTGTTTATTTAGTATAAAACATTTGTGAGCACTGTAACAAATACAATTTTTACAAATCCATTTTGAAAAATATGTGCTGGCTGTTTATTTTGGTTTCATACTCTTAATTACTTCATCCATCAGTTTCTTTGCTTCTTTGTGTCTTGTAACTGCCCGACTCATACAGTCCTGAAGTTTAGCTCCAGTTAGCCCACTTCCACCTGGTCTGTGTAGACAACACAGTTTGCCTTCCTCATCCATTACGACTGTTAAGGTTCCTGTTGCCAGATGTTCCTCTTCTCCGGTAGGGTCAACTATGAGTAAAGTGTCACCAAATATAGCAAATGATGTGGTGATCAGATGTGTTCTAATATTCAAGTGACTTTTCTTTTTTAAATTAACTTCTGCTAAGCCAGTTTCTTCATTTATAGTAACTGCAGGCAATTCGACATTTCTTAAAGCTGCTAACAAAGCAAATGTGCAGGCATCCAAGATGTTCCCGTCATAGTCAAGGCAAATGAAATCACAATATAGAACCCATGCAAGCTTTCCATGAGAAATACACAAATCTTCCTTCTGTATTATCTGTGAATTTTCAATCACATCTGCAATGAACTGACTAGCCACTTGGGCCTCTTCCCCAGGAGGTCCAGACCGAAATCTTGATGAACACAGAGGTGGTAGATCCACATTTGGAATAATATAACCTTTATTGAGTGAATCTACTGGGGGTGCTGCAAACTCCGCTTTAACTCCACAAATTACTGTTGTATTTCCCAACTTCACTAAAGCAGAACCATCTGCAGTAGTAATTGAACCTATATTGACAGTAGTGGTCCTGAATTCCCCAAGCTCCCTTCCATCTGGACGGCAATTCTCTTTCAAAAATCTCCTATAATATTCCAGTGGTTCCACTGTTTTGAATCCAGCCGCCATGTTCGATGTGACCCACGTGTTTATCTCAGAGTTATTTTGATGGGTATTCCTTTTTTCATTAGTGATTTAGAACATTCTCTCAGAATTCATAATTTCAATAATTTCTTTTTGTGAGATCTGTTTATCATCTTTGACTATTCATCCATTGGACAATGTCTTCTTGGTTATATCTATTTCTCTTTATCTAATCTCTATAGCTATGTATATATATGTATATATATATGTATACACACACACACACACACACACATATATATATATATATATATGCATGTATTTATACATGTATATGTGTGTGTATACCTATATGTTGTCTATTTATCTTGGCTATTAAAGTCTTGTCAAAGATATTTGATACAAAGGTTTTTCCCTTCCAAATTTGTTACTTCTCTTCTTCTCTTAGATATGTTGATTAAGTTCATGTAAATGCTTTTCAATATTATGCAATCTAAACTTTCTCTCTTTTAAAATTACATTGATCCATTGTTTGGTTAAGAATCCATCCTCTATCCATAGATTAGAAAAGTATATGATATCTTCTATTTTTGTGGGTACAATATTGAATATTCTGGTTGTTTATATATTTGGAATTCATTTGTAAAGTTTGATTTAAGATAGAGATGCTGGAGAACACTTTTGAAAGTCTCTTTGACAGCAAGGAAATCAAATTAGTCAATACTTAAAGAAATTAATTCAGACTATTCTTTGGAAGGACAAATACTGAAGCCAAAGTTTAAATGCTTTGGGCAAATAAGAACGTAGAACTCATTGGAAAAGACCCTGATGTTGAGAAAATTTGAAGGCAAAAGGAAAAGGAGACAGCAGAGGATGAAATGGATAAATAGTGTCATGAAAGCCATGATGTAGGCTTGGGCAAAATTCGGGAGACAGTGACGGACAGTAGGGCATGGTATACAGTGGTCAATGGGATCACAGAGTTGGACATGACTGAATGACTTAACGACAACAAAAATAGTTTTAAAATGTCCATCTAAGTTTAATTTCTGCCAGACTGTTTGCTAGGTCTCCTAGCAATTCTTTTCCAATTGGGCATTATTTTCTAGATAATTTACGTTTTTGGTTTATCAAATACTCCTTATTGAGCTTATTTATAATTGCTACTTTCTCTTCATGTCTGTTCTGTTAATATGCTTTTCTATTTTTAAACCAGTATTTTAATCCTAGTTTTGCTAAGCCACTGCTTTGTATAAATAATGTAATATCTGGAAGCATTATTCCTCCTTTTTTCCTATCTTTTTTTCATAATATACATCAATATTTATGATTTTATTCCCCCTATAATAATTTTGATAATTATGTTATAAAACTTTGTAAAATATCACCTTGGTTATATGATTATATATATATATATATATATGATTTTATTTACATTAAATGTATTAATTAACTTTAGTAGCATTATATTTTTTTTATTCTTTTATTGGTATGACCCAGCCATGAACATTATACATTCCTCCAGTTATTTAAGTTGGTGCTTGTATTGTTTTTTTTGCCTTTTTATTAATGATTTGGAACATTTTTTCATATCACTGTTTATTATTTATCTTTAAGATTTTATATAGGTATTTTTGATATTTTAATACATTGACTCCCAAATATTCTATTTATTTCATTGTTCTTTTGAATGAGATTTCCATTTGTACTAATGTTGAGGTTAACTTCTGAACATTCCTCTCAGTCCTATGATTTCTATCCCTTTAACATGAAAATTATGTTAGTAGAATGATTCAGATAGAGTTCCTCATCTGTTTGACTTAGATCTTTTCTAAGGCTTTATTTCTAGCAACAAACAACAAACAAATCAACCCAAAACCAAACCAAAAAAAAAAAAAAAAAACAAAAGCTCATTTCTCCTTCGTTGGTATGCCCCTCTTTCTATTTATCCTCATTTTGTTGTGGTCTTTTATGCTGACTCCCTTCCCTATGTGACCCTCCAAGGTTTATCTGTTCTGAGCTTTGTAGCATACTGTCAACTCTCTGTCTACCCAGGCTTAGTTGAATCCTCTTGAGATTGCTGTCCTGTTGGACAGAATTTGATAAAGTCACATAACTAAGTATATTTGCTTTTTGAAGATGATGATTTGTATGGGACAAAAAAATTAAGTGACCTGTTATCAAAATTAGGCTGGTAGCCAAGATGGCGGAGTAGAAACAGCTCATCCAAGGCACTCTGCCCCCAGATTCCCCCCCAAACGATGTAAAAGAGGACTCTGAACAACTTCTGGAGCCCCAGCACCCACAGAACAACACAGAGAAGCTAAACTCCCGCTGAGGACAGCCCAGCAGCGCTGCAGGAAGGACCAGCACAGTGGTCTGGGACCTGGCAGCGTGAAGCGCGCAGAGCACAGGAGCCGAACCGAGCCGAGCCCAGGTCCGCATGAGCCGAGGTTTTACCCCCACGGCGGCAGGGCCAGCAGCCAGCTGGAGGAACCCCAGAACACCAGGAGCTGTGGCAACTCCAGAATTATCAACATAGACTTGCCTGGGACAAAGTAAGAGGTTAGTGTCCTATGGATTTGGGACCTGGTATTAGGGAATGCGTCGGCTCCCTCCCCTGGGGGCTAGAAGCCACTGAGGACAAACGCCATTTTGTAGTTTTCAGAGGCAGCTCCCACTCCCAGCCTGCAAATTTGTAGGGAGATCCAGCGATCAGTCTTGGGGGGTAATCGCTCTTGCTTTAACCTCCCCGGATCTGGATTGTGATCTAGGGTGGAAGTCATGGGTGGGTTTACAGCTTGCCAGAAACGGAAGTTGCCGCCCACACATTTGGGACGAAAATTCCTCTAGCTGGCCTTAAAGCCATAGTGTGGCAACAAGCCCAAAAGTCAAGTAATTAAGTGGCAACATGCCAAGGCAAAGGAAACAGAAAAATGCAACCCTAGACTCCTATTTTGGGGGCATAGAGCAGAAAAAGGACTGTGAGGTCAGAAGTCCTGCTCCAAAAGCCCCAGGGGAAAACATGAGCGGGTTGCAGGCCATAGAGGACCTTAAGAAGGACTTTAAAAAATCAAATAAGAGAAGTGGAGGAAAAATTAGAAAGAGAAATGAGAAGGATGCAGGAAAAGGATGAAATGAGGGTCAACAGCCTGACTGAGGAAAACAACACCTTAAAAAATAGACTAACTCAAATGGCAAAGGAGGCCCAAAAGGGCAATGAGGAGAAGAATGCCTTAAAAACTCGAATTTGCCAGATGGAAAAAGAATCTCAAAAGTTCACTGAGGAGATTCATTCCTTCAGAGTTAGACTGGAGCAAGTGGAAGCTAATGACTTTATGAGAAATCAAGATGCTCTTAAGCAGATCCAAACAAATGAAAGAGTAGAAGGCAATGTGAAATATCTCATGGGAAAAACCACTGACCTGGAAAATAGATCCAGGAGAGACAATTTAAAAATTATTGGACTACCTGAAAGCCATGATCAAAGGAAAGAACCTAGAAATCACCCTTCAAGAAATTCTCAAGGAAAATTGCCCTGATGTTTTAGATCCAGAGGGCAAAATAGAGGTTGAAAGAATCCACTGATCACCTCCTGAAAAAGATCCCCAAAAGAAAATTCCCAGGAATATTATAGCCAGGTTCCAGAATCCCCAGATCAAGGAGAAAATACTACAAGCAGCCAGGAAGAAAAAATTTCAATATTGTGGAAACACAATCCAAATAGCCCAGGACCTGGCAGCTTCTACACTGAGGGATCGAAGGGCATGGAATATGATATTCCAGAGGGCAAAAGAACTGGGAATGAACCCAAGGGTCACCTACCCAACAAAACTGAGTATTTTGTTTCAGGGGAAAATATGGTCATTCAGTGCAATAGAGGACTTTCAAGCATTCTTGAGGAAAAAAACAGAGTTGAATAGAAAATTTGACATCCAGACGCAAGAAGTAAGAGATGCCTGAGAAGGTAATCAGGGAAAAGAAATCAAAAGGAACTTATCAAAGTTGAACTATTTACATTCATATATGGAAAAGCAATAATTGTGACTGATGATATGTTTCTCACTATGAAAATAATGGAAGAAGGGGGTGTGGTCATATGAATACATATGTGAATGTGTGTGTATATGGTTACAGTTATATATGGATAGAGGGCATAAGTTGAATTTGTTGGGAAGGGAGAATACTCAAAGGATGAAATTATGAGGTGAGAGAGGAAAGTGGCAAGAGGAGATGGGGAGAGACAGGGTAGGGTAAACTATCCCATGCAGAAGAAGCAAGGGGAAGTGGTTGCAAAAGAGGAGGAGAATAAGGAAGGCTAAAAAGGCAAAACCACATTCAAACTGAATTTGGTTCAGGGAGAAAATGACATACATAGTAAATGGGATATCTCAACCTGCAGCAGGATAGGGGGAAGGGGGATGAGAGGAGGGATGATGGATGGGAGGGCATCCTTGGGTGGAGGGGAGGTTGGAAGTACCCACTATAAAAGAGGGACAGGATCATGTAGGGAATGGACCAGGTGGGGGGGTGGGATGAATGGGAGGGAATTATAAGCAGCCTTGTACAATATATCTACTATGATAATGTTTTGGATGGCTAGACATGTACAACATATACTGAATTACTTATCTCCCAAGAGGGAATGGGTGACAAGGGAGGAAGGAAATGGATCTGAAATTTGAGGTCTTAACATTAAATGTTTCAAATATATATAAAAAAAAATTAGGCTGGTAGAGCTAGGATTTATACCCATAAGCCCAAATTATGTGGTCTATCTATTCTTTCATACTGTTTGCCCATAAAAACTCATATTGTGAAAATCTGGATGTGAGGGTGCCAAAAATAGTCATCCCTCCTCTATCCTCCACTTCTCTAAGGAAGAATTTAATTTTGACAAGGATGAGAAACATAAGGTTGGGGCCAAAGGCTACCAATCTGCTCTCCAAAGAGAGAGGGTGTGTACTGGGCTAGAATTATATCTATCTCCTCCATTAACTATTATTAAACTACGGGATACACAAACACACATATACATGCACATATACACACATACATACATATGTATACACACACATATATATATGTGTGTGTGTATATATATATATATATATATATATATATATATATATGTACACATATTTTCAAGCTAAATTTTTTATTTAGGTTTTTCACTAATGGGGGAAAATATGTTTCAAATTTTATATTCAAGTTTTGACCATTTTCCTAGCAGATTCCAGCTCCAACTGAAGACACATAGCCAATAGCAAATGAACCCACTTATCCAAATTAATAGAAAAACAGAAATCAGAGGAAACATGCATGTGAGAATATATACCAGATTATACAGATTGAAGGAGTTCTCTTATTGGGACCAAAGTAACTCATCTCAGTCGAGAGAAGAGTCCCAGATATCCCCAAAGGCAAAATTCTCAAAAAAACTAGTGTCATCAACAATGGATATGATCAAAATTTTGCAAAGAGAGAAGTGGAGAGAGAGAGACAGAAAATAATATTGGGTTCAATCAAAAGCTCTAAATTCTAAGTCCAAGCTCTGGTAGTGTTGCTGCAAGGTTATAGGCAAATCACTTATCCTTTGCATATCTCAGTTTCTCTTTCCATAAAATATCACCTGAGCATATTTAGTCTTTGTGAAGGTCTTTTAGCCATTTAAATATTTAAAAAAAAAGATTAAAAAATATCTATTTGAGATTCTTTATCATGTTATTGTGGAAACTGAAGTGAAATAGCCTATACTGTTAATAAACGTGTTTGTGACACAACAAGGATTAGAAGCAGAGTTTCTGAGAGGCAGCGTGCTATAGTGTTGGAAGAAGAGGATGAAAATTCTGCCTCCAGCACTTAATTTCTGTGAAATTCTGAGCAGGTCAATTTACTTCTTTGGGCCTCAGTTTTATCTCTGAAATAAGGAAGTTGAATTATATGACTCCCTGCAATCCTTACCAAGATCTTATGATACCGTATATTATGAAAGATTACTCACTGAAGGACCTTTTGCATCTTCATAATATTTATTATGTGATGGAAATGTGATTAGACTTAAGAAAGTCAAAGGAACATAGGATCATAGCTTTAGAACTAAAAGATACCATAGTATTCCTTAAGTTCAAAGTGTTTATTTTAAATGTGAAGAAAAAGAAGCTCAGAGATATTAATTGATTTAGCTAAGATCATAAAGCTATTAAGTGTCTGAGATGAGATTTGAAACCAGATCTTTCTGATTCTAAATCGAGTCCTCTTGATCTGCCTTCAGAGATTACCTAGATCAAACTCCTTGCATTACATATGAGGAAATTGAGGCACCAGAAAGTAAATTAACTTGCTCAAAATAGAGAGTAACAATGTGCGCAATCTAAACCAGATAATTAGACTATAACTCCATTACTGATATATTATTTTCCTGACTTTAAAGTTTTAAAAATTATTAACATCATCATTATTATTACTTTTGTTTTATTATTAATTTGTTAATAATGATAATTATATTATTGTAATAATCATTATGACAAATATTTATTTATTTTCTAATAATGAAAATATTAACTAACATTTTTAGAAAGCTTTAAGGTTTGCAAAGTGCTTTGCACATTATTCATTTGATGTCTTATACCAAATGTGGAAGTCAGATGCTCTTATTATCCCAATTTTACACATGAAGCCACTGAGGCTAAGAGAAATCAAATGAATTATCAGAAGTCACACAGTTTTTAAGCATCTGAGGTAGGATTTAAATTTATTCATTTTTATATTTTCATTCCCATTGTCTGTCAAAAGCAGGTGCTTGTTGATTAATCTATTGATTGATAAAGTCTTCTTCACTGCAAGTCCAGTATTATAATATAGATTCGTGAGTGTCCTTATATACAAATACCAGAAAAAGAGATTTTTATTCAAGATCATTAATAAAAAAAAAAATAGAAAAATAAAAAAATTGAAAATTCCCAATTAAATGCTGTCAAAAATCCTTAAAAAATCAAAGGTGAGTTTAAAAAAACTGAGTACAAAAACATTGAATTAATAAATAAGCCTAGGAATTGACATTCTACGGAAGAAAAACACAATAAAATAGATAAAGCATTGGCTATTTCATTTTTTAAAAAAGAGAAGAAAATCAAATCACTAGTATTAAAAATGAAAAGGGTGACTATACCACAAATAAAGATGAAATTAAAGCAATTATAAAGAGTTATTTTGCCATTATAAACTAGTAGGGATCTCCATTTAAGGATATATTAAATTTATTTTGCTCTTACCAACCTTTTCCTACTTGTCTGTGTGTCCTTCTGAATTCTCTTTAGTTGACTTCTTCAATTTTTATCTGGTGGTTTTATCAAGTTTCAATATTTCAGTACATTATGTAACAAATTCTTTAAAGTAATATATAAGCAAAAATAAGATGACATTCTAAAAAAAATGGATTCAAAGCATTACCTATATGCCAGACAAGTAGCTTTGTGAAAAATGAAAGCCAAAAAATATTTTGTCGTCAGACAATTATAGATAGATTTACTGCTGTGACATAGATGAATATACCCTCTGAGTGAAAATTCAGCCTCTGCTTTGTTACTATTTATTCAAAATATCATACTTGGAATTGTAAGTTACATAAAATGATTATTTTGTAAATATTGGTAATGTTAATTAATCAGTAAGCATTTAGTATGAGCCTCCTATGTTACAGTCACTGTGCTAACTAAGCACTATTAATGTAGTTGTGTTAATATAGTTATCTATATTCCCTCTTTATTCTGTACAGCCTAGGCTTAAGGTAAAGTATATTGATAAGAAAACTTCTGTTGTGAAGCAAAACTTCCAGAAACGATAGGGGAGACATAAATCTATACATTTCTAATAGATATCCATTGCGCCTTTATCCTGTGTTTTTCCTTGATGAATCACTCAGATTTGCTTTGAAAATAATGACTGTGCCCATTAGTAAATTTACATTTTAATATAGAGCTTTGGCTATATATTTGAGTTGATATAACATCCAGTACAGATTGCATTGGGGGAAAAAAAGATAAATCAAGGCGAATCAGAGATACTTTTTATAAAAGAACTCTTCTTTTATTTTTTTTTGCCATATCATGGCAAAAAAAAAATTGGACTAAGGCATCCAACAGACACACATGAACCAAAATAAACAGAAACTACTCTCTGTAAGGAGATGAAAATTAATTTTTCACTCCTATGTGGGACAAGACTTTATTAGCATGCCTAGTTGGGGGGCTGTATTTCATTATACGGGGCTAGAATCATGCAAGCACAGCAGTGGATGCAAAAACAGCTTCCCATCTAAGATTAGAATCTGACCCAAAGGAAAATAGCTGCAACTAAAATTGAATATTGTATTAATCCTTTTTGTCCTGGGAGTTCCATTACCACTGTTAAACAGTGCTTGGAGAAATTGTTACTGCCTGCTACAAAGGACTAAATTCCAAAATATCTACAATTCTTAAAAGAACATCTAAAAAGTTGGAACATTGATCACATTTTTATACAGTATTGACCTTTCTATTTCTGTATAACCTTCTAGTTTTAAAGATTTGATTTCCTTATTCTTAAACATTCTTTTCCATTGTCTAAGTAGTGATCCTATATTCTATATACCTTTTTTTGATGTTATAACTTTAAAGGAAAAAAGGTGAATCCACATGAAATTCCTTTTTAATTTATGGTCCTGGTTAGAAAGTAGTTGAAAAGTTCTTATAGGTGATGACATAATGAAGCTTCTGTTTATAAATAACATTAGACTGTTTGCATTGAGCATGAAAATTCCATAGTACCTCTGGAATAAGACCCACAGTATTCAAAAGAAATAAGCCTAGGAATCTCAACAGATTTTTTTAGCACATGAATAATGCATCTTGACTGCAATATGGCAATATGGTTGGATAGGTAATATATTGAGTTAATTCATTAGTCTACATGGCTTGGATTGACCAAGCAGATAGCCTTTGAGCTTAGCTCAGAATTAAATATGATGACAAGAGAAGTCTACATCAAATCTGAGCAACTGTGCAATGAATTTTATGATAGCAAGTTGTCTCCTATTGTGAAAACCCTTGCTTTTCAACATAAGCTCTTATTTAATTCTGAAGTCAAGATAAAATATCTAAGAATCTTTTAAAAATTGATTGACATTGATGTAAAAATCTCACATACCAGTACCCATGATGACCGGGTGACCTGAACTCATCACTGGCAAAGAAAGTTTTGTTATTATGTGTATCTCTATATAACTTGAGTTTCAAATCCTTATCAGCAATATTTATTCTGTCCATTTCAGTTCAAATTCAAATTCAAAATCTCTTTGGAAAGGAAAATAAAAGTTAAATGAGATTGGAGTAGTTCTGGTTTTCTGTATTTCACTTATCTACTCATCACCAAATCTATAATATATACATTATTTGATTTTCATTTTTCATCATATCTAAATATTTTCCTTAGGTTGTCCTCTGTCCTCTCCTTCCTACCCTTATTCTGAATGTTAGGCTCCTGATGCTAATCTGACAGCATCATTTATGCCATTGTGCCATCCTGTTGCATTTCTTCTCTGCTATTTGTCTCTGATTCATTTTTATACCTTTTAAAAATCTAAATTATTTGATGAGTTCTTTGCATGTCAACATCTGAATCTTTAGATAAGTCCTTTCCCTTTCCCCTGGCTCATTAGTATAGATTTTAAAAAATATTTACTTTTAATTAATGAAGGTAAAATTTTTAGGGAAAATAATCCCCTAGGATTACATGTAGGTCCTGTTTAGTGTGAATAATGAATTCCCCTCATCTCACATATTCAAATTTGAACTTTCTGAAGCTTTACTTATGTAAAATGTAATAATTGGGTACAGATTGATCTTATGCAATTTAGTAATCATTTAAGGGTAAATATTGGCATAAATTTCTGCCTTGGACATACATTAGACATCCTTTGAAAAATTCACTAGATATTTGATATTGTTATAAGCTAAATATTTATAACTTTGGACTTTTTTCTTAACTGGACCTTGGTATTCAGTCTTGGGCCAACTGATCATTCACTTTATTTCCTGGACATTTACCAATGCATGAGTAAGTAAAATAATAATAATAATAATAATAATGAAAATTGTGGTTCAGTGAAATTCCAGGGCAAAAGTACCTAGCATGGGGAAGTTAGTCTTAGGAACATCTTATGAAATAGTAATAAAAATAATAACAACAATAATCAAGCCAAAAAATAGCATTTATGTAGCACCTACTATTTACTAGTAACTTTGCTAACCTCTTTATAAATATTATCTCATTTAATCCTCACAATAGTCCTGGAAAGTAAGTGCTATTATTATTCTCATTTTACAGCTGAAAAAGATATTGGTAAGTGTCTGAGACTGAATTTGAACTCAGGTCTTCCTGACTCTTTGTTCACTGTGCCATCTACCAGAAGAGTTAAAGCATGCCACAGAAGTGCATAATGATTATGATGATGACATTGATGATAAGAATTCACAATTTATATTGCATTTTAAGAACTTTTCTTTCAATAAGTTTTGTGGAACAATTAGTACTAATACTTTTTTTTCTAATTATTTACATCTGACTTTATTTGTGTGAAAAATGTTTCATCATTGTATTCATATAGTTCCTGGTTTTGTTTTGGCAGGTAGACTCCCAAATATTTTAGAGTGTCTACAGTGAATCTGAATGGGATTTGTCTTTCCATCTCTTGATGGAAAAATATAATTTTAAATAAATTTAAAATTAAATGTAATATAAAATAAATATAATATATAACATAAAATAAAATATGAATTTAAATAAATTTAAAATAAATAAATAAATGATCTAAATATGTCAAAGAGTGAAACAAGGAATTGGGGATCATGAGCCCTTAAGTATTTCAAATGATTGATTTATTTCACTGATTATATATTTATTAAGTATTCACATGTGCATTACTACACCCTCTATTTTAATATATCTGGAAAATTAGTCAGTTTCTCTGTAACCCACATATAGAATCATGAATCCAGTCCTGGGTCAAAGCTATTTAATTCTATGCTTATAATATATAGATTCAATGACAGTATTTAGTTGTTTAACCTTTTGAGATATATGTGACATAACAAATTCAGTGGCTCACTGATCCTCAGGTTCTGGTTTGTTTCCATCCTCCTTACCTCCAAAAGAAGGGCAGTGGACCAAAACTTGTGAGACCGTGTTACAAAGCCTATGAAAGTTAATGTTAGTGTGATCTTAAGCAAGTCACTATTTTTCCTGGCCCTATTTTTTTCTTCCATAAAATAGAAACTTTTCACACAAATAAAGTCAGATGTAAATAATTAGAAGAAATGTGAGTTTCTTATGGGTAGGTCAAGCTAATATAATAAAAATGATAATTCTACCTAAATTAATTTATTTATTCATTGTCATATCAAACTACCAAAATTATTTTATATAACTAGAAAAAATAACAAAATTTATCTAGAAGAACAAAAGGTTCATAATATCAAGGGGGTTTATAGTGGTTCTTTTTGTGGTCACAAAGAAGTGGAAATTGAGGGGATATTCATCAGTTGGGGAATGAATGAACAAGTTTTGCCATATGACTATAATTAAATACTTTTGTGCTATAAAAAATGATGATCACGTAGACATCAGAAAAACTTGGAAAGACTTATATGAACTGATTATGAGTGCTATGAGAAGAAGTAGAACACTGCACATATTAACAGCCACATTTTGTGATGGCTGACTTTAATAGACTTAGCTCTTCTCAGAAATGCAAAGATCTAAGACTATTCCAAATAACTCATGATGGAAAAAGCTATCCGTATAAAGAGAAAAAACTATGGAGTCTGAATGCAGATCAAAGTATATTATTTGTTCTCTCTCTCTCTCTCTCTCTCTCTCTCTCTCTCTCTCTCTCTCTCTCTCTTCTTTCTTCTCTCTCATAGTTTCTACCATTGGTTCTAGTTCTTCTTTACAACATGACTAGTGTGAAAATAGATTTAATATAAATATATGTAGAGCCTATATAATATGTTGTCTTGGGGTGGGGGGAGGGGAAAGATGGGAAGAAAATTAGGAACCAAAATCTTATGAAAGTTAATGTTGAAAACTAAAAATGAATTAATAAAATTAATTTTTAAAAAAGCTGAAAAACAAAATCAAAGAAATGAGTGAGCAAGGTTGCCTGGAGAAGGATGAAAAAAGTTATAATTTTCTGTTATTTTCTTTATAATACTTAATTATACTGCAGAAGTATAAATAATAATTAGAGTAAGAGAAAAAAGAAAGAGGAAATGAAAAGGAAGAAGGGAAAAAGGGGAAAAAAAGGAAGAGAACAAATAGCATGACTTCCTAATAGCATTGGAGCCTTAATTACATTTCAAATATGTCTGCACCATTTAGAAATCCTAATAAAAATATCAAATGCTGCTTTGAAGTTTATTGATCCAGAGTCGGAAATGGCTCTTTACGTTAAACAGTTTGATGTCTCACTGAACACAGAAACAGATATAGACACATCTGTGCATTACAAAATATATAAAATTCCCTACCAGCACAAAACCATTATCCAATTTTAAATCTGCAAAGAATGAAGCTGAAAAGCAACAAAGGAAACCGACCATAATACCTTAGTCTGAGATGTCACATTCCCTTCATAAGATTGATTTGTTACAGTGGCTACTTTCAAAATCGACTAGGCAGCAGTAGCTTTATATCTTGAGAAAGCATGTTGACTTGGGATATCACATGATGTTTTACCACCATTAATTACACTTGCCAATATCCTAACACAATGGGAGAGTATGTGATTTTGGAATTATAATGTCACAAGACTGACCTTTAAAAAATGAACACACCAGCAGTGCATATACATCCAAATGATTGTTGTCAGTTTCAAAATATTTCCTTTGGAGGCTACACTTTATGATTGTGTAATGGCTGAGAATCTTTCTGGACTTGCTTTATTGGGAATTATTTTAGAGACATTACAGTGTAATTGGTATTATACCAAAAAACCCAGTCTGTTTACTATAGAACTATATTTTTTAAAGTCAGCATTTTCATTGCCCAACCTTTTTCCGTGTTTAAGTTGTATGACTTTTTAGTCATTTCTAAAAAAAAAAAAAAGAAACACCCTAAAGGACAAAGTTTCTGTACTACTGTAGTGATTCCAAAAATTCCTTGGGGGCAATCACTAATGAGAATTTCCCAAATGATTGCAAGACTGGTATAAATGTCTCTTTTGCTAAGATATCTACTTTGAAAGGGGGGCAACACTCTTTTGGATATTTAATTTTTGCTTAGTTTAATAAACTTCTTTCTTACCTTATAATTTTGCTGTGTACCTGATTATGTGTTATACATTTAAATTATTGGCCATATAGGTTCTAAACATTAGATATTGTTAGTAAATCTGGAATCTCATGTGTCAGAGAACTGAGCAAAGATATTAGGCAACCAGGGTCAAAGAAGCAGGAAGTGTGAAATACAGGGTTGAGAATCAGACAAAGAGTCTGAACTACTGCAGCAAACAAGACATTGACACAGAGATATTTTGATACCATAGATCCAAAAGTTTTATATGATCTGTTGAAGAAAGAGCTCAGATATAGTCATGAAAAAGTCAGAGGTAGTAGTGAGGTCACTTGACTTCTTTGATAATTAATATCATTATATGTGAAATAAGGCTAGACTATTATATAATATCTCAAGAATATTTCCACCTCTACCACCACAATCAGAAGTTGCTACATGCCTCATGTGGGGGTGTGTATCCCTGTTGGGGTTGGATGGGGGAGGAAGGAGAGTGAGAGAAGATTAAGGTCAGAGTGTAGAGGAAATGGTCTTATTTAATGAATCACTACATAGCCAGCTCTCTAAAAGAGGGCAGAAATTGAAACACATTTTCATCATTTTTGAGCTAATTGGATGCAAGGTGGTATTAGCTTCTGCAAGCTGTGACCGTTGTACCCACTCCTAGCCATGAACTCAAGGAGCCTCCTGTGTCTCTTATTTCAGGTTCATATATCTGTTCACAGGGCAGCTAAGGTGGCATACAACAGCAGGGTTTATGAAAAATGCTAAATCCTATTGTTATCACCTTGTCCTGTAAGCCTTAGGAGAGATACATAGATTCAGCATTAAGTAATTAAGAGCACCTGTCTCAGAAGAGATTGTGGGTTGTGGTGACAGAGTAGCTTCTTTAGGAAAGAAAAAAAGTTTATTCATGTGTTTTGATTTTTCCAGGCCAGGGTACTTCCCAATAATCCATCTTCTATGCAATACTTTCCCTCACAGCACCATCACCCACAAACTGAAGCAGATGTTGCCATGATAGAGCGTAAAACATTGCTCATTTATTTGCTTTCTCCCACCATTTTAGAAATAATGAAGTCACGAATACCTAATAAATACACACATTTCAATCTATAGACAGTAACAAGAAATGATTTTCTATAAATATGTGGCCTGCTACATATGCAATTTTACAATAGCAACAAAATAATACTTTTTTGACTCCTGAACTTTTTTATTTCTTTTTGTCTATTAGTATTTTGTTGATGCTTTTCCCCCTTATCTTTGCATTTCCATTACTATCCACTAATTCACTTGTACCTCTGACTTAAACTTAACTTATTTTATTTTTAAGCTGTATCACCATCACCATCATCATACCATTAATGTAATCTCCTATTTTTCATTGGTGGGTTTTTTTTTTTTTGTTTTGTTTTGTTTTGTTTTTTACCACCAATAGAGTCATTTTGAAAGTATTGCAGGAAACATAATTTCAAGGTACTTAATTATGTAACTAGTTCTTATTATTTGGTTAAACTTTTCTTCTTCAAAATTATTTTAATGATTGTTGCCCATGTAATCTTTGGATTTTGAACTGGAAGAGGTATTTGAAATTTTCTAGTTAAACCCGTCATTTTACACATGAGAACACTGAGGCCTAGAGCGATGAAGTGATTCACTAAGAATCTGTAGCAGCAAGCACCCCAGCCTCCCCAGGGTGGTTGCCAACTGTAATGGAAATGCAAATTTAAAGATCTTCCCTGCCCCTAGCTTAAGTGCACCTGGAGCCTGTAGTGGGAGGCTTGTTTTTCAGGAAAGCCCACACCTTGATAGTTTGTAATTGGGCAGTGGGTCAAGAAGGTTATTACATCCTCTGAGCCAGGAGAAGGCTATATAAACCCTGATGAGAGGCTTTGCTTTGGGGCTCACTTTGAGAAGTGTTGTGTGATTTGACCAAATGAGACTCTGGGCCGCCTTTGAGAGCCCCACAATTTTGAAAACCCAGATGTTGAGTCTTCCCTCTCTGGTAACTGTAATTTGATATTGATATAATGGTTGGACAGTTTGGAAGCCTGTCTATTTGATCTGTCTGTATACTCTGAAGTTTGGGGTGTTGACCTTTCCCCCCCTGAACTAAGTAATATATATTTGTTTGATTAAAGTAAGCTTGTTAACTGATTTTGAGTTGCTTTCCTTTACAAAAGCAGATCTAACAACCTGTATTGGCAGCCACTCTGGGGTTGCTGGGGTGCTTGCTGCTACACTAACACACTAGCACCCCAAACTTCAAAGTCTACAGACAGAACTTACAAGACAGAGAAACAAACAGATCAAGCAGATAGACTTCCAAACTGTCCAACCATTTCATCAATACCAAATCACAGTTACCAGAGAGGGAAGCATCAACATCTGGGTGTTCAAGGCCAGGGGACTCTCAACAGCTGCCCAGAGTCTCATCTGGTCAAATTACACAACACTTCTCAAAGTGAGCCCCAAAGCAAAGCCTCACATCAGGAATTATATAGCATTCTCCTGGGTCAGAGAATGTAACCACCCTCTTGACCCACTGCCCAATCACACAGCATCAAGGTGTAGGCATTCCTGAAAACCAAGCCTCCTGCCACAGGAATGTGACCACATTCAGCCTATTATGGGGCAGAGTATATTTTCAAATCTAGGAAAGTTCTCAGAGTCTCTTAAGCCTATCAAAGGACCTAGGGGAAGGGAAGATCTTTAAATTTGCATTTCCATTACAGGATCACAGACATTGTAAGTAGAGGAGCCATTATTCAAACCCTATGTTCTTTACACTATAGAATCTATTTACTGTAAAAGAGGAGTTATTAACCTGAGGTCTTTTGAACTTGGGTTAGAAATAATGCATCTTTATTGTCAATCTCTAGCTGAAATTTAGCATTTGTTTCAGTTATTTTAAAACATTATTCAGAGAATATTGTCTAGAGGGTTCATTAACAAAATAATATATTAAGATATCCAAGAGTAGTTAAGTGATTTGCACAGGGTCTAACAGTTTGTTAACATCAAAACTGTGATTTAGGGGCGGAGCCAAGATGGCGGAGTAGAAACAGCTCGTCCAAGCCTCTCTGCCCCCAGATTCTCCACAAACTATGTAAAAAAGGACTCTGAAAATCTTCTGGAACCCCAGCACCCACAGAACGACACAGAGAAGCTAACCTCCCGCTGAGGACAGCCCAGCAGCCCTGCAGGAAGGACCAGCGCAGTGGTCTGGGAGCTGGCAGCGCGCAGAGCGCAGGAGCCGAGCCGAGCCCAGGTCCACGTGAGCCGAGGTTTTAGCCCCAGGGCGGCAGGGCCAGCAGCGGGCTGGAGGAACCCCAGAACACCAGGAACTGTGGAGACGCCAGAATTATCAACACAGACTTGCCTAGGACAAAGTAAGAGGTTAGTGTCCTATGGACTTTGGGACCTGTATTTGGGGAATGCGTCAACTCCCTCCCCTGGGGGCTAGAAGCTGCTGAGGAGACACGCCACTGTGTAGTTTTCAGAGGCATTTCTGGCTCCCAGCCTACAAATCGTGGGGAGATCCAGCGACCAGTCTTGGGGGGTAATCGCTCTTGCTTTAACCTCCCTGGATCTGGATTGTGATCTAGGGTGGAAGTTGTGGGTGGGTTTACAGCTTGCCAGAAACGGAAGTTGCCCCCCACACGTCCGGGACGAAAATTCCTCTAGCTGGCCTTAAAGCCATAGTGTGGCAACAAGCCCAAAAGTCAAGCAATTAAGTGGCAACATGCCAAGGCAAAGGAAACAGAAAAATGCAACCCTAGACTCCTATTTTGGGGACATAGAGCAGGAAAAGGACTGTGAGGTCAGATGTCCTGCTCCAAAAGCCCCAGGGGAAAACATGAGCAGGTTGCAGGCCATAGAGGACCTTAAGAAGGACTTTAAAAATCAAATAAGAGAAGTGGAGGAAAAATTAGAGAGAGAAATGAGAAGGATGCAGGAAAAGTATGAAATGAGGGTCAACAGCCTGACTGAGGAAAACAACACCTTAAAAAATAGACTAGCTCAAATGGCAAAGGAGGCCCAAAAGGGCAATGAGGAGAAGAATGCCTTAAAAAGTCGAATTTGCCATATGGAAAAAGAATCTCAAAAGTTCACTGAGGAGATTCATTCCTTCAGAGTTAGACTGGAGCAAATGGAAGCTAATGACTTTATGAGAAATCAAGATGCTGTTAAGCAGATCCAAACAAACGAAAGATTAGAGGCAATGTGAAATATCTCATGGGAAAAACCACTGACCTGGAAAATAGATCCAGGAGAGACAATTTAAAAATTATTGGACTACCTGAAAGCCATGATCAAAGAAAGAACCTAGAAATCACCCTTCAAGAAATTCTCAAGGAAAACTGCCCTGATGTTTTAGATCCAGAAGGCAAAATAGAGGTTGAAAGAATCCACCGATCACCTCCTGAAAAAGATCCCAAAAAGAAAACTCCCAGAAATATCATAGCCAGGTTCCAGAATCCTCAGATCAAGGAGAAAATACTACAAGCGGCCAGGAAGAAACAATTTCAATATTGTGGAAACACAATCAGAATAGCCCAGGACCTGGCAGCCTCTACACTGCGGGATAGAAGGGCATGGAATATGATATTCCAGAGGGCAAAAGAACTGGGAATGAACTCAAGGGTCACCTACCCAGCAAAACTGAGTATTTTGTTTCAGGGGAAAATATGGTCATTCAGTGGAATAGAGGACTTTCAGGCATTCTTGAGGAAAAAACCAGAGTTGAATAGAAAATTTGACATCCAGACACAAGAAGCAAGAGATGCCTGAGAAGGTAATCAGGAAAAGAAATCAAAAGGAACTTATCAAAGTTGAACTATTTACATTCCTATATGGAAAAACAATAACTGTGACTGATGATATCTTTCTCACTATGAAAATAATGGAAGAAGGGTGTGTGGTCATATGAATACATATGTGAATGTGTGTATATGGTTACAGTTATATATGGATAGAGGGCATAGGTTGAATTTGTTGGGAAGGGAGAAGACTCAAGGGATGAAATTATGAGGTGAGAGAGGAAAGTGGCAAGAGGAGATGGGGAGAGACATGGTAGGGTAAACTATCTCATGTAGGAGAAGTGGTTGCAAAGGAGGGGGAGAATAAGGAAGGCTAAAAAGGCAAAACCACATTCACATTGAATTTGGTTCAGGGAGAAAATGACATACATACTAAATGGGATATCTCAACCTGCAGCAGGATAGGGGGAAGGGGGATGAGAGGAAGGATGATGGATGGGAGGGCATCCTTGGGGTGAGGGGAGGTTGGAAGTACCCACTATAGAAGAGGGACAGGATCATGTAGGGACTGGACCAGGTGGGGGGTGGGATGAGTGGGAGGGACTTATAAGCAGCCTTGCACAATATATCTACTATGATAATGTTTTGCATAGCTAGACATGTACAACATATACTGAATTACTTATATCCCAAGAAGGAATGTGTGACAAGGGAGGAAGGAAATGGATCTGAAATTCAAGGTCGTAACATTAAATGTTTCAAATATATATATAAATACTATTATTAATATTCTTTTGCCTATAATTGGGAGATAAGATGTGCAGGCATTGGGACACAAAGATTCATCTTCCTCTAATGGAAAAGTCGATGGGTGTATGGGAGAAGGTATGGGAGAGAGCAGATTGGAGGAAGCGATATCTTGTGGGACTGCTATTCTGAGAGGTTGGGTAGGGGAATAATGGGGGGAAAATGATTGTAACTCAAAATCTGGCGGAAATGAATGATGTAAAACAGAAGTTAATAAAGTATTTGTTTAAAAAAAAAATAAAAAAAAAAGTGCAAACAAAAAAAAAAAAAAAAACTGTGATTTATACTCAGGTTCTTTGACTCAAACTCTACCACTCTTTCTATTCCATTACTTTGTCATTGTTTGTGATGTGTTATAGGTTATTTGTATGCTCTGTAGATCTCTCCAATTCCTTTAAGGTGACCTAGTGGTCCGTGATTTGCAACTATACAGCTTCTCCAAGCACCCTAGACTAGTTTTATGATAATACTAAGAACCTTTGTTCATTACACATTTCCTTTTATACCTCTCTTAATATTAATAATTAAGTGATTATAAAACAAAGACATCTCTATTGCTGTGTCAATAATGGGATTTTGTAGGAGTTTAAAATTTTTGTTGAAGGTACCTTAAATACATAAAACTTTTTAAAATTGCATTTTGCTCTAAGAAGCAATTATAAATTTACAGTCAATAAACAATAATCCCTCCAAGAGCTCATATTTTCAATACTTTTCAGTCAAATGTTGTTGTAAAGCTGTGATCTGTTATATAATATTGCTTCTAAAAGTCTGCCTTTTACCCTTTTATATTTTTCTCAAGGCTGAAAGCAATAGCCTTTATTGTAAAGGGATTTTTTATTGATATAACTGTTTATTGGATTTATACTTTGGTAACATCCTAAGTGAAACTTAATGTACTAATTATTTTGTCTTATTTCTAGCTTTCTTTGTGAACTTCTCTAAAAAAAAACAAGATTCAATAACAACTGTAGAACATTCAGGCACATATGTTGTAAAACCATTAGGCAGCAGGGAAATTAGGTTGTGTATGTGTGCGTATATATGTGTGTATCTATTTATATTTATGTATTTTCATTTGAAACATTTTGTGACTTAATGGGTTGGAAACTCTGGGGACTATTGAAGTCTAATACTCTCTCTATGTCTGAGGCCTCCAAGACAATCAGCAAATCACTTAACCTCTCTATACTTCCGTTTCACCAACCATACAGAAGTTTATGATTAATTATCAGCATCAGAAACAAGGAAACAATAATTTAAATGGTCTTTACACGTGCTGCTCAGAGTATTTTAGTGCCCAATAAATGGTTTTGAAGAACTATGAAAGTAGAACTAATATGGGAAAAAGCACTTTGTAAATGGCAAAGGAGTATGTGAATGCAAGTTATTTACAGGGTATTGAAGCTGACACTTAACTAGAAGAAATCAAAGAATAAAGATAAATCTTAGTTATTTCTTCTCTATTTCTTTTCTGATGTACAAAAGAGTCATTAAATAATATGGTATCCAGACAAGTTCCACTGCTACATAGTTTATTCCCTTAAGAATGGCATTTTTTTGTATGGTGAGAAAGAAGAGAGCTCTTAACAGCAATTTCTACATCTAAATAACTCCTAGCTGAAGCCAACTGAAAGAATGGCTGGCACAGGAATTCACTGTCCCACTTGATTCAGCAAAGGCACGGTAATCTGAGGGCTATTAACGGAAGTGCTCACTTCTTTGCCAAGAAAACCTCCAGTCATAAGGGATTTTTCAAGTACTAAGCCAGACAATGCAATAAGTAATTTTACCTTTATTCTTCATAAAATATCTTTGAGATACTCAATGACAGAATATATAAATATATGCATATGCACAATAGATATATACATGTATGCACATATATAAGGTATTTATAATTTATGCTATATAAATTGAATTTTATGAAATTATGTATAATACATATTGTTATAAACACATGTAAAACTGAAGAAATTTAATCTGGATAAATACATGACTTTAGTATGTCCATTATATGATGAATACATACATGTATATAGTGTATGTTTACATGATACACCCATCATACAATAAACATACAAAACTAAAATATCACATATAAATGAAATGAAAATAGTTGTTTTTAATTTCTTTAGCTAGCTAGCTAGAAGAACATACTGATACTATATGATTTGAAACAATATTTAAGAAATGTATAGATTATTTTAAAAATATATTTGTTTTTTGTCATCTTTTTTTTGAATTACAAATTTTATTTTTTCCCCAGTATGTGAAAGACAATTTTAACTTTTTTTTTATTTTACAATTTTGAGTAAAATTCTCTCCCTTTTCCGTACCTTCCCCCATTAAGCCATTTGATAAAAGTAATACATGTGCAGGCATGCAAAATCTTTCCATATTAATCATATTGTGATAGAAAAAGTAAAAAAGAGAAAAATAAAGGGAAATTATGTTTTATATGCATTTAGAATTTGTCAGTTCTTTTTTTAGATGAAGATAACATTTTTCATCAAATGTCCTTCAGAATTTTCTTGTGTCTTTGCATTGCTTAGAATAGCTAAATCATTCACAGTTGATCAACATAAAATATTAGTATTACTGTGTATAATAATCTCCTGGTTCTGCTCACTTCACTTTAAATCAGTTCATGTAAGTATTTCCATGTTTTTTTAAAAAAGGATTCTATTCATTATTTCCTATTGTACAGTATTATTCTATTGCAATCATATACCACAGCTTGTTAAGGTATTCTTCAATTGTCCTAAATTTCAGATCCTTTGCCACCACAAAAAATAAAAAGAGCTGCTATAAATATTTCTGTACTTAAAAGTCTTTTAAAAAATCATTTTATTTGTATTCTCTTTGGGATTCAGACCTGGGAATGGTCTTCCTAGGTCAAAGAGTATGCAAAGTTTTATTGTCCTTTAGGCAAAATGTCAAACTGCTTTCCAGAATAGTAGATTCAGTTCAGAATCACACAATTACACATTAGTGTCCCAATTTCCCCATCTTCCTGCCAATCTTTATCATTTTCGTTCTTTCTTGTTTTTGTAGTATTAGCCAATCTGATATGTGAAGTGGTTCATCAGAGATGTTTTAATTTGCATTTCTCTAATCAATTGTGATTTTGAGCTTTTAAAAATCAAAAAACTACTATAGATAGTTTTGATTTATTCATCTAAAAACCTACTGTCCATATCATTTAACCATTTATCAATAGGGGAATGACTTTAATTTTTATAAATTTGATTCAGTTTTCAAATTAGAAAGATAAGGCCTTTATCAGAGAAACTTTCTTTCTCACACCTCTCTCCCACCCCCCTACCCCATCCCTGCAGTACTTGGCTTTCCTTCTAATTTTGGCTGCATTTGTATTGTTAGTGCAAAAACCTCTTAAATTGAATGCAATCAAAATTATCAGTTTCAAATCTTATATCACTCTCTATCTGATTTCTGGTAATAAATTATTTCCTATCTACAGGTCTAGTTCGTAAACTATTCTGTACTCTCCTAATTTGCTTATGGCATCGATCACCCTTTACGTCTAAGTCATGTATCCATTTTGACATTACTAGGCATAAAATATGAATTGTTTTTCTCTCCCTATTTTCTGCTAAATTGTTTTCCAGTTTTCCTAAGATTTTTTTTTTTATCAAAGAGTGAGTTCCTATCCCAAAAGTCTGTTTCTTTGCATTTATCAAGCATATGATTGCTATGATCATTTATTAGAGTATTCTGTACGTAATCTATTCCACTGATTCACCAGTCTATTTCTTAAGCAGTACTAGATGATTGTGATTATCACCACTTTATAATACACTTGGAGATCTCATATGACTAGGCTACTTTCCTTCACATTTTTCTTTGATTCTCTTGGCATTCTTGGCCTTTTGACATTCCATATGAATTTTATTATTGATATTTCTAGCTCTATAAAATACTTTTCATATTTTGATTTGTGTGGCACTGAATAAATATTTTAATTTTGGTATAATTGTCATTTTCATGATATTGGCGTGATCAATTAATATGTTTCAAAATGTTCAGATCCGACATTATTTGTATGAAGAGTTATTTTTGTAATTATGGAAAATATAATTTTAACAATTGAATATGGAATAAAATCATTATAAGGTAGAAACACTTTTTTAATAAAAGTCTCATGGAGACTTTTAATATCTTCTTTTAGAACTGCTACTTGGATTATTATATGCATATATGTTTATACACACATATAGTCTTCCAATAATATGTGTTGTCCACTAATAATTAGATTTCTATAATATTTAGACACAATGTTTTCCTCACAATAATGCCGTGAAGTACAAAGTGTTTTGTATTATTAGCCCCTTGTAATGAGGGATCTAAGCAACAGAGACAATACCTAATTTGATCATAGATTTAAAAATAGAAAGGATCCTAGAGGCCATTGAGGTCCGTGCTTCCCTTTTAACACATGAAGAATCTGAGGCCTAGAAAGATTAAGGATCAAAGACCTATTAAGTTTTGATATAGGATTTGAAGTCATGTCTTCCTGACTCAAAGCTCAACACTTACATTAACTGCTACAAGAAAGGACCCTATGATTATGTAGGTATGACAATAAAGATGAGGTGAGGAAGAAACTATCATATTCATTTCAAATTCATTTTTTGCTATAGCATGCTGCCAGGACAACAATGTATTCTAATATATTTATAAAACTCATGGATACAATTAAACCAGTTTGATTACTACAAAGGCATGTTGTTGATACTTCAGGTAGTCAACATGTTTAATTCTGTTCTTTTTTATATCATAATGTAACCTTGGGATTAATTTTGTAGGATTTTTTCTTTCTTTTTTATATTTTATACTGGAGGAAATGTTAAATCATATAATTAATTCTTACACACAATATTCAGTTGTCTTATGGAAAGAGCACATAGCAATATTTTATCAAAATTTATCACTTTTTTAACAGTTTAAAAATCCAGAAGTTTTACTGAAATCCATGGAAACTCTAGATGCAATTATTCTGTAATCAACCAGTATAACTTATAATTGTGTGTAAACAAAGTTTGATTAGTTTTCACACATTCTAATCTTTAAAATTCCTTCAGAATGAAAAAAAAAGTAATTTGAAGTAAAAAGTTGATATAGTACCTATTTATCTGACGGTTGTGCAATGGAAATGCAGATATTATTATTGCTTTGGTAGTTTTATATCCTACATTGGCTCACTGAAATTTCATGGCAACTTAGATCCAAATAACATTAAGAGAGCTGATTCAAAGATTATTTGAAAATACAACAAAACAATTAATGTTAAAAATCTGATCAAATGAGAAGATCATTGCAAAACATAATTCAGTTCAATATGTGTTGCTTGCAAACTTCAAATGCATGGCCTATGTTTGTCTATTATAACCACTAATTTGTAAAAAGCTAAATAATGTAGAACTATTACCCAATCCCTGTTTCTGTCATTTGAAGAGAAGTAAGGTGTAGTTTTATGTGTGGTTGAACTTGGAATTCAGAAAACCTAGGTTCAAACTTGAAACAAATTATTTAACCATTCTAGTCCTCATTATTCTTATTCGTAACATGGATATAACCATAGCACCTATCTAACTCACAGAGTTATTTTGAGG
Organism: Gymnobelideus leadbeateri; assembly: GCA_011680675.1. Taxonomy (NCBI): domain Eukaryota; kingdom Metazoa; phylum Chordata; class Mammalia; order Diprotodontia; family Petauridae; genus Gymnobelideus; species Gymnobelideus leadbeateri. Next base: position 441,612 of record WOXC01011051.1, on the reverse strand, counting down.
ATCAAAAGAGATAATCTATGCAACTTGCTTAACAAATCTTAAAGCACTATATAAATGTACCATTATTATGATATTTAGGAAGGACTCTTCCATATATTTGATTGTGTTGATGTCAGAAATTGCTTTAAAAATTTTGAGCTTTAAAAAAAAAAAAACTACTATAGATAGTTTTGATTTATTCATCTAAAATCCTACTGTCCATATCATGTAACCATTTATCAATAGGGGAATGACTTTAATTTTTATAAATTTGATTCAGTTTTCAAATTAGAAAGATAAGGCCTTTATCAGAGAAGCTTTCTATCTCATACCTCCCTCCCTCCCTCCCCCCCATCCCTGCAGTGCTTGGCTTTCCTTCTAATTTTGGCTGCATTTGTATTGTTAATGCAAAAACCTTTTAAATTGAATGCAATCAAAATTATCAGTTTTAAATCTTATATCACTCTCTATCTGATTTCTGGTAATAAATTATTTCCTATCTACAGGTCTAGTTGGTAAACTATTCTGTATTCCCCTAATTTGCATATGGCATCAATCACCCTTTATGTCTAAGTCATGTATTCATTTTGACATTACTAGGCATAAGATATGAATTGCTTTTCTCTCCCTATTTTCTGCTAAACTGTTTTCCAGTTTTCCTAGGATTTTTTTTTCTCAAAGAGTGAGTTCCTATCCCAAAAGTCTGTTTCCTTGCATTTACAATTTTGTAAATTGGACATAGATTAAGAAAATTGTGAAATCAGAAGTTTAAAATGGAAAGATCCTTTAGAAATCATTTAGTCTTGAGAACTCTGTTAATACATGAGATAAAACTATTTGTAGGAATACATTTGGTTCAGGTGCTGACCTTGGTTCTTTCCCTTATGTCCAGGATTGCAAGGCCATTTAGAAAACATTATTATACATTATTTTCTATACAATATGAGCTTAAAATGAAATATCTCCTAATCAATATATTAATTTAACGTCTTTGATCTTAAGGAATTATATATTCTGCTTGACACACTCCAGCCTTTGCCACTTCTTTTTGTAATGCCTTATGAATGATGTCTTGCCTAGTAGTTAAGGGGTTTCCATTTAATGCATTTCTCTACTTTGTAGCCATTGATATGGACAACCATCATTTGTGTAATTGAATCATCTGAATGTTTATGACTTGAGTAATTGATAAGGAGATATTCTTAAACCAAAATCTGTACAATACAGTACCATACCCTTATAAATTTAACTTCCATATATTCTGTATTTATACTGTATTCTCTGATTTACCTCTGTAGTCATCCCTATTAGAACATAAACTTTGAGATTATGAACTTCTTTTGCTTTTTCTTTGCCTCTCCATTGCCACATAGTTAAGATTTCAAAAGTACTTGTTAATTAATTAAATTACTATTTTTATCTTCCACATTCTTGTCCATAATTTACACAAACACACACAACCCCCCCAAAAAAAAAACACTGAAAATCTTATGGTCCAAGGCACTTTATTCAACACTTGTGACATAAAGCAAAAAGATGTCAGGAACTTGAAAAAGCTCACAGCCTCTGAGAAGAATACATAAATGTATGCAAATAATACAATTTGAGGAGGAAGATAGCACTAAAAGTAAAGGGTTTCTGGAAAATTTAGTTGATTAGTGGAATTGTGAACAGATTCAGCCATTCTGGAGAATAATTTGAAATTATGACCAAAGGGATGGAAAACCATGCATGCCCTTCTAGGCTTGTATCACAAAGAGATTATAAGATTGGGAAAAGGACCCAAATGTACAAAAATATTTTAGCAGCTCTTTTTGTGGTGGTAAGGAATTGAAAATTTAGGGGTTGTCTATCAATTGGGGAATGGTGAGCAAGTTGTAGTATATTAATATAATGGAATACTACTGTGCTATAAGAAATGATGAGCAGACAGATTTCAGAAAAAAAAAAACCTGCAAAGGTTTGAACAGATGCTGAGTGAAATGAGCAGAACCACGAGAAACACACAGTACACAGTAACAACCACAATGTGTGACGACTGACTTTGATAGACATAGCTCTTCTCAGCAATGCAGGGATCTAAGACAACTCCAAAAGACTCATGAGGGAAAATGCTATCCATATCCAGAGAAAGAAATTTGGAGTAGCATACTCCTTGCTCTCCATTTCTTTTGTTGTTGTTTTTTTCTTTCTGATTTCTTGTGGTTCCTCCCATTTGTTCTAATTCTTCTTTACATTATGATTAATGTGGTAATATGTTTAATATAAATGTATAAGTACAGTCTATATCATATTGTATGCCATCTTGGGGAGGGGGAAGCAGAGGGTAGGGGAAAATTCAAAACTCAAAATCTTATGAAAGTAAATGTTGAAAACTAAAAATTAATTAATTATTAGAAATTAAGAGAAAATTTAGTTTATTTTTAAAGGAAGATGAGACTTCTGATAGTGGAGAGGAAAAGGAAATTAATTCATTGGAGGAATAAATATATTTCTCTGATCTCAATAAAAGATGAAAATTGTTTGATAAATCAAGTAGGTGAAAGTAAGGATATAGGGGAAAACTATTGAACTAAAACATACAAATTAAAAAAAATGATTTTCACTGACAATAAAATAAAGTCAATACAGATGAAGAAGTATGTTCTTCCCTAATGAAGGAACAAAAAGTAGGATCAATTAGACTCATCTTTTAGTAAAGCATTTATTGGAATCTGGTTTTTAATATTTTTTTGGTTTCTTCTCTGTATGATTAACCTCAAATTTTCAAATGAAATTCAGTTCTTGGCTCAATAAAATACAGAGCCAACAAGATAAAAATAGAATAATAATTCATTTATGGAGTACTCCATCTTATAAAATGCTTTATACATATTATCTGTACTTTTGAGCTTGAGGAGGTGAGTGATTGGGGTAAGTAAGTATAACATATTTCAGTTTTAACAAGTAGAAAATAAAAGTGCTTAGAGAAAAAAAGTTATATAGGTAAGTGGATGCTCTATGAACTATTAATTATGCAAAAAGTGGGGGGTGGGATCAATAAGTCCTGCCTCTGCAAAGGAAGGCCAAATACTTTTATCATCAGAGAAGTTATTAGAAAGATAACTTTACCTATGATCATACCATAGTTTAAAATAAGGTTGCATTTGATCCTGAATTAACAAGTGCAGTTACAGAAGAGATGATTAGAGTCAACACAAAGGAATAAAGACAGAGACTTATCTGGTCTCTCCCAAATATTCCCTAAAAAGCTTGAAAATAATTCCTCAAAAAATTCTGAAGTAGCAGAACCAAAAAGAGGATATGATGAAATAATTTTCTATCCCACAACAATTTAGAAGGTCAGCAGGAAATGTCTATCTGTCTCACTGGAATGAGAGTGGAGAAAAGTACAGCATAGACCAAGCCCTGACAAGCCAGAATCAGGCCTTGGGATTAAGTGAATTGGCAGCTGAGCTTCTGGAGCTGTCAGCTACAGATGGTACGGGTTTGGGATGGAGTCAGACAACTGGTCAGAAGGAGAATACAGGAAACCTTTTTCTGAAACCAGGTAGAGGACACTGATGTTTTGACCATACAGAGATCTAAGTCAGAGTTCAGGGTGAAGAAGAGTGTTGACAGGAGAGGGCAACCTAATTACAGTTCCAGGTAGGAAAATAATGATACACCAGGACAGCAGGGGTCAAATCTTTCCTTAGATCATACAACCTTTTAAGAACTGAAAACTTAAAGATTGCTGGAACTAGTTCTGAAACCAGCAACATGGAAAACCTAAAGCTTCGAACAGTACCCTCTCTAGCCTGGGGTCAGAGCCCAAAATTAACATAAAGTAAAAAAGTCAACGAGTTGACTGGAAACATGAGCAAACAAACAAAAAAATAACTAAATAGTATCATATCAAAAACAGTTACTATGGTTACAGAATACCAAAACAAAAACTGAGAAGAAGACAGCAAAATCAAAACATTCACATACAAAGACTCAAATGGGGGAAAATGTGAATTGGTGTCAGACACAAAAAATAATTCCTGAAAGATTTCAAAAAAATATTTTTATTTTTATCTTTTTCAGAAGAATCTATTGAATGTGACCGAGAAAGAAAATGATCACATACAAACATTATCCTATGTGAGTCTCATGTTTGTTTATTTGTTTGGGGGCATTTTTGAAATTTTAAAATATTTAATTTTAGTTTGCAAAATTTACTTACATAAGATTTTGTGTTTTGATTTTTCCCCTCTTCCCTCCCTAATATGGCATACAATCTGCTATAGGATCTACTTATGCACTCACATTAAACATATTTTCACCTTAGTCACGATGTAAAGAAGAATCAGAACTAATGGGAGGAACCCCAAGAAAGAAGAAACAAAATAAAACAAAAAGAAAAAAGAAAAGAAAATGAGGGCAAATAGTATGTTTCTATCAACATTCAGATTTGAAAGTTCTTTCTCTCGATGTGGATAGTATTTTTCATAATGAGTCTTTTGGAGTTGTCTTAGAACCTTGAATTTCTGGAAAGAGTTAAGTTTAACAAAGTCAATCATTGTACAATATGCCTGTTGCTGTGTACCTTATTCTCCTGGTTCTGCTCACTTCATTCAGCATAATTTCATATAAATCTTTGCATGTTTTTTTTTTTTTTTCGGAACTCTGACTGCTCATCATTTCTTATAGCACAATAGTATTCCATCACATTCATATATCACAACTTGTTCAACCATTCCCTAATTCATACATATCCTCTCAATTTCCAATTCCACAACAAAATGAACTGCTACATTTTTTTACATGTGAGTCCTTTTCCTATTTCTATAATCTCTTTGTATTACAGATGTAGAAGTGTTATTGATCGATCAAAGGGCATTCATATTTTTATAGTCTTTTATTCATAGTTTCAAATCTTCTCCAGAATGATTGAATCAGGTCACAACTGCACCAACAATGGATTAGTGTTCCATTTTTTTCACATCTTCTCCAGTATTTGTCATTTTTTGTCATGTTAGCCAGTCTGATAGGTATTATGATGTATTTCAGAGTTGTTTTGATTTGCATTTGTCTAATCAATAGTGTCTTAGAACAATTTTTTCATGTTATTATAGACTTATTTAATTTATTTGAAAAATGCCTATTCATACCTTTTGAGGGTTTATCAATTGAGAATGACTTGTATTCTGACAAATTTGACTCAATTCTCTATATATTTTAGAAAAGAGACATTTATCAGACACAGTGATTGTAAAAATTATTTCCCAGTTTTCTGCTTCTCTCCTAGTATTGGTTGTATTGACTTCATTTTTACCTTTTCAATTTAATATAATCAAAAGTATCCATTTTTCATTTCATAATGTTCTCTATCACTTATTGGGTCACAAATTCTTCCAGACTTTATTTCTTGCTCTCTCAGTTTGCTTATACTATCAGGCTTGATATCTAAATTACATCCTTTTTTAAATTTTATTTTGGTAAAAGGTGAAAGATGTTGACCCATGCCTAGTTTCTACCATATTATTTTCCAGTTTTCCCAGTAGGTTTTGTCAAAGAGTAAGTTATTATCACAGAAAACTGTAGTCTTTGGGTCTATCAAAAAGTAGATTACTATAGACATTGACTACTGTATCTTGTGTATATAGCATATTCCACTGATCCACCATTCTATTTCTTAGCCAGTACCAAGAAGTTTTAATGATTGCTGCTTTATATTACAAGTTAAGATGTGGTATAGCTAGGCCATCTTCACTTGGATTTATTTTCATTAATTCTATTGATATTCTGAACCTTTTTTTTTTCTTCCAGATGAATTTTGATATTGTTTTTTCTAGCTCTATAAAATACTTTTCAGTAGTTTGATTGGTATGGAACTGAATAAGTAAGTTAATTTGGGTTGAATTATCATTACTATTATATTAAATTCGCCTACCCATAACTAACTGATAATTTTCCAATTATTAGATCAGACTTTATTATGTGTGAATAGTGTTTTGTAATTGTGTTTATAAAGTTCCTGTGTTTGTTTCTGCATGTAGACTGCCAAATATTTTTAATGTCCATAGTAACTTTAAATAGAATTTCTCTTTATATCTCTTCCTGTTACATTTTGTTAGCAATATGTAGAAATACTAATGATTCATGTGGGTTAATCTTATATCCTGCAACCTTGCTAAAGTTGTTTAATATTTCAATAGATATTTTTACTTGATTCTCTAGAATATCTAAGTATATCATTATATCATCTGCAAAGTGTGATTTCTTTCTTCTTTGTCTATTGCAATTCCTTCAATTTCTTTTTCTTCTCTTATAGCTAAAGGAAATATTCCTAGTACCATATTGAAAAACAGTGGGGGGGGGGGGGCAGAGTCAAGATGGCAGAGTAGAAACAGCACTTTTGTGGAGCTCCAGCCCACACCACTTCAAAATTATGTAAAATGGGGACTCAGAACGCCTTCTGGAGCTCCAAGAACCCACAAAATTATACTGATAAGCTAACCTCCTGCTGAGGACAGCCTGGCAGCCCAGCAGGGATCAGCCAGCACAGCACTCTAGGAGCAGAGCCCAGGACCACGTGAGTTGGAGGTTTTAGCCACAGGGCAGTTAAATCAAATGTTTTAAATATATGTATATATATATATATATATATATATATATATATATATACATATATATATATATATGTGTGTGTGTGTGTGTGTGTGTGTGTGTGTGTGTGTGTGTATACTATTATTAATACTATTCTACATATAATTGAGAGATAAGATGTGCAGGCATTGGGGCACGGGGATTCACCTTGCCCTACTGGAAAAGTCGAAGGGGGTATGGGAGAAGAGATGGGAGAGAGCAGATCGGATGAGGGTATATCCTGTGGTACTGCTATACTGGGGTCGTGGGTAGGGGAAAAATGGGGAAATATTGTAACTCAAAATCTGACAGAAATGAATGACGTAAACCGGAAGTTAATAAAGCATTTGAATGAAAAAAAAGTGTTGACAAGGGACATCCTTGATTCACACGACTTTTTTTTTTTTAAAGCATCTAGCTTATCCCCAATACCTATAATGCTTGCTGATAGGTTAAGTTTGATGATAATTATCATCTTAAGAAATACTGCATTTAATGCTATGATCTCTAATGCTTTTAATAGGAGTGGGTGTTGAATTTTGGTAAAATAATTTTCCCCCAGTATTTATTGAGATAATCATATGGTTTCTGTTAGTTTTATTGATGATATGGTCAGTTGTGCTCAGTTTTCTTAATGTTTAACCAGCATTGAATTCCTGATATAAATCCTACCTAGTAATAGTGTATTATTCTCATGGAAATTTATTGTATTCTATTTGCTAATATTTTATTTAATTTTTTTTTCATTTATGTTCTTTAGGGAAATGGGTCTCTCATTTTCTTTCTTTCTCTGTTTTGGCTCTTCCTGATTTTAGTATCATTACCATATTTTCATCATAAAAAGAATTTTGTAGGACACCTTCTTTGCTTGTTTTCCTAAATAATCTATACAGTATTGGAATTAATTATTCTTTAAATATGTGATAGAACTCCCTTGCAAATCTACCTGACCCTAGTTATATTTTCCCCTAGGGAATTCCTTGATAGTTTGTTCTTTTTCTGAGATAGGGTTATTAAAGTATTTTGCTTCCTCTTCTGTTAATTTGGGCAATTTATATTTTTGCAAATATCCCTTTCACTAAGATTGTCAAAAATATTCATTTTAAGTATTCATCCATTTCATTAATGTAGTCAAATTTATTGGCATACAGTTGGGCAAAAGAGCTCCTAATTATTGTTTGAATTTCCTCTTCATTGGTGGTGAATTCACCTTTTAATTTTTGATTATAGTAATTAAGTATTCTTGTTTCTTGCATTTTTATCAAAATTACCAAAGCTTTTTCTATTTTATTGTATTTTTGTCATAAAATCAGCTCTTAGTTTTACTTATTAATTCAATAATTTTCTTGACTTCATTTTTATTAGTTTTTCCTCTGATTTTCAATATTTCTATTTTAATTTTTAATTAGTAATTTTAATTTGTTCTTTTTCTAGCTTTTTTTATTTGCAAGCCCCAATCCGTTGATCTCCTCTTTTCTATTTTATTCATGAAAGCATGCAGAGATACAAAACTTCCCTTAAGAACCATTTTGATGCATCCTATAAATTTTGGGATGTTGTCTCATTATTGTCCTTCTCTTGCATGAAGTTATTGATTGTTTCTATGATTTGTTATTTGACTCACTCATTCTTTAGGATTTGATTATTTAATTTCCAATTAATTTTTGGTCTATCTTTCCACAGCACTTTATTATATGTAATTTTTTTTTGCATCACTATCTGAAAAGGATGTATTTCATATTTCTGCATTTTTACACTGAATTGTGCCCAAATATATGGTCAATTTTTGTATAGGTGCAATATATCACTGAGAACATGTGTATTCCTTTCTATCCCCATTCAATTTTCTACAGAGGTCTATCTTATTTTTCTTAACTTTTCTAAAATTCTTTTCACTTCTTCATCTTCTTTCTTCTTTATTTTCTCATTAGATTTATCTAGTTCAAAGAAAGGGAGGTGAAAGTCCCCCACTAATATAGATTTGCTACCAATTTCTTTATTTAATTCACTTCTCCTCTAATAATTTGGATGCTGCATCTCTTGATGCATATATATTTAGTAATGATATTACTTCATTGTCCAATGTACCTTTTAGGGGATATAGTTTCCTTCCTTATCTCTTTTATTTAGGTTTATATTTTATAATATAATATTTGTCTGAGATGAGTATTCCTACCATTTTTTTTTCATTTTAGCTGAAGTATAATATATTCTATTCCAGTCTTTCAAATATCTTTCTTATAAACAACCTATCATGGGATTGTGGTTCTTATGCCACTCTGCTATCCACTTCCACTTTAGGTGAGGGTTCATCCCGTTCACATCCACAGTTATGATTACTATCTATGTATTTCTCTGCATCCTATTTACTCCTTGTTTATGCTTTTCTTTCTTCTTTCTTCCTATCCTTCAAAAGACTTCTGATTTTGACCAGCGCCTCCCTCAATCTTTCCTCCCTTCTATCAGTCCCGCTCCCTTTTCTTTCCCTTTTCTCTTACTGTAGGAGAGTTCTCGAAGTTGTAACATGTCTGTTTTCTTTCCCTTTTCCCTTCTATCCACCCTTAACTTTTCTTTTGAGTTTCCCCTTCTACTGCCTGTAGGGCAAGCTAGAGTCCTATACTTAATTAAGTATGTTATTCCCTCCTTGAACTAAATCCAAATGAGACTAAAATTCAAACAATGGTAATCTCCCTCTCTTCTTTTTCTCTACTATAATATGTTTTTGTGCCTTTTCTTGTGATGTAATTTCCCTTTTTCTGTCTCCTCCTTGCCTCTTCTCCCATTACAGTACCTTTTCACCCCTTAATTAGTTTTTTTTTATACTCAAGTTAGTTAACTTATACCCACAAAATCTATCTATGTATGTCCGTTTATATACAGTGTTCAAGGGTAAAAAGTAACATCCTCCCATCTAGGGATGTAAACAGTTTTCTTTTATTGAATAATAAAGTTCTTTTTTTCTTCTTTTTTTTCCCTGCTTACCCTTTTTTGTCTTTCCTGAGTCATATTTGAAGATCAAATTTTCCATTTAACTCTGGTCTTTTTATCAGGAAGATATGGAAGTCCCTTATTTCATGGAACGTACATCTCCTTGCCTGAAAGGTTATGCTCAATATTGCTGGGTAGCTGATCCTTCACTGTAATGCAAGCTCCTTTGCCTTATGATATATCATATTTCAAATCCTCCAATCTTTTTATTTTTGCTTTTTGGAGGGCAATTTGGGGTTAAGTGACTTGCCCAAGGTCACACGGCTAGTTTTTGTGTTAAGTGTATGAGGCTGGATTTGAACGCAGGTCCTGCTGACTTCAGGGTCAGTGCTCTATTCACTGTGCCACCTAGCCAACTCCTAATGTCATTGAACTTTTTTTTTTATTTTTTGGAAGGTAATTGGAGTTAAGTTACTTGCCAAAGGTCACATGGCTAGTTTTTGTGTTAAGTATCTGAGACCGGATTTGAACTCAGGCCAGTGTTTTATTCAATGCACCACCTAGCTGCCCCTCCTCCAATCTTTTAACATAGAAGCTGCAAGGTCCAATGTGACTGTAGTTCTACAATATTTGAATTTTTTTTTTTCTTTCTGACCATTTGCACTATTTTCTCCTTCACCTGATAACTCTGGAATTTGACTAAACAATTCCTTGGTGCTTTCAATTTGTTATCTATTTCAGCAGGTGGATTCTTTATATATACATACATACATACATACATATACATACATACATACATATACACACATACATACATACATATATATACATATAAAATTTTTTAAAAGTAATTGGGGTTAAGTAACTTGCTCAAGGTTACACAGCTAGTCATTATTTATGTGTGGGTACTCATTTTCTGAGGCCGGATTCGATCTCGGGTCATCCCAACTCCGAGGCCAGCGCTCTTATTCACTGCACCACCTAGCCACCCCTACATATAAATTTAAACCTCTGTTTCTAGGACCTCAAGACAGTTTTTTTTTTAAATGCTGTCCAATGATTTCTTGAAAAACACTGTCCAAGATCTTTTTTTTTTTTTTATCATGACTTTCATGTAGGTCAATAATTTTTTTTATATTATCTCACTGTAATGGTAATGGGAATTTGAAGAACTTTCCAATTTTCTCTGCTGGATATATTTTTCAGGTCAGTTGTTCTTCCAATGAAGTATTTGATGTTTTCTTCTATTTTCTTTCTTTCTTTTCATTTTGACTGATTCTTAATGTCTCATAGTTATTAGCTTCCACTTTCCTAGTTCTAATTTTTAATGAATTGTTTTCTTCAGTCAGCTTTTGTACCTACTTTTTCACTTTGCAGTATTTACTTTTTATGCAGTTGTTTTCTTCAGTGTACTTTTTTCCATTTTGTCAATTGTATTTGTAAAGTAATTGTTCAATTTTAATTCGATCTCTCTAATTGGGCTTTTAAAATCCTTCTTGAGGGAGCTGGGTCAATATGGCAGAGTAAAAGCAGGAACTTGATGGAGCTCCTGCTTCAACTACCTTTAATGCCTGTAAAAAAGTGATTCTAAACAAATTTTAGAGCTACAGAACCCACAAACAGACAAGGAGAAACAAATCTCTCACTGAAGGCAGCCTGGCAGGCTGATAGGAAGGGTCTATCTCATCTGGGTGGTAGCTAAGCACAGTCCCATGTAATCTTCACCAGCCTGGATTTATGTCCCAGAACAGTCAGAGAAGACTTTAGGAGAGTGAATCACCACCAGCTGTTGTGTGTCCAGACTTCTCAACCCATAAATGCCACAGTGAAAGTAAAAGGTCAGAAGAGAAAACTGTTGGAACTGGGTGACAGAAGAGCACAATCCAGGCCATGCCTGCAGGGTGGCAGAGATGGTGGTGGCATGGCTGCTGCAGCAGGTGCCATATGGCTGCTTCTGGAGCTCCTGGTCTGCAGAGCATAGGGTGGCTAAGAGACCATTCAGAGGTTAATTATTCTTGCTTTGCCTTGCTTGTATCTGAGTCAAAGTCTTGGGTGGTGGTCCCAGGGTGAGAAACACCACTATGCCAGAGCTTCTGGTGCCCATAGTCAGCCTCCTCAGACATGTGACAACTGCGAGAACTCCAGCAATTTGAGACATAGCTATCTCCTCTCTAGAAGCAGAATTATACCATACAAAAGAGGGGTGAGGACTGCTAGTGAACCAGAACTTGTAGTGGATGGAGGGACGGCATCCCTCTCATAGCTCTGACAATAGCTCTGACAACAGCTTTGCAAAACAACAGAAATCTGGGACAAAGCAATCTCCACTATGGAAGTAGAGTTCTACCATGGTGAAGAACAAAAAAGTCAAGTAATTGGTTGCCAAGATGATCAAACAGAGGAAGAAAAATCAGACCATGTAATCTTTTTTTGAAGACAAAGAATATCAAAACATAGAACCAGAAGAAGACAAAAAAGTCAAACCTCTGCCATCAAAAGCCTCCAAGGAAAATATGAAGTGGTCACAGGCCACTGAGAAGCTCAAGAAGGATTTTGAAAATCATGTAAGAGAAATGGAGGAATATTTTGGAAGAGAAATGACAATGATACAAGAAAGTCATGAAAAGTGAGTCAATAGCCTACTAGAGATCCAAAAAATACTGAAGAGAGTAACACCTTAAAAATATACCAATCCAAATGGCAAAAGAGGGCCAAAAAGCCAATAAGGAGAAGAATGCTTTAAAAAGTATAATTGCCAAATTGAAAAGGAATTTCAAAAACTCACTGAAGAAAATAAATTCCTTCAAAATTAGATTGGAGAAAATGGAAACTAATGACTTCTTGAGAAATCAAGATACTATAAAAGAGATTCAAAAGAATGAAAAAATAGAAGGCAATGTGAAATATCTCATTGGAATAACCACTGACTTGGAAAATAAATCCAGGAGAGAAAATTTAAAAATTATTGTACTACCTGAAAGTCATGATGAAAAAAATAGCTTAGACGGTATCCTTCAAGAAATTCTCCAGGAAAATTGCCCTGATGTTCTAGAACCAGAGGGCAAAATAGAAATGGAAAGAATTCACCAATTGCCTCTAGAAAAAAAGATCCCAAAAAGGAAATTCCTAGGAATATTATTTTAAATTCCAGAGTTCCTAGGTCAAAGGGAAAATATTACAGGAAGTCAGGAAGAAAAATTTAAGTATTGTGGAAACACAGTCAGTATAAAACAAGATCTAGCAGCTTATACATTGAGGGATTGAAGGACTTGGAATATGATATTCTGGAGGTCAAAGGAGCTAGGATTAAAACCCAAGAATCTCCTTCCCAGAAAAACTGAGTATAACACTTCAGGGGAAAATATGTTCTTTCAATGAAATATAGGACTTTCAAAAATGCTTGACCAAAAAATCTGAGCTGAACAGAAAATTTGACTTTCAAATACAAGAAGCAAGAGAAGTATACAAAGGTAAATGGGAAAAAAGAAATCATAAGGAACTTATTAAAATTGGACTATTCACATTCCTGCACGGTAAAGCCATAAATGTAACTCATTTTCTTAAAATTTTCTTAGTCTGAGGATAGTTGAAAGGAATATGTGTGTGTGTGTGTGTGTGTATGAATACACACATAAATATGTATGTATAAGAGGGTGTAAAATATATGTATGTGTATGTGTATACATGTATATATAGACAGAGGGCACAGGATGAGTTGAATATGACAGGATGATATGTAAAAAATAAAATTAAGGGGTGAGAGAGTTATATATTGAGAGAAGGAGAAAGGGATAGATAGAATAGCATAAATTATCTCATATAATAGAGCCAAGAGAAAATTGTTATAGTGGAGGGGAAGACCAGGAAGGTGAGTCAACTGAACTCTCATTGTATTTAACTTAAGGATGGAATAACATACACACTCAACTGTGTGTCTTAGTCTAAAGGAAAGTAGGGTGAAGGGGATAAGAGAGGGGTGATAGAACAGAGGGCAGATTGGGGGAAAGTGTAGTTAGAAGCAAACACTTTTGAAAAGGGACAGAATCAAAGGAGAAAAGAGAATAAGTGGGGGGTTGGACAGGATGGATAGGTGAGATGGTTGGCTACTTTGAACATGACTCTCATTGTAATTGGCTCAAAGGGGGAATAGGTATAAAAATCTATCTTACCCTACCCCAAAGTAGGAGAAGAGGGGAATAACAAAAAAGTGAATTGGTGATAAAAGACAGGAGATATTGAGAAAGGCACTGATTTAGACTCTCAAGCATGGAGAATCTGCAGTCTCCAGGCCACGTGTGACCTTCTAGGACCTTAGATGCAGTATTTTGACTGAGTTCAAATTTTATAGAACAAATCCTTTTATAAAGGGGATTAGTTCTATGAAGTTTAGATTCAGTCAAAGGGTCACATTTGAGGACCTAAAAGGCCATATGTGGCCTTGAGGCTGCAGGATCCCCATCCCTGGATAGAGCAAAAAACTTTTGAAGACAGACAATGTGCAAGGATAGAGAGAGAAAGATAAATGGGGGAGGGTTATAGGATGGAGGTGAATGCCCAGTTTGTAATTATAACCGTGAATATAATAAGGTATGAACTCACCCATAAAATGGAAATGAAGTGCAGAGTGGATTACATGATTTAGAGATAAAGGGACATACCACAAGCAAATTAGGGGAGCATGGTGGCATTTACCTATTAGATCTCTGGATATTGAAAAAAATTATGACTAAAAATTATAGGATATAAAATGGATAATTTTGATTACATTAAATTAAAAAGCTAAACTAATACAGCCTAGGTTAAAAGGAAAGTAGAACACTTGGTGAAAAAATACAGCAACCTTCTCCAATAATGGCCTCATTTCTGGAATATATAGAGTAAAATTTATAAGAATGAGAATTATTTCCTGACTGAAAAATGGTCAAAAATATGAATAGGGAGTTTTCAGATGAAGAAAAAAAATGATATCTGTAGTCATACATATATATATATATGTATATACATATGTATATACATATACATATATATATGTATATACATATATATATATATATGTAGTCACTAAATCACTATTGATTATGGAAGTGCAAATTAAAACAACTCTGAGATACAACCTCACAACTATTGAACAGGTTAATATGACAAAAGAAGAAAAATGATAAATGTTAGAGAAGATGTGGAAAAATTGGGACACTAATGCATTGTTGTTGGAGTTGTGAACTGATCCAGTCATTCTGCAAAGCAATTTTGAAGTATGCCCAAAGGGTTATAAAACTGTGTATATCTTTTGAACCTCCCTTTCCTTTTGACCCATTCTGCTTTTTAAGGCATTCTTCTCATCATGGGTTTTTTGAACCTCTTTTGTCATTTGGATTAGTCTATTTTTTAAGGTGTTATTTTCATCAGTAGTTTTTGGGTCTCCTTTAGCAAACTATTGACTTTTTTGCATGATTTTCTTGCAACACTCTCATTTCTCTTCCCAGTTTTTCCTCTACTTCTATTACTCGAATTTCAAAATCCTTTTTGAGCTTTTCTATGGCCTGGTGCCAATTCATATTTTTCTTGGAATCTTTTGATGTACAAGCTTTGATTTTGTTGTCATCTTCTGGTTGTATCTTCTGATCTTCTTTGTCATCAAAGTAAGATTCTATAGTCCAACTTTTTTATGCTGTTTATTCATTATTCCCCATCAAATACTTGACTCTCTAACTCTTTGTCAAGGTAGGACTCTAGCTTCCAGTGGAGTTGGGAGTGGGGGTGGGTATACTGTCCCAGGATTTAGGGATTTTGAATTAGCATGTCTATACCCCACCATCTGAGGGCCTAGATCTCTGGAAGCAGCAGCTGCTGCTGCTACTATTCTGCTGCCACCACCACCTGCACCACTCTGGGGCTGGGGCCAGACCACACTCCTCTTTCATCCAGGTACCACAGAGTTCCCCACTAACCTTCCACACTATCCTTAGTGTTTGTGGGTGGAGAAACCTAGAAACTGCCATTGCTGCCAGCAATTCAGTCCCCTGTGGCCTCCTGCAGCCCATCTGTGCTGGCACAGCCCATGCTGGACTCTCCTCTCCCAGCCCTGTGGAATAGACTCTTCCTTTCAGCCATCCAGGTTGTCTTGGGTTGGAAATATGCTTCACTGTGTGATTTTGTGCAGGCCTAGAATTTGTTTAGAATCATTTTTACAGGTATTTGGAGTGGTTCAGGGGAGTTCTCAAGCAAGTCCTTGTTTTTATTCTGCCATCTTTACTCTGCCCCCCCCCCGCCTTTGCATGCCTTTTGACCCAGCAATACCACTTCTAGGTCTGTATCCAAAAGAGAAATGGGAAAATGACCCATCTGTACAAAAATGTTTAAAGCAATTATTTTTTGGTGGCCAAGAACTGGAAATTGAGAGGATTCCCATCAATTATGCAATGACTGAAGAAGCTGTGGTATAAAATTGTGACTGAATACTATTGTGCTATTAGAAATCATGATCAGGATGGCTTTAAAAAAAATGATACAATGTGAAGTGAATAGAACTAGAAGAAAATCGTACATAGTAGTAGAGATATTGTATGATTATATACTGTGAATGACTTCGCTATTCTTAGAAACAAAATGATCTAAGACAATTATGAAGAAATTATGGTAAAAAAATGCTATCAAACTCCAGAGAAAGAACTGAGGCACTCTCAATGGATATCAAAACATATTTAACAATACATTTTCCCCCCTTTTTTAGGGAAGAGGGTTCTGTTTTCTTTCACAACAACACTAATATGGTAATATGTTTGTCATGACTACACACGTACAACCTCTATTTAATTTCTTGACTCCTCAGTGCAGAGCAAGAGGAAAGAAGGATAGAGAGAAATTGGAATGCAAAATTTTAAGGAATGAATGTAAAAAATATTTTCTAAGCAATTTGAAAAATGAAATATTTTTTTTAAACAAATACTTTATTAACTTCTGTTTTACATCATTCATTTCTGCCAGATTTTGAGTTACAATCATTTACCCCCCATTATTCCCCTACCCAACCTCCCAGAATAGCAGTCCCACAGGATATCGCTTCCTCCAATCTGCTCTCTCCCATACCTTCTCCCATACCCCCATCGACTTTTCCATTAGAGGAAGATGAATCTTTGTGTCCCGATGCCTGCACATCTTATCTCCCATTTATAGGCAAAAGAGTATTAATAATAGTATTTATATATATATTTGAAACATTTAATGTTACGACCTTGAATTTCAGGTCCATTTCCTTCCTCCCTTGCCACCCATTCCTTCTTGGGATATAAGTAATTCAGTATATGTTGTACATGTCTAGCTATACAAAACATTATCATAGTAGATATATTGTGCAAGGCTGCTTACAATTCCCTCCCACTCATCCCACCCCCCACCTGGTCCATTCCCTACATGATCCTGACCCTCTTCTATAGTGGGTACTTCCAACCTCCCCTCACCCCAAGGATGCCCTCCCATCCATCATCTCTCCTCTCATCCCCCTTCCCCCTATCCTGCTGCAGGTTGAGATATCCCATTTAGTATGTATGTCATTTTCTACCTGAACCAAATTCAATGTGAATGTGGTTTTGCCTTTTTAGCCTTCCTTATTCTCCCCTCCTTTGCACCCACTTCCCCTACATGAGATAGTTTACCCCACCATGTCTCTCCCCATCTCCTCTTGCCACTTTCCTCTCTCACCTCATAATTTCATCCCTTGAGTACTCTCCCTTCCCAACAATATCAACCTATGCCCTCTATCCATATATAACTGTAACCATATACACACACATTCACATATGTATTCGTATGACCACACCCCTTCTTCCATTATTTTCATAGTGAGAAAGATATCATCAGTCACAGATATTGCTTTTCCATATAGGAATGTAAATAGTTCAACTTTGATAAGTTCCTTTTGATTTCTTTTCCCTAATTACCTTCTCAGGCATCTCTTACTTCTTGCGGCTGGATGTCAAATTTTCTTTTCAACTCTGGTTTTTTCCTCAAGAATGCTTGAAAGTCCTCTATTCCACTGAATGACCATATTTTCCCCTGAAACAAAATACTCAGTTTTGCTGGGTAGGTGACCCTTGGGTTCATTCCCAGTTCTTTTGTCCTCTGGAATATCATAGTCCATGCCCTTCGATCCCTCAGTGTAGAAGCTGCCAGGTCCTGGGCTATTCTGATTGTGTTTCCACAATATTGAAATTGTTTCTTCCTGGCTGCTTGTAGTATTTTCTCCTTGATCTGGGAATTCTGGAACCTGGCTATAATATTCCTGGGAGTTTTCTTTTTGGGATCTTTTTTCAGGAGGTGATCTGTGGATTCTTTCAACCTCTATTTTGCCCTCTGATCTAAAACATCAGGGCAGTTTTCCTTGAGAATTTCTTGAAGGGTGATTTCTAGGTTCTTTCTTTGATCATGGCTTTCAGGTAGTCCAATAATTTTTAAATTGTCTCTCCTGGATCTATTTTCCAGATCAGTGGTTTTTCCTATGAGATATTTCACATTGCCTTCTAATCTTTCATTTGTTTGGATCTGCTCAACAGCATCTTGATTTCTCATAAAGTCATTAGCTTCCATTTGCTCCAGTCTAACTCTGAAGGAATGAATCTCCGCAGTGAACTTTTGAGATTCTTTTTCCATCTGGCAAATTCGACTTTTTAAGGCATTCTTCTCCTCAGTGCCCTTTTGGGCCTCCTTTGCCATTTGAGCTAGTCTATTTTTTTAGGTGTTGTTTTCCTCAGTCAGGCTGTTGACCCTCATTTCATACTTTTCCTGCATCCTTCTCATTTCTCTTTCCAATTTTTCCTCCACTTCTCTTATTTGATTTTTAAAGTCCTTCTTAAGGTCTTCTATGGCCTGCAACCTGCTCATGTTTTCCCCTGGGGCTTTTGGAGCAGGACTTCTGACCTCACAGTCCTTTCCCGCTCTATGCCCCCAAAATAGGAGTCTAGGGTTGCATTTTTCTGTTTCCTTTGCCTTGGCATGTTGCCACTTAATTGCTTGACTTTTTGGGCTTGTTGCCACACTATGGCTTTAAGGCCAGATAGAGGAATTTTTGTCCCAAACGTGTGGGGGGCAACTTCCGTTTCTGGCAAGCTGTAAACCCACCCACGACTTCCACCCTAGATCACAATCTAGATCCAGGGAGGTTAAAGCAAGAGCGATTACCCCCAAGACTGATCGCTGGATCTCCCCACGATTTGTAGGCTGGGAGCCTGAGCCGCCTCTGAAAACTACAAAATGGCGTTTGTCCTCAGCGGCTTCTAGCCCCCAGGGGAGGGAGCTGACGCATTCCCCAAATACTGGTCCCAAAGTCCATAGGACACTAACCTCTTACTTTGTCCTAGGCATGTCTATGTTGATAATTCTGGCGTCTCCACAGTTCCTGGTGTTCTGGGGTTCCTCCAGCTGGCTGCTGGCCCTGCCGCCCTGGGGCTAAAACCTCAGCTCACGTGGACCTGGGCTCGGGTCGGCTCCTGCGCTCTGCGCGCTGCCAGCTCCCAGACCACTGCGCTGGTCCTTCCTGCAGGGCTGCTGGGCTGTCCTCAGCGGGAGGTTAGCTTCTCTGTGTCGTTCTGTGGGTGCTGGGGCTCCAGAAGATTTTCAGAGTCCTTTTTTACATCGTTTGTGGAGAATCTGGGGGCAGAGAGGCTTGGAAGAGCTGTTTCTACTCCGCCATCTTGGCTCCGCCCCAAAAATGAAATATTTTTAAAAACTCAATAAAAAAGAAGAGATGGAGAAAAATGAAGAGTCGGCAATTAACATGATCAAGAAATAGAAATAATAAGGAACGGGTATAAAGTTAAAAAAAAAACAACACAAATTTTGCTTTGTCAATATCAGAGCCAAGGAAAAAGACCACAAATTGGAATGTCAAATGTGTTTTAGAAACCTGCAGGCTGGAAGTCTAACATCAATCACAAAAGTCTACAAATCATAAATGATGTTGCAAAGGTGAGAATGAATTATTTATATAATTCAGTAATTCCAACTCTATGGGCCATTAGTTTCAATAATTGCAATTGTAGTTAATGTTCAAGGTATCTTTCTTTTCCTAATCTTCCCATAGGATATTAATTGTGTCCCTTGGACAATTATTATGATTTACTCTCATAATTGCTGAATGTACTCAGTAAAATTGGAATCCTTGAGTGGAAAAGGACTATGTCCAATTGGTTTTCCAATTTTTCCAATAGTAATTAAAGATTTAAGTTTGATTGATTCTTAATCAAATATATTTGAATTTGTTAGACATTTGGAACAGTTAAGCTTAGTACATATATAAAGTAAGCATATGTGATATGTTTATAAAATTATAATGTGACCCATAATAGGGTTGAACTATATATTATAGAAAAAGTGCCAAGCTAAAATAGTAGAGGGTCTTTCCTTTCCTTGGAGTTCTTATTATTAATAAGGTCCAGTAGAGAGAGGGCCAGGCATGGATTCAGGAAGATCTAATTTCAAATGTGGCCTCCAACATTTACTAACTTTATAACTTTGGGCAAGTCATTAAACAACTGTTTGTCTCATCTACAAAGTTTCTTCATCTATAAACTGGGTATAATAATGATGACGACGACGACGATGATGATGATTATAAACACCTACTTTCCAGGATTATTGTGAGGATCAAATTAGATAAGAATTGTAAAGAACATAGTACATGCCTCACACATAGGAAAAGCTATACAAATGCTGTTGTTCTTGTTGTTGTTATCCCTATTCCCTATGAAATTAAAAGTATGGCAAATAAAACTAGTGAGTCAATGAGAATCCTCAAATTCCGTATATAATCTGGAATGGTGGAATAAAATCATTAGGTGGAATTGAATATGGATTAACTGAGGAAATTTGCAAAACTTTTCATGTGAAACAGATTTAGTATTTTTAATAAATTTCATGCTCTGCATGAGGCATCAGTGCAACATAGGAGACAAAAGAAGCTAATATGATCTTAGGCTCCTTAAGTACCCATAGTCATGGGTCTGAGTGATGGACTTGCTGTATTCTCCCCTTATCAGACTCCATATTGACATCTAGGGGCTCTTTTAGATTTTCATTTGACAAAATATCAGGTTAAGTCAGTGAGACCCGAATTCATATCTGGTCTCAGTTACTACATGTGTGACCCTGGGCAGATCACTTAGTCTCCATTAGCCTCAGTTTCTTCATCTGTAAAATGTTGATAATAAAAAGCACCTACTACATCACTCCTGGAGTTTTGGGATTGAAATAAAAATTGTAAAGTGCTTAGCACCATAGCTGTTATGTAGTAAACATTATAAAAATGTAAGCTAGTAGTAGTAGTAGTAGTAGTAGTAGTAGTAGTAGTAGTAGTAGTAGTAGTAACTGACCAGAGGAAGTTTTCCAGGGAGAGGTATTGTAACTTTTTCAGACGTTTCTGTCATGTTCAACTCTTATTGACCCCATTTGCAGTTTTCTTGGCAAAGATACTGGAGTGGTTTGACTTTTCTATCTCTAGTTCATTTTACAAATGAGGAAACTTGAGACAAAATGCATTATTTGACTTGCCTAGGGTCATGCAGGTAACAAGTGTCTGAGACCAGATTTGAACTTAGGAAGATAAGTCTTTCTGACTACAGGCCCTGTACTTTATTCACTTTGACACCTAGCTGTTCCAAGGTACTGTAAAACATTCAATTAAGAGGATTAATTAAAGAAACTAAGGATCTCTAGACTGAAAAAGTAAAAACTTAGAGAGGATATGGAGCTATGGTGAAGAATTTGAAGAACTAATATATAAAAGAAGACTAATAATTATTTTTGGTAACAGAGAGTAAGAGCTAACAGTAATTTAGTGGAATTTCTGACAGGCAGATTTTGGTTCAATATGAGAAAAAACACACAAAAAAAGCAAAGCAAGAGAACAAATACAAACCCTCTTCCTAAACATTAGAACTATCCACATCTAGAATAGTGTATCTCTAGAAGTAGTAAATTTCCCATTATTGGAGGGTTTTAAGCCCGAACTTAATAATAATGTGTAAGTGGTATTTGTCTTTATGTGATTGTATTATTGTAATAGTAAGGAATTTGAAGATCTTCCCTGTCCCTTAATAGGCCTAGGGAATTTGAAAATCTTCCCTGTCCCTTCCCTGCCTCACTTGGAGCACAACAAGGAGGCTTGTTTTTTCAGGGAGGCACATACCTTTGTTACTTTGTAATTAGGCTGTGGGTATATGTGTGCACATGTATATATGTATATATATATATATATATATATATGTATATATATATATATACACACACACATACACACACATTAACACATATGTATATGAACACACATGTATACATACATACACACTTGCATACATGTAGGTTCACAAATATATACATGCATACCTACACACATTATATATGCATGTGCGTAAATATGTGTGTATACATATGCACACACATATATATCCTGTGTTTAGAACGTTCTCCAATGTGAACACACCATGCTGAATGGTACTGTGCCAGTGTCTCCCATATCATACAATCAATTCCAGAGTTCTTCAGAGATACCTTGAGAGTGTCCTTGTATCACCTCTTATGGCCACCTTGGGAATGACCCCACGTACCAAAACTTATTTAGTCATTCCTTAGACCAGTATCTATTTTGTCTCCAATTCTTTGGTAGCAGAAACAAAATGTTGCTATAAATATTTCAGTGAATATTATCATTATTCATTTATTTGTTTGTTTATTTATTTATTATTTTTTATTTTTATTTTAATTTTTAGTTTTCAACATTCATTTCCACAAGATTTTGAGTTACAGATTTTCTCCCTGTCTCTACCCCTACCCTCTACCCAAAGATGGCAAGCATGTTGAATACCCCTTCCCCCAATCTGTCTTCTCTTATATCCCCTCCCCCATACCCCCTCACTTTCTTGTAGGACAAGATAGATTTCTATACTCCATTGCCTGTATATTTTATTTCCTGGTTGCATGTAAAAACAGCTTTTTAACATCTGTTTCTAAAATTTCAAGTTCCAGATATTCTCCCTTCTTCCCTTCTCACCCACACCCATTGAGAAAATAAGTAATTCACCATAGGTTATACATATGCAGTTATGCAAAACATTTTTATAGTAGCCATATTGTGAAAGACTATATATTTCACTCCATCATATCCCACCTCCCATTTATTGTATTTTCTCTTTTGACCCCGTCCCTTTTAAAAGGTGTTTGCTTCTAACAACTCTCTCCCCGAATCTGCCCTCCCTTCTATCACCCCCCTTTTATTCCCTTACCCCCTATTTTTCTGTAGGGTAAGATACCCAGTTGAATGTGTATGTTATTCCCCCTTTAAGCCAAATCCAATGACAGTAAGGTTGACTCATTGTCTTTCACCTTCCTACTCTTCCCTCCATTGTAAGAGCTTTCTCTTCCCTTTTTTATGTGAGATAATTTATTCTATTTTATTTTTCCCTTTTTCCTCCCAATATATTCCTCTCTCACCCCTTAATTTTATTTCTTAGATATCATCTCTTCATATTCAACTCATTCTGTGCTCTGTATATGAATACATGTACATACATTTACACAGTCATATGTACATATACACACATATACTCACCTATACATACATACATGTATGCATCCACATAAATATGTAGATAGACAGATATATTTTCTTCAACTATTTTCATACTGTGAAAAGTCTTATGAGTTACAAATATCATCTTTCCATGTAGAAATGTAAATAGTTCAACTTTTATAAGTTCCTTGTGATTTCTTCTTCCTGTTTACCTTCTCATGCTCCTCTTGCTTCTCATATTGGAAAGCCAAATTTTCTGTTCAGCTCTGTCTTTTCAACAAAAATGCTTAAAAGTCTTCTATTTAATCGAAATTTGTATTTACCCTGAAATACTATACTTAGTTTTTCTGGGTAGATAATTCTTGCTTTTAATCCTAGCTCCTTTGATCTCTGGAATATCATATTTCAAGACCTTTCATCCCTTAATGTAAAAGATGTTAGATTTTGTGTTATTCTGATATTGTTTCCACAATACTAAAATTGTTTCTTCCTTTCTGCTTGTAATATTTGCTCTTTGAACTGGGGAATTATGAATTTGGCTGTAATATTTCCTAAGCCTATTCTTTTGGGAATTTTTTTCAAGAGGTGATTGGTGAATTTTTTCAATGTCTATTTTGCCCTCTGTTTCTAGAATATTAGAGCAGTTTTTCTTTGATTATTCCTTGAAAGGTGATATCTAGGGTTTTTTTTTATCATGGCTTTCAGGTAGTGCAGTAATTTTAAAGTTATCTCTCCTGGATTTATTTTTCATGTCAATGGTTTTTCCAATATGATATTTCACATTGACTTCTATTTTTTCATTCTTTTGAATCTATTTTATAGTATCTTGGTTTCTTATAAAGTCATTAGCTTCCATTTTATCCAATCTAATTGTGAAGGAATTATTTTCTTCAGTGAGTTTTTGAAATTCCTTTTCCATCTGGTCATTTCTACTTTTTAAGGCATTCTTCACCTCATTGGCTTTTTGGACCTCTTTTGCCATTTGAGTTAGTCTATTTTTTAAGATGTTATTTTCTTCAGCATTTTTTTGGTTTATTTTGGTATAGTTTGACTTCTTTTTCATGATTTTCTTGCATCATTCTCATTTCTCTCCCCAGTTTTTCCTCTACTTCTCTTACTTGATCTTCAAAATTCTTATGTTCTTCCATGGTCTGTGGCCATTTTATATTTTTTTCTTAGAGGCTTTTGATTCAGGAGTTTTGACTTTACTGTATTCTTCTAGTATTATGTTTTGATAGTCTTTGTCACCAAAAAAATGGTTCTATATTTTGATTTTGCTTCCTGTGTTTGCTCATCTTGCCATTCCAATTACTTGACTTTAGAGCTCTTTGCCACAGCTGAACTCTCCTTCCAAAGTGGAGAGTGCTGTGTCCAAAATTACTGGGTTTTTGCGCAGTGGTTGTGAGAGCTTATTCTGGACACCTGCCCCAGAACTGTGAGGAATACTCCCTCTCCACAGACTCAAAAAGCTATATCATGCTAATGCTCCTCACCCTAGGGCTGCCAACCAAGATGGCAGACCCAAATACAAGAAGTTCAAAGCAAGAGATCACCACTGCTAGCAACATGATACTTGAAATTGTCCTCTGGATAGTTGCTTGGTCACCCTACCATCTGTAGGTCTGTACTTGAAGTGGAAGCTACGAAATGCTACCTCTGCCACCCCAGGGGCAGGATCCAGACCACACTCTTCTCTCATCCAGTTCTAACAAAATTTTCCACTGACCTTTTACTTTCTCTTTGGTGTTTATGGGTTGAGAAGTCTGGAAACCACCACAGCTGCCAGTGATTCATTCTCCTGAAGTCTATTTTGGTCAGTCTATGCCATGGGGTGTGTGCCCAGGCAGTACTATACTCTGCTCCCAGCCTAGTGTGATGGACCCTTCCTGTCAGACTTCCAGGCTGTCTTCAGTGGGAGGTTTATTTTTCTCTGTCTCTTTGTGGGTTCTGTAGCTCTAAAATTTAATCAGCATCATTCTTTAGAGGTATTGGAAGTGTTTGGAGTGGGAGTTCAAACAAGTTCCTGCTTTTACTCTGCTATCTTGGCTCGGCCTATATCATATTATCCTTGCAAATATCATATGCCTGAGATAGTGTTCATGTGTCAGGTTTGCATCATCCCTTGATCTATCCATTTACTCTTTTATTCACTCCTTCATTAATTCAATAAATATATATTAATGACTACTTGCAGAACCCTGTGCATTGAAAGCAATGATGAGGTACTTCCAAATCTTGATAAATAGATGAAATAAATATATGTATGCATTAAATATATTAATATATTATACATGCAATTAATAATAATATATGATACATATGTATATGATACAAATAGACATACACTGATATTATACATGCTTTGTCTTAAGGTTTCTTTTGATTTTCTTTTATTTCACCAATAATAAAGAATTAAATTTGTTTTGCCCTTAGATCTTTTTTGTTTGTTTTTTTGCAATAAGTACATTGCTTAGTATTTGTGGACAATAAACAGTAGCTTTTATCTCTAGATTAAAATAATGACCACTTTTTTAAATAAAAAGTCACTTGAAATTTCACTGACTCTAGAAAAATTATTTCCCTTCATTGCAATCCAGTAGTTCAAATAGTTATTGTATTGCCTGAATCAGTTTCCATTTCCTTTCCAAGTGGAAATAGTTTTTGTTAGAGAAAGTACTTTGGTTAAAAGAACAGTTATAATAAAACAAAATATGAAGCTAACTTTATACATTTAAATCCACTTTTATTCTCCAAACAGAAATGACAACTCATTTTTCAGTACGTCCCAGAACAGCTGGCATATAGCGCTTTGTCAGAGCACATGAATCAATAGACTAAACAAGTTACACAGTAGCAGTTTATGCATCAAAAACAGTTGTCCATTTTTATGAAAAGCATCATAGAAATCAATAGATTCACCAATCCAAAGCTATTCCCCGAACCACTTTTTATATTATGTATTCAAAGTGTTGTAAACTAATTAATAAATTTCTCTGGGCTTTTGTTAAATATTCTCATGAATTCTAATTAATTCTTATTTCTGGAAAATCTAGGCATATCTGTTAACTTGCTTGACATCTATCTGTTTATCTGTCTATCATCTATCTATCTATCTATCTATCTATCTATCTATCCACCTATCTTTCCTATCTACCTATCTATTAATCTGTGTATCTTTCTATATACCTATCTATGTTTGTAGATATGTATGTATGTACATATGTATGTATTCATATAGCATATAAAGACTATGTTATTCAAGCTCCCAATTCCTTAAGCACTTCTATTTTTGATGTAAAAAATAAAGAAGTTCCAATGTATACATTTAGTATGCAATTTTCTCCTGTCATTGAAACTCAGGGCAAAATAATTTTCTTATACAGACTGCAGTGATGAGTTCTATAATGTCAGTGAAGCACAAACCATGCAGATGCCATTAGAAGACATCCAATCTAAGCTGAGCTAATAAAGCAGCAATTAGATAACTTACGTCTGCATAGGATAAAGCAGACAATAATAGTTAATTACAAAATGTCTTACTCTGATGCTATGTCAAGAAAATTACCATACTGAATTCCTGATCTTTCCTTGGTAGTGGTGTGTGTGTGTCTGTCTATTTGCATGCACTTGTGTTCACATGCTACTATTTAAGCATGGAAAATATACTCAGAAAAATAAAAGTTTGCTTGTGTCATAATATGTCCAATAATATAAATGTGTTAAGGGAGATTCAAAATATTAATTTCACTAAGGTTCTCTCTAATGTTTGAGATCAATAAGTTGATGTTGGATGCAATTTTAATTGTGTTAATTTAAAATTTGAGATGTACTGGGTGGTTTGGCATAGTCTTGGCTTTTAACAAAATACATATCAGGGAGGTAAGTGTTCCAGACAGGGAAGACTCACCTACACATATTCCTGTGGACAGAATAAATTTCTTTACATGAGTTTGGAGCTCAAATGGGCCAGGACTGAACCCAAGTATGTTCTTTTCATCTGGGAACAGGTAAAACCATGAAGCCAAAATGTAGAGTAGAGGTCACAGGCTGCCCCTCCCTCTTTTTTTAAACATAGGTCTTTCTAACATCATGCTCCTGCCATATCCATCCAGGTAAGCATTGCCCCTTCTCTTCCCTGCATTTTATGGGTTATTTTATGGTTACTGTGTTAAGAAAATTTCATATTATCAGAATTAATTTTTTCATTATAAAGAATTGTATGAAGAAAAGTATATTTTCAACAATCTCTTGAAAGAGAGTTTGGATGCTCACAGAAACCTGAGCCCTTAATTCTCATACATTCAATGTGTCAACATTTAAATTTTGGACTTTACAGATATTTTCGAGGAGCATTACCTTCACAAAATTTGAAGATTTCCTGCATATGGTGGAGCAAAAATACTTAAATTATTTGATGCTTCAGCTATATTTTCCCATTCTAATGTATTTCTCTTTACACGTGTGAAGACTCCTTAGTCCATTCATAACATGTATTCTGATACTCATAAAAGTACACAGAAAGAAAAAAATGGCTTTTGTTCCCATGCTTTTCTTAACACACACACACACACACACACACACACACACACACACACACCACAGCAACAACAACAAAAAACAAAAGAAAGAATAAAATTGTTCCACTATAAAAATCAATATAAACAAAATTGAGTATGTATCCTTACACAGTGCCTTGCAAAGTACATTTCATTGATTCATGTATTGTAATTGTGTGGGGTATAGAACATTTTATTCTTATTTCAAGAGAGAATAATGTGGCACAAATTTAACTTGGCTACCTACATACACAGATTTCAGGAATGAATCAACTCTATTGCTTTAATATTTCTTTGGCCTAAGTACTATTCACAAATGTTGATTTTTTTCTTTGCCCCCATGTTCAGATGACAAACTAGAATAGATATGAATGACATTTAGTTAGTTAATGGTTCAGCTAGATGGCACAGTGGCTAGAGTACTGGAATTGTAGACAAGAAGACTCATCTTCCTGAGTTTAAATATGGCCTCAGACACTTCTAAGTTGTGTGACCTGGAGCAAGAAACTTAAGCACATTTATCTGAGTTTCCCATGGACTGGAGAGGGAAATGACAAAGAACTTCAGTATTTTTGCCAAGAAAACTCCAAATTGGCTCACAAAGAGTGAGATACAACTAAATGATTCAACAACAAAAATGTATCAACATAAATTCAATTCATTGGTTAGTAGGATCTGAATTTCTCAAACAAACTGTAGATCGTTTAGTCCATTTATATGCTGTCATTTTACAGGAGAGGAAATTGAAACCCAGAGTATGTGTGTCTGCACACACATATACACACATATAGATATGTGTGAATGAATGTAAACATATTTGTGTGTTTATTTCTGAAGTTCACACAGCAAAGGAACAGACCTTACGTTCTCTCCTTTCTAGTTTCCTGACTTCCAGAAATTGCAGTTTATCAAAAGCCTCAGTTCTTTTTGAAGAATATTGCATTCTTGCCATTTCCCTAGCCCCCATAAATGTAGTTGCTTTTTAGAAACTAGTTATCTGAGTATACATTTATCATTAATGCATTTTATCTTATTAGATATTTAAAGTTTCAACAACTTGATCTTGTGATATCATTTCCTAATATTACCATGTGGACCTGTCCATTTAACAGCCTCTTATTGTATATGTTTTAATATTTCATGTCAGGTTTCAAATTATACTTCATTATCAGCTGACTAGGTAAGCCTCATATAATTGGAGGGACTTTTTGGCAAGAGTTCATGTTTCAGGGAAATTAAATTATTGCACATTTAATTTGCATATGGGTAGTGAAATGTTAAATGAATTACTATTATTCATATTTTGTCACAATTTTAATCTATAATATGCATTATCTCTAATACCTGTAATGATGATATTGAAGTCTCCTTTATTCTGGGAAACAAATAGAAGGTTTTTACAAATACTAGGCTTACAAAAAATATGAGAAGGTAAAGGTAACAACAAGTCATCACAAAATCAGACAATTGGATTAGATCTTTGTGATCCCATCAAGCTCACAAAGTCATACATTTAGTTGTTTTGTTAAAAAAAAATTACCCATATATACATATTCATAAGAAAAATATTCATCATATATGTATATATATATATATATATATATATATATTACTATGATATTCTTTGACAAACCATTAATCTTATGGATTTATGCCAGGGCCCTTTTGATGTTGTATCTATAAACTTTAACAGATATATTTAAAAAATGATTGTTCCCCAGTTACTATCTCTATAAAAGTATTATTTGTATTCATAATTTTTCCTCTTGGGTGGAATCAATGCAGTTAACTACTCCTTTGAAGTATTTTCTCTCAACAACTAATTTCACTTGATCACAACAAAGTCCACAAGGATGAATTGATTTCATCTGAATAAGCACGTTATTTCTCAGGAGTATTTCATAAAATGTGGCTCATAAAAGGCTATCTCCAAATATAAAATTATTTAATCTTATTTCCAAAGTATATTTAAAGCAATATAATTATTTATTTTGCGATAATATTTTAGCTTGCATTATGTGGATATTGTCAAATTAGGGATGAGACTACCTCAAACTGAATGATAAAATATGCATGCTATAACATTCATTTTTAATGTGCATTATGCTATATACTCCCAGTATGTGAGCTTTTTTTTGGAGAAGAAAAGAAGACATAATTTAATAAATTTCATTACTTGATTTGTAGTGTTACTGAAGTTTCAAAATGTAGCTTTGTTCTTTGGTAAACTGTATGAATGAAGGGAACTGACTGAATATAAATCCCTTAAGTAAAATAAAATAAAAAACAGAAACAAAAAAGTTGATAATAAAAGAAAAAATGTCCATAGGAAGACGTTTCAGGAAACTTAGTTTTCCCTCCTTCTTCAAGTTATTCTAGGCAGACCTAAATTTTTAAATCTTCCAGGAAAGGAAACTCTGCAACAACCTTGAGTGAATCATGTCAGTGTTTAAGAATTCAGTGTCAAAATGATTATCACTAGAGCTTCTATCTTTTTTCCATAGATCATCTGCCACATATCTGTTTTTTTTTTTTTTACCATCTTTTCCAATTTATTTCTGAAAATACGTGCTAAATGTGAAGGACTTTCATTTAAGATGGGCTTCATGTATAGCAAACGTCATGGTCGTGGGTGTTTAAGAGGAGAAGTAGTTATTGTAGAGGGAATAGTAACAAAAATAAAATTAATAGAAGCATATGTGGAGTTACACATTAATACATATACTATGTATGTT
The DNA here is from genome assembly GCA_011680675.1 of Gymnobelideus leadbeateri. Taxonomy (NCBI): domain Eukaryota; kingdom Metazoa; phylum Chordata; class Mammalia; order Diprotodontia; family Petauridae; genus Gymnobelideus; species Gymnobelideus leadbeateri. The sequence goes on along the minus strand of WOXC01011051.1, from coordinate 411,241 downwards.
CCTTTAAACATATGTGCATACACACATATATGTGTACTTATCTACATGTGTATATATGTGTATATGCATATGTTTATTATCTAAACATGTGTGTCTGTGTGTATACTCACAATATGTATGGACATACATATATGTATGGATATGTGTATATGTATATACATATGTATATGTGTATATGTGTATATGTATAGGTATATATGTGTATATGTATATATATGTGTGTGTATATGTATGTGTGTATGTATATATGTATATGTGTATATATATGTACACACACATATATGTAGTGTGTGTGCATGTGTGTGTGTGTGAGTGTGTATAATTATTCAGTCTTTTCACTCATAGCTGACAATTTGTGACCACATTTGGGGTTTTCTTGGCAAAGATATTATAATAGTATGCCATTTTCTGTTTCAGCTCATTTTATACATGAGGAACTAAGGCAAACAGGGTTAAATAACTTAGCAAGAGTCACATGGGATGTTCCTCCACTGCACCACCAGGCACTTTCTCTCTCTCTCTCTCTCTCTCTCTCTCTCTCTCTCTCTCTCTCTCTCTCACTGTCTTCCTCTGTCTCACTCTGTGTGTATGTATATATGTTTGTGTGTGTATATATATAGAGATATATATATACACATGATATATGTATATATATGTATGCATAAATATGTGTATATTTATGTAAAGCTAAGCATGAGCAGCTTTCCAGATGATTGCCTCTATGAACAGCTTCAAGGTTCTGATTACATAGTATAGTGAACTCTCTATATATTCAGTAATAAACTAAGACAAAACATTGACAAGAACCAAATTACAGCATTTACAATGTTACAGCATGACAAGTTATCACTAAAGTGGCCACATAGTTTTCACCAAAGTGTTCACTTAGTTTTAAACAAAATATATCATTAAGTAAGTCCTAAGTCAGTTATCATTAAGGAGAAGGCCTCCTTTAAGGACACATAGTACAAAGGTCAAACTTCTCCACCCCTAGGCCAAAATAAATTATAATCTTCTCAGTCAGCACTCAGTATTAAATTAGAGGTCTTTTCATCTTGACTCAAGGCTAACTCTCAGCTTCCATGGTTCCTTTCTCATGGTCCCAGCTCCTGCCCAAATCTATCTGTCACCTGGAATCAAAAGCAGACAGCTCTCAACTCCTTGTCCAATTACTTATCCAGTTCCTATTCCACACTGAGGTCCACTGTCCAGTCTAACTCAAGTCCTTCACAGCTCCTGTTTCTGGGAAGACAAAGCTTAACAGCCAAAACAACATTCATCCACATTGCTGGGACCTTCATCAATTCACCATCTGCTGTGAAATCAACAGAGACCCACAAACAAGGTCCAATAGGTCAACAGAAATTATCAACATAGAAATCAACACAGAGCCATAAACAAGGTCTGAGAACTCAACAAACATTGTCAGTATGGTCTCAGGACCTCCAAAGCCCTCCTTCAGGACTTGTGTAAAAAGACAACTAGAAAACCCTCTTTTGGGACTTCCAGTAAGGTCCCAGGGCTTCTGTACAAAGTACCACAAACAAACATCAACACAGTCAGAACAGGCATGTTTGCTGAGATACCATAAATTTTCTCCTTCTTAACTCTGATACCAAAAGAGATATGCTGCCTTCTCAGTTCTGCTATCTTCTCATGTAATGGACAATTGAGGCAAATACAGGACAGCATAGCCAATTAATATTTTTTGGAGTGTTTTTATTAATTAAGCCGGCCACTGTCTCCCAAAAGGGAAGACAGCCCTGAGCAGTCTGTCCAGCAAGCTTTTATACAATAAAAAGTCAGCAAGGCAACTGTTATTACATAGGGATGTAAACTAAGGGGGGGGGGGGGGCTGCAAGTGAACGGGGCCGTTCTTTGTTTTAGTTACATCCTGATTACAAGGCAGGTGCAGGGGGAGATTTCACAACGGTCATACCTTTATGCTAGGTTTCTGGGGCCCCCTGAGGGGCCTCGTGAGAGGCCTTGTGTAGGAGCTAGCATTATGGGAACTTAAATGCCACTTCACTCAGGTCTGCTCTCTCCAGTCTGGGACTCTCCTTATATATGGTCATTAGCTTCTCCCCTTCCTGTTGCATCAGCAACAGGATTTCACAAGCTCTAGGGTTCACAAATTGTGGGGTTCACAAGTTTTGCTCTTCAACAAATACTTGATGCAATCATGGGCAAGAACTGAAACAAGGTGTCAACTGAATACCTAAAACAAGGTATTAACTAATTTTTGCTTACCATTGCAATATCTACATACACACACTCACACTCTCTCTCTCTCTCTCTCTCTCTCTCTCTCTCTCTCTCTCTCTCTCTCTCTCTCATACAAACACATACACAGATACATACATACAAATACAAAACTTAGTTATTTACACACACAATCATAACCTTGCTTAAGGAATCTTGTAGGGGGGGCGGAGCCAAGATGGTGGAGTAGAAACAGCTCATCCAAGCCACTCTGCCCCCAGATTCCCCCCAAACTATGTAAAAGGGGACTCTGAACAACTTCTGGAGCCCCAGCACCCACAGAACGACACAGAGAAGCTAACCTCCCACTGAGGACAGCCCAGCATCCCTGCAGGAATGACCAGTGCAGCAGTCTGGGAGCCGGCAGCACGCTACGGGCAGAACGCAGGAAGCAGAGCCGAGCGGAACCCAGGTCTGCATCAGCCGAGGTTTTAGCCCCAGGGCACCAGGGCCAACAGCCAGCTGGAGGAACCCCAGAACACCAGCAGCCGTGGCGACTCCAGAATTATCAACATAGACATACCTAGGACAAAGTAAGAGGTTAGTGTCCTATGGACTTTGGGACCTGTATTTGGGGAAATGCGTCGGCTCCCTCCCCTGGGGGCTAGAAGCCACTGAGGAGAAAGTACATTTGGTAGTTTTCAGAGGCAGCTCAGGCTCCCAGCCTGCAATTAATTGTAGGGAGATCCAGCGATCAGTCTTGGGTCGGGGGGGGGGGGGGTAATCGCTCTTGCTTTAACATCCCTGGATCTGGATTGTGATCTAAGGTGGAAGTTGTAGGTGGGTTTACAGCTTGCCAGAAACGTAAGTTGCCCCCCACACGGTCGGGACGAAAATTCCTCTATCTGGCCTTAAAGCCATAGTGTGGCAACAAGCCCAAAAGTCAAATAATTAAGTGGCAACGTGCCAAGGCAAAGGAAACAGAAAAATGCAACCCTAGACTCCTATTTTGGGGGCATAGAGAGGGTAAAGGACTGTGAGGTCAGAAGTCCTGCTCCAAAAGCCCCAGGGGAAAACATGAGCGGGTTGCAGGCCATAGAGGACCTTAAGAAGGACTTTAAAAATGAAATAAGAGAAGTGGAAGAAAAATTGGAAAGAGAAATGAGAAGGATGCAGGAAAAAGTATGAAATGAGGGTCAACAGCCTGACTGAGAAAAGCAACACCTTAAAAAATGGACTGACTCAAATGGTAAAGGAGGCCCAAAAGGGCAACGAGGAGAAGAATGCCTTAAAAAGTCAAACTTGCCAGTTGGAAAAAGAATCTCAAAAGTTCACTGAGGAGATTCATTCCTTCAGAGGTAGACTGGAGCAAATGGAAGCTAATGACTTTATGAGAAATCAAGATGCTGTTAAGCAGATCCAAACAAACAAAAGATTAGAAGGCAATGTGGAATATCTCATGGGAAAAACCACTGACCTGGAAAATAGATCCAGGAGAGACAATTTAAAAATTATTGGACTACCTGAAAGCCATGATCAAAGAAAGAACCTAGAAATCACCCTTCAAGAAATTCTCAAGGAAAACTGCCCTGATGTTTTAGATCCAGAGGGCAAAATAGAGGTTGAAAGAATCCACCAATCACCTCCTGAAAAAGATCCCAAAAAGAAAACTCCCAGGAACATTATAGCCAGGTTCCAGAATCCCCAGATCAAGGAGAAAATACTACAAGCAGCCAGGAAGAAACAATTTCAATATTGTGGAAACACAATCAGAATAGCCTAGGACCTGGCAGCTTCTACACTGAGGGATCGAAGGGCATGGAATATGATATTCCAGAGGGCAAAAGAACTGGGAATGAACCCAAGGGTCACCTACCCAGCAAAACTGAGTATTTTGTTTCAGGGAAAATATGGTCATTCAGTGGAATAGAGGACTTTCAAGCATTCTTGAGGAAAAAAAACAGAATTGAATAGAAAATTTGACATCCAGACACAAGAAGGAAGAGATGCCTGAGAAGGTAATCAGGGAAAAGAAATCAAAAGGAACTTATCAATGTTGAACTATTTACACTCCTATATGGAAAAACAATAACTGTGAGTGATGATATCTTTCTCACTATGAAAATAATGCAAGAAGGTTGTGTGGTCATATGAATACATATGTGAATGTGTGTGTATATGGATAGAGGGCATAGGTTGAATTTGTTGGGAAGGGAGAATACTCAAGGGATGAAATTATGAGGTGAGAGAGGAAAGTGGCAAGAGGAGATGGGGAAAGACAGGGTAGGGTAAACTATCTCATGTAGAAGAAGCAAGGGGAAGTGTTTGCAAGGGAGGGGGAGAATAGGAAGGGAAAAAGAAAGGGCAAATCCACATTCTCATTGAATTTGGTTCAGGGAGAGAATGACATACATACTAAATGGGATATCTCAACCTGCAGCAGAACAGGGGGAAGGGGGATGAGAGGAGGGATGATTGATGGGGGGGGCATCCTTGGGGGGAGGGGAGGTTAGAAGTACCCACTATAGAAGAGGGACAGGATCATGTAGGGAATGGACCAGGTGGGGGTGGGATGAGTGGGAGGGAATTATAAGCAGCCTTGTACAATATATCTACTATGATAATGTTTTGCATAGCTAGACATGTACAACATATACTGAATTACCTATCTCCCCAGAGGGAATGGGTGACAAGGGAGGAAGGAAATGGATCTGAAATTCGAGGTCTTAAGATTAAATGTTTCAAATATATATAAATACTATTATTAATACTCTTTTGCTTGTAATAGGGAGATAAGATGTGCAGGCATTGGGACACAAAGATTCGCCTTCCTCTAATGGAAAAGTCGATGGGGGTATGGGAGAAGGTATGGGAGAGAGCAGATTGGAGGAAGTGATATCTTGTGGGACTGCTATTCTGGGAGGTTGGGTAGGGGAATAACGGGGGGTGATTGTAACTCAAAATCTGGCAGAAATGAATGATGTAAAACAGAAGTTAATAAAGCATTTGTTTAAAAATAATAAAAAAAAGAAATCTTGTAGGAACGTCTACGTGTGTTGCTAGAAATACTTTCCCAGGGATATCCAGAAAAAAATTGAAGACCAAGAAGACTTGGTCCTCAGTCAAGAGCAGGAGAGGCACAACAGTGCCTCAGAGTAAAATTATAGAAAGTTTCAACAACTTTAGTGACAGATTATCTAGACCTTATCTAGACTGAACTTTTATCTTCATGATTTCTATTTCTTTTGTGGGTCAGTTTTAGTTGGGGCATGTAGCCAGCTAGCTAGCTAGATGTGTGTATATGTATATGTTTGTGTGTGTGTGTATATATATATATATATATATATATATATATATATATATTATATTATATATACACACATATACTTATACTCACATATGTATGTATACATATATGTTTATATATGTGTATGTATATAAACATATTTAGCTATATTTCAATATAATCGAATATTCTGTCTTAGACATTTAAAAAGTATGCTGAGAAGGAATCCATAAGCTTCATCAGAGTTCATGACAAAAATGATAAGAAATTTTGAATTAAAGAATGATGAAAGAAAGAGAGAGAGAGAGAGAGAGCGAGAGAGAGAGAGAGAGAGAGAAAAGAAGAAGAAGAAGAAGAAGAAGAAGAAGAAGAAGAAGAAGAAGAAGAAGAAGAGGAAGAAGAAGAAGGAGAAGGAGAAGGAGAAGGAGAAGGAGAAGAAGAAGAAGAAGAAGAAGAAGAAGGAAGGAAGGAATTGTCTAGGTAGATTTACCAATTTTGATGGCCACTAGAAATTTTTTGTTCGCTTTTGTTATATTAGACAAAAGTAAAATTATAATACCCAAAAGGGAGAGCAGTGATCAAAGCAGACGTATTTATTGCTAAAAGCCTTTAGCTAAGGAAGACTCTAAAGGTTTTGACCGTATTAATCAAAACAAAATGTGACAAGTCTTCACAGAGAACAAAGTACCAGATCATCTTACTTGTCTCCTGGGGAACCTTTATGAGTGTACAAGAAGCAACAGGTACAACTGAATATGGAACAATAAATTGGGTTAAGAGTGGAAAAAGAGGTACGATTCAGCTGTATGTCACCTTATTTATTTAACTTATATGGAGAGTACATCATGTAAAATTCTAGACTTTATGAGTTAAAAGCCAGAACTATGGTTGCTGGGAGAAATATCAACAATCTCAGATATGCAGATGATTCTACTCTGATGGCAGAAAGTGAAGAATTAAGAATACTCTTGATGAGGATAGAAGAGGAGGGTGTAAAGTTTAATTTAAAAAAATAAAAGCAGGGGCAACTTGGTGGTGCAGTGAGTAGAGTGCCAGCCCTGGAGTCAGAAGGACCTAAGTTCAGATCTGGCCTCAGACACTTAACACACACACACAAACAACAACAACAACAACAAAAACCTAGCCACGTGACCTTGGGCAAGTTACTTAACCCCAATTGCCCTCCAAAAAAAAAATTGGGGTGGCTAGGTGGTGCAGTGAGTAAGAGTGCCGGCCTCGGAGTTGGGATGACCCGAGATCAAATCCGGCATCAGAAAATGATGACTAGCCAATAACCTTGAGCAAGTTACTTAACCCCAATTGCTTACAAAAAATAAAAGCAAACAAACAAAAACCTTAAGATCATGTCAACTGCTCCCATCACTTCCTGGAAAATACAGGGAGAATAAATGGAAGCATTGTCAGGCCTTATATTCTTGGGCTCAGAGATCACTGCAGATGGCAACAACAATAATGAAATTTAAAAGAAAAATATTGCTTCTTGGAGGGAAAGCAATGACAAATGTGAACAGTTTACTACATGTGATGCAGAAGCATAAATTTGCCAACAAAGGTCAATGTAGTTAAATCTATTGTTTTTCCAGTAATAATGTATGGCTATGAGATGAGCTATAAGGAAGTCTAAACACTGCATAATTAATGCGTTAGAACTATCATGCTAGAGAAGACTTTTGAGAGTCCTTTGGACAGCAAGGAGATCAATTCAGTCAATACTTAAAGAGATTAATTCAGAATATCCTTTGGAAAGTCAAATACTGAAGCTTAAATACTTTGACCATATAATAAGAAAACAGGACTCATTAGAAAGGACCGTGATCTTGGGAAAGATTGAAGGCAAAAGGAGAAGAGGATAGCAGAGGATGAGCACAGATAGCATCATGGAAGCAATGAATATAAACTTGGACAGATTTTAGCAGATAGTGGAGGATAAAAGGACCTGACATACTATGGTCTCAGTTATGAAAAGTAGAACGAGAGAAAAATTGAACAACAGCATTAAAAGAAAAGATAAAACACTTCTTTCATCCTCTGTCTCCTCACTCCCTGATTAGAAATAAAGAAAAAAAAAGAAGCTGTGATATGGTTCAGATCAAGATAAGTGATTTGAACAGTTTCCTTTAGGTAGAAGGAGGAGGAAGCGGAAGTCCAGGCTTCTCTGGAAGTTTGATTTCTCCCCAACCCCCTATCAACTCCTAGCATATTCTAACTCATTCAATTTACAGCTTCGTTTCCCATGTCATCAGAAACATGACACTGACTTCTTTCCCCCACTGCTTGTGGCTCAGCCAAGATGGATTTGCTACAACCTCCTTCTTCCTTAATGGCAAGTTGCCTCTTGATCAAGGTATGTTCAGTTTCCATGGTTAGTTCCTGACATCCTCACACCAGGGATCACCATACTGACAAGCTAAGGGAAGTTAAATATTCATACAGTATTTAAAGTCTTAGTTTTATATCTGTAATGTTATCTAGCTTAGATAGTATCTGATTCCCTAAATTTTAAAATGTAATTTTAATTTAATCAATTTCATGTTTTTCTATCACCATAAATTCTGAATTTATACCTCCATAGGTAATGAGTCCTTGTAACAAGGATATAAAACAAGAGATAAAAAATCAGTGAAAAATCCAGACATCATTTGTCTACAAGACCTTAAGCAATAGTCCACATCCCTTATTCCCTGGCCTCTTCAAATAGAAGGAAGAGGTGCCTTTTTTCAATTAATTTGTTGATATGAGCTTGGTATTATGATTATATAGTATTCAGATTACTCTCATTCTTTCTGTTCTTCCATTTATATTCCAGACTCCCTATTTTACACATCAGGAAAGCCCAGAGAGTCTTATGTTTTAACTATACATGCACAACTAATAAATATTTTTAAAATTAATTTATTAGTTTAGTTTCAGCTAACGAGATTCAATTCCATAGTTCCTTGATTTTCAAATTTCCTTTACTTCCCTCCTTCCACCCCCCACGACAGCATATAGTCCAGTATAGGATCTGCAACAACTAATAAATATTAGAGCTAAGATTAGATGGCCTCCTCCATTAGATCTGCTTTCTTCTCATTCTTCTCTCACCTTTCCCTACATTTCTTTATTTTTCTCTCATCCTCCCTCAAATACACATATACACATGTACTTTAATTCTCTGAACAACTATTATTTCCATGTGCATTTTTTCTGGCTCTCCTCTTTCCTCTCTCTTTATCATCTGTATTTTACTTTCTAGGAAGGAAGGAAGGAAGGATGGAATGAAAGAAGGCAGGAACTGAGGAAGGAAATTGAAAACCTTGTTCTTATACTGTTTCAATTTAGTAATGAACTCAGATCATTAATTTTTTATGAGATAATGCTGATCTGTTGGGTTGAGTTTCACAATAAACAGAACAATTTCCCAAGTCACACAATACAGCCTCTCACAGCATGGGCTGCAGTCGCTAGGGAGTGTGCTTAATAGTCTATTGATGTAAGATTGGAGAGTAATAGATGTTTTTCTGTTGTACCGAGATATTTGATTAGGGAGTCAAAGTTTTCTCTTTCATATCTGCTATGTTGCTCCTTATGGAAACAGGGTATTCTGACTAGGAATAGTAAAATAGGGATTTTATTTCAGGTTCCACAACCATCTCTCTGTGCCTGAATGAAGGATTTCACCTTAGTCCTTTCATTTAAACAATTTGACAGATAATAACTATGTTCCATCTCAGAGGGATCCTGCTGTAAGAGCAAATGAGTTACTAATATGTACAACCAGTTGTGAGTGACTGAGGGAGAAGTCATAGCTGACACATATATATATATATATAAAATATATATAATATATTTATAATACATTATATATAATATATATTATATATAATATATGTATATTATATATCATATAGTACATAATATATTATGTATTATATAGTACATAAACTAATAACCACTTCAATATATATATTGCTTTAAAGTTTGTAAGGTGCTTTGCAAAAAAAAAAAAAAAAACTCATTGATTTTAATTGAATCATGCTTGAAATGCAACCGTGACGATGAAATATGGCTCCCTACATAACAGTAATATTGGCAATGATTTCATCTTAAAACTAAACCTTCAAAAGATAAAGGTCAAAATGAGTCAATTGATTTAAATTGCAACCTATGTATATATGTTCTATCCCTTATTAGAATATAAGCTTCTTGAGGGTTGGGGCTCTTCTGCAATTGTATTCACATCTCTAGCACCCAGATGTATGCCTGATATCTAGGAAGTTTTTAATAAAGGCTTCCTTACTCAATGGATGGATTTAAAGGTTACACTCGATCTTCACTATTTGATTAATATGTCATTATAGACAAAAGTTTTTTCCTATTGGTTTTCAAATGTTTGACAGCTAACTAGAGATTACAAGTAGTTTTGCAAAATTCCATTTAAAGTCAACCATTTCATTTATATCAAAATATCCCTATGTGACAGACTGACCTATTAATTTGATGGGATATTCTGAAAAGAATGGATTTTGGAATCAGAGTCAAAAAAAGATCAATTAAAAACTCTGCTGCATTTTACCTCAGTAACCTTGGACAAATCACTTTATTTTTCTGGGTCTTAATGTCCTTACCTATAAAATTGACTGGTTTTTAATGTATAAATGGTATAGTACTTAAACGAATAACCACTTCATTTTAAAGAAACAGCTTTCTCAGATGTAAAATTAAGTAACTTGTTAAATTATTTGTATCAGTGGCAACTGATATTGGTTAACAGTCTCAAATTCACTGAACTTACATAACCATATTTTTATATAATCATTCCTTTAATGATTCCATAGCTTTCCTCAGTTGTTTCTCTCTTTAGGAAACATCTCAAGCTGATTTTTTTTTCCAAAGAGAATGCCTTTCTTCAGTTTACATTCATTGAAGAGTATCTCTAATTGGTTGTCTAACATTATAATGTGGTGTTGTACTACCATTGTAGCCAAAGTTGTTAAACCTTTGTCAAATTAATTGGAAGTTTCTTGTTACAAGAGTAATATACTTAAATGTTGGGTAATTTTTGTTCTGAGTTAAGATGAAGGAAGTTGTATGACGTTAACCTGCTTGGTTGTTTGTAGGTACATGGCTTAATCTGGTATATTGTTACCTCTCCAGGGGCAAAAAAAAAAAAAAAAAAAAAAAAAAGTTTTCATGATAACCATTCCACAATAATGGCTTATCAAAAAAGTAGCATTCAAAACTTTTATTCTGAAATAACTACATTTTCCCAAGCTACAGCATCAATGTATTATTTTTTTTATTTATGGCAGTTATTTATAAAAGCATCTATAAATGCCTAACATGGTCAATTGCATAAGAGGGAAATTTTATTCACATGAAATTATAGTTTTAAACAATGATTTTATTTTATTTCAGTGACTAATGAAATCATTTTAGCAAAAAAAATGCATGTACGTACAGAAAAGAATTTATAGATCATAATATAAAATAGAGTAAATTAGCATTGAATTTTTATTTAAATATATAATTTAAAGCATTAAAAATGAAATCTTCTTAGCAGTTTAAAAACAACATTTCCTGCAAAGATAGAGAAAAAAGAAAAAATGACAGAAAAATTAGAAAAAGTAACTTCATCACCCATTTTAAAATCATGTTCCTTTTAAACAGAGGCTTAGGAAAGCTGCTAATCTTGGCTGGTTTTGCTGAAGAGGAACAATAAAGAAATTCTAAGCACATTTTTTATTATACATATTTAACTTTAGTAATCTTGATTAAATAGAAATTTTAATAGACATTCATAATATTATGGAAATATTCACTAGGTAAAATATGTTCATTTGAGAAATGCCAAATTGTGTTAATTAATAATTCATACATTACATTTTGTCTTATGATAATGAGAGATTGTATAGTATGGTGAGTAGAAGACCAGTGGTGCAACTGGGCAGAGTTGAATTCAAGGCATATTCCTCACAGTCATTTATCAAGTCATTTAAAATATCCTAGCAATTCTCTAAGGCTTATATAAAATCAAGAAATAACAACAACAACCACAACAATAATGAGCTGTTGCTCTGTATCAGCAGAGGGAATTTACAGTTAATGGGTTTCCCCTCTTACTTACGAGTTCAAAAACATATATAAATATGGAGATAGACAAACAGATAAATGATAGTTTTGTTATGGACATACCATTGCAAAAGAAGCTAGCACAAACCTAAAATATCAGGGAAGAAAAATGTTTTGGAATTCAAATATTAAATATTTTAATGTTCCCTTATGAAATATTATTTAAATATTATTTTCATGTTATCTACTGTATTAAAATATTTGGCATTGGCAGAGCCAAGATGGTGGAGAAGAAACAGCATTTCCAATGTGCTCTGCCCCACACAAATTTCAAATAATGTGAAAGGGGACTCCAAACAACTTCTGGAGCCAAAGCACCCACAAAACCGCACAGAGAAGGTAACCTCCTGCTGAGAACAGCCCAGCAGCCCTGCAGGAAGCAGCCAGCCCAGTGCTCTGAGAGCAGGCAGCACAGCACACTGGGAACAGACAGTGCAGTGTGCAGAGCCGAGTCCAGGTCCGCGGTTTTAGCCCCAAGGTGGCCAGGTCTTCAGCTGGCTGGATAGACCCCAGAACACCAGCAATTGTGGAGATTCCAGAATTATCAGCACAGATATGCCTAGGACAAAGTGAGAGGTTAGTGCCCTATGGACTTTGGGACCAGTATTTGGGGAACACATGGTTTCCTCCCCTGGGGGGGAAAAGCTGCTGAAGAAACGCAGCACAGAAGCCGTTTTGCAGTGTCAGTCGTGGCTCTAGCTCCTGGTCTGCGAACTGTAGGGAGATCCAGCAATCAGTCTGGAGGTTAAACTGGCAGAAGTTGTGAAGACCCCACATTTGGGTGGAAGCTCCCCTGTCTGGTGGTAGAGTCCTACTGTGGCAACAAGCCCCCAAAATTAAGTAATTAAGTGGCAACATGCCTAGGCAAATGAAACAAAATAAACAGAAAAGTTCAACATTGGACTCCTATTTTAGAGGCAAAGAGGCTCAAAGCATGGAGGAGGACTGTGAGGTCAGAACTCCTGCACCAAAAGCCCCAAATGAAAATACAAGCTGGCTACAGGCCATAGAGGACCTTAAGAAGCAGATAAGAGAAGTGGGGGGAAATTTGGGAAGAGAAATGAAAAAGATGCAAGAAAAGTATAAAATGACAGTCAACAGCATGACTGAGGAAAATAACACCTTAAAAAAATAGACTAACTCAAATGGCAAAAGAGGCTCAGAAAGGCAATGAGGAGAAGAATGCCTTAAAAAGTCGAATTTGCCAAATGGAAAAAGAATCTCAAAAGCTCACTAAGGAGATTCATTCCTTCAGAGTTAGACTGGAGGAAATGGAAGCTAGTGACTTTAACGAGAAATCAAAATACTATTAAACAGATCCAAACAAATGAAAGAAGAGAAGGCAATGTGAAATATCTCATGGGAAAAACCATTGACCTGGATAATAGATCCAGGAGAGATAATTAAAAAATTATTGGACTACCTGAAAGCCATGATCAAAGAAAGAACCTAGAAATCATCCTTAAAGAAATTCTCAAGGAAAATTGCCCTGATGTTTTAGACCCAGTGGGGGAAATAGAGGTTGAAAGAATCTACCAATCGCTTCCTGAAAATGATCCCAAAAAGAAAACTCCTAGGAATATTATAGCCAGGCTCCAGAACTCCCAGATCAAGGAGAAAATACTACAAGCAGCCAGGAAGAAATGATTTCAATAATGTGGAAACACAATCAGAATAGCCCAGGACCTGGCATCTTCTACACTGAGGGATCGGAGAGCACGGAATATGATATTCCAGAGGGCAAAAGAGCTGGGATTGAAGCCAAGGGTCACCTACCAAGCAAAACTGAGTATCTTGTTTCAGGGGAAAATATGGTCATTCAGTGGAATAGAGGACTTTCAAGCATTCTTGAGGAAAAAACCAGAGTTGAATAGAAAACTTGACATTCAGACACAAGAAGAAAGAGATGCTTGAGAAGGTAATCAAGGAAAAGAAATCAAAAGGAACTTATCGAAGTTGGACTATTTACATTCCTACATGGAAAAACAATCACTATATTTGGTGAAACCTCTCTCATTATGAAAATAATTGAAGAAGGGTACATGGCATATGTTCATAGGTATATACAGATAGAGGGCACAGGCTGAATTTGATGGGAAGGGATGGTTCTTTTTTTTTTGGAGGGCAATTGGGGTTGGGTGACTTGCCTGGCATCACTCTTCTGGGTTTTTGTTTGTGTGTTGGGTGTATGGTGCCTGTTCCAAGCTTGGGTCCTTCTTACTCCAGGCCCAGCACTCTGCTCGCTGAGCCAGCTAGCTGCCCCAAGGAAGGGATGATTCTTTTTTTTTTTTTAAACAAACGCTTTATTAACTTCTGTTTTACATCATTCATTTCCGCCAGATTTTGAGTTACAATCATTTTCCCCCAATTATTCCCCTACCCAACCTCCCTGAATAGCAGTCCCACAAGATATCTCTTCCTCCAATCTGCTCTCTCCCATACCTTCTCCCATACCCCCATCGACTTTTCCATTAGAGGAAGATGAATCTTTGTGTCCCAATGCCTGCACATCTTATCTCCCATTTATAGGCAAAAGAGTATTAATAATAGTATTTATATATATATACATATATATATATTTGAAACATTTAATGTTACAACCTCGAATTTCAGATCCATTTCCTTCATCCCTTGTCACCCATTCCTTCTTGGGAAATAAGTAATTCAGTATATGTTGTACATATGTTGTACATATGTTGTACATGTCTAGCTATGCAAAACATTATCATGGTAGATATATTGTACAAGGCTGCTTATAATTCCCTCCCACTCATCCCACCCCCCACCTGGTCTATTCCCTACATGATCCTGTCCCTCTTCTATAGTGGGTACTTTCAACCTCCCCTCACCCCAAGGATGCCCTCCCACCCATCATCCCTCCTCTCATCCCCCTTCCCCCTATCCTGCTGCAGGTTGAGATATCCCATTTAGTATGTATGTCATTTTCTCCCTCAACCAAATTCAATGTGAATGTGGTTTTGCCTTTTTAGCCTTCCTTATTCTCTCCCTCCTTTGCAACCACTTCCCCTACATGAGATAGTTTACCCTACCATGTCTCTCCCCATCTGCTCTTGCCACTTTCCTCTCTCACCTCATAATTTCATCCCTTGAGTATTCTCCCTTCCAAACAAATTCAAACTATGCCCTCTATCCATATATAACTGTAACCATATACACACACATTCACATATGTATTCATATGACCACACAACCTTCTTCCATTATTTTCATAGTGAGAAAGATATCATCAGTCACAGATACTGCTTTTCTATATAGGAATGTAAATAGTTCAACTTTGATAAGTTCCTTTTAATTTCTTTTCCCTGATTACCTTCTCAGGCCTCTCTTACTTCTTGCGTCTGGATGTCAAATTTTCTATTCAACTCTGGTTTTTTCCTCAAGAATGCTTGAAAGTCCTCTATTCCACTGAATGACTATATTTTCCCCTGAAACAAAATACTCAGTTTTGCTGGGTAGGTGACCCTTGGGTTCATTCCCAGTTCTTTTGCCCTCTGGAATATCATATTCCATGCCCTTTTCCTCCACTTCTCTTATTTGATTTTTAAAGTCCTTCTTAAGGTCCTCTATGGCCTGCAACCCACTCATGTTTTCCCCTGGGGCTTTTGGAGCAGGACTTTTGACCTCACAGTCCTTTTTCCGCTCTATGCCCCCAAAATAGGAGTCTAGGGTTGCATTTTTCTGTTTCCTTTGCCTTGGCATGTTGCCACTTAATTGCTTGACTTTTGGGCTTGTTGCCACACTATGGCTTTAAGGCCAGCTAGAGGAATTTTCGTCCCGAACGTGTGGGGGGCAACTTCCGTTTCTGGTAAGCTGTAAACCCACCCACAACTTCCATCCTAGGTCACAATCCAGATCCAGGGAGGTTAAAGCAAGAGCGATTACCCCCCAAGACTGTTCGCTGGATCTCCCCACGATTTGTAGGCTGGGAGCTGGAAATGCCTATGAAAACTACGAAATGGCGTGTCTCCTCAGCGGCTTCTAGCCCCCAGGGGAGGGAGCTGATGCATTCCCCAAATATAGGTCCCAAAGTTCATAGGACACTAACCTCTTACTTTGTCCTAGGCAGTCTATGTTGATAATTCTGGAGTTTCCACGGCTCCTGGTGTTCTGGGGTTCCTCCAGCCAGCTGTTGGCCTTGCCGCCCTGGGGATAAAACCTCGGCTCACGCGGACCTTGGTTCAGCTCTGCTGGGCTCCTTCGCTCTGCACTCTGCGCGTTGCCGGCTCCCAGACCGCTGCGCTAGTCCTTCCTGCAGGGCTACTGGGCTGTCCTCGGCGGGAGGTTAGCTTCTCTGTGTTGTTCTGTGGGTGGTGGGGCTCCAGAAGTTGTTCAGAGTCCTTTTTTACATAGTTTGTGGGGAATCGGGGGGCAGAGAGGCTTGGACGAGCTGTTTCTACTCCGCCATCTTGGCTCTGCCCCCGGGAAGGGATGATTCTTAAGGGGTGAAGTCAAGAGGTGAGAGAGGAAAGTGGCAAGAGGAGATGGAGAGAGACAGGGTAGGGTTAACTGTCTCATGTACAAGAGGCAAGGGGAAGTAGTTGCAGAAGAGGGGAAGAACAGGAAGGCAAAAAGGCAAAAGCATATTGTCATTGAAGTTGGCTCAAGGAGAGAATCACATACATACTAAATGGGATATCTTACCCTCACTCACTCTCTTGAGTAGGGGAAAGGAGGATGAGAGGCAGGATGATGGAGGGGAGGGCATTCTGGGGGGGAGGGAGATTGGAAGTACCCACTATCAAAGAGGGACAGGATCAAAGTAGGGAATGGACCAGGTGGGAGGTGAGACAGGTGGCAGGGAAATATAAGCAGTCTTTTACAATATATCTACTATGGTAATGTTTTGCATAGCTATATATGTACAACACATACTGAATTGCTTATCTTCTCAGAGGGAGTGGGTGACAAGGGAGGAAGGGAATGGATCTGAAAATCGAAGTTTTAAAATTAAGTGTTTCATAAGATGTCCAGGCATTGGGGCCCAGAGCATCTTGCCCTATTGCAAAGTCAAGGGGGGATGGGAGAAGATAGGGAGAAAGCAGATTGGATGAGGGGATATCTAGTGGGACTGCTATTCTGGGGTGGTGGGTAGGGAAAAATGAGGGAAAAATGTGACTCATAATCTAGTGGGAATGAATGATGTAAACCAGAAGTTAATAATGCATTTGTTTAATTAAAAAAAATAAAGTAATACCAGAAAGTAACAAAAAAAAATCTTTGGCATGACAAGATACACAATTCTAAATTTAAAAACTTTAACCATGATTGTATTGTTAGCTCTTTTAAGTAAAAGTAAAATGAGCATGTAGGTAGTGAATAAAGAAGAAGCAACATAATTTCACTGAGTAAAGACAAAAGAAATATAAAATGATTCACTTGAGAGGCACTGAGTTATTATTTAATTTCTCTAGTCAGAAACAAACAATTAAAAAACAAACAATCATTCAAAATTTAATTTATTTTCTGCATCTCTTTGATCAGTAGGCAAGTTAAGGTATATACAGTACTAGCGAGAAATTTTCCATTTTCAGTTTTCACTTCAGTATCTACCAACATGAGTCCCTGGAGATCTCAGTGAATAATTGAATTCTTTCTCTAAAAAGGAAAAATGTCAACAGACATTTCCTCCTTGAACAAGAAAAATAGAATGTCGCCTTCTGTCACACTTTTACTTGTAGGGAACAATTCCATATCCATTCCTGCTTATCTCTATTACATATTCCACAGTTAAATTCAACAGCTACTAATATTTTACATAGCCAATCAATAAGTTTTCAAATGAAATTTCTACAACATGTAAATATTGAAAATAGCATATTTTATTTCAAATGGGTAAAGCATATAATAGTCACATAATTTTAAAACAATATGTATTTTTTTAGTTCTTTCTCCAAAGTACCTAAAATCTGTTGGAATATACAGTGGAAACATGGACATTACCCTGTTTTTCCCAATCAGGATACATCAGTTTATTGTGTGTATGTGAGTGTGTGTGTGTGTGATGGGAAAATAGATGTAGTTATGGCTAAGCTATAGTATATTACCATTAATGTCTTAAATATAAGAAGACTGTAGGCTATAATCCATGAGATATACATTAAGAATGAAAAAAATTTCTAATATTAGGTAAACACCCTAAGAAGGGTTCATGGGAAACAAAAAAACACACAGTGACAAGGATTGCACAGGATGGAAAGATACAGTGAGTTGAATTTAGTTCCCTCATAAGGAGTACCTGAATCAGGGTGATCATTGATTTAAGGAAGTACTGCATAGGTAGACTGTGCCTTAGCTTTCTGACTTTCTAGTCTAATGGGGTGGGTGTGTAGGAAAGATATTCCCATATGGCCAGGGAAATCTACTTCTAGAAAGACATAATGACATACAATGGAAGTGCCCCACCATTTGATTTGGAGCATGTGCAGACATTTTTAACTGGATCTAGTTGTCAAACCTCATAATTTAGAGAGGATGGTCATATACCTGGAACTGGGATTCATTCAAAACGCCAAATGGCCAAAGTGAGGCCTGACCTCATTTATACCTTTATATTTTCCAGTGAAAAGGAAATAAATATTGAAAGCTCAGGACAGGAAAGAGATCTCAGGTAATTATCTCCTGATAGTGTCTCTTTTAGGTATCACGTATATAATGCTTTAAAGTTTAAATACAGTTTCTCACTTGATTCTCACTTTGACAAGAAGGTAGGTTCTATTGATACACCTAATTTGCAGATAAGAAAAATTAGTCAGGAAGTTGTACACCTAGTTAGGAAGTTTCAGATGCTATATTAAAATTCACAATGTAGGGGTGGCTAGGTGGCATAGTGAGTAAGAGCACCGGCCTCGGAGTTGGGATGACCCGAGATCGAAACCGGCCTCAGAAAATGAGCACCCACACATAAATAATGACTAGCCGTGTAACCTTGAGCAAGTTACTTAACCCCAATTGCTTTAAAAAAAAATTCACAATATAGCCCATGAGCCCATGGCCCTATGGTTGATTTTGTCTCTGTTTTGCATATTCTTTCCTACTTAGAAGTGAAAGAGACTGGGGATATTTGTGCATTTATATGATTTGAATGGTCAATATATCAAGCCGTCAGAAATCTAGGAACCTAAGTCTATGAGAGATTTTGTGGCTAGCCCAGATAGCATGAGATATAGTTTGACTCAATACAGATCAAAAGCATAGAAAAGTAAATTTAATCTGCTGTGGCAAATACTTTGTACAAAACTTCTTTTCTTTAGACATTGAACTTTTTAAACTGGGGCCTTTCCCAGGTCTCAGTTTGTCTGAGGCAATACCCATTCAGTGGTAGATTAGATAAGAATTAAAGCAAAAGATGGCCGAGTAATCCTCCACAAAAGAATCCATCTGGGGGATTGAGCCAAGATGGCGGAGTAGAAACAGCTCTCTTCCCCTAGATTACCTCCAAACTATGTAAAAGGGGATTCTGAACAACTTCTGGAGCCCCAGCACCCAAAGAATGACACAGAGAAGCTAACCTCTCGCTGAGGACAGCCGAGGAGCCCTGCAGGAAGGGCCAGCGCAGCTCTCTGGGAGCCAGCAGCACAGAACTGAGAGCCGAGCCCAGGTCCGAGTGAGCCGAGGTTTTAGCCCCAGGGCAGCCAGGCCAGAAGCCAGCTGGAGCGACCCAGAACAGCAGCAGCTGTGGCGATTCCAGAATTGTCAACACGGAATTTGCCTAGGACAAAGTGAGAGGTTAGTGCCCTATAGAATTTAGGACCAGTATTTGGGGAACTCGTTGGCTTCTTCCGCTGGGGGCTAGAAGCCGCTGAGGAGACACAACATTTTGTAGTTTTTCAGTGGCAGCTCCAGGTCCTGGCCTGCGAATTGTAGGGAGATCCAGTGATCAGTCTTGGGGGGTAATCGCTCTTGCTTTAACCTCCCTGGATCTGGATTGTGGTCTGGTGGTGAGGTCGTGGGGTGGATATCCAGCTTGCCAGAAACGGAAGTTGTCCCCCAATTCCTTCGGGACGAAGCTCTCCCGTCTGGTGGCAGAGTCGTACTGTGGCAACAAGCCAAAAAGTCATGTAATTAAGTGGCAACATGCAAAGGCAAAGGAAACAAATTAAACAGAAAAATGCAACATTAGACTCCTATTTTGGGGACAAAGAGGATCGAAGCATGGAACAGTCAGATGACTGTGAGGTCAGAAATCCTGCTCCAAAAGCCACAAAGGAAAATATGAGCAGGTTACAGGCCATAGAGGACCGTAAGAAGGACTTTAAAAATCAAATAAGAGAAGTGGAGGAAAAATTGGAAAGAGAAATGAGAAGGATGCAGGAAAAGTATAAAATGAAAGTCAACAGCCTGACTGAGGAAAACACCTTAAAAACAGACTAACTCAAATGGCAAAGGAGGCCCAAAAGGGCAATGAGGAGAAGAATGCCTTAAAAAGCCTAATTTGCCAGATGGAAAAATAATCTCAAAAGCTCACTGAGGAGATTCATTCCTTCAGAGGTAGACTGGAACAAATGGAAGCTAGTGACTTTATGAGAATTCAAGATGCTGTTGAGCAGATCCTAACAAATGAAAGAATAGAAGGCAATGTGAAATACCTCATGGGAAAAACCACTGACCTGGAAAATGGATCCAGGAAAGCTAATTTAAAAATTATTGGACTAGCTCTCTTTCCCGTCTCTCAAGATGGCAGACCAAAAGCCACCCAAGGAAAAGAAGGTCAAACAGGAAAAAAAAGAGAAAAAAAGGAAGATGTAGCTGAAAAGGCCAAAAAGTCTCGAAAGCATTGCATTCGGAACCCCATCCTGGCCCGAGGGATCGGTAGATACTCCAGGTCTGCCATGTATTCCCAGAGAGCCATGTACAAGCGGAAATATGCTGCCCCCAAAACCCGGAATGAAAGGAAGAAGAAAGACAAAGTGCCTGCTACTATCTCAAAGCCTGTTGGTGGTGATAAGAATGGAAGAACTCGAGTGGTAAAGATTCGCAAAATGCCTAGGTATTACCCTACTGAGGATGTGCCTAGAAAGCTGCTAAGTCATGGCAAAAAGCCCTTTAGCCAGCATGTGAGGAGACTTCGAGCTAGCATCAAGCCAGGTACAGTTCTGCTCATGCTCACTGGCCGCCACAGAGGCAGGCGCGTGGTTTTCCTAAAGCAACTGGCTAGTGGCTTGCTACTGATGACTGGACCTCTGACCATCAACCGTGTTCCTCTGAGAAGGACCCATCAGAAATTTGTCATTGCCACTTCTACCCGAGTTAACCTTTCAGGTGTGAAAATTCCAAATCATCTTACTGATGCTTACTTCAAGAAGAAGAGGCTCCATAAACCTAGACACCAAGAAGGAGAGATTTTTGACACAGAAAAAGAGAAATACGAGATTACAGAGCAGTGAAAGGCTGATCAGAAAACAGTAGACTCTCAGATCCTACCCCAAATCAAGAAAATTCCTCAGCTCCGTGGCTACCTGCGTTCTGTCTTCTCTCTCTCCAATGGAGTTTATCCTCACAAACTGGTGTTTTAAATGCCTCGCAGAGAACACTTATTAAAATATCTGCAATAGTTAAAAAAAATTATTGGACTACCTGAAAGCCATGATCAAAGAAAGAACCTATAACTCACCCTTCAAGAAATTCTCAAGGAAAATTGCCCTGATGTTTTAGACCCAGAGGGCAAAATAGAGGTTGAAAGAATCCACAGATCACCTCCTGAAAAAGATCCCAAAAAGAAAACTCCCAGCAATATTGTAGCCAGGTTCCAGAATCCCCAGATGAAGGAGAAAATACTACAAGCAGCCAGGAAGAAACAATTTCAATATTGTGGAAAAACAATCAGAATAGCATAGGTCCTGGCATCTTCTACACTGAGGGATTGAAGGGCATGGAATATGATATTCCAGAGGGCAAAAGAGCTGGGAATGAACCCAAGGGTCACCTACCCAGCAAAACTGAGTATTTTGTTTCAGGGGAAAATATGGTCATTCAGTGGAATAGAGGGCTTTCAAGCATTTTTGAGGAAAAAACCAGAGTTGAATAGAAAATTTGACATCCAGACACAACAAGCAAGAGATGCCTGAGAAGGTAATCAAGGAAAAGAAATCAAAAGGAACTTATCAAAGTTGGACTATTTATATTCCTACATGGAAAAACAATAACTGTGATTGATGAAACCTTTCTTAGTATGAAAATAATGGAAGAAGGGTGTATGGTCACATGAATACATATGTTTACAGTTATACATGGATAGAGGGCATATGTTGAATTTTTTGGGAAGGGATGATACTTAAGGGGGGAAATTATGAGGTGAGAGAGGAAAATGGCAAGAGGAGATGGGCAGAGACAGGGTTGGGTAAACTATCTCATGTAGAAGAAGCAAGGGGAAGTGGCTGCAGGGGAGGGGAAGAATAGGAAGTCAAAAAGGCAAAACCACATTCTCATTGGATTTGGTTCAGGGAGAGAATGACATACATACTAAATGGGATATCTCAACCTGCAGCAGAATAGGGGGAAGGGGGATGAGAGGAGGGATGATGGATGGGAGGGCATTCTTGGGGGGGTGGGGATGTTGGAGGGGATGGCTTTGGGGCTTGTTGCCACAGTATGACTCTGCCACCATACAGGAGAGCTTCGTCCCAAACAAATTGGGGGACAACTTCCGTTTCTGGTAAGCTGTATAGAAGAGGGACAGGATCAAGTAAGGAATGGACCAGGTGGGGGTGGGATGGGTGGGAGGAAATTATAAGCAGCCTTGTACAATACATCTACTATGGTAATATTTTGCATAGCTATACATGTACAACACATACTGAATTACTTATCTTCCCAGAGGGAATGGGTGACAAGGGAGGAAGGGAATGGATCTGAAATTCGAGGTCTTAAAATTAAATGTTTCAAATATCTATAAATACTATTATTAATACTCTTTTGCATGTAATTGTGAGGTAAGACGTGCAGGCATCGGGGCACAGAGATTCACCTTGCTCTAATGGAAAAGTCAAAGGGAGTATCAGAGAAGATATGGGAGAGAGCAGGATGGAGGAAGTGATATCTTGTGGGACTGCTATTCTGTGAAGTTGGGTAGGGGAAAAACAGGAAAAAATTGTAACTCAAAATCTGGCGGAAATGAATGATATAAAACAGGAGTTAATAAAGCATTTGTTTAAAAAAATAGAATCCATCTGATACAGAGGACTCAGCAGTCAAAGTGTATGGTAATCTACTGTTTGATAAATCGAAAAACCTCAGTTTTTGGGATAAGAACTCATTATTTGACAAAAACTGCTGGGAAAACTGGGATATCCTTTGGCAGAAACTGGGCAGAGACCTATACCTAACACTGTATACCAAAATCAAGTTGAAATGGATACATGTTCTAGGTTTAAAGTATATAGATACTATAAGCAATCTGGGAGAGGAAGGAATAGTTTACCTCTCAGATTTATGGAGAAGGGAAGATTTTATTACCAAACAAGAGTTAGAGAGCATTACAAAATGCAAAATGGATAATTTTGATTACATTAAATTTAAAAGATTCTGTACAAATAAAGCCAATGTAACCAACATTCAGAGGGAAGTGGAAGATTGGGAAAGAATTTTTACAATGAATGTCTCAATAAAGGACTCTTTTCTAAAATATGAAGAGTCCTGAGTCAAATTTATCAGAATACAAGGCATTCCCCAAGTGATAAATTTTCAAAGGATATGAACAGGCAGTTTTCAGAGGAAGAAATTAAAGATATCTATAAGCATATGAAAAAAAATGCTCCAAATGACTATTGATTACAGAAATGCAAATCAAAACAACTCTGAGGTACCACATCTCACCAGTCAGATTGGCTAAGATGACAGAACAGGAAAATGACAAATGCTGGAGAGGATGCAGAAAAATTGGAATGCTAATGCGTTGCTGGTGGAGTTGTGAGCTGATCCAACCATTCTGGAGAGCAATCTGGAACTCTGCCCAAAGGACTATAAATAACTGATGCAGCAATACCACTTCTAGGGTTGTATCCCAAAGAGATCATAGAAATTGGAAGAGAACCCATATATACCAAAATATTTATAGTTTCTCTTTATGTGGTGGAAAAGCATTGTACTTCAGACATTCGAAGCCGAGATCGTGGAGTAGAAGCAGGAAATTCCATGACTTCCCCCCCACAACCACCTCAAAACCTATAAAATATGACTCTAAAGAAATTTCAGAGTTACAGAACCCACAATGTAACAGAGAGAAACAAATCTCCCACTGAAGGCAGCTTGACAGGCCAACAGGAAGGGTTTATTGCAACACACTGGGAGCAGAGTGCAGTCCTGCTTGAGCCTCATGGTTTTGGACCCAGGGAGGCAGCAGCAATTAAAGCAGACTTAAGGAGAGTGAATTACCAGCAGCTGTCGTGATTTCCAGACTTTTCAAACCATAAATGGCAAAAAGAATGTAAAAAGATCAGTTGGGAATTCTGTTGGTACAAAGGCTGTTGTTTGGCCCCTGGTCCTGGGGAGTGAGGTGGAGGAGGCATGACAGCTACAGTGTCTGCCATGTGGCTTCCTCAGGAGCTCATAGCCTAAAGATCTTAAGGGTCAAAGAGACCATTCAGAGGGTAATTGTTCTTCCTTTGACCTGATCTGGGTCTGGGTCCCTTTCTTAGGTGGTGGTCCTGAGGTTTGGAAGGCCAGTTTGCCAGTGTGGTGCCTCTGGAGAGGGCACCCTCTTCATACCTCTAAAAACATCTGTGAAAACCCCAGTAATGTGGGACAAATCTCTCCTCTCTGCAAGCAGAGTTTAACCATGGCAAAGAGCTCAAAAGTCAATTTACTGGGGGCAGCTAGGTGGCTCAGTGAGTAAGAGCATCGGCCTCGGAGTTGGGATGACCCGGGATCGAAAGTGGCCTCAGAAAATGAGCACCCACACATAAATAATGACTAGCCATGTAACCTTGAATAAGTTACTTAACCCCAATTGCTTTAAAAAAAAGTCAATTTACTGACAATATGAGCAAGCAGAGGAAATAAAACAGCCCATAGAATCCTCTTCTGGGGATGAAAAGGAACAAAGCATGGAACAGGAGGAAGACAACGAAGTCAGAACTCCTGCATCAAAAGTTTCCAAGAAAAATATGAATTGGATACAGGCCATGGAGGAACTCAAGAAAGATTTTGAAAATCAAGTAAGAGAAGTGGAGGAAAAACTGGGAAGCGAAATGAGAATGATGCAAGATAATCATGAAAAGAGAGTCAACAAACTGACTAAAGAAAATAATACCTTAAAAATAGAATAACTCAAATGGCAAAAGAGGCCCAAAAAACCAATGAGGAGAAGAATGCCTTAAAAGCCAAATTTGCCAGCTGGAAAAGGAATTTCAAAAACTCACTGAGGAGAAAAATTCCTTCAACATTAGATTGGAGCAAATGGAACCTAATGACCTTATGAGAAATCAAGAAAGTATAAAACAGATCCAAACAAGAGAAAACATAAAAGGCAATGTGAAATATCTCATTGGAAAAACCACGGACCTGGAAAATAGATCCAGGAGAGATAATTTAAAAATTATTGGACTATCTGAAAGCCATGATCAAAAAAAGAGCCTAGAAAACATCCTTCAAGAAATTCTCCCCCCAGTTCATGTTAAAAATGACTCAAAACAAACTTTGGAACTACAGAACCCACACAATGACATAGAGAAGTTAACCTCCCTTTGAAGACAGCCTGGCAGGCCGGCAAAAAGCAATTAGCACAGCACTCAGGGAGCCGAGCCCAGCACCACACAAGCAGGAAGATTTAGCCTCAGGATGGCCGTAATGAGGAGCCAGATAGAGGGACTTCAGGTCACCAGCAGCTATGGTGATTTCCAGAATTATTAATCTATAGATGCCAAAGACAAAGTGAGAGGTCAGTATGGACTTTAAGGGAAGAGGGAGTTTGGGAGTGCAATCCAGCCTTTGCCCCAAGGACAAAAAAGCAATTGAGGTATGGCAGACCTGCAGCCACTGTCACATGGATATTTCAGAGCTCCTATTCAGCAGATTGTAGGGGGACAAGGAACGAGTCTGAGGGGTAATCACTCTTGCTTCAACCTGCTTGGATATGGATCACTGTCTGGCCTGGAGGTCCTAGGGTGTGTGACTAATGTGCCAGTGCTTGTGGAGGCTTCTGAGAGAGCAGCCAATTGACAGCTCCAGCAGCTGAAAACAACCCAGTGATTTGGGACGAAGCTCCCCACTCTGGTAGCAGAGTTCTACTATGGCAAAAAGGTCAAAAGTCAAGTAATTGAGTGGCAACATGAGCAAATGAGGGAAGCAAGGCAAGCATGGAGGTCTGACTTTGGATTCCTTTTTTGGAGAACAAAAGGATCACGGAATGGATCAGGAGGAAGACAGAGACCTCAGGACTCCTGCATCAGAAGCTTCCAAGGAAAGAATAAGCTGCTTACAGGCCATAAAGGAGCTTAAGAAGGATTTTGAAAATGAAATAAAAAGGAGGAGGAAAAATTGGGAAGAGAAATGAGAACCATGCAAGGAAATTATATAATGAGAGTCAACAACCTGACTAAAGAAAATAATGCCTTAAAAATAGACTAACTCAAATGGCAAAAGAGGCTCAAAAAGACAATGAGGAGAAGAATGCCATAAAAAGTCAAATTTGCTAGATGGAAATAGAATCTCAAAACTCACTGAAGGGAATAATTCCTTCAGAATTAGATTGGAGCATATACTGAGTTGCTTATCTTCCTTTTAAAATCCAGTTTTTAAAAACATATAAATACTATATATTAATACTATTTTGCATATAATTGGGATATAAAAAGTGCAGGGGGGCGGAGCCAAGATGGCGGAAAGGAAGCAGTAACCTCGCTGAGCTCCTCTGTCACTAAGTCCCAAAGGGTAAATCTGAGCGGATTCCAGAGTGACGGGGCCCAGTGGAAGACAGAGTGTGGCAGAATCCAGCCCAGGAGGTTGCCCAGTGTGTCCGCACAGGTCGAACCAACAAAAGCCTACTTATAGCCCAGGGGTATAGAGGCAGAAATCTGAAGTGGTCAGACCCACCCACACCTACATATCTACATCCCTCATTGACTTCCCTGACTTAGCCATAAAGTAGCCACCCAGAGGTACTCAAAGCCAAGGATCAGGCCCTAAACTCATAGCCTAAGAAACAAAGAAACAGGAAGTCACAATAGGAAAAAGAGAAGCTGAGAAGGAGAAGGGGAAGGCAAAAAAGTCTATTCGAGCATACTATGCAGGGCAAGAACAACAAAACAGACAGGACAATATAGACTCTCTGCCCACACCAGAGACCACAGAAGGAAACATGATCTGGTCTCAAGCCCAAATAGCATTCCTGGAGGAGCTTAAGAAAAATTTTTAAGACCAAATCAGGGAGGCAATGACCAACTTGGAAAAAGAAAATACCTCCCTAAAAAAGGAACTTCAAAAACTAATTGAAGACCATAATTCACTAAAAATTAGATACAATCAAACTGAAACTCAGAACTCTATGATGCAGCAGGAGTCAATCAAAAAAAACAAGATGATCGAAAGATTTCAAGAAAACGTAAAATATCTCACTGGAAAAATAACTGACCTAGAGAACAGATCCAGGAGAGACAACCTAAGAATTATTGGTCTACTAGAAAGCCATGATGAGAAAAGCAGTCTAGACAACATCCTCCAAGAGATTGTCAAAGAAAACTGTCCTGAGGTCCTGGAATCAGAAGATAAAATAGCTATTGATAGAATTCACCGGACTCCTCCTGAAAGAGATCCCAAACTGAAAACTCCAAGAAATATAGTAGCCAAATTCCAGAATTATGAGATTAAAGAAAAAATTCTACAAGCAGCCAAAAAGAAACAATTCAAATATCAACGAACTACAGTTAGGATCACACAGGACCTAGCAGCTTCTACACTAAAAGAGCAGAGGGACTGGAATTTGATATATTGTAGGGCAAGAGAGCTAGGACTACAACAAAGGATTAACCACCCAGCAAAACTGAGCATAATCTTTCAGGCAAGGAGATGGTCGTTTAATGAAGTAAGGGACTTCCCTACTTTCCTAATGAAAAAGCCAGAGCTCAATGGAAAATTTGATCTCCAATTACAAGACTCCAGAAGGACATTAAAAGGTAAACAAGGGTAACATAGACTCACACATGCAGAAGTGCACACACCCACACCCACAAACACAAGCTCATTACCTGGGATGCAACAAGAGCAAAATGTTCACATCCCTATATGTGGAGCTGATAACTGTCAATATTTGAAATCTTTATGATTATCATGACCTGCAAAAGGGTTATACTTAGAGGGTGTGGGTATGAATGCACTAACATGGAGTCTAAAAAAAAAAAAGACTATTAAGGGGATCAATGGTACTGTAATGGGTAAAAGGAAAGGATGAGCTAGGAAAAGGTAAAATATGCCATCTGAAGAGGCATCAAAACACACTATAGAAGAAGGGAAAGTAAGAGGGAGAGGAACATCATTTAAACACTATTCTCACTGGTTCTGGTGGTTCTGGTTCAAAGAAGGATCAAATTAATCAGTGAAGTTTAAGAATCTAACGTGAATAGACACATAAATTCATTAAATAGAGGAATTGGAGGGAGGGAAAGGAGCACTGTTTGATATTTACTCTCACTGGTTTGGAATCAAACGGGGAGTAATATACTCTGATAAGTATAAAAATTTATTGTGTCCTATAGATAGTGGGAGGGTAAGGGGGGGTGAAAAGGAGGAGACTAAAGGGAGGGATTATAAGGGAGGGAAATGGTAGTAAGGGGAGAGGGTAGGTTAAGAAGGGGGGTCACTGGGTGGGAACACTGAGGGACGGGGAGGTCAAAAGGGAAAACTTCAAGGAGGGGAAGGGAGAAGGAATAAACAAAAACATAAACAAGGGAGGGAATAGGATGGAAGGGAAGAGACAGATAGTCATCATTACTGTGAATGTGAATGGGATGAACTCTCCCATAAAACAGAGGCGGATAGCAGAATGGATTAAAAACCATAATCCTACAATATGCTGTCTTCAAGAAACACATTTGAAACAAAGGGATACCCACAGGGTAAAGGTAAAAGGTTGGAGTAAAATTTATTATGCCTCAGCTAAAGTAAAAAAAGCAGGGGTAGCAATACTTATCTCAGATAAAGAAAAAGCAAAAATAGATCTAATTAAAAGAGATAAGGAAGGAAACTATATCCTACTAAAAGGCACCATTGAGAATGAAGCAATATCACTACTTAATATATAAGCACCAAGTGGTATAGCATCGAAATTCCTAGAGGAGAAGTTAAAGGAATTAGAGGAAGAAATAGATAGCAAAACTATACTAGTGGGGGACCTTAATCTCCCCCTCTCTGAACTTGATAAATCTAACCTCAAAATAAACAAGAAAGAAGTTAAGGAGGTGAATAGAATCTGAGAGAGACTAGATATGATGGATCTCTGGAGAAAACTGAATGGGGATAAAAAGGAATTTACTTTCTTCTCAGCAGTGCATGGTACTTACTCAAAAATAGACCATGTACTAGGGCATAAAAACCTCACAATCCAGTGCAGAAAGGCAGAAATCTTAAGTGCATCATTCTCAGATCATGATGCAATAAAAATTATATGCAATAAAGGGCCATGGAAAGATAGACTTAAAACTAATTGGAAACTAAACAATTTATTCCTAAAAAATTGGTGGGTCAAAGAAGAAATTATAGAAACAATCAATAATTTCATTCAAGAGAATGATAATAATGAAACAACATACCAAAATTTGTGGGATGCACTAAAGGCAGTTCTCAGGGGAAGTTTTATATCCCTGAGTGCATACTTAATTAAAGCAGAGAGAAGGGAGGTCAATGAATTGGACATGCCATTGAAAAAGCTAGAAAAAGAACAAATCGAAAATCCCCAATTTAGTACTAAATTAGAAATATTGAAAACCAAAGGTGAGATTAATAAAATTGAAATTAAGGAAACCATTGAATTAATAAGTAAAACTAAGAGCTAGTTTTATGAAAAAAATCAACAAAATTGATAGACCCTTAGTCGATATGATAAAAAAAAGAAAGAAGAAAACCAAATTATGAGTATCAAAAATAAAAAGGGTGAATCTACCCCCAATGAAGAGGAAATCAAAAAAATAATGAGGAATTATTTTTCCCAATTGTATGCACATAAATATGACAATCTTAGTGAAATGGATGAATATTTACAAAATCACAAATTGCCCAGATTAACTGAAGAGGAAGTGAATTACCTAAATAACCCTATCTCAGAAAAAGAAATCAAACAAGCCATCAATGAACTCCCTAGGAAAAAATCTCCAGGGCCAGATGGGTTCACTAGTGAATTCTACCAAACATTTAAAGAACAATTGATTCAAATACTCTACAAACTATTTGGGAAAATTAGTGAAGAAGGAGTCCTACCAAATTCTTTCTATGACACAAAAATTGTACTGATTCCTAAATCAGGAAGAGATAAAACAGAGAAAGAAAATTATAGACCAATCAGACTCATGAATTTAGACGCAAAAATTCTAAATAAAATATTAGCCAAAAGACTCCAACAACTTATCACAAAAATAATACACCCTGATCAGGTAGGATTCACTCCAGGAATGCAAGGATGGTTTAATATTAGGAAAACCATCAGTATAATTGAGCATATCAACAACAAAACTAGCAAAAACCACATGATCATCTCAATAGATGCAGAAAAGGCTTTTGACAAAGTACAACATCCATTCCTATTAAAAACACTAGAAAGTATAGGAATAAATGGAGCCTTCCTTAAAATAGTTGCTAGCATCTATCTAAAACCATCAGCAAGTATTATATGCAATGGGGATAAACTAGAAGCCTTTCCAATAAGATCAGGAGTGAAACAAGGGTGTGCACTATCACCCCTCTTATTCAATGTGGTACTAGAAATGTTAGCAGTAGCAATTAGAGAAGAAAAAGAAATCAAAGGAATCAAATTAGGCAAAGAAGTGACCAAGCTGTCACTCTTTGCAGATGATATGATGATATATTTAGAGAATCCTAGAGAATCAAGTAAAAAATTACTTGAGACAATAATTAAATTTGGCAAAGTTGCAGGATATAAAATAAACCCACATAAATCCTCACCATTCCTTTACATCTCTAATAAAACTCAACAGCAAGAGATAGAAAGAGAAATCCCATTTAAAGTCACTGTAGACATTATAAAATATTTGGGAATATACTTGCCAAAACAAACCCAGAATCTATATGATCAAAACTACAAAACACTTCTCACACAAATAAAAACAGATCTAAATAGTTGGAAAAATATCAATTCCTCGTTGCTGGGTTGAGCTAATATAATAAAAATGACAATTTTACCCAAACTTAATTATATATTTAGTGCCATTCCAATCAATTTACCAAAAACTACTTTGTAGAGTTAGACAAAATAATAACAAAATTTATTTGGAAAAACAAACTGTCTAGAATATCAAGGGAATTAATGAAAAGAAATGCTAGGGAAGGTGGACTAGCTATGCCAGATCTTAATCTGTATTATACAGCAGCAGTCATCAAAACTGCTTGGTACTGGCAGAGGTGTAGATTAGTGGATCAATGGAATAGATTATGTGCAGGAGACCCAGCAGTTAATGAATATAGCAATCTATTGTTCGATAAACCCAAAGACCCCAGTTTTGGGGATAAGAATGCACTGTTTGACAAAAACTGCTGGGAAAACTGGAATACAGTATGGCAGAAAGTGGGTATAGATCACTATCTAACACCATATACCAAAATCAAGTCTAAATGGGTGCATGATCTAGGTGTAAAGGATGGTACTGTAAGCAATTTGGGAAAGCAAGGAATAGTTTACCTGACAGATCTGTGGAGAGGGGAAGATTTTAGGACCAAACAAGAATTAGAGAGCATTATAAAATGCAAAATGGATAATTTTGATTACATTAAATTGAAAAGCTTCTGCACAAACAAAGCCAACGTAACCAAGATCAAGAGGGAGGTGGGAAATTGGGAAAGAATTTTTACAACTTGTGTCTCTGATAAAAGACTCATTTCTAAAATTTATAGAGAATTGAGCCAAATCTATATGAATACAAGTCATTCCCCAATTGAGAAATGGTCAAAGGATATGAATAGGAAGTTTTCAGAGAAAGAAATTAAAGACATCTATAAGCATATGAAGAAATGCTCTAAATCACTATTAATTAGAGAAATGCAAATCAAAACAACTCTGAGATACCACATCTCTCCAGTCAGATTGGCTAAGATGACAAAACAAGAAAGTGACAAATGCTGGAGAGGATGTGGACAAATTGGAACACTAATACATTGCTGGTGGAGTTGTGAACTTATCCAACCATTCTGGAGAGCAATCTGGAATTATGCCCAAAGGATTATAAATAATTTCATACCCTTTGACCCAACAATACCACTTCTAGGGTTATATCCCAAAGAGATCATAGAAGTGGGAGGAAGACCCATATGTACAAAAATATTTTTAGCAGCCCTTTTTGTGGTTGCAAAGAATTGGAAACTAAAGGGGTGCCCATCAATTGGGGAATGGCTAAACAAGTTGTGGTATATGAATGTAATGGAATCTTATTGTGCTATAAGAAACGAGGAGGTGACGGATTTCATAATTACCTGGAGAGACTTATACAAACTGATGCTGAGAGAGAAGAGTAGAATCAGAAGAAATTTGTATACAATCACAGACATACCATATCTGTGACGACCAACTATGACAGACTGGACTCTTTTCAGCAATGCAGTGATATAAGTTAATCCCGAATGACTCAAGAAAGTGAGAAATGCGCCATCCAGAGATATAACTAGAAAGAACTGAGCCTGAATCCTGATGGAAGCAAACTAAATGATCTTGTTCTTCTCATTGTTTGGTTTTACTTCTTCCTTACCATCTTTCATCCCACCTAGTACAATATGCCTTTGTAATTGGAATAATGTTTAATATGAATGAATTTGCAGACCCTATACTGTACTATATGCTGTCATGAGGGGAGGGGGGTGGGAAGTAAAGGAAATTTGAAAATCAAGGAACTATGGAATTGAATCTTGTTAACTGAAACTAAACTAATAAATTAAAAAAAAAAAGTGCAGGGATAGGGGCACTGGGATTCTCCTTGCCCTTCTGGAAAAGTTGAAGGGGTTGTGAGAGAAGAGATGGGAGAGAGCAGATTGGATGAGGGGATATCCTATGGGTAGGGGAAAAATGGGGCAAAATTGTAACTCGGAATCTGATGGAAATGAATGATGTAAACCAGAAGTTAATAAAGCATTTGAAAAAAAAAGATAGATACATGATTGAATAGAACAATGAAAAATAATTTATTAAAAGTTTACTATGCATCAAGTACTATCCTGGTGATACAAATATACAAGAAAAAAGAGAAATGGGGATCAGGTAGAGTATTTTCGTTTGGAATGTTGCTCTGATGGAGAATGGAGGCATAGGATAGTAGAATGACATGCCCTTTCTAGTAGCAATGGGTGTATTTGTCTGTTACAATTCTTAAACTAGAAATGTGGGACAGGGGAAAATGAGTGGCAAACAAGAAGATGACTAATAGTGTCATGAATATAAAGAGGAATATTCTAGAAGGAAATTTTCTAATCTGTTATTCTAGATTAATTTTTGGAAGTTAGAGACAGAGCTCTAAAAAAAAAATTGCACTGACCAATCAAAGGACCACATTTCAAGGCTTGTTTCTGATAAAATCTATATGATGGCTTTGGGAAAGGAGTTTTACCTTACTAGGACTCAGTTATCTCACTTATAATACAAGGGTGTTTGACTTAATGGCCTCTGTGCTACCTCCGATTTCAAATTTATAGTCCTCATTTTGGGGCACCCTAGCATAGTGGAGGAACTTAGTAAGACTTGGATTTAAATTATACATTAGAGGTTAAGTAAGGTTCAAACTCTCTCTCAATTGCAGTTTCTTCATCTATGAAATACGATTAATAATGCACTTAAATTGCTTTATATACCTGGAAGTGCTATAGAGACATCAGCTATAATTACTATTAGAACTTTGTTGGTTCTAGTTTGTTGTATTACTGTTTTGGTTTTAGGTAGAATATTGTCCCCTAAACATCTAATTTTCAAACTATTCATTTCTTTCATGAAGATTCAACAGCATGCAAAAGGAATGAAAGCTCTGGCCCACCTGTCAAGTTGGAAGCACCATGATATGAATGCATGCGACATACTATCTATTACTTGAATACTGTCTTATAAAGTAATCAGGAACTACTCACCTGAAAGGTGCCCCCAAAGTGGTGCATTTGGGGGAGCACAGAAGCTTATGAAGATATGTAGAAGAGTTGTGACTTACATCCTGGAGGAAGGGAGTCATTGACCCTTGAGCTATTGAAATACATTTGAAAAGACAGCTGGCTGTCCAGTTGATTCCTTGTGGCTTCACTTCACTGAATTAATTCAATCATAAAATTCATCTGGATATGGCTAGAGTCACAGAATACTCTAGATTTAAAGTTGGAAGTTCTCTCAGAGGTCAAGGAAAATCTACCCATTTTGCAGAGGATGAAACTGAGATCCAGAGAGGTTAAATGTCTTTTCCATGGTCACCTAAAATAATGAAAAAG
The DNA here is from genome assembly GCA_011680675.1 of Gymnobelideus leadbeateri. Classification (NCBI taxonomy): domain Eukaryota; kingdom Metazoa; phylum Chordata; class Mammalia; order Diprotodontia; family Petauridae; genus Gymnobelideus; species Gymnobelideus leadbeateri. Next base: position 376,992 of record WOXC01011051.1, on the reverse strand, counting down.
GTAGTACTGAAGCCAGGTCTCTGACTGCAAAGCAAGGGTCCCTTTCCAATTTATTGCATTACCTCAAGTCAAGGAAAGGAAATAGGGATTTATTAAGTGCTTATTATGCAGTAGGCAATGAGCTAAACTCTGGGGACAAAAGAAAAATAAACAGAGTGCCTGTCCTCAGGAAGTTTACAGTCTTATGGAGGAAGACAAAACATACAAGGAGATGAAAATAAGAGGAGATGAAAGCTATCCAGAATGGAGACATGGGTTTGATGCCTAGAAGTCAAGATCAGAATTTGGATGAGAATGAAGGCTGGATGGCCTGGACCCTTACAAAATGGAGGACCCAGGAGAAAGGGAGAAGGGAACTGGTCTTATGGAGGGATATTCAGTTAGTAAATCAGTGAATAAACATTTATTGAACAATTATATGCCAGACTGTGTGCTAAGTTCTGGGGTGGTGGGGGAGGTGATGGAAGAGAGAGGAAAGGTACCTGGTTCAGAAGCATGATGTTAAAGCAAAAAAGAATGTTTTCTGGTTAGAAGTGAAGAGATAGCTGTCCTGGAATACCTCCTAAAAGGGAAGATATTCCAAAGTGAGATGGTCTCAGGGGTAATTGAATGTTCTAGAGCCAGGAAGACCCAAGCATTGGGATAAGTTCCAGGCTGAGATAGCAGCTGAGGCATGGATGTGAAGTCTGAAAGACAGTAATAGAGCCAGGAGAATAATGAAGGCAAATGAATGTCTCTCATTATCCTTTGTTTCTCATTTCTAATAAAGTATTTCTAGTTATTCCCTGACAGAAGTTCAAACTGTTTAGTCTTAGGAAATCAATAGATTAGAATGATGATTTGATGGTAATGGTGATGTTTAGCTTGGTAAGTAAAGACATGAAAGTGCATTGTATAGCTGTTTTCAAATGGCACAAGAGGAATAAAACTTTGTGGTGTGACTCTAGAAGGCAAAACTAGTACCATAGTAGAAGCTAAAGGAAAGTAAATTTTAAATCTAAATAAGGGACAACTGGCTAATAATTAGAGCTGACAGTACCTATGTTCAGGTATTGACTGACTCTGGGAAAGTAAGTTCCTCTCTGTCTAACTCAGGTTCCTCATTTGGAAAATGGATATAATAACAGCACCTAATATTCAGGGCTGTTATGAGGATAAAATGAGATAATATGGGTAAGGCAATTTGCAAATCTTGAAGTACTATGAAATGGTAGTGATTATTACTATAACTATTTAGAATGATATGATTATAGATTTATAGCGGCAAGGTGCTTTAGATCTCAATAATTTACTCTAATTCTTTATTTTAAAGATGAAGAAACTAAGACCAAGAAAAGTTAAATGACATGTCCTAGGTTATCAAAAATGCTTAGTGACAGAGCCTAGGTTGAATCCCAGATTTTCTGTAATCAAATTCATCAGTATTTCCATTGAATACTGTTTATTTCTTTCTCCTTCCTGTAAACCAATTTATTGCTTTCACTAAAACGTAATTCTGAAAATTCTTTTTTATTTTGAGAGGGGTAGTGAATAAATTTTGCTTTTTACAGTTATCAAGTAATTATGTTCTCTTTCTCCTACTTCTCTCTTCACATTAAAAAGGGGGCAGAGAACACTGTAAATGCTTCTTCCTATATTCCATATCTCTGACTTGTTTGCCCAACTTGCCCAACTAGGAAATTTGAGTGTATAGAGCATGTACACATTGCCTATACATACATAGAGCAAGGTTTCCAGACTTGGGCATTAACATGTCTGGATTCCAACTGTTCTACTGAGAAACCATGCTTTCTTAGTCAAATCACTTACACTATCTGAGTTTATATTTCTTCTTTAAAATGAAGTTGGAAATATGCAATTAATTGACTAAATTAATGCTGTCTTTTTCCAGCTTTAATATTTTATAAATTAAACTACTCACAAAGATAAAAATATCTATTTGTTGATTATTAAAACATCTACCCCACTGAAAGCATCAGAATTTTAGAGTTGGAGGTGACCTTACCTAAATTTATTTTTAGCTAAAAATTAGGGTCCATGACTGCATGGAAAGCATAAAATATAACTGAGGACCACAGGCATTTTTACAAACGTTCAAAGCAGCTTGAAGGTATAAAGCTGTCTGAGTTCCACTACATCACTTTTCTAAAGCAAAATATAGTTTAAAGACCCTGGGGCAAGGTGAACAGATAATTCACCATTCAAAGAGGTAGGACAATTGACTGCTTAGAAAAGAAACCAAATGGAATCTATAGACTGGTTTCTTTGCTTGTAGTTTCTCCAACTAATCCATGTGTTTGTCACGACAATACTTATGTCATTAGGAGAAACATCAATTATGAACACACTCTGTCATCTAATGATAAGGATTCCAAAAAGTTTGTTGAATGAATAAATAAAAATATTCAGTTCTTTTGAGTCATATAGAAGCTGCCTGCTTGTGGAATGGCAAGATAGGAAGCATTGGTGTGCTTTGATGCAATGGAAGTAACTTTAGAGTAAGAATAAATACGTCTTGATCCTTGTCCTGTTTTTATCACTAGATAGTTGTGGAACCTTGTCTAAGTCATTCAAAACCCTTATTCCTCAGTATAGGCTTCTAAAAATGGGAGGTTTAGATAATATCTTTCCTTGTAGCTGTAACATCAAATGGTTTGTGATTTCAAATACAAACAATGTAATTGAGTTGGAAAGTGTGAATGTAAATGATGAAGAAACAAGGAATATTTAATCCATATTAAAACAAGAACAACAATTTAAAATATTGTGCAAATAATATTATAAAGGCTATTTCTTAGCTTACAGTGATTATTTTTTTTCTCTATTCCCACAGAAGGAATATAAAATTTAGATTTTAGTGGTTGGGACTTGAAACATTTAATTTAGCTTTAGTTTACAAATAATGCCTTCTACTTGCCCTCTTTTCTTTAATACAAAAACATGAAAAATACTTTTGTCTGTTGACTCCAGTATTTTAACAAGCTTAAGCCAGATAATTCTTTCCAAACTATTTTGGGAGTTGAATATTTCAATATCTGTATTATGATGGGAGAATCAATCAATGCAAATTACTATGATCAAGGGCAAAGACTACTGATTTGGGATATTCAAAGCTAGAATTATGCTGGTATAGAGAACAGGTATTAACAAAAATAATACACAAGATTTTCAGTCTCTCTCTTCTTAAGTCTTACATTTATTTTGGAGAGTTTCTTCTGTGTCTATCTACAAAGGAAAGCATTACTAGCTCCAGGCAGGACAGGAAGAGACATGGGACAGAAATAAAAAAGTAGATATAAACAATATATTTTACCCTGGTCTTATTGTTCCCTTTTTGGATACTGATCCCCACGCCCCTAGCTCATGAGTCATTGCCAAGGCTATAGTTAAGGGTCATGGTATAGTATAGGTATAGTTAAAGGTCACATAGGGTCATGACCAATAGTTTAAAAAGTGCTAGAACAGTTACAAGGTGAAAAAAAAGTTTAAGAAATCCTAATGTTGATGGAGATCTGGAGCATGGCATAACATTTAGGCAAGAGGGGCCTGCTACAGCACAATTTGGCACAATTCTCCATGTCTAATTGACATAAACATTTTTGCTTAGAATACTCAGTCACTTCTAATAAAATATTTACACCACAGTCCCATGGAACACAGTTTGGTAAACACTGACTTAAGTATTGTTCGGTGTTCTATACACTCTGAATGATGCCTCATTTTTGTATAATTGATAAAATGCCTAAATTAGTTGATAGTTTACTTATTTTAAAGGCTGTAGGATAGTGAGGTGTATTTTAAGCATGTTGTAAACATATATAAAATTGAAAAATCAATGAACACCCAGAATTTGTAAAAATTTCTCATGAATTCCGTTCATTCATGCTCTCATATTTGAAAACAAATAAGCTGAGGCTCAGATAAGAAAAGTGACTTTTCCTTTATGAGATACTTTGTGATTGGTCACTGTAAAATGTAATTTGATCCCTTTGTATTGCTAAGCTGAGAGTATTTAGCACTTAGTAATTAAGCCTCTGTTAAAGAAACAAGGTATGAACCACTATTGCTATCAGAAGAGGAAGAGGTTGGGGGGAGGAGCCAAGATGGCGGAGTAGAAACAGCTCATCCAAGCCATTCTCCCCCCAGATTCCCCCCAAACTATGTAAAAGGGGACTCTGAACAACTTCTGGAGCCCCAGCACCCACAGAACGACACAGAGAAGCTAAACTCCCGCTGAGGACAGCCCAGCAGCCCTGCAGGAAGGACCAGCGCAGTGGTCTGGGACCTGGCAGTGTGCAGCTGGCAGAGGGCAGGAGCCAAGCCGAGCCGAGCCCAGGTCCGCATGAGCCAAGGTTTTAGCCCCAGGGCGGCAGGGCCAGCAGCCAGCTGGAGGAACCCCAGAACACCAGAAGCTGTGGCGACTCCAGAATTATCAACATAGACTTGCCTAGGACAAAGTAAGAGGTTAGTGTCCCATGGACTTTGGGACTGCTTTAGGGAATGCGTCAGCTCCCTCTCCTGGAGGCTAGAAGCCGCTAGGACAAACGCAATTTTGGAGTTTTCAGAGGCAGCTCCCGCTCCCAGCCTGCAAATTTGTAGGGAGATCCAGCGATCAGTCTTGCGGGGGTAATTGCTCTTGCTTTAACCTCCCTGGATCTGGATTGTGATCTAGGGTGGAAGTCTTGGGTGGGTTTACAGCTTGCCAGAAACGGAAGTTGCCCCCCACACATTCGAGACGAAAATTTCTCTATCTGGCCTTAAAGCCATAGTGTGGCAACAAGCCCAAAAGTCAAGTAATTAAGTGGCAACATGCCAAGGCAAAGGAAACAGAAAAATGCAACCCTAGACTCCTATTTTGGGGGCATAGAGCGGGAAAAGGACTGTGAGGTCAGAGGTCCTGCTCCAAAAGCCCCAGGGGAAAACATGAGCGGGTTGCAGGCCATAGAGGACCTTAGGAAGGACTTTAAAAATCAAATAAGAGAAGTGGAGGAAAAATTGGAAAGAGAAATGAGAAGGATGCAGAAAAGTATGAAATGAGGGTCAACAGCCTGACTGAGGAAAACAACACCTTAAAAAATAGACTAACTCAAATGGCAAAGGGGGCCCAAAAAGGCAATGAGGAGAAGAATGCCTTAAAAAGTCAAATTTGCCAGATGGTAAAAGAATCTCGGAAGTTCACTGAGGAGATTCATTCCTTCAGAGTTAGACTGGAGCAAATGGAAGCTAATGACTTTATGAGAAATCAAGATGCTGTTAAGCATATCCAAACAAACAAAAGATTAGAACGCAATGTGGAATATCTCATGGGAAAAACCACTGACCTGGAAAATAGATCCAGGAGAGACAATTTAAAAATCATTGGACTACCTGAAAGCCATGATCAAAGAAAGAACCTAGAAATCACCCTTCAAGAAATTCTCAAGGAAAATTGCCCTGATGTTTTAGATCCAGAGGGCAAAATAGAGGTTGAAAGAATCCACAAGATCACCTCCTGAAAAAGATCCCAAAAAGAAAACTCCCAGGAATATTATAGCCAGGTTCCAGAATCCCCAGATCAAGGAGAAAATACTACAAGCAGCCAGGAAGAAACAATTTCAATATTGTGGAAACACAATCAGAATAGCCCAGGACCTGGCGGCTTCTACACTGAGGGATTGAAGGGCATGGAATATGATATTCCAGAGGGCAAAAGAACTGGGAATGAACCCAAGGGTCACCTACCCAGCAAAACTGAGTATTTTGTTTCAGGGGAAAATATGGTCATTCAGTGGAATAGAGGACTTTCAAGCATTCTTGAGGAAAAAACCAGAATTGAATAGAAAATTTGACACCCAGACACAAGAAGGAAGAGATGCCTGAGAAGGTAATCAGGGAAAAGAAATCAAAAGGAACTTATCAAAGTTGAAGTATTTACATTCCTATATGGAAAAGCAATAACTGGGACTGATGATATCTTTCTCACTATGTGAATAATGGAAGAAGGGGGTGTGGTCATATGAATACATATGTGAATGTGTGTGTATATGGTTACAGTTATTTATGGATAGACGGCATAAGTTGAATTTGTTGGGAAGAGAGAATACTCAAGGGATGAAATTATGAGGTGAGAGAGGAAAGTGGCAAGAAGAGATGGGGAGAGACAGGGTAGTATAAACTATCCCATGCAGAAGAAGCAAGGGGAAGTGGTTGCAAAAGAGGGGGAGAATAAGGAAGGCTAAAAAGGCAAAACCACATTCACATTGAATTTGGTTCAGGGAGAAAATGACATACAAACTAAATGGGATATCTCAACCTGCAGCAGGATAGGGGGAAGGGGGATGGGAGGAGGGATGATGGATGGGAGGGCATCCTTGGGGTGAGGGGAGGTTGGAAGTACCCACTATAGAAGAGGGACAGGATCGTGTAGGGAATGGACCAGGTGGGGGGTGGGATGTGTGGGAGGGAATTATAAGCAGCCTTGTACAATATATCTACTATGATAACGTTTTGCATAGCTAGACATGTACAACATATACTGAATTACTTATCTCACAAGAGGGAATGGGTGACAAGGGAGGAAGGAAATGGATTTGAAATTTGAGGTCGTAACATTAAATGTTTCAAATATATATATAAATACTACTATTAATACTCTTTTGCTTGTAATAGGGAGATAAGATGTGCAGGCATTGGGATGCAAAGACTCACCTTCCTGTAATGGAAAAGTCGATGGGGGTATGGGAGAAGGTATGGGAGAGAGCAGATTGGAGGAAGCGATATCTTGTGGGACTGCTATTCTGGGAGGTTGGGTAGGGGAATAATGGGGGGAAAATGATTGTAACTCAAAATATGGTGGAAATGAATGATGTAAAACAGAAATTAATAAAGCATTTGTTTAAAAAAAAAAGAAGAAGAGGAAGAGGTTGGCTGAAACATGAAGGAGCTAATGCTGTGTGTGTGTGTGTGTGTGTGTGTGTGTGTGTGTGTGTGTGTGTGTGTGTGTGTGTGGCCCCAGGCTGGAGAGAATGATTTTGATCTTGGGAACCTGGGTGAAGTGATTTTGGTTCTGGGAACCAGCTGGAGTTTCTGCTGAGGAGCTGCTGAGTCCGAGGGCTAGCCAGAGTTTCGGGGAGCTACTGAAGATGTCCAAGGGCCAGCTGGAACTGCTTCAGACTAAGGAAGCATGACTGTGATGCTGGTACTTTGGATGGACCTGTTTGTGGCTTTTTTAATCCTTAACTTCCCTGGGTGAGAGATCGTGAATGATTTAAGGTGGACTGAATGCTGTGAGCTTGAGTCTGAAATAGGAAGTGCTTGAAGAGCTGGACAAAGACCTGGGAGCTATCTGCCTTTGAACCCAGGTGACAGTTTGGGGGATCCTGATAGGAACTGGGACCATGGAAAGGGATCCAGGGAATCTAAGAGACCACCCCAAGTCAAGCTGAAAGAATACTAAATAATACTAAAGTAAACTTGGATACTGTGTACTGACTGAGAAATTGTAGTTTACTAGTGGTCTAGGGGCCGAGGGCCTGTGTATTTTTTGATGATTAAATAGTGAATGATGAGTGAATAGTAATTAATTTGTAACTTGGTATGCTCCATGAGTGGAGAACTTTGACTATTGTATTTTGTGTTCCTTAAAGAGGCAAATCTTAAGGATGACTGAATGATTGAGATGATCGAATGATTGAGTCATTAAATGATTGTTCTTTGTTCAAAATTTTGTGACCACTGTGGTGAAAACTATATGACGATTTTTTTCTGACAAGTTGTTGTGAATGCTGTATTTTGATTTTCTGTGATACACTGGAACATTGTGAATGCTGTACCTTGATTTTTGTGAATGTTTTACTCTGATTTGTTATTGAATAAATAGTGTATTCACTATACTGTGTAATCAGAACCTTGAAAAGCTGTTCACAGCAATAGTCCTCTATAAAGCTCCTCTTGCTTGGCTTTACAGTCAGTCTAGAATCATTCTGTGTACTCAATGACCTTGGGAGATTCCTTCTAGCTCTATGATTATGGCCTTATAGTGAAAGATTTATGGGAGTAATCTGTACCCCATCTTTACATAATTTCTCTAAACCTTCATGGGCCCAGAAAGAATAATTTTGGGAAATGAAATGCAATATCACACTACTGCTTTCATTAAAGAATTTCCCTTAATTTTCTTGCCTGAACCATGGAAAAATGCAATGAAAACAGACGTCCAGTTCACGTAGTTTTTAAACAGCAGGTGGTGCCAATTCAAACAGCCACCAAAATGAAAATTGAGCCAATAAGCAAAAGTAATCTCTATCAGAGTTTATTTTCTCCTTTTTTGCTTTCATTTTACCTTGTAAAAGTTCTATCAATTGAAAGTGTATTCAAGAGTAGAAGGCCATATCATAACTTCTGAAGTGGGCCTGGTTCCCAGATGGTTTCAGAAAATTATCAAAATCAGATGTTCCATGAGAAGAAGTATAGGGGATATAGAAAATAAAAAAATAGAAATTAAAACCCAAAGCTGAAATTCTAGTACTCTGTATTGAAATAACTAGTATAAACAAAACATTTCTGCAGTGCCTCATCATGGATGTGGCTCTATGTCCTTAAAGTCTAGGTCTATAAATAAAAAATTCCAGTGACTCCTTTAAAAGCAGGAAGTTTGTGTATTGGTTTGGAAACTATATGTCTGTAGTCCATTGACCATACTGAGTAGATATGTTCAAAGACCATCATGTTCAGAGGTTAAGCTCATCATATGATTGTTGGGTTTTTTTTGTATTTTGTATTTTGTTTTTCTTTTAGCTATCACAGCTCATTCAAAAATTGACTTAGTATGAAGGAGCTTAGGTCTGCATTGGTAGGATTACCCACATGGATCCTTGGAGTACTGAAAAAAACATTGCATCATTGCCTAGTTAGTAAGGCACTAAAAATAGAGTTAGAATGTAGGTACCTTTCTTGCCTTAAGCATTTAAAAACTTAGGCAAGTCACTTAACCTCTCTAGTATCAGATTCATCTTCTGTAAGGTAGGAATAACAACACAACATATGACACAGGGTTCTTGTGAAGATCATAATAATATAATACAAGAACTTTGGAATCAGGATATGTACAGTCATTTTTGAAGGGAATATACCCAGGCTATGTATAACCACATGAAAGAATGCTCCCAATCAATACTAGATAAAGAAATATAAATTAAAGCTATTTTAAAATTCCAGATCACAACCATTAGAATGGCAAACGTGATGCATATTAGAAAGTAGAATGAAAGTAGAAAGTAGAAAGAAAAATGATGCATATTAGAGGGACTATGAAAAAAACAGATACACTGATACACTGTTGATGGACCTGTGAGTAGGCATAAACCTTCTGTAAAGCAATAAGAAATTGTAGACACAACATTACTAAACAATGCATGACCTTTGACCCAGTTATACCACTTCTAGCCTATATATAAACAATATTAAAGGAGGAAAAGTACTAATGTGATATAGATAGAATAATATAGATATAGTTATACACTTGCATATATGTACTGTGTGTGTGCATGTGTGTATATATGTGTATGTATGTATATAATAGTTCTTTTTGTGATGGTAAATAATTAGAAACTTATGAGATACCATGAATTGAGAAATGGTTTAATTCAATTGTGGTGTATGGATATGACGGAGTGGCATTGTTCTGTGAGAAATAGATGATTCTGAAGTCAGTCAATATCCATTAAGTGCCTAATACATGATAGTATTATGCTAAAGGCTAAATACAAAAAGAGGCAAAAGACAGTCCCTGCCCTCAAGGAGCTTGAAATCTAATGGGAGAGATAGCATACAAACAAATATGTAAAAAGCAAGCTATATACAGGATAAATAGTAAATAATTAAAATATGGAAAACCCTGAAATTAAGAGGAGTTAGGAAAGGATTCCTCTAGAAGGAGGAATTTTAGTTGGACTTAAATAAAACCAGAAAGATCAGTGGTCACAGCACAGGAAGAAGTGCGTTCCAGGCATGGAAAAAATGTAGCGGATATCTAGAAAATGCCTGGAGTTGAGAGATGGAGTGTTTTGTTCCTAGAATTGCCAGGAGCCTAGTGTCACTACAGTGTTGATGTAATGGTAATGGGAATTTGAAAATCTTCCCTAACCATTAATAAGCCTAAGGGAATTTGAAAACCTTGCCTCCTTTGAAAAATACTCTGCCCCCTAATAGGCTGAATGTAATCACAATGAGCCTGTAGTGGGAGGAGTTTGCTGAAAGGTGGAGCAGAGTCCACAGAATGTTGGGAGTCAAAGCAAACTAGATGGTTAGGAAGAGAGAATATTTCCAAGGGAGACAGATAAGCTTATAAGTAAATATTGGTCTTGTGTTGCTTTGTGGGAAGGGTAAAGGATGGTGTGGCTCTCTGTGCTGTTGTCACATATTAACTTCTTTGCTAATATGATGGAATCTGCTTACTGGTTTTAGGAATTGGTTTCCTGGTGTCTGAACAAATGTTTTGCTTTTGTCTTCTATATAGGGAGACTATTATATTTTGTGATCAAGCACATGCAGGTATATATATATATATATATATATGTATGTATATATGTATATGAGGGTAGGAGGAGGCTATGTCAAGAAGGACATTAAATGTTGAACAGAATATATCATATTTATTTCTATAGGCAATAGGAAGATGCTAGTGTTTATGGTGACATATTTAGATCTGTACATTAGGTGACATTGAAAGGTCTTGGGAAAAGTTTGAATATGGGGTTGGGATAAGAGATAGTGAGGAATCCAGGATGACTATTAGGTTGAAATCCTGAAGGACTAGGAGGATGGTGTTGCCCTCCATGGTGATAAGAAAGGTGGGGGAAAGGGAAAAATTAAGGGAAAATATATCCAGTAATGTCTTAAGAACTGTTAAAATACTGAATTTAAGATGTCTACTAGAGAACTGGAGATGGGAGATTGGAAGTCAGCAGAGAGATGGGGCACGAAAGGCAGATTTGAAAACCAAAGCAACATAGAGATGGAAATTAAATTTGTGGCAGCTTATGAGATCAAAGAGTAAACATAGAGGGAGAAGAGAAGAGGTCCAAGGAGAGAGCCCTGAGGGATATGCACAGTTAGAGGGATTGATCTAGAATAGAATCCAGTAAAAGAGACAGAGAAGAAGTGGTGAGATCGGTAGGAGGAAAACCAAGAGATAGCATTGCCCTTAAAACTTAAATAAGAATATCAAGGAGAGAGTTATGAATGGTGTCAAAAGCTATAGAGAGATCAAGGATAATGGGTATGGAGAAAAAGAAATTCAATTTGGCCAGTAAGAGATCATCAGTAAATTTGAAGTGAGCAGTTTTGCTGGAATGGCAGTTTGAGGCCAGATTGTAAGGGATTAAAGAAGAGAGTGAGAGGAGAGAAAGTGGAGGCACTTGTAGTAGATGGTGTTTTCTATGCATTTAGGTGCAAAGGACATACAAGATATAAGATGATAGTGAGTACGCAAAGATCAAGTGAGGTTTCTTCAGGATAGGGAAGATATAGATATGTTTGTTGGCAGTAGGAAATGAGCTATCAGGCAAGGAGAGATTGTAAGTAAGTGAAAGAGTGTGGATGATGTAGTGGGAATTTGTTGGAGGAGACAGGATGAACTGAGATTGTGTGAACAAATAGAAGTGTTAATCTTGGTAAGGTATAAGGCCAATTAATCTTGTGAAATAGGGTTGAAGGAGGATAAAGTGACAGAAAGCACCTGAGTAATAACATATGAGAAATAGGGAAGAAGAGTGATTTCATGGAGAATGCCCTCTTTGAGTCAAGTTCTTCACTGAGAAATTGGGGAGGGGGGCAGGAACCATGCGAGGCTTGAAGAGGGTGAAAAAATTTCAAAAAGTCACTGAGGAGAGTGGAATAGTGAACTGATAAGGGATTTATAATAGGATGACCAAGCAGCAGTTAGGACCCAGTTAAGGTTGATGCAGAGCATAGCGAGGAGAACTGGAAGGAAAATGCATACAAAATATCAATATTACAAAAATGAACAGTTTTCAATATTTATAAACTGAAGAAGAGTGAAATGAGCAAGACTGGGAGAATAATTTGTATAACACTAAAATTAATAAATTTTATAGCTTTAAATATTATGATCAATACAATGACTATTAATGATTTCAGAGAACCAATTATGAAAGTTGCTATCTACAGCAGAGAAGCACTTGATTCAGGGAACAGATTCAGACATATATATTTTGGCAGCGGTCACTTATGTAAGCTGTTTTGCTTAACTGCATATTTGTCAAAAGAAAATTTTGAAATTATTATTCCTTCTTTAGAGAGGAGAACTGAGACTCGGAGAAGAAATTTTCAGTTAGGATTCAAACCTCCATCTCTCCATTCAGTCTCTCATTAAAGTAGTTATATCCTTAGAGTACAAAATTAGTAAAAAAAAAAAAAGTCATATTGGAACTGGGAAATTAACAAGGGCTTGTTGACAGACAATTCTTTCTTGATCCCCTAGTCCTTTGAATGTTCCTAGGTAGTTACTATTAATGTGTCATCATATGTATTATAGAATAACTCTGGCTAAAGTAATCCCATCCTACTTTCATTCCTTTACCCCTTGTGGTGCTTAACTTTATACTTATTTGACTGGTAAAAAGTGAATTACTTAGAACTGAAGAAATTTTGTTCCCCTTGCCTTTAATAGGGAAGGAATGGCTTTTTGAAAAAAAAGTTGTAGAACATTTTTACAATTACTACCTACTTGGTGCCAAATCCATTCACATAAATATTGAACACCTTGGTGGAATGATATACAGAGTCCCAGGACTGTTATAATATCACTTCAGATACTTACTTGTCCTTGACATCATTTTTAATCTCTATTTCATCTATAAAATCAGGACAAAAATATCACTTACCTCCCATGTTTGTTATGATAATGATATAAGGTAATGACTGTAAAGAGCTTCACAAATTTCCTGGCACATAGTAGGAACTATATAAATATTAGCTATTTATTATTATCATCATTTAATGGGAACATTTTTCTTCAATTCTCTTGATAAAGTCCAAGTCATGAAACAATAACATTAACAAAGAACTTAACTTTTGTGTAAGCTATATTGACCGGTAATTGTCAGTTAATCTTAAAATGATACAAGTAATTAAACTTCTTAAAGGAAAGAATAGAACTTATACTAGAATTAAAATTAAATTAAAGTTAAAACTAAATTAAATTAAATTAAAATATAAGAAATATACTGAGATTTATAAGACATGAAATATGCAGGACTAGATGGAAGTCCATTCCAATTGTTGATCCTTATTGTCATTTGGAATTCTTTTAATTTATTTATGTAAGAGTAAGTGACATCGGGGGCACATAACTCTGTCTAGAAACAAATCAGGATAAAGAAAATAAAAAAGAAATGTTCAGCTAAATATGTCTGAGAACCTTGACTTTCAAAATATATCCACTTCAATAAGACATTATCATAATGAATCTAAATTAGATTGACTTCAGCCATCTTAATCACAAATTATATACTGCTACTAATTGTGTTATGAGATCTTGTGAATATAGATTGATATTTAGGTATTTTCTTTTGACATTAATGTGGTTAATTGGCATATACTTTCTTACAATACAATTTTCTTGGTGATATGAGTGTCACATTTCAAATTAAGACTAAGAACACAAAGCTTTTGGCAGGTCTCCAAAACTGTTCCTCACTACTCCCTTTCTCTGCTCATGGATGCTTCATAGAAAGTTATGGAAAAAGTTTGAAAATAATACTACTATTAAAAGGACAGAAAGGATATATGGGTGGAAGCTTTATGTGAAAGTATTCTGTTAGTGTCAAAATCTTTGATTTTGAATATCCTTGTGGGAAGGTTCTAGAAACTGATAGTTTTGTCATGTTAAAACATGATAGGCTGAGGTCCTGTTAAAAATGTCCCCTTCTGCTCTACTGAGTTTCACTTGTCAAGAAGTTCACTTAATTAAAGTCAAAGAAGGTGTGTTTGTAAATACTTTAATTCATTTTCACATTCATCAATCCTTAAGTAGAAAAACCTCCTTGAGAGAATTCTTTGGTTGAAAAAGTAGATAACTGACTTAATTTTCTTTTCTCTTTCTAATGAAGTGCAATCTATATTCCTCACCCCCATCTAAAACATTGTTAAAATGTAATTCCAGTTTTGTTGAAATTTTGGAAACTTTTTCTGACTGTCTTTTAGGTATGTGCACAAAACAATGGATGTGTTCTGGAAAACCACCAATTCCTCTATTTTTCCTAATTTTCATTTTGAATTGAATCATGTAGAAATTATAATACTTAGAGAAATATAGTAATTAACTTACCCACTTGAAACTCATTTAATATATTAGAATTAATTTTGAATATATTTTCTGAAAAATGGATAAAGTAAATGTTTTACATTTTTAATGTTTTTTTTTCCCTTTTAGTTCCTAAAATTTCTTTGTTTTTCAGAACTGTGATTTACTTTTGTTTTACTTTTTGTCAGTTATGTTTTAGTTGTAGTCTAAGCAGCCTTCATAAGCCATAATAAAACTTAGGAAAATGTAATTCCTGGCAGACCTGTTACTTTCCCTTATGATTCTAATAATCCATACTTGATAACATTGGAGCATTTATCTAATAGCCAACGTGACTTTATATCTATGGTCTAACAGCTCTAAAACTGTTAAACTTACTTCCTCTGACAGGTCCCACATCATTCTTGTCTCATCTATTGCTTCAATAATCCAAATTTCTGTTTGTTCCTGGGAAGTGTTATTCCTCTCCCCCCCACCCCTTCCCTCTCCTCTTCTCTTTCTCCCAAAGCTGATTCTACCATATCAAGGAAAGATTGGGCACAATTCTAACTATTAGATTTGAAATTTTAATTAAATAATACTTACACCTATTGAAGTCATCTTCATTTCAAATCTTTTTCTTTAAAATCTCAGTCCTCTTGACCTTTGCCTTACCATCTTTCTACTCTCAGCCTGCTGACTTTAAAGAATATTTATATATCTTGCTTTTTGTATTCATTTCACAGATGTTCTTAGGTTCCATTTTGTGAATAACACTCACAAACTTGTCTTTTGGGGATTTTTGGAAATATACTAAGATAAAGAATATAATTGCTATGTCTCCCTTTAATATTTGTGTATGTATATACACATATGTGTGTACATACATATATACATATGTACTTCTATGTCTAACTGTTATCTCCCCAGTAGAATACATGCTTTTTTTTTTTAAAGCAATTGGGGTTAAGTAACTTGCTCAAGGTTAAATGGCTAGTCATTATTTTATGTGTGGGTGCTCATTTTCTGAGGCCGGATTTGATCTCGGGTCATCCCAACTCCGAGGCTGGCACTTTTACTCACTGTGCCACCTAGCTGCCCCTTTAGGGCAATTGGGGTTAAGTAACTTGCCCAAGGTTACACGGCTAGGTTTTTGTTTGTATGGATTAAGTGTCTGAGCCCGGCTCCGAACTCAGGTCCTTCTGACTCCAGGGCCGGCGCTCTATTCACTGTGCCACCTAGCCGCCCCAGAATACATGCTTTTTGATAGTAAGGACTGCCTTAGTTTTGGTCTAACACAATGTCTAGCATGTTAGGCACTTTCCAAAAAGACATATTGGTTGATTGATTGTTTTTTTTCTGTACCATGACCAACTTTTAAAATCAAGTATAATATAGATAAACATATTTTCAGAAGATCTAGAAGTAGTCTGAAGCTGTTTTCAAATATTTATTCAATTAAAATATATCCAGGGGTGGCTAGGTGGCACAGTGAATAGAGCACCAGCCCTGGAGTCAGGAGGACCTGAGTTCAAATCTGGCCTCAGACACTTGAGACAAAAAACTTCTGTCAGTAAGTCACTTTGGGCAAGTCACTTAACCCCAATTGACCTCCAAAAAGCAAATATATATATATTCATTAAGCTAAGCTGGTCACTCTTATTTTTTCCTCATACCATAAAGCTGTCCCTGCATTCTCCAAAGCTATGCTAATGAAAAGTTTTGGCTGGACCTACTTAGATGAAAGGCCCATGAACAAATTGTCTATGGACAATTTGGCTGGACCTACTTTGACTGAAAGGCCCATGAACAAATTGTCTATCAACTTATAACTAATTTCACTCAGATTAGATAAGCTCATAACCAGAATGTTGGCCACCAAGAAATTCGTTTTCTTGACCAAAGTTAACACAAGAAAACAATCTACTTATAAGAGACAGTGCAATCTAATGGAATGAATGTTCAGCTTTAAATGACGACAACAACAACAACAACAAAATATTGGTACAAATCCCACTGTCAACTGTTTGACTAAGGGCAATTAATAACCACTCTGAGTTTCAGTTTCCTTATATGTATGATAGAGATAAAAACCACTTTCAGAACCTTATGCCACAAGATTATGGTTAGTATAAGGTTTTGTAAACCTGAAAGGACTCTGTATATAAAAGTGAGTTATTAACCAGGGAAGTAGTGGAAATCTTAGTGTAATTGTAGACATTATGTACATGTGAATAGGATTAAGACATGAGGCCTGTATCATTCTTCTGGCAATATGGCAGGGTAAAGTAGTAGAAAACGACAGATTTTATGTCCAAGGATATGTCTTTTAACATTGCTTCTTCCATTTTTGACCTCTGTAGCAAGTCACAGTTTGAATTTGTTTGGACTTTATTCTGGGACTTAGTTTCCACATATATAAAATGAAGGGCTTGAACTAGATGACTTTTGTAGTCTTTTCCTGCTGTGAAGCTAAGTTTTATTAGGCTCCTTGCAAAGGAGTCATTGTTTAAGAAGAAAAAAAATTCTTCTAATAAAGATTGTGGGAATGCCCATTGATACTTAGCTGAAAGAACTAAGAATGTCTTTTTCTTGGCTAAGGTGTTTCTTAGCCTATTTTGTCCACCACAGAGTTGATTAGCTTAAAATCCAGAATAAGATTTTCATTTTTCAACAAGGGCAAATTGTGAATTTTTTTTCTTCATAATATTCATTTGGAGGGTTTGATTTCAGGTTTTTTTTTTAATTGTGTTTTATTTTTCAGTGGAAGGAAATATTAAAAGAAAGAGGTAAAAAAAAAAACAGAATGAGTAATTGTTTCAGCATTTGATTAGATCAGGTATTGTGGATTTATTTTGGGCAGTGTTCTTCAGTTAAAAACTCTGAAATTGGAAATAAATAGGACTGAATGGACCTGATTTTCTTTTTTTTTTAAACAAATGGTTTATTAACTTCTGTTTTACATCATTCATTTCCGCCAGATTTTGAGTTACAATCATTTTCCCCCCATTATTCCCCTACCCAACCTCCCAGAATAGTAATCCCACAGGATATCGCTTCCTCCAATCTGCTCTCTCCCATACCTTCTCCCATACCCCTATCGATTTTTCCATTAGAGGAAGGTGAGTCTTTGCATCCCAATGCCTGCACATCTTATCTCCCTATTACAAGCAAAGGAGTATTAATAATAGTATTTATATATATTTGAAACATTTAATGTTACAACCTCAAATTTCAGATCCATTTCCTTCCTCCCTTGTCACCCATTCCCTCTTGGGAGATAAGTAATTCAGTATATGTTGTACATGTCTAGCTATGCAAAACATTATCATAGTAGATATATTGTACAAGGCTGCTTATAATTCCCTCCCACTCATCCCACCCCCCACCTGGTCCATTCCCTACATGATCCTGTCCCTCTTTTATAGTGGGTACTTCCAACCTCCCCTCACCCCAAGGATGCCCTCCCATCCATCATCCCTCCTCCCATCCCCCTTCGACCTGATTTTCTAATGAAAATTCTGTGTATGCATGCAACCTTCTTCATCACCAGGAATCACTAGTATTAGAATCAACCACATGACTAAAGTGGTAGCATTTAGAGGCACTTAACTGATGAGTATTTAGGTCTAGGGGATATGCCTGGTTCTGTCAGTAAAATGAGAATGGTCATGTCTATATGTTCCATAGAAAGTTGTAATGAAAGTCTTGTTGACCTCCATGGAATTTCACTAAGTTGATCAGGCTAACCTCAGTCCTTTTAAATTCCAGGCCAATATAAATGATTTTTTCATTTATTTTTATATCTCAGTTCATTATATAATGATGGTAGTTATGGTAATGTTATCTTATGGAGGCTCAAACACTTTCAAAAGTAGATATGATATAAGATATGACAGTCTATTTTAAAGTAGCTTGAAAACTAGTTTAGATAAGCAAAATTTGTGATAGAGCTAACGATATGCTTTCTGCCTTTTCTTGCTCTTCTCTCTATTCCCATGTCTGCTTCTGGAAATATATGAACATAACAATATATTTCTTTTATGTTTGTTATGGGGAGGAAATAACAATAAAATGACATAGAATAGCATATCTGCATATTTTATGCTAAGTAATTTTACTATATTGTTATACATTAGTTTTCCCCTAAACACAGAGTCTCAAGAATACCAAAGAAAAATGGTTTAGAAAAGAAAAGCTGCGTGTTTCTTTAATTTCAGCCTAATTTATTTTAGATTCCTGCATTTGGCTCAGTATGACTTTTTTATGTCTATTTTATAGATTAGGAAACATTTTAAAACATTTTGATATTTATTTTGCCTTTTTCATTGCTATAATTTTTTTTTTTTTTTCCAGAACCTCATCTCTCTCCTCAACCCTTCCTGGTAATAAAGTAAACCTGTCGCCATAGTTCCAAATTGTTTTCTGGAATGGTTGGACCAACTTGCAACTGTATCAAAAGTGAATTATTGTGTTTATCTGTATTTTCCCTTTCCTCCCTCACACCTCCCATCTAACACCAGCTCACTACATGTTTTATCATCGCTATCAAATTGAGGGATTGCAAGGTGAAACTGTGGGGTTTAAAATTTTTGACTTCTCTAATTATTAACAATTTGCAGAAGGATTTTGAATGTGGCTAAATAAAATTTTACTTTTTTTGAAAACTTTTTTTTCATTTGTACATCATGGTATTATGAGAATAAAATTAGATAAAATGTGACAAATATATTTCAAAATGCTATAGAAATGTTAGTTAATATTACTACTATTAGTTATTGCTAATAATAATTTTTATATTTAAAATGATTCTTATATAGTTGCACTAATTCCTGATTATATTTGATATTACACCTTTATCACACAATGATGTGCGGCTTTTACTCCAGTTTATATTCTAGTTTCATTGATTTTGTTGTCAGAAACTTTATAATTTTGCATAATTATTTATTTAGTCTTATGTTCTTGTTCCTTTAAGTATATGTCTGAAACTAAAATATAACAGTAATCTGTTTCTGTTGTCTTATTAGTTTGTTTTAATCATTATTACTTTAATAGCATGATATTTTGCTATTTGTTTTACAGAGTTCATTGAGATTTATGTAAGCTGAAAACTGCTTATCTAAGCCTATTTTCTGCTAAACATCTTTCTGGTTTTCCCAACAGGTAACATTGACTGGATATCTCAGACTTAGTAGTCTGTATTCTTATATTTGTTAGACACCAGGCCATTGAGTAAAAACATTCTTGGTCTTGCTTTTTATTTAGTTTATTATAATTGACTGCTTTTCTATTAAAAACAAAAGAATTTTAAAAACACAAGGACCAGACACGGATGATGATTACTACCTTATAAAGTACTTTAAGATTCAGTACATTCTGGCAAGCCACACCTAGGCATTTAAATATATATATATATATATATATATATATAATATATATATATTTAATATTATATATATAATATATATTATATATAATATATATTATATATAATATATATTATAATTATAATATATATATTTAATATTATATATATATATATCACCGTGGAATTTAGATGTTTTGTTTGGACAGATTTTTTTTCTTAATTTTATAACACAATGCTTACCTAGATTGATTGGTCTGGAAATGAACCTATATAAAAGACCCCTTATATTTTTTTCTTTTCTTTTCAATTACATTTTCTGTTTATTTTCAATTTATTTCTTCCACTTTTGGGCTAAATTGGATGTTATTAATTCAATAACTTTCTACGTTTTTTTATTACCACAATCAATTTCATAATTTTTCTTTGTATGATGTTTTAAGTGTTAATCTCTGTATTTTATATTAGTGAAAATTTTATCTGCATCCAAATGTGTTTTTTTTTATATTTTTGAAGTCAAGTTGTCTTTGACCAAACTGTTGTACTCTTGTATCTTATGAAAAATCTTAATCTATAGATTTTTTTAAAAGTTTGCAATAAATAATCTTGTCCACATAAATAAAACAAAAGATTTTGATGGAATAGGATCATAGATTTGAAGATGAAAAAAGCTATAGAGATAGAGATGTTATCTAACTCCCTTTATTTACATATATTGCATATTATATAATACATTACATATTTATTTACCTATATTACAAAATTTACATATGAGGAAACTGAGAGTCATAAATTTAAATTGCCACAGCCCAGTATAGAGACAAAACAATGTCAGAGGAAGTAAAATTCCATAGAAATTCTTGAGAGGTAAGGTTAGAAAAAAATTTTCATTTATGTGACAATTAACATTTAAAACTCAAGATCAACAGAGAAATCTTTTTTTCAAATGCTTTATTAAATTCTGGTTTACATCATTCATTTACGTCAGATTTTGAGTTACAATTTTCCCCCTTTTTTCCCCTACCGACCACCCCAGAACAACACTCCCACAGGATATCCTCTCATCCATTCTGCACTCTCCCATATCTTCTCCCATACCCCCTCGAACCTCCCAGTCATGCAAGGTGAATCTCCATGCCCCAATGCCTGTACATCTTAATTACCAATTATATGCAAAATTGTATTTATACATTTTTACACATTTGATTTTAAAACTTTAAATTCCATATTTATTCCCTTCCTCCCTTATCACCCACACATACTGGGAAGATAAGCAATTCAGTATATGTTGTGCATGTGTAGCTATGCAAAACATTACCATAGTAGATATATTGTAAAAGACTGACTATATTTCCCTCCCTCCCATCCCACCTCCCACCTGGTCCACTCCCCACCTTGATCCTTTCCCTTTTCAAAAGTGGATGCCTCCAAATTCTCTCCCCCACATCCTGCCCTCCCCTCCACCACCACCCTCAATCCCCCTCCTCCACACACTCCTGTAGGATGGGACACCATATTTCATATGCATGTCACTCTCTCCCTGGTCCAAATTCAATGAGAATAAAGTTTTGCCTTTTTGCCTTCCTGTTACTCCCGTCCCCTGCAATCACCTTCCCTGCCTCCTCTACAGGAGACAGTTCACCCCATTGTCTCTCCCCATTCTCCCTCACCAACTTCCTCTCTCACCTCTCAACCTCACTTTCTAAATATTATCCCTTCCCATTAAATTCAACCTGTGCCCTCTATGTATACCTGAAAACATATATACACATATTCACACATGTATTCATATGCCCATATACCCTTCTTCCACTATTTTCATACTGAGAAAAGTTTCATCAGTTACAATTGTCGTTTCTCCCTGTAGAAATGTAAATAATTCAACTTTGATAAGTTCCTTAAAATTTCTTTTCACTGTTTACCTTCTCAAGCATCTCTTGCTTCTTGTGTCTGAATGTCAAATTTTCTATTCAACTCTGGATTTTTCCTCAAGAATGCTTGAAAATCCTCTATTCCACTGAATGACCATATTTTCCCCAGAAACATGATACTCAGTTTTGTTGGGTAGGTGATTCTTGGTTTTAATCCCAGGTCCTTTGCCCCCTGGAATATCATATTCCATGCCCTTCAATACCTCAGTGTAGAAGCTGCCAGATCCTGGGCTATCCTGATTGTGTTTCCACAATATTGAAATTGTTTCTTCCTGGCTGCTTATAATATTCTCTCCTTGATCTGGGAATTCTGGAACCTGGCTACAATATTCCTAGGAGTTTTCCTTTTGGGATCTTTTTCAGGAGGTTATCAGAGGATTCTTTCAACTTCTATTTTGCCCTCCGGTTCTAAAACATTGGAGCAATTTTCCTTGATAATTTCTTGAAGGATGATTTCTAGGTTCTTTCTTTGATCGTGGCTTCCCGGTAGTCCAATAATTTTAAAATTATCTCTCTTGGATCTATTTTCCAGGTCAGAGTGTGTTTTTTCCCATGAGGCATTTCACAGTGCCTTCTATTCTTTTGTTTATTTGGATCTGTTTAACAGTGTCTTTAATTCCCAAAAAGTCACTAGCTTCCATTTGCTTCAGTTTAATTCTGAAGGAATGATTGTCCTCGGTGAACTTTTGAGATTCTTTTTCCATATGGCCAATTTGGCTTTTTAAGGCATTCTTCTCCTCATTGCCTTTTTGAGCCTCTTTTGCTTTTTGAGTCTATTTTTCAAGGTGTTATTTTCCTCAGTTAGGCTGTTGACTCTCATTTCATATTTTCTAACATCTTTCTCATTTCTCTTCCCAGTTTTTCCTCCACTTCTCTTATTTTCTTCTTAAGGTCCTCTATGGCCTTTAACTAGCTCATATTTTCCTTTGAAGCTTCTGGTGCAAGAGTTCTGACTTCACTGTTTCCCTCCTGTTCCATGCTTTGATCCTTTTAGTCTCCAAGGAGTGTAAAGTTGGGGTACTCAGGTTCTTTTGCTTCCTTTGCCTACTCATGTCACCACTCAGTCAATTTACCCCTGGTCTTTTTGCCGCAGTAGGACTCTGCCACCAGTCAGGGGAGCTTCCATCCCAAACTTTAGGGTTTTCTCAGCTGCCAAAGGTGGTAGCTACCTCTTTGAAGCCTCCACATCTTCTGGCAAGCTGGTCACACACCCCAGGCCTTCCACCCTAGACTTCAATCCAGATCCAAACAGGTTAAAGCAAAAGTTATTACCCCTTAGACTGGTTGCTTGCTCCCCCTATATTCTTTAGGCCAGGAGCTGAAGCTGCCACATGGGGGCAGCTGCATGGCCAGTGCTCATAAAGGGCTTCTTGACCTGGGGGCAAAAGCCAAAGCACTCCCAACTAGTAGATCCCAAAGTCCACACTGCACTAAACTTTCACTTTCTCCTTAGCATCTGTGTGTTGATAATTCTGGAAACTGCCACTGGTGATCTGAAGTCACTCCAGCTGGTCTTTGGTCAGGTATGCCCTGGGGCTAAAACTGCCCTGTGGGCTAGGGTTGGTTTCTAGAGCTACTCTAGCTCTGCTCCCAGAGTGCTGTGCTGGCCAATTCCTACCAGCCTGCTTGGCTGTCCTCACTGGGAAGTTAGCTTCTCTTTGCCATTTTGTGGGTTCTGTAGGTCCAAAGTTTATTCAGATACCGCTTTTACATGCATTGGAGGTGTTAGGAGCCAGAGCCGCCTGGAGGTCCTGTTTCTTCCACTGCCATCTTCACTACTGAAAAATAAAATTTTTAAAAGTATGTTTTAAACACCATTCAAATTCCATCAATTCTTTCTCTGGAGATGAAGAGAATTTTTCTTCATAAGTCTTTAAGAATTGTATTGATCATTGTATTGCTGATGATGTTACTTGCATATAGTGTTCTCCTAGTACTGCTTATTTCACTTACTTAAGTTCATGTAAGAATTTCCAGGTTTTTCTTAAAACATTGTCTTCATCATTTCTTATACCATAATAGTATTTCATCACAACTATAGATTACTACATGTTTGACCATCACCTGAATTTCCAGTTCTTTTTCATCATGAAAATAGCTGCTATAAATATTTTTTGTGCATGTAACACCTTTTCCATTATTTTCCTCTTTGGGACACAGACCTAATAGTGTTATTTCTGGGTCAAAGTATATGCATAATTTTATAACCTTTTATATATAGTTCCAATTTGTGTCCAGAATGGTTGAATCAATTCACAACTCCAACAACATGCATTTCAGTTTCAATTTCAGAAATCCCCTCCAACATTTTCATTTTATAAGGAAATAATTAGGATAGGCATGGCGTGGTACCTCAGAATTGTTTTCTCTAATAAATAATGAGTTAGAGAATTGTTTTTCACATGACTATACATATATTTCATTACTTCATCTGAACAATGCCTGGTAACAAATTTTGGTCATTATCAATTGGAAAATGGCATATATATATATATATATATATATATATTCATCGAATATATTGGAGAAATGAAGTCTTTATCAGAAAAAAACTTGTACATTTTTTATGATTACTAACTTTATTTTACTCTGTCCTATTTTCTTTCTTTTTACCTTCTCTTTCTCTCCTTCCACTTTTTTCCTCCTCAAAAGTGTCTTGTTTTGGACAACTCCTTCACATAATCTGCCCTCCCTTCTATCACCCCCTGTTATCCCCTTTCCCTTCTACTTTCCTTTGGCCAGATTCCTTCCTTCCTTCCTTCCTTCCTTGCTTGCTTGCTTCCTTCCTTCATTTTCAAAACCTTAAACACAGTTCACTCTGAAGCCCACAGATTGGACTTCAATAGATCCCTCCCGAACTCCAGTTAATGGTTATATTTTGGGCCCTCCTGGTTTAGAGTGAATGTTGATGGTAATTGTTTCTCTTTGGACCAGCAAGCTGAGGGTCTCCCCCTCCCAGCTTGTTTTTTTTTCTTTTTTTCTAATTAAAGGGTCCATCCCTTGACTCACTTCTTTAAGAGGTATTTTCAATGAATGGGCATTACCTCACTCTGAGTGAGTACCTGAAAAAGCCTTAGCCTAAAAAGATCAAGGTCTCCCATTGCATGCTGGTTCAACTCTATTTGTCTTGATGAATATCTAGTCACTGCACTGAATCCAGATGGCCTCTGGAGAAGAAAGTGAGGTTGGTGACCTTGTACAGGCCTCCCTCACTCAAAGCAAAGGCAACTGCAAGTTATGTCATCATTCACATAATACCATGATCCTCTTTGAAAATGAAAGGGTAAGATAGATTTCTATACAGAAATAGAGTGTGAATGTTATTTCCTTTTGGAGTAATGTTCAAGTATTCTTTGCCCACTTTCCCCATCTTCCCATACATTCTAAATGTCCTTTCACACCTCTGTTAGATGAGGTAATTTACCCCATTCTACCTCTCTCTTCCTTCTTTTCCCAAAGCATCACCCTTTCTCACTCCTTAATTTTACTTTTTAGACATCATACCATCATATTAAACTCACACTCATTCTTTCTGTCTATGTATACTTCTAACTGCCCTAATAAAGTTCTTAGGAGTTACAGGTATCATCTTCCCAGGTAGAAATGTAAATAGTTTAACTTATTGAATCTTTTATGCTTTCTCTTTCCTTTTCAATTTGTAATGCTTCTCTTGAATATTGTATTTGAAAGTCAAATTTTCTGTTCACCTCTAGAATTTTCATTAGATATTCTGGAAAGTCCTCTATTTCATTGAATACCTGTCCCTTCCCCCATTGTGAGTAATTACAATCACTTTTGCTATTTGGGTGATTCTTGGGTGTAATTCTAGCTCATTTACTTTGCAGGATATCACATTCCAAGCTTTTTGATCCTTTAGTAATATAAACTGCTAAATCTTGGGATATTACGACTATTTCTCCATGATACTTTTATTGTTTCTTTCTGGCTATTTGCAGTATTTTATCCTTGACCTCAGACCTCTGGAATTTGACTATAGTTGCTGGGAGTTTTCATTTGGGATCTCTTTCAGTAAGTGATTACTGGAGTCTTTCAATTTCTATTTCACCCATTGGTTCTTGAAAATCAGTTCAGTTTTCCTTGATAATCTGTTGAAAGATGATGTGTTTTTTTCCAGTATGGCTTTAAAGTAGTCCAGTAATTCTTGAATTATCTCACTTCTATCCATTTTCTTGGTCAGTTGTTTTTCCAATGAGGTATTTTCCACTTTCTTCCATTTTTGACTCTTTTGACTCTCTTTTCTTTCTTAATGTCTCAAAAATTCATTAGTTTCCACTTGCCCAAATATAATTATTAAGGAATTATTCTCTTCAATGAGCTTTTAACCTCCTTTTCCATTTTACCAATACTACTTTTTAAGGAGTGTTCTTCAGTGAATTCTTCTTTCTCTTTTTTCCCCCAATTTGGCACATACTGCATTTTTAGGAGTTTTTCAGTGATTTTTGTGCCTCCATTACCATTTGGACTGTTCTGTTTTTTAAGTTTGTTTCAGTATTGTGTGTGTGTGTCTTCTTTTTAAATCTCTTGACTTTTCATTATTTTCTTGCATCACCATAATTTTTCCCCATTTTTATTTTACCTCTCTGATTTGATTTTTGAAATCCTTCTTGAGCTCTTCCAAAAATTGTTTTTAGGGCCCGGGACAAATTCAGGCTTTTCTTTGAGACTTTAGATGTAGTGATTTTGGCTTTGTTGTCTTCTGAGTTTGTGTTTTGATCTTCCCTGTCATTATAATACCTATTTATGGTCATTTAAAAAATGTTTGCTCATTTTTCTAGCCTATTTCTTGAGTTTTGTCCTTATGTTAAAGTTGATCTCTTTTCCTAGGTGGAGGGGGTACTCTCACAAGCTTCAGGGATTTCATGAAGTATTTTTGAGCTATAGTTCTGGAGATCTATAAAATTTTAGTTCTTCCAAGGTGGTATTATCCAAAGAGAGCTTTGTTGACTATTCTCCTGGTCTATGTTCTTGTTCTGCCCTGGAACTGTGAACAGGGTCCTTGCTCCCTTGAAACTATAAGCTCTTCTATGTTAATGCTCCTCCTTGTCCTGGGGCTTGGACCCAGGACTGCAACCAGGATCTGCTTAGGAGCAATGTAACAGAGTCCTTTACCCAGTGTCAGGAAATAGGCCTCTGTAATCTCCTTCTGACCAGTTTTCCATCCTCCTTACCAGCTGTAGGCTGAGTGCACATATTCAGTTGCTGCCTCTCCAAAGGATGTTCTTTTGCTGTCTTGCTTTGGTTGCCTGCACCAAACTGTAGTGCACTCTCAACCCCATGGGACCTATGTTTGCTGTCAATATTCTAAGTAATCTTGAACTGGAAAATTATTTCACTTCATTATTTTGTGGGCTCTGACAATCCAGAATTTCTTTTGTGGCATTATGTAGAGTTGTTAGGACCAGGATTTGGGAGAACTTAGGTGAGTGTCTGATTTTTCTTTCCCATCTTAGATCTAGTTCACTTCAGATTTTTGTGACATAACTGTTTCTTGATTCTCCCATTTCCTATTGGACCAAAATGACAGGTCAACATGATTAGTATTTAGCAGCCAGTTAAGAGTACTTGGATGATGCAATCTCTGTGAGGATTTTGAAGAATACATAGACAGTCTATAGCTGCTATTGTTGTAAAGCCAAACACGAGTAGCTTTCCATACGACTGCTACTATGAAAAGCTTTAAGATTCTAATCATTTAATATAGTGAACTCTCTATTTATTCAACAGTAAACTAAAGCAAAACATTCACAGAAACCAAAGTACAGCATTCAAAATATTATTACATAACAACTTATCACTAAAGTGGGCACATAGTTTTCACCAAAGTAGCCATATTGTTTTAAGCAAAAGATATCATTGTGAGTCTTTAACTCAATTATTCTTTTTTTTTTTAATTTAGCTTTTTGCCATTCTTTTTTTTGCTAAGCAAATTCTTTATTAACTTCTGTTTTACATCATTCATTTCCACCAGATTTTGAGTTACAATTTTTTCCCATTTTTCCCCAACCCACCATCCCAGAATAGCAGTCCCACAAGATATCACTTCCTCCAATCTGCTCTCTCCTATATCTTCTCCCATACCCCCTTCGACTTTTCCATTAGAGCAAGGTGAATCTCTGTGCCCCAATGCCTGCACATCTCCCAATCACATGCAGAAGAGTATTGATGATAGTACATATATATATGTATGTATTTGAAACATTTAATTTTAAGACCTCGAATTTCAGATCCATTCCCTTCCTCCCATGTCACCCATTCCCCCTGGGAAGATAAGTAATTCAGTATATGTTGTACATGTCTAGCTATGCAAAACATTGCCATAGTAGATATATTGTACAAGGCTGCTCATAGTTCCCACCCACCCATCCCACCCCCTACCTGGTCCATTCCCTACTTGATCCTGTCCCTCTTCTATAGTGGGTACATCCAACTTCCCTTCCCCCCAAGAATGTCCTCCCATCCATCATCCCTCCTCTCATCCCCCTTCCCCCTATTCTGCTGCAGGTTGAGATATACCATTTAGTATGTATGCCGTTCTCTCCCTGAACCAAATTCAATGAGAATGTGGTTTTGCCTTTTTGCCTCCCTATTCTTCCCCTCCCCTGCATCCAATTCCCCTTGCTTCTTCTACATGAGATAGTTTACCCTACCCTGTCTCTCCCTGTCTCCTCTTGCCACTTTCCTCTCTCACTTCATAATTTCACCCCTTAAGTATTATCCCTTCCCAACAAATTCAACCTATGCCCTCTATCCATGTATAACTTTCTCATACTGAGAAAGGTTTCATCAGTCAGTTATTGTTTTTCCATGTAGGAATGTAAATAGGTTTACTTTGATAAGATCATTTTGAGTTATTTTCCCTGATTACCTTCTCAGGCATCACTTGCTTTTTGTGCCTTGATGTCAAATTTTCTATTCAACTCTGGTTTTTTTCCTCAAGAATGCTTGAAAGTCCTCTATTCCGCTGAATGACCATATTTTCCACTGAAACAAAATACTCAATTTTGCTAGGTAGGTGACATTTGGGTTCAGTCCCATTTCTTTTGCCTTCTGTAATATCATATTCCATGCCCTTCAATCCCTCAGTGTAGAAGCTACTAGGTCCTGTGCTATTCTGATTGTGTTTCCACAATATTGAAATTGTTTTTCCTGGCTGCTTGTAGTATTTTCTCCTTGATCTGGGGATTTTGGAACCTGGCTATAATATTCCTGGGAGTTTTCTTTTTGAGATCTTTTTCAGGAGGTGATCTGTGGATTCTTTCAACCTCTATTTTGCCCTCTGGGTCTAAAACATCAGGGCAATTTTCCTTGAGAATTTCTTGAAGGGTGATTTCTAGGTTCTTTCTTTGATCATGGCTTTCAGGCAGTCCAATAAATTTTAAATTGTCTCTCCTGGATCTATTTCTAGGTCAGTGGTTTTTCCCATGAGATATTTCACATTGCCTTTTATTCTTTCATTTGTTTGGATCTGCTTAACAGCATCTTGATTTCTCATAAAGTCATTAGTTTCCATTTGCTCCAGTCTAACTCTGAAGGAATGAATCTCCTCAGTGAGCTTTTGAGATTCTTTTTCCATCTGGAAAATTTGCCTTTTTAAGGCATTCTTTTCCTCATTCCCCTTTTGGGCCTCCTTTGCCATTTGAGTTAGTCTATTTTTTAAGGTGTTGTTTTCCTCAGTTAGGCTGTTGACCTTCATTTCATACTTTTCCTGCATCCTTCTCATTTTTCTTCCCAATTTTTCCTCCGCTCTCTTATTTGATTTTTAAAGCCCCTCCTATGGTCCTCTATGGCCTGTAACCTGCTCTTATTTTCCTTTGGGGATTTTGGAGCAGGATTTCTGACTTCACAGTTCTCTGACTGTTCCATCCTCTTTGCCCCCAAAATAGGAGTCTAATGTTTCATTTTTCTGTTTATTTTGTTTCCTTTGCCTTGACATGTTGCCACTTAATTACTTGACTTTTGGAGTTGTGGCCACAGTTTTACTCTACCACCAGACAGGGGAGCTTTTGTCCTTAACTTGTGGGGTCTTTCACAACTTCTGTTTCTGGCAAGCTGGATACCAACCCCACGACCTCCACCCTTTACCACAATCCATATCCAGGGAGGTTAAACCAAGAGCAATTAACCCCCAAGGATGATTGCTGGATCTCCCTACAGTTCGCAGCCCAGGAGCTGGATCTGCAAAATGACGTGTCTCCTCAATGGCTTCTAGCCCCCAGGGGAGATTGCCGACCATTCCCCAAATACTGGTCCCAAAGTCCATAAGGCACCCTAATTTGATTCCTTTTTCTTCTCTAATTGCTACTGCTAATGTTTCTAGTACCAGATTGAATAAGAAGGGTGATAGTGGACACCTTGTTTGAATCCTGATCTTATTGGAAATGTTCCTAATTTATTCCCATTGCATATAATATTTGCTGATGATTTTAAATAGATGCTATCACCTATTTTAAGGAAGGCTCTATTTATTCCTATACATTCTACTGTTTTTAATAGGAATGTATGTTGTACTTTGTCAAAAGCCTTTTCTGCATCTATTGAGATAATCATGTGGTTTCTGCTAGTTTTATTACTAATATGCTCAGTCGTACTGATGGTTTTCCTAATATTAAACCATCCTTGCAATCCTGGAATAAATCCTATCTGATGAAAGTGTATTATTTTTGTGATAAGTTGTTTCAGTCTTTTGGCTAATATTTTATTTACAATTTTTGCATCTAAATTCATGAGGGAAATTATTCTATCATTTTCTTTCTCTGTTTTTTCTCTTCCTGCTTTAGCAATCAATATGATATTTGTGTCATAGAAAGAGTTTGCTACGACTCCTTCTTCTCTAATTTTCCCAAATAGTTTGTAGAGTATTGGAATCAATTGTTCTTTAAATGTTTGATAGAATTCAGTAGTGAACCCATCTGGCCCTGGATATTTTTTCCTAGGGAGTTCGTTGATAGCTTGCTTGATTTCTTTTTCTGAGATGGGGTTATTTAGGTGATTCACTTCCTCTTCAGTTAATCTGGGCAACTTGTAATTTTGTAAATATTCATTCATTTCAATAAGATTGTCATATTTATATGCATACAACTGGGGACAATAATTCCTAATTATTGTTCTGGTTTCCTCTTCATTGGATGTAGATTCCCCCTTTTCATTTTTGATACTCACAATTTGGTTTTCTTCTTTCTTTTGTATCATATTGACTAAGGGTCTATCAATTTTATTGTTCTTTTTTCATAAAACCAGCTCTTAGTTTTGGTTATTAATTCAATAGTTTTCTTAATTCCAATTTTGTTAATCTCTCCTTTGGTTTTCAATATTTCTAATTTAGTACTACAGTGGGGATTTTCCATTTGTACTTTTTCTAGCTTTTTCAATTGCATTTTCAATTCATTGACCTCCTTTCTCTCTGTTTCATTTGTTTCTTATTTATTTAATTAAACAAATGCTTTATTAACTTCTGGTTTACAACATTCATTTCCACCTGATTTTGAGTTACAATTTTTCCCCCCATTTCTCCCCTACCCACCATCCTAGAATAGCAGTCCCACAAAATATCCCTTCCTCCAATCTGCTCTCTCCCATATTTCCCCCATACCCCCTTTGACTTTTCCATAGAGCAAGGGGAGTCTCTGTGCCCCAATGCCTCCACATAGTATCTCCCAATTACATGCAAATGAATATTGAAAATAGTATTTATATATATTTGAAACATTTAAATTTAAGACCTCGAATTTCAGATCCATTCCCTTCCTCCCTTGCCACACATTCCCTCTGGGAAGATAAGTAATTCAGTATGTGTTGTACATGTATAGCTATGCAAAATATTACCATAGTAGATATATTGTACAAGGCTGCTTATAATTCCCTACCACCTATCCCAACCCCCTCCTGGTCCATTCCCTACTTGATCCCTCTTCCATAGAGGGTACTTCCAACCTCCCCTCCCCCCAAGAATGCCCTCCCATCAATCATCCCTCCTCCCATCCCCCTTCCCCCTATCCTGCTGCAGGTTGAGATATCCCATTTAGTTTGTATGTCATTTTCTCCCTGAACCAAATTCAATGTGAATGTGCTTTTGCCTTTTTAGCCTTCCTTATTCTCCCCTTCTTTTGCAACCACTTCCCCTTGCTTCTTCTGCATGGGATAGTTTACACTACCCTGTCTCTCCTCATCTCCTCTTGCCACTTTCCTCTCTCACCTCATAATTTCATCCCTTGAGTATTCTCCCTTCCCAACAAATTCAACTTATGCCCTCTATCCATATATAACTGTAACCATACACACACACATTCACATATGTATTCATATGACCATACCCCCTTCTTCCATTATTTTCATAGTGAGAAAGATGTCGTCAGTCACAGTTATTGCTTCTCTAAGTCAGTTGTTTTTCCAGTGAGATATTTTACATTTTCTTCCAGTTTTTCAATCATCTTATTTTGTTTGATTGACTCTTGGTCCATCATAGAGTTGTGAGTTTCAATTTGATTGTTTCTAATTTTTAGCGATTTATACTCTTCAGTTAGTTTTTTGACAGTCCTTTTTTATGGAGGTATTTTCTCCAATAACTTCACTAATTTTACTTTTTATGCATTTGTTTTCTTCACTGAGACTTTTTTCAAAGTTGGTCACTGCCTCCCTGCTTTGGTCTTTAAAATCTTTCTTAAGATACTCCAAGAATGCTATTTGCGCTTGAAACCAATTCATATTTCCTTCTGTGGTCTCAGTTGTGGGTAGAGAGTCCAAATTGCCCTGTGTATTTAATTGTTCTTGACCTACATAGTAAGCTCAGATTGATTTTCTTGCCTTCCCTTTCTCCTTCTCAGCTTCCTTCCTTACCATTTTGATTTCCTATTTCTTAATTTTTCAGGCTGTGAGCTAAGGGCCTGTTTGTTGACTTTGAATGCTGTAGCCTCTGGGTGTCTAGTTTGTGGCTAAGGCAGGAATCTCAGAGAGATTAGCTGGTTTAACTTTAAAGGAGCAGAATACTTGGAATATGATATTCTAGAAGGCAAAAGAGCTAGTACTGGATTCAAGAATAACTTCTCTAGCAAAATTGAATGGGGTCTGGGGCGGAGCCAAGATGGCGGAGTAGAAAGAGCTCATCTAAGCCACTCTGCCCCCAGATTCCCCCCAAACGATGTAAAAGGGGACTCTGAACAACTTCTGGAGCCCCAGCACCCATAGAACGACACAGAGAAGCTAAACTCCCGCTGAGGACAGCCCAGCAGCCCTGCAGGAAGGACCAGCGCAGTGGTCTGGGACCTGGCAGCATGCAGCACACAGAGTGCAGGAGCCGAGCCGAGCCCAGGTCCGCATGAGCCGAGGTTTTAGCCCCAGGGTGGCAGGGCCAGCAGCCAGCTGGAGGAACCCCAGAACACCAGAAGCTGTGGCGACTCTAGAATTATCAACATAGACTTACCTAGGACAAAGTAAGAGGTTAGTGTTCTATGGACGTTGGGACTGGTATTAGGGAATGCGTCGGCTCCCTCCCCTGGGGGCTAGAAGCCGCTGAGGACAAACGCCATTTTGTAGTTTTCAGAGGCAGCTCCCGCTCCCAGCCTGCAAATTTGTAGGGAGATCCAGCGATCAGTCTTGGGGGGTAATCACTCTTGCTTTAACCTCCCTGTATCTGGATTGTGATCTAGGGTGGAAGTCTTGGGTGGGTTTACAGCTTGCCAGAAACGGAAGTTGCCCCCCACACGTTTGGGAGGAAAATTCCTCTATCTGGCCTTAAAGCCATAGTGTGGCAAGAAGCCCAAAAGTCAAGTAATTAAGTGGCAACATGCCAAGGCAAAGGAAACAGAAAAATGCAACCCTGGACTCCTATTTTGGGGGCATAGAGTGGGAAAAGGACTGTGAGGTCAGAAGTCCTGCTCCAAAAGCCCCAGGGGAAAACATGAGTGGGTTGCAGGCCATAGAGGACCTTAAGAAGGACTTTAAAAATCAAATAAGAGAAGTGGAGGAAAAATTTGAAAGAGAAATGAGAAGGATGCAGGAAAAGTATGAAATGAGGGTCAACAGCCTGACTGAGGAAAACAACACCTTAAAAAACAGACTAACTCAAATGGCAAAGGAGGCCCAAAAGGGCAATGAGGAGAAGAATGCCTAAAAAAGTCGAATTTGCCAGACGGAAAAAGAATCTTGGGAGTTCACTGAGGAGATTCATTCCTTCAGAGTTAGACTGGAGCAAATGGAAGCTAATGACTTTTTGATAAATCAAGATGCTGTTAAGCAGATCCAAACAAATGAAAGATTAGAAGGCAATGTGAAATATCTCATGGGAAAAACCACTGACCTGGAGAATAGATCCAGGAGAGACAATTTAAAAATTATTGGACTACCTGAAAGCCATGATCAAGGAAAGAACCTAGAAATCACCCTTCAAGAAATTCTCAAGGAAAACTGCCCTGATGTTTTAGACCCAGAGGGCAAAATAGAGGTTGAAAGAATCCACCAGAGGGCAAAATAGAGGTTGAAAGAATCCACCAATCACCTCCTGGAAAAGATCCCAAAAAGAAAACTCCCAGGAATATTATAGCCATGTTCCAGAATCCCCAGATCATGGAGAAAATACTCCAAGCAGCCAGGAAGACACAATTTCAATATTATGGAAACACAATAAGAATAGCCAAGGACCTGGTGGCTTCTACACTGAGGGATCGAAGGCCATGGAATATGATATTCCAGAGGGCAAAAGAACTGGGAATGAACCCACGGGTCACCTACCCAGCAAAACTGAGTATTTTGTTTCAGGGGAAAATATGGTCATTCAGTGGAATAGAGGACCTTCAAGCATTCTTGAGGAAAAAACCAGAATTGAATAGAAAATTTGACACCCAGACACAAGAAGGACGAGATGCCTGAGAAGGTAATCAGGGAAAAGAAATCAAAAGGAACTTATCAAAGTTGAACTATTTACATTCCTATATGGAAAAGCAATAACTGTGACTGACGACATCTTTCTCACTATGAAAATAATGGAAGAAGGGGGTGTGGTCATATGAATACATATGTGAATGTGTGTGTGTATGGTTACAGTTATATATGGATAGAGGGCATAAGTTGAATTTGTTGGGAAGGGAGAATACTCAAGGGAAGAAATTATGAGGTGAGAGAGGAAAGTGGCAAGAGGAGATGGGGAGAGACAGGGTAGTGTAAACTATCCCATGCAGAAGAAGCAAGGGGAAGTGGTTGCAAAAGAAGGGGAGAATAAGGAAGGCTAAAAAGGCAAAACCACATTCAAACTGAATTTGGTTCAGGGAGAAAATGACATACAAACTAAATGGGATATCTCAACCTGCAGCAGGATAGGGGGAAGGGGGATGGGAGGAGGGATGATTGATGGGAGGGCATTCTTGGGGGGAGGGGAGGTTGGAAGTACCCTCTATGGAAGAGGGATCAAGTAGGGAATGGACCAGGAGGGGGGTGGGATGAGTGGGAGGGAATTATAAGCAGCCTTGTACAATATATCTACTATGATAATGTTTTGCATAGCTAGACATGTACAACATATAATGAATTACTTATCTCCCAAGAGGGAATGGGTGACAAGGGAGGAAGGAAATGGATCTGAAATTCGAGGTCGTAACATTAAATGTTTCAAATATATATAAATACCGTTATTAACACTCTTTTGCTTGTAATAGGGAGATAAGATGTGCAGGCATTGGGATGCAAAGCCTCATCTTCCTCTAATGGAAAAGTCGATGGGGGTATGGGAGAAGGTATGGGAGAGAGCAGATTGGAGGAAGCGATATCATGTGTGATTACTATTCTGGGAGATTGGGTAGGGGAATAATGGGGGGGAAATGATTGTAACTCAAAATCTGGTTGAAATGAATGATGTAAAACCGAAGTTAATAAAGAATTTGTTTAAAAAAATTGAATTGGGTCTTTCAGGGGAAATGTGTATCTAATGACATAGAGTATTTTCAAGTATTTTCTATGAAAAGATCAGAGTTGAATAGAAAATTTGACATTCAAACACAAGACTCAAGAGAAACATAAAAAGGTAAACATAAAATAGTAATATTAATGAGGAGGTGAGATGGCAGAGTAAAAGCAGGAACTTGCTTGAATTCTTCCCCCAATCACCTCTAATACCTGCAAAAATGATTCTAAACAAATTTTAGAGCTAGAGAATCCACAAAATGAAAGAGTGAAACACATCTCATGCTAAAGACACACAGCCAGGCAGACAGGAAGAGCCTATTGTGTTGGAATGAGAGTAGAGTTCAGTCCCACTAGGGTCTCACCAGCAAAGATTGGATTGGAGCAGGCCTTAGGGGACTGAATCACAGACAACTATGGTTGTTTCCAGCCTTCTCAACCCACAAATTGCAAAGACAAAGTAAGAGGTTAATGGGGAAACTCTGTTGAGTCTTACTGAGAGAAGAACACTGTTTGGCCCCTGCCACTGTGGAGGCAGCAGCAGCAGTTGCTGCTGGTTTCAAATCTCCAGGGTCATAGATGGTGAAAGGATCAAGTGGCTCATTAGAGAGCAATTGTAGCAATCTCTATGCTGGCACTGAGGCAGTATTCACTTGCTTGACCTTGCTTGGATATGGGTCACAGTCTTGGGTGGTGGTCTTGTGGTGAGAGAAAATGCTGACCTGGCAGAACATGTGGTGGCTGTGAAGAGGTAGTCCTCACATTTCTGAGGCAAGGACCCTAGAAGTAGCCCTGACAACAACTGTACACAACCCAAAACATTTAGAGAAGAGAACTTTCCACTCTGGAAGGAGAGTTCTACCTGGGCAAAGAGCTCAAAATAAAGTACTTGGCTGGGAAAAAAGAACAAAAAGAAGAGAAAAAAAAATCAGGATATAGAATATTTCTTTGGTGACAAAGAA
The DNA here is from genome assembly GCA_011680675.1 of Gymnobelideus leadbeateri. Classification (NCBI taxonomy): domain Eukaryota; kingdom Metazoa; phylum Chordata; class Mammalia; order Diprotodontia; family Petauridae; genus Gymnobelideus; species Gymnobelideus leadbeateri. The sequence goes on along the minus strand of WOXC01011051.1, from coordinate 340,539 downwards.
GATCAAAACATAGAACCAGAAGACAACAAAATCTATTCTCCTGCATCAAAAGCCTCCTAAGAAAATGTGAATTGGTTGCAGGCCATTGAGGAGTTCAACAAGGAATTTGAAAATAAAATAAGAGAAGTAGAAAAGCTGGGAAGAGAAAAGAGAGTGATGCAAGAAAATAATGAAAACAAGTCAACAGTTTGCTAAAGGAGACCCCAAAACTACTGAAGAAAATATCACCTTAAAAAACAGACTAACCCCAATGGTAAAAGAGGTCCAAAAAGCTAATGAGGAAAAAGAATGCCATTAAAACAGTATTGGCCAAGTGGAAATGAAAGTCCAAAAGCTCACTGAAGAAAATAATTCCTTCAAAATTGGATTGGAACAAATGGAAGCTAATGGCTTTATGAAAAGCAAACTATTATAAAACAGATCCAAAAGAATAAAAAAAAATAGAAGACAATGTGAAACATCTCATTGGAAAAAGCACTGACTTAGAAAATAGATCCAGGAGAGATAATTTAAAAATATTGAATTTTTTAACATAAATTCAATTGTTTATTGTAATTAATTAATTAGTATTAAATAATGATTGAATTTATTACATTAAATTTTAATTCAATTCATTAAAATTATTGAATGCATAAATAATTGAACATTATGACCAAAAATAGCCTAGACATCATCTTTCAAGATATTATCAAGGAAAACTGCCCTGATATTCTAGAAGCAGAGGGTAAAATAGAAATTGAAGGAATCCCCCAATCACGTCTTGAAAAAGATCCCCAAGAGAAAACTCCTAGGAATATTATAGCCAAATTCCAGAGTTCACAGGTAATGGAGACAATATTATAAGCAGTCAGTAAGAAACAATTTGAGTACTGTGGAAATGTAATCAGGATGATACAAGATCTAACAGTTTCTACATTAATGGTTCTAAAGACTTGGAATATAGGGGAGGAGCCAAGATGGCAGAAAGGAAGCAGTAACCTCACTGAGCTCCTTGGTCACTAAGTCTCAAAGGGTGAATCTGAGTGGATTCCAGAGTGACAGAGCCCATTGGAAGACAGAGCGTGGCAGAGTCCAGCCCAGGAGGTTGCCCAGTGTGTTCAGACTGGTTGAGCGCAGAGCGAGTGGGGTCTGCACAGCCCAGACCTAAGAGCAGACAAGCAGACTACATCAGAGGGAGCAAAAGCCCCAGCCTGCAGACTTACTGAGGATGCATCGCAGTCATCTCCTGGCAGGTAGGATCATTGGAGACAGGTAGGAGAGTTGGGCACTCAGTGGAAAGAGGGGCTTCTCTGGCTGCATTCGGCCCCCAGCCTGGAAGTTTAGAAACTGCCTGCCTGTATAATACAGGGGCTGGAATGGCAAAGTAAATTCTAGCTGCTCAGATCCTCCCATCCCTCCTTCTTGAAGCAGAAAACCCAAAGATAAGTCTCCCACCCAGATTGAAATCCCAAGTTAATGGAAATAGCCTCAGGCTTGAGAATCTCCAAGAAGGGGTGTAACTGAGATAGCCAGGAGTCTGAAGAGAAGAGAGGGAGGGGTCCCAACAAGCCCCACCTCACCTCACCAACAAAAGCCTACTTATAGCCCAGGGGTATAGAGGCAGAAATCTGAAGTGGTCAGACTCATCCACACCTACACATCTACATCCCTCATTGACTTCCCTGACTTAGCCATAAAGTAGCCACCCAGAGGTACTCAAAGTCAAGGATCAGGCCCTAAACTCATAGCCTAAGAAACTAAGAAACAGGAAGTCACAATGGGAAAAAAAGAAGCCGAGAAGGAGAAGGGGAAGGCAAAAAAGTCTATTCGAGCATACTATGCAGGGCAAGAAAAACAAAATACACAGGACAATATAGACTCTCTACCCACACCTGAGACCACAGAAGGAAACATCATCTGGTCTCAAGCTCAAATAGCATTCCTTCTAGGAGCTTAAGAAAAATTTTAAAGACCAAATCAGGGAGGCAGTGACCAACTTGGAAAAACGTCTCAGTGAAGTAATTGGAGAAAATACCTCCCTAAAAAACGAACTTCAAAAAAAAACTGAAGACCGTAATTCGATAAAAATTAGAAACAATCAAATTGAAGCTCAGAACTCTATGATGCGGCAAGAGTCAATCAAACAAAACAAGACGATCGAAAAATTGCAAGAAAATGCAAAATATCTCACTGAAAAAATAACTGACCTAGAGAACAGATCCAGGAGAGACAACCTAAGAATTATTGGTCTACCAGAAAGCCATGATGAAAAAAGCAGCCTAGACAACATCCTCCAAGAGATTGTCAAAGAAAACTGTCCTGAGGTCCTGGAATCAGAAGATAAAATAGCTATCGACAGAATTCACCGGACTCCTCCTGAGAGAGATCCCAAACTGAAAACTCCAAGAAATATAGTAGCCAAATTCCAGAATTACAAGATTAAAGAAAAAAAAAAATTCTACAAGCAGCCAAAAAGAAACAATTCAAATATCGAGGAACTACAGTTAGGATAACACAGGACCTAGCAGCTTCTACATTAAAAGAGCGGAGGGACTGGAATTTGATATTTCACAGGGCGAGAGAGCTAGGACTACAACCAAGGATTAACTACCCGGCAAAACTGAGCATAATCTTCCAGGCAAGGAGATGGTCATTTAATGAAATAAGGGACTTCCAGATGTTCCTGATGAAAAAGCCAGAGCTCAATGGAAAATTTGATCTCCAATTACAAGACTCAAGAAAGACATAAAAAGGTAAACAAGAGAAACACAGACTCACACATGCATAAGTGCACACACCCACACCCACAAACACACACTCATTACTTGGGATGCAACAAGAGCAAAATGTTCACATCCCTATAGGTGGAGCTGATAACTGTCAATATTCGAAATCTTTATGATTATCATGACCTTCAAAAGGGTTATACTTAGATAGAGGGTGTGGGTATGAATGCACTAACCTGATGTCTAAAAAAAAAACTATTAAGGGGATCAAAGAGACTGTAATGGGAAAAAGGAAAGGATTAGATAGGAAAAGGTAAAATATGCCATCTGAAGAGGCATTAAAATACACTATAGAAGAGGGGAAAGAAAGAGGGAGAGGAACATCATTTAAACACTATTCTCACTGGTTCTGGTTCAAAGAGGGATCAACTTAAATCAGTGAAGTTTAAGATTTTAATGTGAATAGACACATAAATTCATTAAATAGAGGAAAAGGAGGGAGGGAGAGGAGCAATGTTTGAAATTTACTCTCATTGGTTTGGAATCAAATGGGGAGGAATTCACTCTGATAAGTATAAAAACTTATTGCATCCTATAGAAAGTGGAAGGGTAAGGGGGGGTGAAAAAGAGGAGACTAAAGGGGGGGATTAGAAGGGAGGGAAACAGTAGTAAGCGGAGAAGGTAGGTTAAGAAGGGGGATCACTGGGTGGGAACACTGAGGGAGGGAGAGGTCAAAAGGTAAAACTTCAAGGAGGGGAAGGGAGAAGGAAGAAACAAAAACATAAACAGGGGAGGGAATAGGATGGAGGGGAAGAGACAGATAGTCATTATTACTGTGAATGTGAATGGGATGAACTCTCCCATAAAACAGAGGTGGATAGCAGAATGAATTAGAAACCATAATCCTACAATATGCTGTCTACAAGAAACACATTTGAAAGAAAGGGAAACCCACAAGGTGAAGGTAAAAGATTGGAGTAAAATTTATTATGCCTCAGCTAAAGTTAAAAAAGCAGGGGTAGCAATACTTATCTCAGATAAAACAAAAGCAAAAATAGATATAATTAAATGACATAAGGAAGGAAACTCTATCCTACTAAAAGGCTCCAATGAGAATGAATTATTGTCACTACTTAATATATATGCACCAAGTGGTATAGCATCCAAATTCCTAGAGGAGAAGTTAAAGGAATTAGAGGAAGAAATACATAGCAAAGATTTGGAATATAATGTTCTGGAGGTTAAATGAGCTAGGATTAAGACAAAGAATCATCTACCCAGCAAAACTGAGTATAATACTTCAGGGAAATATAAATATTCAATGAAATAGAGTACTTTCAAGCATTCTTGATGAAAAGATCAAAGCAGAATAGAAAATTTGCCTTTCAAATACAAGAATCAAGGGAAGCATGAAAAGGTAAACAGGAAAGAGAAACCATGAGGAACTTACTAAAGTTGAACTGTTTACATTCCTACATGGAAAGACAATATTCAAATCATGAGAGTTTTCTCAGTGTTAAAGTAGTTGAAGAGAATACCAAAAAAGCATACATACATACGTACATTCATAATATACATATATTCATGTGTGTATATGTATGTGTAATGTGTGTATATACACACATATTTGTTATATATGTATATATGTATTTATTTTTTTGTGTATGTGTGTGTACATAGAGGACCTGGTGAGTTAAATATGAAGGGAAGATATCTAAAATTAATATTAATAGGTGAGAGAGGAATATACTGGCAGGAGAAAGGGAGAGATAGAATAGGGTAAATTATCTCACATAAAAGAAAACTTTTACAGTGGAGTGGAAGAGCAGGAGGTTGAAGAGAATGTGTAAACCTTACTCTCATTGCTTTTGACTTAAGGAGGGAATAACATACAAAATTAATTGTCTATCTTACCCTATAGAAAAGAAGGGGAGAAGGGGATAAGAGGCCTGGTCATGATAGAAAGAAGTGCAGATTGTGGGAGTGCATAGTCAGAAGCAAACACTTTTGAAAAGTGATACTGTCAAAGGAGAAAATAAAATAAATGAGGTTAGGGATAGGATGCAGGGAAATATAGTTAATCTTTAACAACCCGAGTACTATGGAAATATTTTGCCCATCAAGAAAAGGTTAAGTGCATAGGGTTGGGGGATAAATGGGGAAGATAAAAGTGGAACAGCATGTTGGGGGAAGGGGTAATGAGTATACTTACCATCTTGGGGTGGGGGGTAGGGGAGAGATAAAAAAAAATTGAAACTCAAAGGCTTGTGGTAATGAATGTTGAAAACTTAAATAAATATATTCTGAGGAAAAATTAATCTTAAAAAGCTCAGTGAAGTTAAACAATTTACATTATTCTATGGGAAGGTACAAGTAACCTTAAGCATTTAACGTCTTAAGCATTATATCATTAGTAGGACAGGTAAAAGGAGTTTATGAAAACAGAAGGCATGGCTATGAGTCTATTGTGTCATAATTATCTGAAAAAAATTGAAGTGGTGAAAAAGAGGTATTCACTCAGAGATAGGATAAAGGAGAGAAAGAATGGGGAATTGTTTCTCACAAAAAAAAATAGGCTTGCAAGGAAGAGCATTTACAATGGAATGGAAAATGGGCAGGGTATCAGGTACTAATTGAATCTCATTCATTCAAATTGGTTTAAAGAGAAAAGTATACTCTCTCTCTCTCTCTCTCTCTCTCTCTCTCTCTCTCTCTCTCTCTCACACACACACACACACACACACACACACACACACAGATGTGTATATAAATGTAACTTATCCAATAGGAAAATAGCAGGGGAAGGAGAAAAGGGAATGTGGTCAATAATAAAAGGGAAGATGAATTAAGGGATGCATCGAATAGAAGGAAATTGTTTTTGTTTTTGTTTTTTGAGGAGACAGAGAAAAAGAGGCAGACACAGACAGGAAGAAAGAAACAGAAACAGGCAGAAAGAAACAGGAGATGATGCGATGGAACAAAATATATTGTTAGTAATCAAAATTGTGAAAATGACTGGGATGAGTTCACTAATAAAACAGAAGTAGATAGCATAATAGATTAGAAAAGAGAATCCAGCAATATGTTATTTACAAGTAACAAACTAGAAAGTGAAGGCCACAGACAGACTTAAAATTAAGGTTTGAAACAGATCTAATATGCTTTAGCTGAACTACAAAAAGGCAGGTGTAGCAATGATGATCTCAGACAAACAAAAGCAAAAATAGACCTGTTTAAAAGAGATAACTAGGCAAACTACGTTATCCTAAAAGGGGCTATATTGACATTAATTCATACTAAAAATGTAGCAAGATTCTCTGATAAATGCCTTATTTCTCAAATATGTATTATGTACAGAACTTAATCATATTATAAAAATAATGATCATGCACCAATTGATAAAAGGTTAAATGATACAAATAAGCAATTTTCAGAAGAAGAAATGGAAGCAATCTATAGTAGTATGAAGAAATGCTTTACATGAATATTCATTGGAAAAAGATCATATTAAAACATCTATGAGGTACTTCCTCCCACCAATCAGAAAAGACAAATTCTGGAAGAGATGAGGGGGAAAAGGTACACTTGTGAAGTAGCCATTCTGGAGAATAATTTAAAATTATGCCCAAAGGGCTACAAAACTTCGTATGCTTTTTGACCCAATAATACTACTATTAGGTCTCCATCACAAAGATATGAAAGAAAACACACACATATGTGTTTATGTATATATGTATGTATATATATGCATATACATACACACAGAGATGCATACAATAACTGTTTATAGCAGTTATCTTTGTGGTTGCAAACAATTAGAAATCTAGAGAATGTTCATCAATTGGGGAATGAATGAACAGATTGTGATGTATGATTGTGATGGATTACTATTGTGCTGTGGAAAATGATGAGGTGGTATGTTTCAGATAAATGTGGCATGATATCCATGACCTGATGCAAAGAGAAGTGAGAGGATCTTGGAGATCACTGTGCACAGCGATGGCAATGTGATAATGATGATCAACTCTAAAATATTTGTCCAGTATGATCGATGCAATGATCCAAGATGATTCTGAAGGACAAATGATGGAGAACTGCTATCAACCTCCAGAGACAGAAATAATGAATTCTGAATACAGATCAAAGTATATTTTCCTCACTTTATTTTTCTTAGTTTTTTTTAAATAATGGCTAATATTTAGGGATATATTTATACAATTTTACATGTATAATGTATATTATCTTCCTTTGCAGAGGGTGTGGGAGGGATGGAGAGAATTAGGAACTCAAAATGTATTTTTAAATTTCTAATCATCTATTTTTAATTAATTAATTAATTAATTAATTAGTTTTTATTCTTTAACATTTCCTTCCATAAGATATTGAGTTCCAATTTTTCTTCCCCTCAGACCTTCCCGCATCCCAAGACAGGAAAATGACTATCCATCCCCAAAGAGGAGCTTATAGTATCTGAATAGAGACAAACAAAACAAACAAACAGAACTTCCCCTACCAATACAATTCTGTAACTTAAAGTTTAAGAGAATAAACCAGGAACCAAGAAGTCAAGTGACTTGAACAGTATCACAATGTCTGTATGTGTCCTAGATAAGACTTAAACCCAGAATTACTGGCCTTAATGCAAGAATCAACTACATCAGACTATTAAAATGCTAGCAAGCATCATCATAATCATCATCATCATCATCACCACCACCACCACCACCACCACCACCATCCCCATCATCACCATTATCATCATAATCATTACTACTTCTACCCTTACTAATATTCTATGGCACTTGGGCATTTACATATGTCATTTATACTTAAACTTCCTTTTTGTTCTAAAGAGGTATATAAGATTGTTTTCTTCTTGTTTTGTTTGTGAGTAATGCATTTCTACAACTAGCATCTCAGGGTTCTGATTTTTTTTCTGTACATCTTTTATAGCTCCTAATAGCACTGGATATGCTGGTGAGCAGCAGTGTGCACTTAAGGATTGCTTAGTGAATAAATAAATGGCTACTAGTTTATTTTCTGGGACAGCCATATGCTTTTTATCTTCTTCTGATGTAAGAAATGCTTCCTTTCTATTGTAATTCCTTATATTTTTTCCTCCTCTTCCCTCAAAGAATACCTATGTAATACATTTCTTATTATAAGTGATGAATCACCAAATATCTGCAGGAAAATTCAGATTGACTTTAGACTTAGTCATTCTCTTCAATACAATGAACCTTATGAAAACAGGAACCAAATTAATTGTTCTTATAGTAAAAATAATAAAATAAAAATTTTAGAGGCATTGAAGAACAAAAATTTAAGTCAAATTGAAAAAGGCAAAAAATGTATAAAATTGATTTCTTTATGCAAATGTCTAATAGATACATGTCTGCATGTATACTCTTTTGTAAACTTATTATTATTTTTTATTATTGTTATTATTATTACTATTATCATTAACATTTACCACACTTTAGCAAAAAAGTTGTTAGAATTTGAGAGAAAAAATAAGTTTAAAATCTCTGGGAACAATATCACTTGGGAGAAAATTATAACCAAACTGAATCAATCCAGTTTTATTTTGGGGGCATGTGTGAGGGAAATTTCCTACATGTGTATTGAAAGTACATTACTTTTTTTTTTAATTGCTGAAAGTGTTACTTTTAAAAAATGTAATTACTTCATACATAAATATTCAAAAGTGTGCAAAAATAAAAGAAAAATTTTATTTATCCCACACTATGACAAGCTTACTGAGGCTTTAAATGAATATATATATTTATAAAATTGCCTTTGACAATTCACGAGATTTGATTATGTGGCAGGATGCTCTGACAAAAGATTTGATTACATGGTGCATTGAGCTGTGGATAGTAAATAATAACCTTCCCTGTTCATGTTCCTAACTTGTTATTGTTAGGAAAGTGTCAGAGTATTGAGAATTAGTAAGTACCATAAACAAATCAATTACTGAGTCAGGACAGAAAGTGGCAATTTAAAGCTTCTCATTTTACTTCCACCACCTAATTTGTGAATGGGGGCTGGAATTCCCTGAAGGAGGTGCTTATTGTTATTAGGTCAAATGTGGTCTTATTAATTGATCAACATCACCCCATTGGGTGAATACAAACATTTGCATCTGGAAAGGAGTTCTCCAGGGTCCTAAGATTCACTGGAGCTGTTTGGAACAGAGAAAAGCTCTTTCATCTGTTTTGACCCGGACTAAGGCTGAAATGAAGTAAGAAATTCATAAAATTTTTTGCTTTGTTTTCCTTTGGAGAATTGCAGAAAAAAACACTCCATACACCCCACACACACACCCAGCACTGTGATTTCATTGTTGTAGTTTTTTTTTTTTTTCTGATCATGCCATATTCTAACTTGCCCATATTTTATTAGGCTACCTTCATGAATTGCTGTTCCCAAAGAACTTCATTACATGGTGGCTCAACTTTTTTGAATCTGACACTTTTCATTTATAAAAGACAGATAGAATCTCATAAAACAGAGAAAAATGATTGCCAAATCCATACTGCAGTGGGTCTACCTTAGTGAAAACTTTCTGAGCTTTTGCTCCCCTCACATTAGCCTTGAGAATTATAATCAATGCCATGAGAAAGCTTCACAATAAACCACTTGTAGAATTTTGGAATAATAGGTTAAGGGAAACAACCACACATTGTTACGTCACAATCAAATTTTATTTTCGTTAGAAAAATGTTTCCAAGAACCATTAATTTAATTTCCCCCTTCACAATATGTCTCTTCCTTTCACTTCCTTATGTTTTACTAGATATTTTTTTATTTGGCCATGAATATTTTTTTCTTCTCCCCATGTCTAGTGCATGTACTACTTAAAAAGAAATAGAACAAATTATAGCAAGAGGGATGAATGATGGGTTGCAGAAAACTCAGCTCCCTTCCATTATTCATTTGTTAATGGTAAGAAATGTGACAAAATGAAATAATAGGAAATGTGTGTATGTGTATTACATAAATACATTCACACATGTATTGTACATATATATATAAATACTTTAAAGAATATAATGTATAAATATATACTTTTTCTAGATGATATATGTATATTTTCTTCTAGATATGATATACATCTATGTACACATACATGCACGCACAATTTATCTTGCTGAAATGTGATGAGTAGGATATATGCCATGCAAGTTCATGAAATAAACATCCCAAAAATACTTAAGGAAAGTAGTCAGGTCCATGTACCATAAACAAATGAAATAAATTAATCAATCCTTTATGTTACAAGAATGTGGCAAGACTAGTATGTTCTAAAGTTATTCCTCCATCTGAGCACCATGGGGAGAGCAATAAAACAATATTCATGGTAAAATAAAAATGGGCTAGTCAAACAAAAGGATGTGAAAGAAAGAAATGTATTGTGTAGGGGGAAAAATAAATGAATGGTCTAAGAATATTAATCAAAGTTATTCCAATAAGGAGGCAGGAATGTCAATCAATTAATATAATCTAATAGATATTTGCTGAATTAAATTGAATTGAATCACCTTTTAGCCTATGCCAAATTTGGCTCATTTTCACTGTTTTATCACTTCACCATCTCTGCTCATCATTCATTTCTTTGTTGATATCTTTACTTGGAATCTTTTTCATTGCTCTTTCCATGTTACGTATTCCAACCTGTTCATAATCATAGTGTTCTTTTAGCATCCATTTAAGTCTCTGTTCTCAGGGAAACTCATTTTTTATATCTTTGATGATTGTAGTGTTCTATGATTTGCATTCTTATGACAACAATGACAAAATGAAACTATTAATAGAACAGATCTTGTTTCACAGATCAGTTTGGAATCATTAAAGGAATTTTGAGATTTCTCAAAGGTAACCTATATTTCTTTCTTCTTCCATTTAAATTATGCTCCTATATTCTTGTTCACAGGCAAATACTTTCCATGATACATATGACAAACACACACGTGTACAAACATACATGCATACTGATAGCTGAGTTCTATAGATAGTTGCTTTAGTTCCCTGTAATGATCTGGATAATAATTATTTTTTTCATTCTCTTCTGTTTCTTGTTTAAATGGAAAGGCCCAACAAACTGTTGAGTAGTAATGGATCTTGGGAAGTAGACTAAGCATAATTTTGGGATTTGATATAAATATCACAATGATATCATAAGGGGAAAATTATTTGGAAAATCTCATCTACAGTAGAAATAATCTCTCTTCAAGTTGGATTCTTGATGCATTGCCTCCATCTTAGGGGTAAATAACATTTTTTTATCAAACTTTAATATTGATTTTATTTTTATTTCTGTATCAATAACCATTATTTATGAATACATCCTCCCCAACTCAACTAGCAAACCACCACTTGTAACTAAGCATCAAAATGAAAACAAAAACCATTCAAAGAAATTAAATTTATCAATCAATAAGCAAGCTAACAATTTTCTAGTTACACCAAGTGCTATAGATTCCAACAAAGACAAAAATATTCTCCATACTCAGGAAGCTTAGATTCTAATGGGAGAGAAAACATAAAAAAATATATTAAAGAAAAATATGGAATATACAAAAGATGCTCTTAGACATGAAATCACTAGCTGCTATCAGTTCCAGGGGGGAAAATCTTGTCGAAGGGCAGGTTTGAGCTGAAACTTGATTGAAATCAGGAATTTTGAGAGTTGAATTTCAGATGGATTAACATTCCAGGAATGGAGGAAAGCTAGTACAAATAGATATGGGACATAAAATGTCACCTATGAGGAAGAGCAGATAGCTAGTTTGACTGGATTGTAGAGTTGGAAGAGGGGAGTAAAATCCAATAGATGAGCAAGATTAGAAGGCAGTAGGTTCTAAAGAACTTTAAATGCCAAAGGATTTTAAGATATTATTTACAGTCATTCACATGCATAATCCTTTACTTTTACCAAGAATAGAGGGAGGTGAAAATCTGATCTTTTCTTTGGGAAAAGGCTTGATCATCAGAAATGCATTTAGGTTTTATTCTTTTGATCTTTCCATTTGCATTGTTGTCTTCACTGTATGTTATTTTTTCTTGGATTTGTTTACTTTACTTTTTATCAAGTATATAAACCTTATTATATTAATCTGAGTTCATCATATCAAAAACATCTTGCATCTCAATAATATTTCATCTCATCAATTGATGCATATCAAGCTGCTAATGTCATAACAGCTGATAAAATGCTTTTGTGTCTGAAATGTTTATTCTTTCTTTGAACTCCCAGGGTCATTCATCAGGAAGTTAGATCTCTGGGTCAAAGGCTGTAAACAGTCAATTTCTTAGTATAAGACACTTTTGATTTTAAGAATGCATGGACCAATTTATGGTTCTCCATGTATTCTATTAATATAGCTGTCTCCCAATAGTTCCCACACATTGTCTATTTCTTATTGTCTTATAGAACACTTGATAACAAAGAGTCATTGATCAAAGTTATCATAAAAGGATGACAAACTCTATGATGGAAGACTTTAAGGTCACATTTTGCTTTAAGAGATTATTTTATTTTTGTTTTGTAATTACCAGCTCACAATAAATATTGTGGAATTTCATATTTTCTATATCTTTCATTAAATTTTGTAATGGTACATGTGGCATCTACTGTGAAATATCACGTGCAAAATTCTGCCTGCTACTAAATAAAAATGTCATTAAACCTTCGGTATATATGTAGATTATTCTCCAAAAATTATATGGATTAAATAGGACTTGAAATTGGTCCAAGTTTCCTTGTTTTTTTTTCTTTTGTAATTACCATATACTTTGATTCTTCTCCTATTTCACATACCTTATGAATAAATTTATCTACTCTCATACCTCTTCTAAAAAGAATTTCCTCTACATATGTTTGGTCTGATCAAGCTTTTTTTTTTCTCCCAGGTTTTTTTCTTGTTAATGTCACTTCAGTATCCTCAGTAAGCTCATCTTTTTCTGTACTTTTTCTGTATTAGACTGCAAATGTGGTAGCTCTACTTTGAAAGTGAAAAAATCTGTATCTATACACAGAATCATACATTTACATAAATATGTACATAAGTGCATATGACTATAGGTGTATACAAATTTAGAGATACACACAATACATGCTATGAATAAAATAACTCACACACACACACACACACACACACACAAATACAAACATTTGCAACGTTTTTCCATTGCCTTGTGTTTGTTCTCCTCCTTCCACTTTCAGCTTTAACAGAACTTCAGATAATGTTGCTTAGATTGTGCTGTTGCCAAGGTTTCTTTTTTTTTTTTTTGAAAAGCTTTATTAACTTTTGGTTTACATCATTCATTTCCGCCAGATTTTGAGTTACAATTTTTCCCCATTTTTCCCCTACCCATCACCCCAAAACAGCAGTCCCACAGGATATCCCCTCATTCAATCTATTCTCTCCCATATTTTCTCCCATAGTCCCTTCGACTTTTCCATTAGGGCAAGGTGAATTTCAGTGCCCCAATGCCTGAACATCTGATCTCCCAATTACATGGAAAATAGTATTAACAACAGTATTTATATATATATATATATATTTGAAACATTTAATTTTAAAACTTTGAATTCCAGATCCATTCCTTTCCTTCATTGTCACACACTCCCACTAGGAAGATAAACAATTCAGTATATGTTGAACATGTATAACTATGCAAAACATTACCATAGTAGATATATTGTAAAAGACTGGCTATATTTCCCACCTATGCCACCCCCCACTTGGTCCATGCCCTACTTTGATCCTGTCCCTCTTCAAAAGTGGGTGCCTCCAACCTCACCTCCCCCCAGAATGCCCTCCCCTCCATCATCCCCCCATCATGCCCCTCCACAATACACTCCTGCAGGGTGAGATATCCCATTTAGTATGTATGTTATTCTCTCCCTGAGCCAAATTCAATGAGACTATGGTTTTGCCTTTTTGCCTTCCTGTTCTTCCCCTCCTCTGCAACCAATTTCCCTTGCCTCTTCTGGATGAGATAGTTTACCCCATTCTTTCTCTCCCCCTCTCCTATTGCCACTTTCCTCTCTCACCTCTTAACTTCACACCTTAAGTACCATCCCTTCCCACCAAATTCAACCTGTGCCCACTATCCATGTATTCTTCTAAACATATATAGACACATTCACACATATATTCATATGCCCACATACACTACTTCAACTATTTTCATACTGAGAAAGATTTCATCAGTTACAGTTATTGTTTTTCCATGTAAGAATGTAAATATTTCAACATTGATAAGTTCTTTTGATTTCTTTTCCCTGTTTACCTTCTCAGGCATCTCTTGCTTCTTGTGTCTGGATGTCAGATTTTCTATTCAATTCTAGTTTTTTCCTCAAGAATGCCTGAAAGTCCTCTATTCCACTGAATGACCATATTATCCCCTGAAACAAAATACTCAGTTTTGTTGGGTAGGTGATTCTCAGTCGTAATCCCAGCTCCTTTGCCCTTTGATCCCTCAGTGTAGAAGCTGCCAGACCCTGCACTATCCTGATTATGTTTCTACAATATTGAAATTGTTTCTTCCTGGCTGCTTGCAGTATTTTCTCATTGATCTGGAAATTCTGGAACCTGGCTATAATATTCCTTAGAGAGTTCTTTTTTGGATCTTTTTCAGGAGGTGATCTGTGGATTCTTCCAACCTCTATTTTGCCCTCTAGGTCTAAAACATCAGCGCAATTTTCCTTGAGAATTTCTTGAAGGATGATTTCTAGGCTCTTTTTTTGATCATGTCTTTCAGATAGTCCAATAATTTTTAAACTATCTCTCCTGGATCTATTTTCCAGGGCAGTGGTTTTTTTCCTGAGATACTTCACATTGCCTTCTATTCTTTCAATTGCTTGTATCTGTTTAACAGCATCTTGATTCCTCATAAAGTCACTAACTTCTATTTGCTCCAGTCTAATTCTGAAGGAATGAATCTCCTCAGTGAACTTTTCAGATTCTTTTTCCATCTGGCAAGTTCGGCTTTTTAAGGCATTTTCTCCTCATAGTGCTTTTGAGCCTCCTTTGCCATTTGAGGTAGTCTATTTTCTTAACGTGTTATTTTCTTCAGTATGGGTGTTGACCCTCATTTTATACTTTTCCTGCATCCTTCTCATTTCTCTTCCCAGTTTTTCTTCCACTTCTCTTATTTTATTTTTAAAGTCCTACTTAAGGTCCTCTATGGCCTGTAACCTGCTCATATTTTCCTTTTGGGCTTTTGGAGGAGGATTTCTGACCTCACAGTCCTTTTCCTGTTCCATGCTTTGATCCTCTTTGCCCCCAAAATAGGAGTCTAATGTTGCATTTTTCTGTTTATTTTGTTTCCTTTGCCTTGACATGTTGCCACTTAATTATTTGACTTTTTGGGCTTGTTGCCACAGTAGGCTTCTGCCACCAGACAGGGGAGCTTTCGTCCTGAACGTTGGGGTCGTCACAGCTTTCTGGCAAACTGGATACCCATCCCAGACATCCCACCCAGATCACAATCCAGATCCAGGGAGGTTAAAGCAAGAGCAATTAACCCCAAAGATTGATCACTGGATCTCCCTACAGTTTGCAGGCCAGCAGTTGGAGCTGCCACTGGAAACTGAAAAATGACGTGTCTCCTCACTGGCTTCTAGCCCCCAGGGGAGGAAGCCGACGTGTTCCCCAAATACTGGTCCCAAAGTCCATAGGGCACTAACCTCTCACTTTGTCCTAGGCAGGTCTGTTTTTATAATTCTGGAATCTCCACAGCATCTGGTGATCTGGGGTCCCTCCAGCTGGCTGCTGGCCTGGCTCTGGGGCTAAAACCTCAGCTTACACGGACCTGGGCTCAGCTCTCCTCACACTGGGCACTGTGCTGCCCACTCCCAGAGTGCTGCACTGGTCCTTCCTCCAGGGCTGCTGGGCTATCCTCAGTGGGAGGTTAGCTTCTCTGTGTCGTTCTGTGGGTGCTGGGGCTCCAGAAGTTGTTCAGAGTCCCCTTTTACATAGTCCAGAGGTAATCTGGGGAGAGAGTGCCCTGGAATTGCTGTTTCTACTCTGCCATCTTGGCTCCGTCCCCCTCTTATTTGGTTTTTAAACTCTTTCTTAAGTTCCTCTATGGCCTGTAACCCGCTTGTATTTTCATTTGGGGTTTTTGGTGCAGGAATTCTGACTTTGCATACTCTTCCTGTTCCATGATTCGATCCTCTTATTTTGTTTCCTTTGCCTCATCATGTTGCCCCTCAATTACTTGACTTTTGGGCTTGTTGCCACAGTAGGACTCTGCCACCAGACAAGGGAGCTTCCATACCAAACGGTTTCTTCTCAACTGCTGGATATATTAGTTGGGTGCCCTCCCTGAAGCCCCCACACACTCTGACAAGCTGGTCACTCACCCCTAGACCTAAACCCCATACCACAACCCAGATACCAGAACTTTAAAGCAAGAACGATTACCCCCAACACTGATCACCAGATCCCCCTACAGTCCTCAGGCCAGGAGCTGAAGCTTCAACTGAAGCTGCAAAATGGTGGCTGTGCCACAGCTCCTCAGTGGCTTATCGCCCCCAGGGGAAGAAGCTGACCACTCCCAAATACTGGTCCCAAAGTCCATAGGGCACTAACCTTTCACTTTGTCCTAGGCATCTATGTGTCTGTAATTCTTGAAATGCCACAGCTGCTGGTATTTTTGGGTCCCTCCAGCTGGCTGCTGGTCTGGCTGCCCTGGGGCTAAAACCTCAGACTCATGTGGTCCTGGGCTTGTCTCCCAGAGCACTTTGCTGGGTGCTCCATGCCTGAATGTTGGGCTGTCCTCAGTGGTAGGTGAGCCTCTCTGTGTTGTTCTCTGGGTTCTGGCTCTCCACAGGTTGTCTAGAGTCTCCCTTTTACATACTTTTGAAGTGGTGTGGGTGAGAACTCCTAGGAAGTACTGCCTCTACTCTGCCATCTTGGCTTCACCCCCCCCCCCCCAAGCTTTCTTAAATAGTGTTTTACTTTTCATTGCCTCTCATTTTGATGTTGTCCCAGTGGACACTGAGAGTTAATTTAAAGAGTCGTTTTAATTTTTAAACTAATTCTTCTTAATGAAATGTTTCCTTCTGATGTTTTTTTTTTACTCATTTTTTTAGAAAAGCTGGAAAATTTGTTTGCTTTTTTATCTCCCTTTGGGAATGTAATTTTTACTATAGTTCAAGAGACAAATAATACAAATAACAATATTTACTTGTAGTTGTTTTCACATATTATTGTTTAAAGAGATTACTTTTCTTTTCCTAATTCATACCTATATTGTTTCAAAGTGATAAAATTTTCCCCAGCACTTGACTTTAGAGAAATCTTTTCATAAAAATCAGTACAGGCTGAATGAATTGTTATGCATATTGGCAAAGGCATTGATGAGATCACAAATCAAAGTATAGTACAAAGTAAGACAAAAACAAAAAGACCTCTGTTTTCATCCTGCTTCTATGTTTGGAATGAAGAAAAGAAAACTTAGAACATTGATTCTTAAACTTGTTTTGTGTTGTGGATATCTTCTGTAGTCCAGGGAAGCTTAGACACTAATTCTGAGAATAATGTATATTCTCTCTCTCTCTCTCTCTCTCTCTGTCTCTCTCTCTCTCTCTGTCTCTCTCTGTCTCTCTCTTTCCATATATGCATACATATATATGTATGTATGAATGTGGGTTCGTATTCATCAATCCACAGCACAAAAAGCTAATTATGGACTAATTATTCTGATATCTGTTCAAATGCTATGCTTATATAATTCTGTTTTCCTTAAACTATCCAAATATTGGCACAAATCATTTCATTCAAATATATATATTCAAATATATATGTGTGTGTGTGTATATATATATATATATCTTAAAGTCATTCCTACTATTTTTATGGAATCATTCCAAACATAGCTATATTTCTTCAAGGAAGAAAATTACTTAAGCTTTCTATTAAAGAGAAAAGAAAAGAGGAATGTGTTTGAATTTGTGAATATAACATTTTTAAAACAATTTCAAGTTTTGAGTTTTTGGTACCATTCATTCTTTTCACCTTAAGAAATTTTACTTTATAACTCTCAATTAATAAGTCACTTTTTTATTTTAATGAAAAAGAAAAAAAATAAAGATTGTATTTTATTCCTCCACTGAGAAGTAGGAACATGATTTAAAAATTATTTTTATTATTTTTTTTTGTATTTTCTCAAATAGGGAGTCATGAAATCTTTCTTACTATATTCTTAATCTTGTAAATTGCAATGCTGGAGTCACCCATTTTCCAGGAAACTTCAATTTCCATTGTTTATATAATACTATTTTAGAATCAGTGGCATATAAGAAACTAGGGGTTGAGCAAAGGAAAGAACAGCTGAGCTTATTAAGAAATTAATTCAACTACACAGCTGGAAGAAAGCACCTCTTAGTAGTGTATCCACCATTTCCTTCTATCAGTCTTCCAAGCTGGTAAAAGAGTCATAACCCATTCTACCAGTGAAACACAGGAGAACACTAGAGAAAACTCATTAGCTGATCACCCCTGAGAACAAGACATTGGGTCCAGCTGTGCCTTAGACTTTTTTCAATTAACCTGTTATGGATGTCACATTATCCACATGATATGCACTTCAGAAAAAATACTCACTCTACAATAATCCAAATTTTAGTAAAATATTCTTAAAGAGTCCTTATGATAACATATCCCCCACCAAAAAATGATTTGGAGAGAAGCATTATGCAATAGAAAGAGTAGGGACTTTGGAATCAGGAGATGTATGTTTCAATTCTGAATCTAATAAATCATGTGACTTTTGAAATGTCACTTAACTTCTCTTTGTCT
Organism: Gymnobelideus leadbeateri; assembly: GCA_011680675.1. NCBI lineage: Eukaryota > Metazoa > Chordata > Mammalia > Diprotodontia > Petauridae > Gymnobelideus > Gymnobelideus leadbeateri. Next base: position 322,016 of record WOXC01011051.1, on the reverse strand, counting down.
TAATTTATTTTTCATTTAAAAGAGATGTTCTCCAAGACTAATACATCTCAATTATTTTTTAAATGTACTTATATAAATTTTGTCAACTAAGATATCTATCTACACACATACACACATGCACACACATAAATGCACATGCATGTTATCTTTAAAAGAATATTCCAAATATTTTGAGATAAAATTATTTTAATGATAATAAAATTTTGAGATATCAAAAAATGTCTGTAGATTTTATCTAATTGTGTATCACGTCTAGACAAGAATGAGGAATACAAGATGCAAAAGATTTGAATGATATATAAAAATCTTACATTCTTATGTTGTGAATACCTTTCTTTAGAGAAGAATTGGTTGGTATTGGGCATGGTGAGTGGCAAATAGCAACAACCAAATAAAAACAAACAGACAAATAAAAATAAAAAAACACTAAAAAAGCCACCCTGGCACATATATATATATATATATATATATATATATATATATATATATATATATATCTGGCAAAAAATAATATTCTGGTGTGGAACTTATGGGTGGAAATTATTCCTGAATTAGCTGATTTTGTTCAGTCAGTCCAAAGTCTTGCAAAAACTTCATTCAAAACAGTGAGAGAATTAAAATGGGAGTTATGGTATGGTGTTCATTTAAGACAACTCCAACTTGACATTAGAACAGAAACTTGTATGTAAAATCCTTTGAGAAAGATGGTGAAAGATCACGATCAGCATTGTCTCATCAAAACGAAACCAGCAGTGGAAGTTAAAATGATTTTTTTTATATCACATCTTGCTTTTTTAACATTAAATTTTATGTGTATTTTTAGTTTACGTCATTCATTTCCACAAGATTTTGAGTTACAAATTTTCACCCCATCTTTCCCCTATGCACCACACCAAAACAGCAATCGCACTGAACACCCCCTCCCCCAATCTGCTCTCTCCTATATCATCTCCCATGCCCACTCCAACTTTCAAGTAGGGCAAAATGGATCTATATGCACCAGTTCCTGTGTATTTTATTTCTCAGTTGCATGTAAAGAAAACAACAACAACAACAACAATATATTCAAACATTTTATTTTAAAACTTTGAATTCCAGATTTTTTGCTTTCCTCCCTCATCACCCACCATTACTGGGAAGATAAGCAATTCAATATAGGTTGTGCATGTGTAGCTACTCAAAACATTTCCATAGTGGATATATTGTGGAAGACTGACTATATTTCCCTCCATTCTATCCCACTGCTAACTTGTTCCATTCTCTTCTTTGACCCTGTCCCTTTTCAAAAGGGTGTGCTTCCAACGTCCCTCCCCCCAACCTGTCCTCCCCTCCATCATCACCCATCTCCTCTCCTTCCCCCCTACTATCCTGTAGGGTGAGATATGCTACTATAATGCATGTCATAAGTTATTTATGTATGTCATTCCCTCCCTAATCCAAATTCAATGAGAGTAAGGTTGACTCATTCCCTTTTGCCTTCCTGTTATTCCCCTCCATTGTGACAGTTTTTCCTTGCCTCTTCTATATGAGATAATTTATCCCATTCTGTCTCTCCCCATCTCCTTTCATTATATTCCTCTCTCACATCTCAATTTCACCTTTTAAATAACATTCCTTTCTATTCAATTAGTCCTGTACCCTCTGTCTATGTATACCTGTATGTATGTATATATATATATATATATATATATATATATATATATATATATATATACAGTCATATATGTATACTTATGCCTCTATACCCTTCTATAAAGACATTTACATGTATGTATACATACACACATATATACACTTATATTCCCTTCAACTATTCTCATACTTATAACAGTATCATAAGTTACAATGATCATTTTTCCATATAGGAATGTAAATAATTCAACTTTGATAAGTTCCTTATGATTTTTTTCCCTGTTTACCTTCTCATGCTTTTGTACCTGAATGTCAAATTTTCTATTGAACTTTTTTTTTTCATAATGAATGCTTAAAAGTCCTCTATTCCATTGAATGACCATATTTTCCCCTGACACATTATATTCAGATTTTCTGGGTAGGTGATTCTTTGTTTTAATTCCAGCTCCTTTGACCTCTGGGATATCATATTCCAAGCCCTGTAATCTCTCAGTCTAGAAGCTGCCAGATCCTGTCTTATGCTGATTGTGTTTCCACAATATTCAAATTGTTTCTTCTTTTGCCTTTTAAGACATTCTTTTCTTCATTGACATTTTGAACCTCTTTTGCCATTTGAGTTAGTCTATTTTTTAAGATGGTACTTTCTTCAGTCAGGTTATTGACTCTCATTTCATAATTTTGTTGCATTGTTCTCATTTCTCTTCTCAATTTTTCCTCGACTTCTCTTATTTGGTTTTCAGAATCCTTCTTAAGCTCCTCTATGGCCTGTGTCCAGTTCATATCTTTCTTCAAACCTTTTGCTACTGGAATTCTGGCTTCGTTGTCTTCCTCCCATTCCATGTTTTTATCCTTTTGGTCCCCAAAATAGGAGTCTAATGTCGAATTGCTGACCTTGCTTTGTTTCCTGTGCTTGTTCATATTGCCACTCAATTACTTGACTTTTGAACTTTTTGCTATAGTAGAACTCTGCTTTCAGAGAGGAAAACTTCGTCCCAAATAACTGCGGTTTTCTCAACTGCTAAAGCTTTTAGTTAGACAGTGATCCAGATCCAAGTGTGATAAAGCAAGAGCAGTTACCCTTCACAGTGGTTTCTTGGTTCCCCTGAGGGCAGGAGCTCTGAATCTGAAGGCCAGGAGCTCTGAAGCAGCTACACAGAAGAAACTGCATGGCTGTGGCTCCTCAGCTGCTTCTCCCTCTGTGGGCAGAGGCCAGACCACACTCCAAGACTCCCTGTCTTCAATGTTCATGCTGACTGCTCCCTTTGTTCTTAGCATCTATGGTTTTGTATTTTTTATTATTTTTTTTTAAGCAATTGGGGTTAAGTAACTTGCTCAAGGTTACACGGCTAGTCATTATTTATGTGTGGGTTCTCATTTTCTGAGGCCGGATTTGATCCCGGGTCATCCCAGCTCCGAGCCCTATACTCTTACTCACTGTGCCACCTAGCTGCCCCTTTAGCATCTAGGTTGATAATTCTGGAAACAATGTCCCTCTAGCTATGGCTGGTTGACCTGCCCTGGGTCTAAAACCGTGGATTCAAGTGGTCTGGGATCTGCTCCCAGAGTGCTATGCTGGCCCCTTCCTGCTGGCCTGCCAGGCTGTCTTCAGTGGGAGGTTACTTTTTTTCTGTCAAGTTGTGGGATATTTAGCCCTAAAGTTTGGTTAGAGTCATTTTTGTATGTATTGGAGGAGTTGGAAGCTGGAGCCACGTGAAAGTCCTGTTTCTACTCTGCCATCTTAGTTCCTCCCCAGTAAAATGATTTTTTAAGAAAGTTGGCCAGGGAATTTAAAGATGCTCCTTGGAAGGAAAGTTATGACAAATCTGGACAACATACTAAAAAGTCGAGAGAAAGGTCTATATAGTCAAAGCTATGTTTTTTGTTTGTTTATTTGTTTGTTTCCAGCAACAATGCATAGCTGTCTGAGTCAGACAATATAGAAATCTAAGTACTGCAGACCTGATGCTTTCAAATTGTGGTACTAGAGAAGACTTTTGATAATCTTTCAGAAAGCAAGGAGAAAAAAATCAGTCAATACTTAAATAAATTAATTCATACTATTCACTGGAAGGTAAAATACTCAAGCTGAAGTTTAAATATTTGGCCACATAATGAGAAGATTTATCTCACTGGAAAAGGGCTATTGAGAAAGATTAAAGGCAAAAGGAAAAAGGGAGAGTAGAGGATGAGATGAATAGTGTCATGGAAGCAATGAACTTGGGTGGATAGTGAAGGAAAGGAGGACCTTTAGGAGATAGTGGAGGAAAGTAGGGAAGGCCTGGCATGCTATGACCTATGGGGCAATAAAGAGTAAGACACTACTGAATGAATCAACAACAACAACAATTAGTTAGGAACTGTTTCTACTATTGTAAAAATTAGTAGAAATTCACAGCATCTGAATTTCTCCCATATAAGTCCTATAGATAATTGTGGCATTGAAGTGAACTTGAGATTTCAAAGCCTATACCAGCTGAGTACTCTGGTAGGTTCTGTCAAGCCTGAAAGCATGTCCCAGTGACATATTACACCTGCTAATATATAATATTAATAATAATTATATAACATATCATAACATTATATAATACATTATATTATATATACATATATAATATATAATGTATAACTTAATTTATATGTCCAAGTTCTTATTTCCTACGGATAAGTATCAACTCATTCCTAAGTCTTTGCTTGTTTCCCAAGTAACTAATAAATTGAACTGACAGCCTCTCCTGTTATGGCCTTTATCTTTTTTTTATCTAACACCACCACAAAATTACTTAAATGGCAACAATTTCACATCAGGAAGAAGAGGATTGAAAGAACAGGTAGATGAGGTATTTGGGGGACACAGATTCTTTACATTGTCTGAGTCACTGCACATTTTCTCAATAAAAAGAGCTAGTATTAGCTCAGCTATTTGGGAACCCTCAATTAAATGGACAGAAAAGTGATAGTAGAATAAAATATTATTTTGCTTCTTTGTAAGATCTTCTTTTTTAAATACAGGCATTAGATTGCTGAATTGAGAAAGAGGGGAGTTGCATTTCTACAGCTGCTTACAGGGGAGAGTGAATTAAGAGTTGCAATTAGAAGGGTTTGGGCAGTTATACAGATTGCAAACAGAACAGAGTTAAGGCTTTTGGGGAGCTTGTTATTGTAGCAGGTTCATGAGCATGCTGGTGGCTTTTATATTTTAATGTAAGTAGAGTATGTAATGCAATAGTTGCTAGATTGACTTATTTTCCCCAGTAATTTGATATGAATGGTTTTTGTAACATTAACGAGGGGAGGTTCATGTTCCACTTTGCTTATCCTTTCCCCATTATTTCTCAGATAGAAATATAACCTTTACAGATGTATTTTCACCTTTATCCGATGTAAAGGTAAAAACAAATGGAGCCCAGAAAAGGGGCAGCTGTTTCCTGGGCTGGAATTTTAATGTTGGGTTTTTTTGTTTTTGTTTTTTTTTTTTTTTTGCTTCAGAGCTTGCCTTTTTGAGAAGAAAGGGAATTTGTGTGGGGGTAAGTTGGGAAGCAGAATGATATTGTGCAATATACAGCTGGCTATGTTAAGCAAGAGAGTTAAAAATTTCCATTAGTGGAGTTTTGTCCGGAATACAAATTGACCACAATGCTGAAGGAGTTCAGTTATATTGTCCTTCTGTCATATATTGAAGCCATATAGACACAAATATTTAAAAATATTTCTGATAATCTTTATTTTATTGTCTTAACAAATGCAGCTTACCATTATCTTCTAATATCCGTTTATAAAAAGATAAAATCCAACAATTCTTCTGATAATAGAAATGAAAAGGTCACTAGCAAGAATCTAAACTGAGCAACAGAAAAAGGGAAGGTCCCAGAGAAGAGATCTTGAAACATATCGTTGTTCTTATGACTTAGAGGAGAGACATTGTGAGGGTAGGATGTTGTATACATTGTTAGATATAGATATTTATATCTGATGAATTTCTTGATTGTTTGTCTTTATTATAAGAGAGGATTTAATCCAGAGAAGGGAGTGCACCAAAGTAATATTTAGCATGTAATAAGAAAGAGACTAAAAGCAAGAAACATTTTCTCAAGTAACAATAATAGCTAGCATTTTGTTGTTCATCCTTTGTTTTTGAAGAGGACCATCAAGAGTTGATATCTTGACTTATACATGAACTGTATTTAATCTAGGCATAGTTGCACAAAATCATCATCTTGACTTTCTCTTTCAGAGTCATCAAGTCCAGCAGTAATAAGAAGTCAAGACATTTGGTGATGGCTCAGGACACAGCAGACAATCTCAGAGTCTGATGTCTGACCAAGCTTTAGGAGCCACACAGTGCCTGCTTCAGCTGACTTCAGGGCCATTGGAACAAACTGTTTTTATCCACCCACTCCAAGGGGTAAGTGTTCACATGCTTTTAAGTGGATTGTTCGAAGAAAAATTTCCATACAACGGCTTGTCAACTATATGTTCTATGTATATTATGTTAGAATCATCCCAAAAAACTTCAATAAGGCAAATTGTTTATTAAGAATCTACTTCTATACAAGGAGATATTTGAGTCATTTGATTATATAAGCTGTTCCATTTCAAACTTTGTATCCCCAATGCACACAGCTAGGCACAGAATAGGTGTTTAATAAGTAAGTGCAGGTTTGGTGTCCAGCTGTCACCGAACTCTTATTGGTCTCCAAGGAGATGTAGCACACATAGTGACCCCACACTGATAAAAACATCTCAGAATTTAGGTTAAACCACCTTGAGGGTAACCACAAGGTCTCAAACCTGTCAGTAAGTTAGGGGATGTCTACCCAAATCATATGAAACAAACATTTATATAGCACTATCATTTTTCAAAACACTTGACTGATATTATCTCATTTTATCTTCACAACTACCAAGTAAGTTGCTTTATTGTTAACCTTATTTTCCAGATGAGGAAACTGAATCAGACAGAGGTTTAGTAACTTTCTTAGGGTCATAAATGCAATAAGTTGTCTGATGCTAGATTTGCACTAAGATCTTACTGATTCCTGCTTTAGGACTCCACCACATCATCCTGTTGCTGTGAGTAACTCTGTGTGTGAGTGTGTGTGTGTGTGTGTGTGTGTGTCTGTCTGTCTGTCTGTCTGTCTGTCTGTCTAGTGAGAGTAGATAGGAAAATGTATTTACATGAGAAACTTTGTGGGACTTAGAATTATAAGAGATTTTAAAGGTCATGTAATGTCTAATCCAAAAGCCATCATTTGACAGATGAGAAAATATAGACCAAGAGCAAAGAACGACTTGCTAATGTCATAAAGCTAAAGAGGAGTCAAACTGGGATTCCAACACAAACCCCTTAGCTTTATGACCTATTTTTTCCTGGACTCTTTACATAGCATGTGCAGTTTAATTGTTTCTTTGCTTTTAGTCATGAATACACAATGTCTCACATTTGGATGAAAGATAATGAATAAAATTTTTGTTTTACCTCTTTGATTCTTTAGCTAACAAGAATGACTTTAAACAAACACTCTTCCCAAAGCAGTCCTTACTGACAAAAAGGAAGCCTTGTTGGAAAGTGTTTTCATTCCACTGGGCAGGCTTCAGCTAATACTACTGTACAGAGTGTTAGTTCTCTCAGTACGGCAGGATGGATTGCTTGTCATAGAAAGAATAGTCTCTGGGCAGAGAGTCAGTTCAGAATCATCTATCATAATCAGAGAAGCTATATCTACCTCTAAATAAAAAGGGAGCCTTTTGGGGGTAAGTTCCACTGAGTGCAGAAAATTCTGGGAAATAGCTTGAGAACCTCAAACATTACAGTACTGGGTGGTTGGCCTTTGGACACAATTCCTACCTCTGACATATATATTCATTAGAAGAAGAGCCTCTATAAATCATTCCCTAGGAAAATATTTTGCATGTGAAATGTCTTCAATGGTCTAGAAATAGAGCTGTATATCCTAATTCTCTTCTCAAATATTGACTTTTCTAGAGATACTCTGACCCAAATATCATTATAAAAAGTTTTTGAAATGGTTAGCTTCTTATTTCTGTATTTTTACCTATGAAGTGTTTATTTTATTCTTGATAATTTTTCAAGCATTATTTGTGTGATATATTCATTTAATTTTATGTCATTTGGTGACATTGACCATCTGATCATCCATATTTAAAGCTTCTGAGTAATTGTTTTTCTTTATCTTTTTTTTCTTGTTCTCTCATTTTAAAGATTGAATCAATAAGTAAGTTCTTAATCTACCAAGTGTTCACTCCTTTTCAATGGAACAATTACTACCCTGGTATGAGTCATTGTTACCTCTCACTGAAACTTTTATTAATTAGTTCCAAATGATCATTCATGAAGATACCAAAATCATCTTCCTGATATAAAGAACATCATGTGCTTTTCTATTATTCAGAGGATAAAAACAAGACAAAAATCTCTTAAACTGGTATTCTCAAAATTGTGTCCTCTGTCTTCATCCTTCATTTCCTTTTTCCATTCTACTTGCCTTCTCATTTCACTTTCTCAACCAGTTCTGGTTTCTTTTTACTTCCTCAGTCTCATCTTCAATTCTGTCACTTCCATAGATTCCTATAGTTCATTTCCCACTTATTTGCAATGGGAAGAGGGAATTATTAATGTTATAGTAGCATGACAAGTCAAAGGTTAGTAACTATGTGATTATAAATAATTGGTTTAAGCCCCTCTTTAAGGCTTATAGAATATTAAATCAATTTTCATGGTTTGTGTGTTATTTGATGGGCAAAGGAAAAAATGGTTCAAAAAGACTCAGAAAGGGGTGGCTAGGTGGCTCAGTGAATAGAGCGCTGGCCCTGGAATCAGAAGGACCTGAGTTCGGAGCCGGCCTCTGACACTTAATCCATACAAACAAAAAAACCTAGCCGTGTAACCTTGGGCAAGTTACTTAACCCCAATTGCCCTAAAGGGGCGGCTAGGTGGCACAGTGAGTAAGAGTGCCGGCCTTGGAGTTTGGATGACCCGAGATCAGATCCGGCCTCAGAAAATGAGCACCCACACATAAATAATGACTAGCCGTGTAACCTTGAGCAAGTTACTTAACCCCAATTGCTTTAAAAAAAAAAAAAAAAGACTCAGAAAGAGTTGAAGACTATGATGTTGTGCTACTGAACATTTCATTCTTTGAGATAAGGAAGAGGTAAAGAAATTTCTGAGACTGATCTGTAAAAGGGAGGTCTCAATAGCTTTTTCTGCTACCTTTCTAGGTGTCAGTAGAATGTAGTCTAGGCCTAACTATAAAGATAATTGAAAATATGCTGGTTAGATTTAAAGCATGTTGACTCGGGGCAATCTCACAAAAGAGCAATCACACCTCTGGGAAAGGAGGGAAAAGTATCCATTGAAGCAGAAAATAGCATGTGAAGATGGCAGGAGCAGTTCAGGGGACTAATAGCAAATGGAAATTGCAGAAGCAGAAAGCAGTAGCTAGCAGAAGGGATTCAACACATGACAACTATGTGAAAGGATGTAATGGTAAGAGAACTCTAAAGAAAATATCTGAGGAAGAGTGGACTAATCAGAATACTGAGAAGTGTAATTGAGAAGTAGCAAAGAAGGATCATTTACTAGGACACAGCATTGTGAGGGTATTCTAGACACACTACAAATCATCTTCATCTTAAGGATGCATTCTCTGGGGAAATTTTTCCTTCCCTTACTCTTCTGGTCAACTTTGGGAGACTCTATACAGGACTGAGAATTGATGTATTGATTAATTCCCCCCATTACTATTTGTCTTATCCTTTTTCTCAATTAAACATCTAGTCTGGGGTAAAGAATGTAGTAGATGTGGGCTTGGTTGATCTTTGCATAATTGTGATTATCACAAACATCCTCAACTGATTCTGATATAGTAAGATTATCCAGGGTCAGAGAGAATCCCTTTTACATCTAGAATGAATTCTTTCATCATTTTACCTGAAAGTTTTCAAGACTAAAGGCAAATATTAATCTCTCCTTTCCTGAAGTCTCCAGCTTAAAGGGATCTGTCCATTATCGTATTTTACAAGAGTACTTTGCCTGTATCTTTCTATTTCCTTTATTTCATTGAAACTTAACAACACATTTTGTTTTGTATGACATGTTGTCACTCTCATTTGTAAGAGAAAAAAAGAAGGTGCTGTTTTCTCTAAAATACTTTCCATAAAATTTCAACTCAATTCTGAGAATTTTTTAAACTCTTTTCTCACTACTACCTGGTTGACCATAGAGTCATCTTGTCACATTTTTTAGTCCGGAGAGGTCAAACAGCACTCTATAAACTATTTCTCCCGGGGAGAATACAGGTTGTGATACATAAGTCATTCTTAGGGATCTTCCATCAATGCCTTCACTTTGAGGGCAGCAATGGAGGAAAACTAGCCCTGCAGGGCAAATTCCAGCCATTGGACCAGAGCTCTGGGAGTATAAGGAAATGTTACAAGGGGAGTGAGCTTTCCTTTTCTATCACTTCTCCCACAGTATGTAATACATTCTTATGATCCATTCACCTTCAAGAATGAGGTGTTAGAAATATAACTTTCCTTGACTGTTTGATCTCCTTGGAAATGAACATTTCAGCAGGGGAGGCCTAAGAAGTAACTGATATTTAACTATGATGTTCAAAATAAGTAATTTAATCAAGTTTTATTTTCCTTAATTTCTATTAATATTTAATGGAATAAAATGTATTGTCAGTAGAAAATTGGGTTAAATAAAGAAAACATACGATATTAATAAAACAAGATTTAGGAACACATCAGGTCAGTCCTTAACCAAATTTTATAATTAGGAGGAGGCAAGAAACTGCTGACATGGCCTCCTTATCTCCATAATGAGTCTTTGATCTTCCTTTCTGATGTATGTATGTGAGTGTGTGTGTGTGTGTGTGTGTGTGTGTGTGTGTATGTATGTGTACATACACACTGGCATATGTTTAGGTTTAGGGGTGCTGGACCCAGGTTCTTGCCTGAATGAATTCAAACCAAATCTTATTTCAGCCAAAGATGAAGTTTATTTGAACACTGATCACGTTGGGCATAATTCTAAAACTGGGCCATATTGACCAGACTCTTAAGGAATTTGTTCTTTTGTGACACTAGTCTGAGCACTTTCATGGAGGCAAAATGAATCTTTTACACAGAAGACCTTGGCAACAGAGAAAGAGTCTAGATGGAATTAAGGGAGTGGCTGTCTAGGGTGGGGCCAGGTGCAGACAAAGAAAAAACAGTTAATTAACTGGGATGGGCTGATTGCCCCAGGTAACCTCCCACCTGAACCATGTGGGAAAGTCCTTGGGCTTTTCCTTTTTGTGGTCCAAGACCCAAAGACATGGTCTTTCTTTTTTGGGTTCAGATCCCATTGTCATCATACATAAATATATACATACATACATACATACATATACACATACGTATGTGTATATATATATGGAGAGGGAGGGAGAGAATTAGAATGAAAAAGTGGATTGTACATGAAATTTTAAATCTCTATTACTTACATGTTCCACTTCTCTTTAAATATACAATGAATTAAGCATGTAACTTTTAAAACTCCCCTTTTTGACTTCTAGATATGTCTCAAAATTTTCAATGATAGCTTTTCTTTTTATTCTTTTATTTTCTTATTTTTTTACTTCCCTATACATAAACATTCTCTTCCTGCAGTTCAAGACATTCAAATTGACAAAAAAAACAAAAACAAAAACAAAAACAAAAAAAAAAACAACAACAAAAAACAAAAAACAAAAGAGAATATTGGTCAACAAGAAATTGCCAATTGAAAACAGTATTGTTCTTCAAAATCCTTCACTGACTTCTTTCCCAGTGTTCTGAGGTTGTTTGTTGTCGTTATTGTTGGTGTTGAGTTATTTTCAGTCTTGTCTGAATCTTCTTGACCCTATATAGGGACTTCTTGGCAAAGATTCTGGAGTGGTTTGCCATTTCCTTCTCTAGCTCATTTTCCAGATGAGGTACTGAGGCAAATGGGTTTAAATGACTTGCCCCAGGTAAACCAGCTAGTAAGCATTTGAAGCAAACAGAGGTTAAGAGACTTGACCAAAATTACAAAACATACTCAAGATCAGATCTGAACTCAGGTCTTCCAGACTCCAGTCTCAGTGCTCTATCTATTACATAACCTAGCTTTCTCATAGAACTTATTAACACTCATTATTGAATGGTGACTCCATAATAATTATTTAATGAATGAAATTAGTTTTGTGGCTTCTGTTTCTTATACATGTGACCTTGAGACAGTGAATTGTATTTTCAGAAAATATTAAATTACTAATTTATAAGCCTGTTACTTTCAGTGATCAAAATATATAGTAGAACCATACTGAAAATTTTCAAGCATGTATCCTCTGAAATAAAAATGGAATTTTATATTTACCCTACAAATTTGGGGGGGTAAAGAGAGATAGGGGAGATGATAAAGTTATAGATTTTATTGCTGGACAGAATTCCTGCTGTAGAAACTCTTTCTACTTTGATTCAAATCAGTCATCAGTTTGCAGCACATAAACTTAGAAAGGTTCGTGGGAGCATTTAAAATTCCATGTTGATAAAACTAATTGACGTGAAAAGTAAGACTAGAACCCATATTTTCCTGATTCCAAAGGTTATCCTCTTTTCACTATAATATACTGTCTTACTCCCTTTAAGTTGGGAGAAAAACAACTGTTCCATCTATTCTAACATTTTATTTTTCCTGAGGGGAATATTTGTGTGTTTATGTGTGTGTCTGTGTGTGTGCGTGAGTGTGTACACACACACATATAGTATGTATATACGTGTATGTGTGTATGTGAATGTATGACTATGTGTGTATGCATATATGTGTATATGTATAAATGCATATGTTTGGCAAAAGGGGTTAAGTGACTTTCCCAAGGTCACACAGATGGAAAGTAGCAACATTTGAACTCAAGTCTTCCTGACTTCAGGGCCGGTACTTCTTTATCTTCTGTGCCAATTATCCATCCATCGTGGGGTAATTACACACACACACACACACACACACACACACACACACACACACACACACATAGTTTTTTTAAAAAATATTTTCCCCAGTTACATGTAACAACATTTTTTAACATTCATTTTTAAAACTTTGAGTTCCAAATTCTCTCCCTTCTTCCCTCCCCACAATCCTATTGGGAAGGCAAGTGGTCTGAAATATCTTATACATGTGTAGTCATGCAAAACATATCTGTAATAGTCATGTTGTGAAAGAAAACATAGATAATAAACAAAAAATCAAGAAAAATAAATGAAGTTTAAAAAAATTTTGCTTCAATCTATATTCAGACAATATCAGTTCTTTCTCTGGGGATGGAGAGCATTTTTCATCATAAATCCTTCAGAGTTGTCTTGGATCATTGTATTAATGAGAATAGTTAAGTCATTCAAAGCTGATCATCTTAAAATATTGCTTTTATTTTGTACACAGTACATTTTTGCATCAGATCATGCAAGTCTTTCCAGGTTTATTTCTAAGGCCATCCAGCTGATCATTTCTTACACTACAATGGTGTTACATAATAATCACATACCACAGCTTGCTCAACCATTCACCAATTTATGGGCATCTCCTCAATTTCTAATTCTTTGCCGCCAGAAATGAGCTGCTATAAATATTTCCGTACATAGAGGTCCTTTTCCTTTTTTAAAAATCTCTTTTGGTATAAATACCTAATACTGGTATACATTTGTAGACATTTGAGCAAAGTTCCAAATTGTTCTATAAGATGATTGAGTCAGTTCACAACTCTACCAACAATGCATTGTCTCATTTTTCCCCACATCCCTTCCAACATTTGCCATTTACCTTTTTTTGTCCTATTAGTCAATCTAATAGGTATGAGGTAGTACATCAGAATTGTTTTAATTTGCATTTCTCCAATCAATAGGGAGTTAGATAATTTTTTCATATGGCTATAGATCATTTTGATTACTTCACCTGAAAACTGATTATATATTTATTATTTATAAATTGGGGAATGGCTGTTATTTTTATAAATTTGACTCATTTTGTTTGAGAAAGGAGGCCTCTATCAGAGAACTTGCTTCAATTTTTTTTTCCAGTTGCTATTGTTAATTGTATTTCCTTTCATCCACTCCTCCCATTTGTTCTATTTTCCCTCTTCTTTCACCTTTTCCCTCTTCAAAAGAGTTTTGTTCTGACTAGTCCCTTGCCTAATCTGCCAACCCTTCTATCACAACCCTCCCTTTCTTCTACCCCATTCCCTATCTTTCCTGTAGGGCAAGATAGATTTCTATACTCAATTGAGCATGTATGTTATTTCCTCTTTGAACCAATTGTGATGAGAATAAGGTTCACTCACACTCCTTCAACTTCCCCTCTTTTCTCTCCACTGTAAAATATCTTTCTTGCCTCTTCCATGTAACATAATCTACACCATTCTACCTTTCCATTTCTCTTTCTCCAAGTACATTTCTCTTTCATCCCTTAATTTTAATTTTTAGATTATCATCCCTTCCTACTGAAATCACACCTTGTAATTGAAATCCACTCCTTCTAATTACCCTAATAATGAGAAAGGTCTTATGAGATACAAATATCTTCCCATGTAGGAATATGAACATTTTAATCTTTTTAAGTCCCATATGATATGCCTTTCCTATTTGTCTTTTTTATGCTTCTTTTGAGTTGTGTATTTAAAGTCAAATTTCCTTTTCAGTTCTGGTCTTTTCATAAAGAATACTTGAAAATTCTCTATCTCACTGAATTTCCATTTGCCCCTCTTAAGGATTATATGCATTTTTGCTGGGTAGATTATTCTTGGTTAAAATCTTAGCTCCTTGAACCTCTGGTATATCATGTCCCAAGTCCTATAACTTTAATGTAGAAACGGCTAAATCTTTTGTTATCTTACTTGTGGCTCCACTATACTTGAAAACTCTTTCTGACTGCTTGAAAAATTTTCTACTTGACCTGGGAACTATGGAATGTGACTGTTATATTCCTGACAGTTTTCATTTTTGTATCTGTATTAGGAGGTGATTAGGAGATTCTTTCAATTTCTATTTTACCCTCTGGTTCCAGAATATCAGAGAAGTTTCCTTGATAATTTCTTGAAAAATCATGTCTAGCCTCTTTTTTATTATGATTTTCACTTGGTCCCATAATCTTTTAATTATTTCTCTTGGATCTATTTTCCAGGTCAGTTGTTTATTTCCAGAAAGTTATTTCACATTGTCTTCCATTTTTCTCCAATCTTTTGATTTTGTTTTATTGTTTCTTTATTTTTCATTGTCATCAATTTCCATTTGTTCCATTCTAATTTTTAAGGAATTATTTTCTTCAGTAAGTTGTTTTTACCTTTTCTTTATGGCTACTTCTGCTTTTTAAGGCATTCTTGATCTCCTTGGTTTTTTGGACCTCTTTTGCCATTTGCCCTAATCTTTTTTTCTCTTTTTTTAAGGTGTTATTATCCTCTGTATTTTTTGTGTCTCATTCGCCAAGGTGTTGACTTATTTTTCATGATTTTCTTGTCTTACTTTCATTTCTCTCCCCATTATTTCCTCTACCTCTCTTATTTTATTTTCAAAATACTTTTAGAGCTCTCCCTTGACCTGAGAACAATTCACAATTTTCTTGCAGGCTTTGGATACAGGAGCTTTGAATTTGTTGTCTTCTTCTGAATATATATTTTTATCTTCCTTGTCAGTATAGTAATTTTCAATAGTCAGAGTTTTATGTTGTTTGGTCATTTTCTCAACCTATTATTTGAATTTTAACTCTTTTTAAAAGTAAGTCTCTGCTTCCATGGTAGAAGCTACATTGTCCTTAGCTTCAGAGCTTTGTGTAACTGTTTTCAGAGTTACTTCTAGGGAGCTGTATGTTTTTAGGTCTTCAAAGATGGTATGCTCTTAAGGAGAGGTGTTTCCTCCTCTCCTGTCCTGTGCTTTCGCCTCTGAGTGACTACAAGCACACATTTCTGCCCTGGAACTGTGAGGTGGGTGCCTCCTTCACTGTGGTTGCCACCTCTGGTGTGCTAGTGATATTCCTCACCTTGGGACTGCCAGCTGAGACTGGGTCCTGTATGACTGCCAGCTGAGACTGGGTCCTGTATCTGAGTATGGCGAAAGAAACAGTCTTGCCTCAGTGCTAACAAAAAGACTCTTGTAATCTCCTCTTGGCCAGGCATTTGTCCCCCTTGCAGTCTGTGGGCTGAGAACTCTGGAAATAGCCACTGCCACTGCTGCTGCTGATTCAATTTCTTCCAAGACTTGTTCCTGGCCTGAGCTGGACTGAACTTCACTTTCACTCAGGTGCCACTGCCCCTTCCTGCTGACCTTCTAAGTTGTCTTTTGCATCTGTGGACTGAGAGGTCTGGAAAGCACCTTTCCTGCCACTGATTCAGTCTGAAGGAGTCCTGCTCCAGGTTTGCTGGGGCCTGGTTTTTCTAATAATGCCTGCACTTGACCAAACTCTTTTCTCACCATGGTGTGACAGGCCTTTCCTGCTGACTATTCAGTTTGTCTTGGGCTGGTAATTTGTTTCTCCCCATCTTTTCTGCTGCTCTAGAATTAGTTTAGACTCTTTTTAAAAGGTGTTTGGAGGGGTTTGGGGGAGATCTCAGGCTACTCTTACCTGTACTCTGCCTTCTTGATTTTGCCTCCAGTCTGTTGGGAATACCTTCTTAAAACCTGTACCAGGGGGCGGCTAGGTGGCGCAGTAAGTAGAGCACCGGCCCTGGAGTCAGAAGGACCTGAGTTCGGATCCGGCCTCAGACACTTAACGCACACACAAACAAAAACCTAGCCGTGTGACCTTGGGCAAGTTACTTAACCCCAATTGCCCTCTAAAAAAAAAAAAAAAAAAAAAAAAAACCTGTACCAGTCTTACCTTTCTTGACTCCTCCTCATCCCCTTTTTTCATGTTTCCTAGTCATCTTGAGGGACAGTTACTTTTAAATTTTATCTAATTTTAGTCTGAATTTTAAATAATTACACGTACAAAGGAACATATTGACCTTTCCAAATACAAGACAGCATAGAAAAAAATTTATGAAACCATGAATATCTATGACATCATGCTTTTGAAAATGATGTATGTAAAATACATCATTTTCAAAACTGTTATGTGTCTGCATTTTCCTCTGAACTTTCTTCTACTCTCTTCAGAGAATTTTTTAAATGCTTCAATGTTTTTACTTCTCTTCATTCATTTTTACATTTATTTCATCATTTGTTCATTCATTCATATATACTTCTACATTCATCCACACATGCTTACATAAATATACATATATACATACATACATACATATATATATATATATATGTATGTGTGTATCTGGCTAGCTAGCTAGTTAGGTTTTATCTGTGTGTGTGTGTGTGTGTGTGTGTTTACATATTTGTCTCTCCTCCTCAATCCCCTCCACCCACCCAAAACCAAACAAAATGCAACAACTAAGGCATTCATAGTAGAGTATTCCTATAATTTCTGATATTGGGGAGGCTGAACCTAGAGGATCTCTTAAGCTCAGGAGTTCAAGGCCCAAGTAAATTGAGCCTATAAACTGTATAAAAAAACACAAATATTATGTATACATATACACATATACAGCTAAATGAGTCAGGGATTAAAACACTGAACTTGAAATCAGGAAGACCTGAGTTCAGATTTAACCTTAAATGCTCTTACTAGCTATGACAGCTAGTGGGCCTGGAGACAGAATTTGTGTCTCATATAGTCATTTGCATGACCCTTGAGCAAGTCACAACCCTGTTTGCTTCAATTTTCTCACCCTTAAAATGAGCTGAATAAGGTTACAGCAACCTTCTTAAGTATCCTTGACAAGAATACAGGTGGGTCCTGAAGAGTTAAACATTACTGAATAACAGCAAACTGTGCAACTCTGGGCAAGTAACTTTACTCATTTTTCCTCTATTTCCTCATTTGTAAAATGAGGATGATTATAAAAAATGCCTCCCAGGGTTCTTGTTAGAATCAAATGATATAATATTTGCAAAGTGCTTAGCACAGTGCCTGGCATATAGCCAAAGCTATATAAATGTTAGTTATTATTATATACACATATAAATACATGTATGTGTAATCATATATGTGTACTTTGTACATTTTGTGTGTACACTCATACATGTGCATATATATGTACTTATACTCTCCATATATTTATGTCTGCATATATGTGTGTATAGTAAAATAAACATAATCATTACAACTCTCACTTCACTCTCAGTTTTTGTGATGGGTTAAGAAATTAATTTTTATCATCTTGATTGTCCTGGTTGATTATGAAATTTGAACAAGTTCCAGTATTTTTTCCTCCCTCTCGTCATTTTTAGAAAAATGCGAGTGCTGCTTTAGAAACAATGGGGGTGGCCTGGGGGTAGGGGTGGGCTATGTGGCAAAGTGAATAGAGCAGTGGCCCTGGAGTCAAGAAGACCTGAATTCAAATTCGGCCTCAGACACTGGACTCACTTACCAGCTGTGTGACCTTGGTCAAGTCACTTAAACTCAATTGCCCCCACCCTCCAAAAAAGAAAAAAAAAGAAAGAAAGAAACAGGGGAAGAGAATGATCCAGAGTGAGAAAAGATGCAGTTAATAATTTTGGCATTTTTATAGGAAGCATACCTTTGAAATTGACAGTAAAATTCTATTTTGTGGTATTCATCTGTGTGATTTATAAAATGTTTTTTAGAATATGCTTAGTGACAATACTATATCATAGTATTTAGCTTTTAAAAAATATTTTCTGGGGGGGCGGAGCCAAGATGGCAGAGTAGAAACAGCTCATCCAAGCCTCTCTGCCCCCAGATTCTCCACAAACTATGTAAAAAAGGACTCTGAAAATCTTCTGGAGCCCCAGCACCCACAGAACGACACAGAGAAGCTAACTTCCCGCTGAGGACAGCCCAGCACCCTGCAGGAAGGACCAGCGCAGTGGTCTGGGAGCCGGCAGCGCGCAGAGCACAGGAGCTGAGCCAAGCCCAGGTCCACTGGAGCCGAGGTTTTAGCCCCAGGGCGTCAGGGCCAGCAGCCGGCTGGAGGAACCCCAGAACACCAGGAACTGTGGAGATGCCAGAATTATCAACATAGACTTGCCTAGGACAAAGTAAGAGGTTAGTGTCCTATGGACTTTGGGACCTGTATTTGGGGAATGCGTCAGCTCCCTCCCCTGGGGGCTAGAAGCTGCTGAGGAGACACGCCACTGTGTAGTTTTCAGAGGCATTTCTGGCTCCCAGCCTACAAATCGTGGGGAGATCCAGCGATCAGTCTTGGGGGGTAATCGCTCTTGCTTTAACCTCCCTGGATCTGGATTGTGATCTAGGGTGGAAGTTGTGGGTGGGTTTATAGCTTGCCAGAAACGGAAGTTGCCCCCCACACGTTCGGGACGAAAATTCCTCTATCTGGCCTTAAAGCCATAGTGTGGCAACAAGCCCAAAAGTCAAGCAATTAAGTGGCAACATGCCAAGGCAAAGGAAACAGAAAAATGCAACCCTAGACTCCTATTTTGGGGGCATAGAGCGGGAAAAGGACTGTGAGGTCAGAAGTCCTGCTCCAAAAGCCCCAGGGGAAAACATGAGCGGGTTGCAGGCCATAGAGGACCTTAAGAAGGACTTTAAAAATCAAATAAGAGAAGTGGAGGAAAAATTAGAAAGAGAAATGAAAAGGATGCAGGAAAAGTATGAAATGAGGGTCAACAGCCTGACTGAGGAAAACAACACCTTAAAAAATAGACTAGCTCAAATGGCAAAGGAGGCCCAAAAGGGCAATGAGGAGAAGAATGCCTTAAAAAGTCGAATTTGCCAGATGGAAAAAGAATCTCAAAAGTTCACTGAGGAGATTCATTCCTTCAGAGTTAGACTGGAGCAAATGGAAGCTAGTGACTTTATGAGGAATCAAGATGCTGTTAAGCAGATCCAAACAAATGAAAGATTAGAAGGCAATGTGAAATATCTCATGGGAAAAACCACTGACCTGGAGAATAGATCCAGGAGAGACAATTTAAAAATTATTGGACTACCTGAAAGCCATGATCAAGGAAAGACCCTAGAAATCACCCTTCAAGAAATTCTCAAGGAAAAGTGCCCTGATGTATTAGATCCAGAGGGCAAAATAGAGGTTGAAAGAATCCACAGATCACCTCCTGAAAAAGATCCCAAAAAGAAAACTCCCAGAAATATTATAGCCAGGTTCCAGAATCCCCAGATCAAGGAGAAAATACTACAAGCAGCCAGGAAGAAACAATTTCAATATTGTGGAAACACAATCAGAATAGCCCAGGACCTGGCAGCTTCTACACTGAGGGATCAAAGGGCATGGAATATGATATTCCAGAGGGCAAAAGAACTGGGAATGAACCCAAGGGTCACCTACCCAGCAAAACTGAGTATTTTGTTTCAGGGGAAAATATGGTCATTCAGTGGAATAGAGGACTATCAAGCATTCTTGAGCAAAAAACCAGAATTGAATAGAAAATTTGACATCCAGACTCAAGAAGCAAGAGATGCCTGAGAAGGTAATCAGGGAAAAGAAATCAAAAGGAACTTATCAAAGTTGAACTATTTACATTCCTATATGGAAAAGCAATATCTGTGACTGATGATATCTTTCTCACTATGAAAATAATGGAAGAAGGGAGTGTGGTCATACGAATACATATGTGAATGTGTGTGTATATGGTTACAGTTATATATGGATAGAGGGCATAGGTTGATTTTGTTGGGAAGGGAGAATACTCAAGGGATGAAATTATGAGGTGAGAGAGGAAAGTGGCAAGAGGAGATGGGGAGAGACAGGGTAGTGTAAACTATCCCATGCAGAAGAAGCAAGGGGAAGTAGTTGCAAAAGAGGGGGAGAATAAGGAAGGCTAAAAAGGCAAAACCACATTCACATTGAATTTGGTTCAGGGAGAAAATGACATACATACTAAATGGGATATCTCAACCTGCAGCAGGATAGGGGGAAGGGGGATGAGAGGAGAGATAATGGATGGGAGGGCATCCTTGGGGTGAGGGGAGGTTGGAAGTACCCACTATAGAAGAGGGACAGGATCATGTAGGGAATGGACCAGGTGGGGAGTGGGATGAGTGGGAGGGAATTATAAGCAGCCTTGTACAATATATCTACTATGATAATGTTTTGCATAGCTAGACATATACAACATATACTGAATTACTTATATCCCAAGAAGGAATGGGTGACAAGGGAGGAAGGAAATGGATCTGAAATTCAAGGTCGTAACATTAAATGTTTCAAATATATATATAAATACTATTATTAATACTCTTTTGCCTATAACTGGGAGATAAGATGTGCAGCCATTGGGACACAAAGATTCATCTTCCTCTAATGGAAAAGTCGATGGGGGTATGGGAGAAGGTATGGGAGAGAGCAGATTGGAGGAAGAGATATCTTGTGGGACTACTATTCTGGGAGGTTGGGTAGGGGAATAATGGGGGGAAAATGATTGTAACTCAAAATCTGGCGGAAATGAATGATGTAAAACAGAAGTTAATAAAGTATTTGTTTAAAAAAAAAGAAAGAAATGAAAGCAACATATATGTGTATATGTATGTATATAAACAAACATATAGATATACTGACATGTATATATAAATGAACATATATCTACATACGTATAGAAATATATGCATATTCTGTATTTATTATGCATATACATATATGTAATTTTTAAAGAGTAACAAAACTGCTCTATTTATGTTGCATTCTAAAAAAAAAATATTTTCTGTTAAAAAAGTGATGTCTATCAACTGCTACTTCTTAGTTTCTACTTTGGATATATTCATGCACAAGTTACCCCATAGCTTTCTGCTCTCACCTTGTGAACACACTGGCTCAGAGAGTATCTTTCCCAAATCCATCACTAATGATTTCTTTGTTGCTGTTGCAAATAGTGTAGTTCCCAGTAAATTTATGCACTAGGGTATAAACAAGGCTTTCATTATTATGAGTTTTTCTTTTCTTTTTTCTTTTTTAGTTTAGTGTATAAGTAATAGATTTCTTATCAATAAAAAAGCTCAAAAAATGTAGAGACTTTTTCTAAAATGTAGAAATGTAAAAATGTACTCTGGTAGCATATAAAGTTGGTTAATGTAATCATCAAGCTGTTGATATTATCTCAAGGAATAGGGGAGAGTAAAATAAAAACCAGTAATATTTACCGAAGTACAGTAAAAGTGTCTGCCGACTCCTCATCACCAAACAAATAAGAGATATCACACAAGCAACAATATATGACATATTCCTGTTCTTTTTCATTAGGTGGCAGTCCAAAGTAATGGGGAAAAATCTTTTTATTGTTTGAGAGAGTATATGCCTATTTGAAGGAATATAACTTATGAGCAAATGGATTATATTTAGGGGCATATGATAAAATCAGGCATGTAATAAATGCCTTGGCAATCTCAACAAATAAAAGAATAAGAAAACATAAGAAATGTGAGACTGTTATCTACTTTTATTTGGTATATTGACTAACACTGATCATGCAAATGACATTACTGACTGAAGGAACAAATATTGTATTTTTAAGTCATTTCAGAGCATTGTTTCTTCAAAGAATACTTATAGCATCATGATAAATATCTGAAATGTGGCAATCAGATTTATTCCCCCATAATAAAATAAATGAAAACTATAGAGAGCAAATATGCTTTTTATGAGTAGGAAATCATAGAAAAAACAAAACTTGCAAGGCTTTTCATTATCTTCTATGGAATACATATGCATACACATGGTGCCCTATTAGTACAAATAATGATTCTTCTGAAATAATAACATGTATTTGAATTTGCATTATTTGAAATTATAATTGTATAAAATATGGTCATTGTTTCCAGACCAATAGAAATATGCAGTGCAAATTTGAATGAGACAATTTTAGGGGATGTGTTATTCACATTAATCCAGACCCAGCTCTTTATAAACACACACAGACACAAACACCTCCACAATTCAGAATACATAAACTCGGTTCTGCTGTTTACTACTTATATGAACTCAGTCAGACAGGGCACCTAACTTCTCATATATTTGGCAGAGATTAAATTTGAAGTTCCCAACTTCTCTAAATGCTCAAAAGAATAAGAATGCCTTTTTTCTGTGTGAGATTATCTTTGTATAAAAACAATATTCATAGGAGTATATTCATGTATGTTAATTCCATGGTATATATTGTATAAGCATATGCCTTAAGACTTTAAATATACGCGACTATTTTTATTTGAGTTACGGTACATATAATGACCCCTGCAATCTTTAGCAAATATTTTTATAGGTTGCTATGCCCAAGGTTGCATTCCTTGATGACTTGTGTTCTGGCCATAAATATTTTTACACTTGCCTAGGCCATTTTTTTTATTTTGTCTTGTTTGTAAGACTAGAAAATTCTGTTCCTTAACCCATAGATAAAATTTCATTTTAAGAAAAATAAAAGCCCCAACCTCCACAGAGCCCAAAAAGGAACATGGAATATTAGGACTGGCCAGTAAGAATTTCATAGACTTTGAAATTTTCTACTTTGGCTAGTTGTTATAGCTACCTATAATATCTCCCCAGAGCATATCAGCAATAGTCTTTAAAACTGAATAATGCTTGCATGTTGGCCAAAAGTCAGATTGATATGATTTATTAAGTCCTTCTTTGTTTCAGGCACTTTGTTAGATGCTAGGAATAAGAAAACCAAAAAGAAAAGACTCCCTGCCCTCAAAGAACTCAGGTATCACCAGAAGAAAATGAATACATACATGCATGTATGTATACATACATATATGCATAAGTTGGTATTACATTTGTGCATACATTTATATATACACAAACATATGTGAAGTTATACATAGATACACATTAGACACTAGGTGTATTTGAGAAGAATTTGGGGACATCAGGGAATGTCTCATATAGAAAATGGCCCTCGAGCTGAGCCTTGAGGGGTTAAAGAAATTGTGAGAAATGAGAATCAAAGGGGAGTATATCCCAGGACTGGAGAACATCCAATGCAAAGGCGCAGAGGTGAAGATGGAGAACTCTGTATGAGGATGTGAAAAACTGAGCCCAGAAAAATATGATAATAACAAAAACAGAAGTCGGCATCATTAGAAAAAAAAAAGCCTTTTGATTTGATATAAAACTGAGTACATGCTGTGGGTCCATAGTATTCAGAGCATAATTGAAATCTTAACTATGTATTGCGTTGTTAATTATACATGATTAACTGTGGTAGACAAAGGTGATTTAGTTCTATAGCTCATTGGGAAATCAAGAGGCCATCAATTCCAACACTTTTATTTTCAATATGAGGAAATTGAATGCCAGGGAATTTTAATGACTTGGCCCAAAGTTGCACAAGATGCAAGAATTGAATTGAGAGCTCCTGACTATGGAGCCATATGTTTTATTTTGTTTTTATTTGTTGCTTTTTATGCGCACTCTATCTCTGACTCTTATGGAAGAAGATGTGGTGTATTTCACCACCTCCATATCAAACAAGGAATCTGTGTACAGTATTGTTGCCAAATCACACATTTTCAAGAAAATGAACATTATTTAGTTTACTTTAAAATTGTGAGAAAATTAGAAATTGCTACTGAGAATAAATGTGATTTAACTATCAGGAAATGAGATAAAGTCAAGGACTTAGGTGATTTGGTGAAAAGAAATGCTGTCTGCATGGAGAGCCCAAATAACTTTAGCAACTAATGTTGTTTCTTTGTGTTCAAGGTAAATGAGTTTAAAAAAAAAGTGAAAGTACTTAAAAAGTCCATAGTATACTTTGAAAAGAATAAAGACATAGAGGGAGGCAGAGCCAAGATGGCAGAGTAGAAACAGAACTTCCAAGTTGCTCTCCCCCCAGATCACCTCCAAACCATGTAAAAGGGGACTTTGAACAACTTCCGGAGCGCCAGCACCCACAAGATGACACAGAGAAGCTAACCTCCCACTGAGGACAGCCCAGCAGCCCTGCAGGGAGAGGCCAGCACAGCGTTCTGGGAGCCAACAGCACAGTGCACTGGAACCCGACAGCACAGAACTCTGGGAGCCAAGCCCAGGTGCACGGGAGTGGTGGTTTTAGCCCCAGGGCAGAGGGGCCAGCAGCAAGCTGGAGGGACCCCAGAACACCAACAACTGTGGTGATTCCAGAATTATCAACACAGATATGCCTAGGACAAAATGAGAGGTTAGTGCCTATGGACTTGGGAACAGTATTTGGGGAACACTCGGGTTCCCCCCCCTGGGTTAGAAACCACTCAGGAGACACGCCATTTTGCAGTTTCAGTGGCAGCACCAGCCCCTGGTCTGAGAACTATAGGGAGATCCAGCGATCAGTCTTGGAGGTTAATCCCTCTTGCTTTAACCTGCTTGCATCTGGATTGTGATCTGGGGGGGAGGTCTGGGGTGGGCATCCAACTTGCCAGAACTGGAAGTTGTGAAGACCCAAACATTCGGGAGGAAGCTCGCCTGTCTGGTGGCACAGTCCCCCTGTGGCAACAAGCCCCAAAGTCAAGTAATTAAATGGCAACATGCCTAGGCAAAGGAAACAAAATAAACAGAAAAACGCAACATTAGACTCCTATTTTGGGGGCAAAGAGGATGGAATCATGGAACAGGAGGAGGACTGTAAGGTCAGAAATCCTGCTCCAAAAGCCCAAAGGAAAATATGAGCAGGTTACAGGCCATAGAGGGCCTTAAGAAGGAATTTAAAAAACAAATAAGAGAAGTGGAGGAAAAATTTTGAAGAGAAATGAGAAGGATGCAGGAAAAATATGAAATGAGAGTCAACAGACTGACTGAGGAAAATAACACCCTAAAAGTAGACTGGCAAAGGAGGCCCAAAAGGGCAATGAGGGGAAGAATGCATTAAAAAGCCAAATTTGCCAGATGGTAAAAGAATCTCAAAAGCTCACTGAGGAGAATCATTCCTTCAGAGTTAGACTGGAGCAAATGGAAGCTAATGACTTTATGAGAAATCAAGATGCTGTTAAACAGATCCAAACAAATGAAAGAATAGAAAGCAATGTGAAATATATCATGGGAAAAACCACTGACCTAGAAAATAGATCCAGGAGAGACAATTTAAAAATTATTGGACTACCTGAAAGCCATGATCAAAGAAAGAACCTAGAAATCACCCTTCAAGAAATTCTCAAGGAAAATTGCCCTGATGTTTTAGATCCAGAGGGCAAAATAGAGGCTGAAAGAATCCACCGATCACCTCCTGAAATAGATCCCAAAAAGAAAACTCCTAGGAATATTATAGCCAGTTTCCAGAATTCCCAGATCAAGGAGAAAATACTACAAGTAGCCAGGAAGAAACAATTTCAATATTGTGGAAACACAATCAGAATAGCCCAGGACCTAATAGCTTCTACACTGTGGGATCGAAGGGCATGTAATATGATATTTCAGAGGGCAAAAGAGCTGGTATTGAAGCCAAGAGTCACATACACAGCAAAACTGAGTATTTTGTTTCAGGGGAAAATATGGTCATTCAGTGGAATAGAGAACTTTCAAGCATTCTTGAGGAAAAAAAAAACCACAGTTGAATAGAAAATTTGACATTCAGACACAAGAAGCAAGAGATGCTTGAGAAGGTAATCAGGGAAAATAAATGAAAAGGGACTTATCAAAGTTGAACTATTTACATTCCTACTTGGAAAAACAATGATTGTGACTGATGAAACCTTTCTCTTTATGAAAATAATTGAAGAAGGGTATTTGCGCATATGAATGCATTTGTGAATGTGTGTATATATGTTTTTAGGTATAAGTGGATAGAGGGCACAGGTTGAATTTGGTGGGAAGGGATCATACTTAAGGGGTGAAGTTAAGAGGTGAGAGAATAAAGTGGCAAGAGGAGATGGGGAGAGACAGGGTAGGGTAAACTATATCATGTAGAAGAAGCAAGGGGATGTGGCTGCAGGGGAGCGGTAGAACAGTGAGGCAAAAAGGCAAAACCCTATTCTCATTGAATTTCGCTCAGGGAGAGAATTACATACATACTAAATGGGATATCTCGCCCTGCAGCAGAGTAGGGGGAAGGGGGATAAGACGGGGGATCATGGAAGGTAGGGCATTCTGGGGGGAGGGAAGGTTGGAAATACCCACTTATGAAGAGGGACAGGATCAAAGTAAGGAATGGACCAGGTAGGGGGTGGGATGGGTGGTAGGGAACTATAAGCAGCCTTTTACAATACATCTACTATGGTAATGTTTTGGATAGCTATACATGTACAACACATACTGAACTACTTATCTTCCAAGAGAGAATGGATGACAAGGGATGAAGGGAATGGATCTGAAATTTGAGGTTTTAAAATTAAATGTTTCAAATATAGATAAATAATATTATTAATACTATTTTGCATGGAATTGAGAGATAAGATGTGCAGGCATTGGGGCACAGAGATTCACCTTGCTCTAATGGTAAAGTTGAAAGGGCTATGGGAGAAGATATGGGAGAGAGCAGATTGGATGAGGGGATATCTTGTTGTACTGCTATTCTAGGGTGGTGGGTAGGGGAAAATGGGGAAAACATTGTAGCTCAAAATCTAGTGGAAATGAATGATGTAAACCAGAATTTAATAAATCCTTTGTTTAAGAAAAAAAAGAATAAAGACATAGACATGCAAGATATTATGGCTTTTAATATCATTTTGCCTTTTATTTCATGAATATTACTGCTCCAAGTTGTTTCTTATGTCACTTTCATATATAGATCTATTTTTCACCCTCCCATAATTAGAAATGCCTTCATATATTCCAAAAAAGTATAAAAAAGACAGAGAAAATACTATTCCTCAAAACGTATAACACATCACTGCTATATAATATTATGTGCAATATTCAACAACAAAGGCCCCCATTTCTGCAAAAAACAGAGAGGGCCATCTTCACTTCCCTCATTTGTGACTGACCTTAGTCTGTATATCAACATATTCAATATTTCCCCCTTTTTGGATGTCATTGTATTTTTCTATTATATTGTAATATGTATACTGGATATTCTATAATTGTGGGTATAATTTTCCTAATTCTACTTATTTCATTTTGCAACAGTTCATATAAGTATAGCACTCCTATAGGTTCACTTTTTCAATTCCCATGAGTGTATGAACACCACTTCGTTCTAGGCAAGGTTGTGCTTGAGCCAGCCCAAACAAGTTTATAAGAATCAGTTGTAGGGGGTGGCTAGGTGGCACAGTGAGTAAGAGCGCTGGCCTCGGAGTTGAGATGACCTGAGATCGAATCTGGCCTCAGAAAATGAGCACCCACACACAAATAATTACTAGCTGTGTAACCTTGAGCAAGTTACTTAACCCAGATTGCTAAAAAAAAAAAAAAAAGTCTCAGTTGTTACATTTTCAAGTGTGAACTTTTTCATTTCAGAATTTAGTAAATGCTCCAAATCAGAACTTAATTTTTATTGCCTAAATTTAAGAAAGTGATAGAGAAAATGTTACTGTAGATTAAACAAAGTCTGTCATGCCTATATATAAAATATGTATGTGTGCATATATATATACATATATATGTGTGTGATTATATGTATGTAAATGTATGTCTCTATTCATTGATTTCTTCTATTTATCATTTATCTATCTATCTATCTTGATTTTCTTAGAAAGGCACTTGCTAAGCATTTACCAGCATATACAGGATTCTAAACTAACCCTGAAGGGCTGCAGTGGGATTCTTCATACTGTTTCTTAAGTTCCCAGCTGCATGCTCCCCATAGATTATTACCATGAAAATTATATATTTAATAAAAAGCACTTGCTAAGATGATGTTTAAACACTTTTGATACAAATATGAAGACTTACTCTTTTCAGGTTGAGGCAACTCCTGAACTAGTCTAACTGCTCCTATGCCAAGTTGATTTCTCTTGGGTCATGATAATCTTCATTGCTTTTGTACTAGGATACTTCTATGCTGATGTTGGCCACTATTTCTCTAGCACTTGCTGTGACCACCATTAAGTTCCATGTGTACTCCTGTCTAGAAAGAATAAAACAAAGAAACAAAGGTATCATGGACATCAAATGGCCAAGTGGTGAAATTTGTCTAGATGCCCCTCCCAGTATAGCAGTTCAGGAACCAGCTCAGAGTAGCCCTTCTTACTCAAAGTCACCAAGGAAAGAAACTGTGTAATGCGTGAGCCATATATTTATAATTGTACTCACTTTAAGCTCATTCACTTCTTAGTCATCAGCTATTTGAGTTCTTTAGTTACAAGGCTTCATCATTATGTAATACTAATAACTATATGAGAACGTCTGTCAATCAGTCCCTCCAAATTTCTCTATGTTCACTTGGAATGAAACCAGGTGGTCGAATATCGGGGCATGCTCAAAGGACTCAAAACAAGTAAAGGATAACTTACCATACTTCAAAGTCTGGGCACTTATTGATAAGTTTCCTCACTCCCCTAATTTAATATGTAATATCTATTATTCCGTGACTACTATGTAATAACTTGAACATTCCACATGTATTTATTAATTTTGCTCTATTACTATTTCTGGGTTCTCTACCTTTCTAATTCCAAACTCCCACCTTGATCTCTCTCAAAAATCAGAAAGGGGAAGCTTTCCTTTGGATAATTAGAAAATAATTCCCCATTAGGAACTGATAGGAGAGGAAGATGAAGGATCCTTTGCTCCACTGAATACCACACTCTTCTCTTACTTTTTCCTTCAAGCTCCTTCACACATAGAGTAATTGCTTAAATATAATATGTTCACCTACATCTCGGAGAAAGACAAGAAGTTTATAGACATAACTATAATGTGAAGTCTCACTTTGCTGAAGACAACACATCAATACTCCTCTGTTTTGACTCCCTCTTTATTTCTGGGTTAATTTCAAACTATTTCTATTATTATAGATTTTAAAATGTCAGTGCCTTCATTTCAACATCCCTAGCCCTCTGAGTAACATACAATGACAATACAATTAAGAATTACCATAAGGGGCGGCTAGGTGGCTCAGTGAATAGAGCGCCGGCCCTGGAATCAGAAGGACCTGAGTTCGGAGCCGGCCTCCGACACCTAATCCGCACAAACAAAAAACCTAGCCGTGTAACCTTGGGCAAGTTACTTAACCCCAATTGCTCTAAAGGGGCGGCTAGGTGGCGCAGTGAGTAAGAGTGCCGGCCTCGGAGTTTGGATGACCCGAGATCAGATCCGGCCTCAGAAAATGAGCACCCACGCATAAATCAAATGACTAGCCGTGTAACCTTGAGCAAGTTACTTAACCCCAATTGCTTTAAAAAAAGAATTACCATAGGCTAAACCAGCAAACCAATTGGCCACAATACCAACAAAATCAGCTTATAGTCTCTCATTTTATATATTGTAGACGTGTGTAATAGTATTGTGCATACAGAGGACACTTGATAAAGATTTGTTGGTGATGATTTAGAAGGAAGCATGAGATAAAACAAAGTCAGTATTTGATTATGAAGTTTTGTGCACATATAAGACAAAATAAAAATAATATTTATAATAGTGTTGCTTGTTTCAAATCCCCTGAGATGCAACAGCTACTACCTTTGACTCCTTAATTTTATTGTTGATGTGATATTAAAACCCAGATGAACAATAACTTACAGATAATATTCAGATCATCATATTATGTATGCTGATGTATTTTAACGTGAACATACATAAGAGAAGTAATCCTAAGGAGAATGTATTTAATGTAGGAACTTTATAACTTCATTTCTATATTCAGTTTTCTGATTATCTCTATATGTAGTATTTTGTATTTAAGCCTTTAAAAATTCACCCAACAGAAATTCATGGAGTCCAACTTCACCCATATGTATATTAAATAAATAACCCCAGTTATGGCAAATACTAAAGCATAGCCTCCCTTAAAGTAAATGATATTTTTAAGCAAAGAATTCAGATTTTATGTCAAAAGACATATATTTAAAATTTCATTCTGTGATTCATTATCTATTTGACCTTGTACAAATTAGTTAATTTCTTTGGGCCTCAGTTTCTTCATATATAAAAAGAAAAAAAAGTTATATAAGATAATTTTCAAGTTCATTTCCAGCTCTATATTTCTGATCCTCTGAACTTCTCCCTGTTTGCTTATTACAATTTAGTTCAAGTATCTCTTCAAGTATCCCAATAGACCTTTGTTTGGATTATTGAACTTAATATAATAAGATAATTCTATCTAAGATAATAAAATTTAAATTCTTCTAATAAACCATTGGAACACAGGAACCATATAACCTATATTATGAAATATAACATAAATATAGATAATACCTACCTTCTTTATTTTTTTTGGTATATAAATAGTATACTCTTATAATGACAGTGAAAACTCTCCCCAAATAGCCCATTAATTCAGACATAGAAAAAGGAATTTGATCTTTCATGAAACAATGGGTAGTAAGTCAGCCTTAGTTACATCAGACAATTCCAAAGATAAAGAAAATAATTAATTCCATTGGGAAACAATTTAAAGCTCAAACTTCAAAAATATTAATTTTAACAGGAAGAAATAACTACAAAATAATAAAACAGAAAGAAGTAGATACATTATTTCCAGTCACTAAGAAAAGTTATTATTGTTCAGAAATTACATAGAATTGAACAACTGAGCTCACATTGGACTAAAATTTTCCACTTCTCAGGACATTTTTAATCCCTCCATTTTTTCTCTTTCAAACCAACACAAACATAAGTGTGAAAAACAAATCCCCTTAATGTAAGAAGAAGGTTACAAATCTGAATGTATATGTCAGAATAGAAAAGTTACAGTTCTCATGGCAACATTTTATCACCGATATTGCACATGCTAAACAATAAAATATACATTTAGAAGCTTAACGAGTAATTTAAAATAGCACATACTATATATATATTAAATGTGAGTAAGTTAGCATTCCTACGGGAGCTTTAACTTAGGCAGTCCTGTAGTGGTAGGTTTTAAATTTGTAGCATCCCACTACTGGAAGGGTTATTCTTTCTTTTTTTTTCTTTTTTTTTAATGCTTCTTCTCCCTGGCTATTTTCATTTATCCTAACTCTCTGTGCATATATGCCCAGTAAAACTGCATGCAAGCATTTGGAAATGTGCTGGGATGATAGGTTTTATGGATGACATCATTGGCATAAACTCTCCCCACCCTTGGCTGATGCTTTGCTATTACAATATTTCATGATAACACAATACCTCTACATCAGGTGGAAAAACAAATTGGATGACAAGATATATCATTATGGTGTCCAGATGTAAAGCATCCATATCCAAATGCCAAGTGAAATATTTATGAGCTGATTTAAATAATAATGAGATGGGATCCAGATAGTGTCATCATTTATGGTCTGTGGCATGTTTGTACCACCAGAGACAGTCCTCGCCGTAGGAAACATGTGCTTCCAGCTGAGTACAATTCTCAGCTTCCCCATACCTTCTGTCCTACCACATTGCTCCCTAAATATATAGGAAAGGGGACTTATATGTTCAACCCACTCATGAACTTAAAGCTTAAAACTCAGGATTTTTCTCCTAGGCTTCAGTACCTTGATGAAGGAATGGATAAGTCATCATGAGATGCTAATGTTTTAAATGTCCTATGCCTTTGAAATGCACTAGGTTCCCAAAGCTTATATGTTACTTCCTCCACAGAAACTTCACTGATGTCCCTGTGACAATGGTGTTACATTTTTCTGGTGCTCACATATTATAACTGATTTCTACCTCTTTTGTGGTCTTTCATATAATGTAAGCTCCTTGAGAGCAGTCACTACTCTTTTCTTTTTCTTTAAATCTCTAGTACCTATCCCGGTTTCTGGCAAAATGTAGATACCTAATAAATGTTTCCGAAGTTGAACTGCATGGTGCAAGGTGAAGAAAATGGAATTTTAAGAGTGAAAACTTTAATCCATAAGCCTAACTTACCATTTACTACCTGGGTGACCTTAAGTTAAGCTATCTGTGTTTTCAGGACCTTGATTTCCTCATCTGTAAAATGAGAAAACTGAGCTGGTTGTATTCTAAGGTTCCTCCATGTGTAGATCTATAAACCCTTAATTAAATGTCACTTTTATGAGGTTTATATTATAATGGGGCATATGTGTGCATAAATAACCTATGCAAATTACCGATGAAACTACTCATAACTTATAAATAGGCCCCAATCTAGAGAGTCTTTGGGTTTGAGTGGTTCTCTTACCTTCAAGATCTTCAGACATAGGCTTATTAGTTATGTTATAGTGGGAACTGCTTTCATATATGAGTTGGCCTAGATGGTCTCTGTTGCCTCTATTCCTCAGTTTATGTGATTCTATGATGCTAAATGAAACAGTGGATAGAGATAGGGCGTTGGGCTTAGCATCAGGAAGACCTGAGTTAAAAATCAGCCTGAGACACTTATTCAATGTGTGTAAGTCACTTAAGCTCTATTTGCCTCACCTGTAAAATAGGGATACTAAGAACAACACCTATCTCCCGTTTTTTGTGACTAACAAATGAAATGATCGGGTGGTGCAGTGAGTAGAGCGTCGACCCTGGAGTCAGAAGGACCTGAGTTCGGAGCTGGCCTCAGACACTTAACACACAAACAAAAACCTAGCTGTGTGACCTTGGGCAAGTTAATTAACCCCAATTGCCCTCCAAAAGGAAAGCAAACAAAAACAAATGAAATGATAATTATAAATAATTATGGCAAAGTGCTTATCATAGCTCATGTAACATTATCAAATTACCAATGCTATATAAAAGTACATTATTATTGTTTACATAAATATATATTTATATTTTATAAGCTTGTAATATTTTATGTATATAATCCACACATTTATATTTGGTATTTCAATTTCTATGTTGATTTAAATAGAGATGCCATTGGCTACAAATCTCCAGAGTATAGGTTTACAAACTTTTACTGCACATAGTTTTTCCAATATATATCAAAGCATATCTCTTGAAAAATAGATATCTTTGGCCTGAGTGGCTTTTGAAGAATTTGAAAATGCTTCCATTCTTCCAGTCTATATATTGGATGCTTAATCAGGTGGATGAAGTCAGGGATAATAAAATTAGAAATTCATTTTTTCAGTAGAGTGAGGATTTTAATCTTTCAGTTGATACTTTTTAATATTTTTGCTCTTACCCTCACCCTGGCATTTCTAGTCTTCAGATGAACATATTTTTACTTTATTTTCCTTTTTTTGTCTTTTTCCTACCTTCTTGTTTATAAACTTGTTACTTTTTAGATAGCTGATGTAAAATCATGAAAGAAAATAAAAACATGAAGATGAAGGATAGTATAGGCCAGTATTCTATCTAGTGTTAACAGTTAATTCATTAGCAAACATTTGGAAAACTTTCTGTTTAAACTTTACTTTGTCTCAGGGGTTGTTGCTGTTGCTATTGTTGATACTTCATTCCTGAAGACCAATGGTATCATGATGCTGGCATCAACTATTAACTATGACTAATGAGAGCAAGATGAGTTTATATTGCTCTACACCAGGTCAGGCATAAATAGACCATTTGAAGATTTGAGATGGAGATGTCTAGATTTGCACATACGTTTCCTTCAAACTACTACAATTCTGTTTCACTCTTAAAATGCAGCACTTTCTTTGATGTGGTTATGCCATTCTGGGTGGTTGTAGCAGCAAGCACCCCAACATCCCAAGGGTGGTTGCCAACACAGGTTCTTAGATATGCTTTTCTAAAGGAAAGCAACTCAAAATCAGTTAACAAGCTTACTTTAATCAAACAAACATATATCATTTACCTAGTTCAGGGGCAAAAGGTCAATACCCTGAACTTCAAAGTATACAGACAGAAGTATCAAAACAGAGAAACAGATAGATCAAGCAGACAGGCTTCCAAACTGCCCAACCATTACATCAATACCAAATCACAGTTACCAGGGAGGGAAGCATCAGTATCTGGGTTTTCAAAGCCAGGGGGCTCTCAATGGCTTCCCAGAGTCTCATCTGGTCAAATCGCACAACACTTCTCAAAGTGAGCTCCAAAGCAAAGCCTCCCATCAGGGTTTATATAGCCTTCTTCTGGCTCAGAGAATGTAACCACCCTCTTGACCCACTGCCCAATCACACAGCATCAAGGTGTGGTCATTCCTGAAAACCAAGCCTCCTACCACAGGCTCCATGTGACCACATTCAGCCTATTAGGAGGCAGAGTATATTTTCAAATCAAGGAAGGTTTTCAGAGTCTCTTAAGCCAATCAAAGTCTCTTAAGCCAATCAGAGGGCCTAGGGGCAGGGAAGATCTTTAAATATGCATTTCCATTACAGTGGTCATATGCCAACATTTCCCCTATTTCACAGGCAGTTCTAAAGTTCTTCACAGACACCTTGAGAGTGTCATTATACCTCTTCTTTGGACATCCATGTAAGAACTTGCCTTGTTCAAGTTATCTTTAAAATAGTCTTTTTGGTAAACATATTTTCTGTATTCTAGTAAGGTGGCCAGCCCATTAGATTTGCACTCTCTGCAGCAGCTTTGCAGCTCAGTTTGAGAGAGGACCTCTGTGCCTAATACCTTATCTTGTCACGTAATCTTCAAAATCTTCCTAACACAATTCAAATGTAAGTGGTTTAATTTTCTGGCATGATATCAGTAGACTATCCAGATTTCATAGGCATACAATGATGAAATTAACACAATGGATCTGTAGAACTTCAGTTTGGTTTTCAGCCTGATACTTCCCTCCCACAGTTTCTTTCATAGCCCCCCAAATACTGAGCTAGCTCTGGTAATGCATTTATAAATCCCATAATCTATGTGGACATCTCAGGAAATTAAAGTGCTGAAGTAATAAAACTTATCAATAGTATTCAGAATTTCTTCATTTGCTGTAATTAATGTTTCCATGTAAGGACAGTGTGTCATTGTTTGGTGGAAAACCTCTATTTTATTGGTGTTGATCATCAGGCAAAAATTAACACAGGCATCAGAGATTTATGTATACTCTGTTGCATTTCAGCCTCAGAGACTACATTAACTGCATGGTCAACTGTGAACAGTAAAAAAGTTGTGCACTAACTCTCCCTCCACTTTAGTCTTGGCTTGTAGCCTTTTCATGTTAAATAGATTAACATCAGTGAGGAAACTGACTTTGATGACATTTTCATGTTTTCATCCTCATTGAAGGCATCTGAAAATATCACAGAAATTAGTGAAGCACACATCCCTGTTTTACTTAACTGGTGACTGAGAAAGTGTAAGAGCATTGTCCTTTATCCAGAACCTATGAAGGAGAGAATAAAGGGAAGGAGGGAGGAAGGGAGGAAGAAGAAGCAGAGGGAATGGGGGAGGAAAAACGCATTTATATAGTGCCTGCTATGTGGCAGTGTAATAGTAATGTAATTTGAAGATTCCCTTCTATTGGCAAGCACTTAGCACCTTGTTTCAAGTGTGATTGTATCAAATATTAGCATTCAGAACTTGTGAATCCCATAGTGGGAGATAGTGGGAGGAACTTCTTGTTGTAACAGGGAGGGGTGAAATAGGGAGGAGCTAATACCTTATATAAGGAAAAGCCCAAACTAAGAGAGACCAGAATTTCTCTCAGCAAACATCTGGAGGCTAGGCTGCTACTGCTGGACTGATCATTGAACTGAGAATTGAGAAGAACTGTAAAGAAAAATGAGAACTTAGAACTGAGACAGAATTTGCTGGAGCAAGCCTTGTGGAAGATGAGGAGAGGCCAGAAAGTGATTTTGAGTTTGAGAATGGAGCTTCTCCTGAGACTTTTTCTCTTTGAACTTCTACTGAGACTTTTCTTCTGGGAACTTCTTCTGAGAGATTCCAAGTATCAGGCTGAGGAGGTACTGTGACAGAGAGAGGAAGATGCCTGCTTGAGAAAACCTGTTCTGTTGTGAAGGCTTGGGAATGTGGGTGTTCACTGCATTAACCATGTGTATCAACTTTGTGGTTACTCTAATGACTTTTACAAGGACTCAGTTTCTTGGTATCTGAATAAGGACTTGAGACTTAAAGACACTGCGTGCTTCAATATGGAACAGGAACTACACAGAGAGCTAGACAAGGAACTGGGAGCTCTCTGCCTTTGAACTAAGGTGACATTTGGTTAGATTCAGGCAGGAGCTGGAACCATGGAAGGGGAACCATGGAAGCTGAGAGCCTGCCTCAAGTCAAGATGAAAAGACCTCTCCTTGGGTACTTAATAATGACAGATGAGATTGTAACTTACTTGTGACCTAGGGGTGGATGGCCTTTGTACTTTCCACTACCTCTTAAGAGGGTATTGAAAAGTGACTGATGATATTGTAACTTGATTTCACCCCATGGGTGGAGGACTTTGACCTTTTTACTTTGTATCAATTAAGGAGGCTTGCCTCCTTAAGGGTGATTGGATTAAGGGTTTACTAAATGAAGGACTTACTAAATAAATGTTTTGTTGTTGTTGTTGTTGTTTAAAACTATGTGACCCATTTGGTGAAAACTATGTGGTCATTTTAGTGAGAAGTTGTGAAGTTATAACATACTGAATGATGTACTTTGTTTTCTGTGAATGTTTTTCTCTGATTTATTACTGAATAGAGAGTTCTCTATACTGTGTAATCAAAACCTTGAAAAGCTGTTCACATCAGCAGTACTCTGGAAAGCTGCTTGTGCTTGGCTTTATAGGCAGACATTGTTAAGTGCTTTATAAATATCATCTTTAATCCTCATAACCCTGAGAAGCAGGTACTAATATTGTTCCCATTTTATAGCTCAGGAACCTGAGGCAGACAGAGAGTAATTGACATGCCCAGAGTCACATAACCAAAGTCTTGGGAGGTTGGAATTATTTTTTTTTACTTCTTTTTTT
This sequence comes from Gymnobelideus leadbeateri, assembly GCA_011680675.1. Classification (NCBI taxonomy): domain Eukaryota; kingdom Metazoa; phylum Chordata; class Mammalia; order Diprotodontia; family Petauridae; genus Gymnobelideus; species Gymnobelideus leadbeateri. Next base: position 284,507 of record WOXC01011051.1, on the reverse strand, counting down.
AATATCTTCCTTGTTATGTCTATCTATGTCTATTTTCTTTTTCTTTTTTTTTGATACTGGGATTCTTAACAAAAATTATCTCATCTTTATTTTAAATATTATAATATACATAAAGGCAGCTAGGTAACACAGTGGAGAGAGTACTATTCTTGGGAGCATGGACTATTTATGTTCAAATCCAGCCTTATGCACTTATTAGCTATGTGAATGAGCAAACAATATCACTGGTGTTTGCTTTTTTTTCTTCAGCTCCTATAAAGAGGGTCATAACAGTACGTACTTTTCAGGGTTATTGTGAGCATTAAGTAAGATAATACTTTAAAGTACTTAGCATAATGTCTGGAACATAGTAGGTGATATATAAAATGCCATTAATTATTATTCCTCAACTCTAAAATTAGGATAATAATAGTGCCTCTTTTGCAAGGTTGTTGGGATAATAAAATGATGTTATATTTGTAAGGTGTTTTGCAAACTCTAAAGCTTATTGTTGTTTAATTGTTCAGGCATGTCTAACTCTTCATGATCCCATGGACCATAGCATGTCAATAACATCCACAAGGTGTTCTTAGCAAAGACAGTGGAGTGTTTTACCATTTCTTTCTGTAGTATATTAAGGCAAACAAAGGTTAAATGACTTCCCAAGAGTATTTAATTAATGTATGAACCTGGATTTGAAATCAAGTCTTCCTAACTGCCAGCCCAGAGTTCTTTCTACTAAGACAATGAACTGCCTGCAAAGCTTACAACATGCCACACAATTATACTTACTAAAATGATATATAATTTCTAACTTTGTTATCATCATCAACATTGTTATCTGTTTTATTGATTATTTAAACATTCTCCCTGTCTAATATCACCACATTGTGAGTGAGATTTTTATTTTCGTCTTTGCATCTACAGTGCTTTGCACACTGGCTTACATACTGGAAGTACTTAATATATTCTTATTGAATTAACTTAAATGATAAATAAAAATGGGAACTGGTTATGCCTTAATCACTTCATGTTTGTGGTACTTCACGTAAAGGGTGAAAGATGACCACTCATCAGGTTATACAATGTAGTTCTGAACAAATGCAGGTTGGAATTAATAATTCTGAGATTTTTGTTTTGTTTTGTTTTTGCTTTTTGGAGGGCAATTGGGGTTAAATGACTTGCCCGAGGTCACATGGCTAGTTCTTGTGTTAAGTGTCTGAGGCCAGATTTGAACTCAGATCCTCCTGACTCCATGGCTGGTGCTCTATTCACTGCACCACCTATCCACCCCATAATTCTTAGATTTTAATACAAACATACTCACACACATGTGCACAGCTATTCATGTCTTCCATGCTTTTGAACAAGCTAGTTGTCCTTTAAGTTTTCCAAAGACAGATGTATAATTAGATATATAGATAGGCAAAGATAGAAAGAGACATGGATACACAGAGAGAAAAGCAGAGACAGAGTCAGAAAAGTAAATCCAGTCAGAAAAATAGAGAAACATACAGAAATACAAAGATGGATAGAGAGAAATAGTTATATTTATGGAGATTATATACAATTATGTATATATATATATGTACATATATATGCATATGCATTTATATGCATAAATTTCCCATTTCAGAATTTCCATAAAGCATTCTAAAATGTTATTACTAACTTTAATAATAGTAAATAAACATTTATTAAGAACATGGGCCAGGGACTGCATTAGATGTTGGAGTTAGAAATAGGAAAAATAAAAATAGTCCCTGCCCTCAGTGAGATTACAATCTAATAGCAGAAGATGATTCACAAAAGGAAGATTCATCTCCACTCTGTATAAGCTTTCCAGCCTGGCTTCAAATCCACAGTAAAAGATGTCCTTTCCAGGAAAAGTTCATCATTCCTAAACTCCCTATTAACTTGCTATCAAATATCACCTACTTCACTTTCCTTTTCCCTCTGATTGGGGGACTGGAAGATCAAAACTTCTCTAAATACTTTCTTTTATAGATCACAGAAAATAGACTGTGGGTACTGCACTTTCCATCTCTGATCCCACCTGATTTTAATCGCATGGAACAAGATGCCTTGGGTACCCTCTGATGCTGTCCCACTTCTCTTCTTTCCTGTCTTTTTTCATGTATTGTTTCTCCCTTTAGATTGTAATTTCCTTGATGTCAAGGAATGTCTTTCTCTGTATTAATTGTATTCCTAGGGCTTAGCATGTTGCCTAGCACATATAACACCTAGTTAAAAATTAATAAAGGTTTATTGGTTTGGATTGGATTGGAAAGGTAAAAAGGTTGTGGCATGGGGAAGCCAAGCTACCCTGAATAAGGAATGGTGGAGAAACAAAAGAAGTTCAAAGTGAATGAAGCCAGTTGGAAAATGAAATAATACCATCAAACTCTCACCTTCCTCTAGTTACTAGAGGCCCTCTCTGCTTTCTGGTAAACTTGCTTTATGCTCTTCGAAATCATTGCCTTTGTTCTTCTCTTCTAATGTATAAAAATGAAATATTGTTTGTTATAATTTAATTCAATTGTTTTAAATCCTTAGGACTACATTTTATGTTATTCATTTGCTTATTGAAGAGGTCTTTGGTTCTGGAAAACAATATTTCTCAGGATCACTTATGTGCATTGAGTCAGATCCATGAGAAAACTCAAAATCAGCTATAAAAGTGCAATAACTTGTTAAACCATGGTCAATGGTCCTTTCATTTCACATTTTCAGTGTTTACAGAACTTCAAATATAGAAGTGGCCTTTGGAAGGATAAAGATAAAAAAATAGTTGCATGTTTACAATTTGTGGATTGAATTTAAACCTGTATTATTATTTGTTTTTTTCAAGAACTGATATATAGGCACAGAGCCAAGATAGCAGAATATAGGCAGAAACCCAGCTAAATTCTCCCAACATTCCCCAAGAACAAGTGGTACCATATGGTACAAATCAAATTTTGGAGTGGCAGAGTTAACAAAATGTCAGAATGAGACATTTTTCCAATCTAACAGAGTTTAAAAAATCAGCAGGAGAGGTCTGTGGCACGAGTGTGGGAGTCAGTCTGAATGGGTCAGGTGTACCACTGGTGGACCTTAGAAATAGCTACAATAGCCTGAGAAACTTTTGGAGCTCTCAGTCTAGAGATGGTAAGGGAGTCAAACAACTGATCAGATAGAGATTACAGGTTACCCTTTGCTAAAACTGGGTGCAGCTAGTACTGATTGACAACTCTGTTGCCCTTAAGCAGTTCTGGGTCCCAGTTCCAGGGTGAAGAGAAGCACTTGTCAATCACAATGTAGTTTGGGGCCTTGGTCATATTTCTAGGACCAATAGAAGCCCTAGTATTTGTTGCTACAGGGGAGTAACATTTTGCTTAAACACCAGCGTATAGACCAGTGGTGTGACCACAACTCTTTCCCGATGACACCCCCTTAGAAACACTGAAAACTTGCTCCAATAACTAGCCCCGAAAGCAGCAACTTAAACAGTGCCTTCCTACCACCAGGTGAACAGAGCCCAATGATAATATAAAGTTGAGTCAAAAAATGGGCTTGAAAAATAAACAAAGAGGCAAAAAAGAACTTGATCATGGAAAACTACTGTGGGGGGCAAGGAAGATCAAGACATAAATTCAGAAGAAGACTACTATGTAAAAAAATCCTAAAAACATATTCTCAAAGAAAAAGCTGATTGGACCCAAACCCAACAATCATTCATGAAAGAGCTAAAGAGCTAAGATTGGTACAGGAAAATTTTGGGGAAACAAACATAAGTAATGCAAAACATATATGAAAAAAGACTTAAAAACTTGGTAAAAGATATATAAAAATGTTGAAAAACATAATACTTTAAAAACAGAATTGGCCTAATGAAAACAAGGTAGAAAAATTCCCCAAAGAAAAGAATTCCTTAAAAAGTAGAATTGGCCAAATGGAGAAAGAGGTACAAAAGTTCACTGAACAAAATGATTCTTTAAAAAATAGAATTGGGCAAGTTGAAGCTGCCTCTGTGAAACATTAAGAAGCAATTGAAGTCAAAAGAATGAAAAAAAATAGAAGAAAATGTGAAATATCTCATGGGAAATACAACTGACCTGAAAAATAGATTGAGGAGGAATGATTTTAGAATTATTAGACTTCCTGAAAGTCATGATAAAGAAAATTTTTAAAGGGCCTAGACCTCATATTTTAAGGAATTATAAAGGAGAATTGCCCTGATATCTTAAATCTAGAGGGTAAAATAGGAAATGAAAAAATCCACCAATTACATCCTGTAAGAGAAATACAATTAAAACTATCAGGGTTATTATAGCCCAAATCCAGAGCTTCCAGGTGAAGGATAAAATATTGCAAGCATCCAGAAAGAAAGTATTCAAATATCCTGGAGCAACATTCAGGATGACACAAGATATAGCAAGTTCAATATTAAAGGAATGAGGGCTTGGAATATGATATGATACGATGTTGAAGAAGGTTTAAGGAAAAAAAAATCATGGGATGATCTATATGATTTGATGTAAACTAAAGTGAGAAGAACTGAGATTTAATTGTGCCCAAAGAATAGCAATGTTGTAACAATGATCAACTATGAAAGACTTGGTTCCTATGATCAATACAATGAACTGAGACAATTCGAAATGACTCATGATGAAAAAATAGGATCCATCTCCTAAGGTAGAGCTGGTGAACTCTGAATTCATACTGAAGTATAATTGTCTCTCTTTCTCTTTATTTTTTGATAACATGAATAATATATAGAATTGTTTTGCATGATTTCTCATGTATAATTAATTAATATTTTGTGGGGGAGGGGAAGAGATGGAGAGAATTTGTAATGTCAAATTTAGAAAGTAAAGAACACTAAAAAGAAACACTTAAAAATTATTACGTTCACTTCATCAGAATAAAAGAAGTGATTTAGACTCCCATTAGTTACAAAATCCCATATTGTTAAAGGCACAATATGATGTCACTTAATGAGAAACTTGAAGAAGCCAGAATTATTTTTTCATAAATTTTCAATATCAAGAATATTAGAGAATAATTAATATTAATGCTACTTTATAACTACTATTTGTTTATGACTAGAAAGCAAGTCATCTGGCAGTATCCTTCTCAATAAGTCCTGGGAGCTAAAAGAAACATTTCTTTTCCTAGCAATTTATCTATCTATCTATCTATCTATCTATCTATCTATCTATCTATCTGTCTGTCTGTCTGTCTGTCTGTCTGTCTGTCTATCTATCTATCTACTTATATATCTACTTATTTATTTTTATTTCTCATAAGTTGTATTATATTTTGAAAAGAAAGGTTTAACTTTGCAAATACGGGCTAGAATTAGAGACAAAAGCAATACATATCTTAATTTATGTAGAAGTACTGGTGAGATATTAAAAAAAGAGATGGCTATCAGTGAGCTGTTCAGTGTTTCTATGCAAAAATAAGGATTAGTATCATACTGGATGAGGAGACAAGGAGGGATAGACATTTGAGATAAGGAAAAAAGTACCAACACCGATGCATAGATTTTTTAGTGTTTAAGTAAATAAAATACAAACAGGAAGAATCTTTTTTAGATTCATAACAACACATCTGATTCTCAAATCTCCTAATATTTGTCTTTCTAGTAACATAGCTATTATATACTTCCCTCCCCTGGTAGAATTTGTTATTTTTTGACATGAAGATCATCTACACTGTAGTGAAGTAAAGTCTAATCAAAACGTTGTTATCGGGGGGCGGAGCCAAGATGGCAGAGTAGAAACAGCTCATCCAAGCCACTCTGCCCCCACATTCCCCGCAAACGATGTAAAAGAGGACTCTGAACAACTTCTGGAGCCCCAGCACCCACAGAACGACACAGAGAAGCTAAACTCCCGCTGAGGACAGCCCAGCAGCCCTGCAGGAAGGACCAGCACAGTGGTCTGGGACCTGGCAGTGTGCAGCGCGCAGAGCGCAGGAGCCGAGCCGAGCCGAGCCCAGGTCCGCATGAGCCGAGGTATTAGCCCCAGGGCGGCAAGGCCAGCAGCCAGCTGGAGGAACCCCAGAACACCAGAAGCTGTGGCGACTCCAGAATTATCAACATAGACATGCCTAGGACAAAGTAAGAGGTTAGTGTCCTATGGACTTTGGGACTGGTATTAGGGAATGCGTCAGCTCCCTCCCCTGGGGGCTAGAAGCTGCTGAGGACAAACGCCATTTTGTAGTTTTCAGAGGCAGATCCCGCTCCCAGCCTGCAAATTTGTAGGGAGATCCAGCGATCAGTCTTGGGGGGTAATCGCTCTTGCTTTAACCTCCCTGGATCTGGATTGTGATCTAGGGTGGAAGTTGTGGGTGGGTTTACAGCTTGCCAGAAACGGAAGTTGCCCCCCACACGTTCGGGACGAAAATTCCTCTATCTGGCCTTAAAGCCATAGTGTGGCAACATGCCCAAAAGTCAAGCAATTAAGTGGCAACATGCCAAGGCAAAGGAAACAGAAAAATGCAACCCTAGACTCCTATTTTGGGGGCATAGAGCGGGAAAAGGACTGTGAGGTCAGAAGTCCTGCTCCAAAAGCCCCAGGGGAAAACATGAGCGGGTTGCAGACCATAGAGGACCTTAAGAAGGACTTTAAAAATCAAATAAGAGAAGTGGAGGAAAAATTGGAAAGAGAAATGAGAAGGATGCAGGAAAAGTATGAAATGAGGGTCAACAGCCTGACTGAGGAAAACAACACCTTAAAAAATAGACTAACTCAAATGGCAAAGGAGGCCCAAAAGGGCAATGAGGAGAAGAATGCCTTAAAAAGTCGAATTTGCCAGATGGAAAAAGAATCTCAAAAGTTCACTGAGGAGATTCATTCCTTCAGAGTTAGACTGGAGCAAATGGAAGCTAATGACTTTATGAGAAATCAAGATGCTGTTAAGCAGATCCAAACAAATGAAAGATTAGAAGGCAATGTGAAATATCTCATGGGAAAAACCACTGACCTGGAAAATAGATCCAGGAGAGACAATTTAAAAATTATTGGACTACCTGAAAGCCATGATCAAAGAAAGAACCTAGAAATCACCCTTCAAGAAATTCTCAAGGAAAACTGCCCTGATGTTTTAGATCCAGAGGGCAAAATAGAGGTTGAAAGAATCCACCGATCACCTCCTGAAAAAGATCCCAAAAAGAAAACTCCCAGGAATATTATAGCCAGGTTCCAGAATCCCCAGATCAAGGAGAAAATACTACAAGCAGCCAGGAAGAAACAATTTCAATATTGTGGAAACACAATCAGAATAGCCCAGGACCTGGCAGCTTCTACACTGAGGGATCGAAGGGCATGGAATATGATATTCCAGAGGGCAAAAGAACTGGGAATGAACCCAAGGGTCACCTACCCAGCAAAACTGAGTATTTTGTTTCAGGGGAAAATATGGTCATTCAGTGGAATAGAGGACTTTCAAGCATTCTTGAGGAAAAAACCAGAATTGAATAGAAAATTTGACATCCAGACACAAGAAGGAAGAGATGCCTGAGAAGGTAATCAGGGAAAAGAAATCAAAAGGAACTTATCAAAGTTGAACTATTTACATTCCTATATGGAAAAGCAATAACTGTGACTGATGATATCTTTCTCACTATGAAAATAATGGAAGAAGGGGGTGTGGTCATATGAATACATATGTGAATGTGTGTGTATATGGTTACAGTTATATATGGATAGAGGGCATAAGTTGAATTTGTTGGGAAGGGAGAATACTCAAGGGATGAAATTATGAGGTGAGAGAGGAAAGTGGCAAAAGGAGATGGGGAGAGACGGGGTAGTGTAAACTATCCCATGAAGAAGAAGCAAGGGGAAGTGGTTGCAAACGAGGGAGAGAATAAGGACGGCTAAAAAGGCAAAACCACATTCACATTGAATTTGGTTCAGGGAGAAAATGACATACATACTAAATGGGATATCTCAACCTGCAGCAGGATAGGGGGAAGGGGGATGGGAGGAGGGATGATGGATGGGAGGGCATCCTTGGGGTGAGGGGAGGTTGGAAGTACCCACTATAAAAGAGGGACAGGATCATGTAGGGAATGGACCAGGTGGGGGTGGGATGAGTGGGAGGGAATTATAAGCAGCCTTGTACAATATATCTACTATGATAATGTTTTGCATAGCTAGACATGTACAACATATACTGAATTACTTATCTCCCAAGAAGGAATGGGTGACAAGGGAGGAAGGAAATGGATCTGAAATTCGAGGTCGTAACATTAAATGTTTCAAATATATATAAATACTATTATTAATACTCTTTTGCTTGTAATAGGGAGATAAGATGTGCAGGCATTGGGACACAAAGACTCACCTTCCTCTAATGGAAAAGTCGATGGGGGTATGGGAGAAGGTATGGGAGAGAGCAGATTGGAGGAAGCGATATCTTGTGGGATTACTATTCTGGGAGGTTGGGCAGGGGAATAATGGGGGGAAATGATTGTAACTCAAAATCTGGCGGAAATGAATGATGTAAAACAGAAGTTAATAAAGCATTTGTTTAAAAAAACAAAAAACAAAAAACGTTGTTATCATACACTTGCATGTCATATCAAATACTCTAGTTACTGGTCAAATCCAAACTGGAATATTGCATTTTAAAGTCCACAAAATTAAAACTATGTTTTTAATTGTTATAACATCTGGGAACAATAGGAATGTTGATTTACTCCAATCTGATTTGAGAATGAATCAACAGAATCTGGTTCTAACTAATTAGGACATTTACAGTGTAGTACTATCATTTACATATTTTACTCATCAAGACAAAATTGATATGTCTTGACATGTCTGAATAGCTTCAGAGCAGAGTGGGAGGAAAGGACACCAGTAGGAAACACCTGGGAATTGTCTGTCTTTTATGAATGCATTTGAACACTGTTTAAATTCATATTTGTTTTCACAAACTGCCAGGAAGGCATCACTAGTACTCAGCAAAGTCAAATCATTTTTAATTATCAGGCCTCTTATCTGATGGGAACCTTTTAAACTCTTGATTTTCTTGGGTCATACTGGCACTTGAGCTTAACATTTTACGCATTGATGTGGCTTTCTTTGGGTATTTAGCATATCTCTGTTTTCAAAACAATGGAAACCCAAAACACAGAGACACACAGACATAGACACACACACAGACACAGACACACACACACACACACACACACACACACACACACACACACACACACACACAACCCGGGCATTATTAACCTCAACAGGGATAAAAGTTACAGTGAAGCATAAACCACAAATGCAGTTTTTGTTCTTTATAGGTGACTGGCAGCAATTCTTTTAATTTACTGCTGTAATAAAACATAAATCACAATGCTTTCTCTAAAAGGGAAAGCATATTTTCTAATAGTGGATAGGCCAAAGTAGTAATATTTTTAATCCCAAATCCCACTTAAACAATATGAACCCAGATAAATGGATCTGAGTACTTTAGTATATGAGTTATTGCTTAAGTTCTTGCTAGTCTACTGTAGGGAGGACAGACAGTCTGACTTTATATCTTTTGTGCTTCTCAGTTATCGATGTGGATAATATGAGGTGATGATTAGAAAGGATTTTTGGGGGGCTTATTGGTCAAGTTTATAAGACAGTTAGGATATCATTTCTTCTGGATTTTAAAAGGAGGAGATAAAGTGGTTGTAGCCTGGTTGACATGATGATTGTGTCCAATGAGTTTTCTTGAAACTTTCAACTTCAATACATATTAAAATATCAAAAAGTCAGCATTCCTGTAGTACTTTTAAAACTGAGAGACCTCAGGTATCTTATATAGCATTCCCTTCTTACCCTCATTCACTTGGAAGGTATAAAATATAAGCAAAAGGTCTATTTCTAAAGTGGTAATTTATGAATAGAAATGGAGACAAGAAGGCATGCAGATTTCTATTCATGTTATCACAGCTAGATGACCCAGAGGATAGATTTCTGGACTATGAATTAGGAAAGCCTGATATTGAATCCTACCCCAGACACTGTGTGATCCTAGGCAAGGTATTCAAACTATTTCAGCTCCATTTTTCTTTTCCATCGAAAAGAAGGTAGCACTTGCATTTAACTCACAGGGTTGTTGTGACAATCAAATGAGAAAACATGGAAAGCACTTTGCAAACATCAAAATGCTTGTAAACGCTAGCTAGAATGATTATTGCAATCCTGATTGTCCTCTGCAGAAACAGTCCCATAATAAGGAATACTTGACCAGGACAGTACATTCACAGCATTTAGCATATTACCTAGCCAACAGCAGGTACTGAATAAATGGTTATTGACTGACTATCTGATTGCACATTCCACATTCCATCCTCTGAAATTTTAATGAAGATAAAAGAATTTGGAAAAGCAAACAGAACTCTAAGCAGCTTATCTTTGTTTATCTAAGTTTCATTATCTAAGTTTATCGAAGTTTCATTAGCTCCAGCCTCTATATTGTATGAAGTCAGCATCTCCTCTCCTGACCTGATTCCAAGAGAAGGGACATAAAATCTACCCAAAATAAGCCACATAGAGTTTTAATTCATTAATTCACATAGAGTTTTGATTCATTAATTTACAGGATACAGTGTGATACCTTGAAAAGCATGTTGAATCTGGAGTAAGAGACTGAGTTCAAAGACTTCAATGTATCACAGTACTTGTGTGACCTAAGGAATGCCACCATTACTTTCCTGGGCCATAGTCTTTCAGTTAGAAAATGATGGGGTTGTAGTCAGTGACCACTAAAGTCCTAAGACCCCTGCTCTGGATGTATTCAGTTGAGTGTTTAAGGGGCAATAGAGACCCACAGACACTATAAACTTCCTCACCTAGATGGTAAGCTTAGTTCTGAAGCTTCTGAAGAACTGATAGTGCTGTCACTGCTCCCTCTAAATGTTGGTGTCCTGGAGCAAAATCTTTATCAACCTAGCCTAGTTAGGGTTCTGCTCCCACCTAGTCCTTACTTCCATTCAGAGCTTCTTGCTAATATGGTTCTTCAGTAATTGTCACTGTCATTGACATTTAACTACATATTCATCCTCTCATGTTTGGCATTCCTTACTTTCCAAAAGTATCTATGAAAAATGTACTAAAAATATGCTTTAGATGTTACTTCCCAACAGAAGATACAAGTGTTTTTTTTTGGGGGGTAGGGGGCTTTTTGGAAGGCAATTGGGGTTAAGTGACTTGCCCTAAGTAACATGACTAGTAAGTGTATCACGTGTCTAAGGCTGGATTTGAGCTCAGGTCCTCCTGACTCCAGAGCAGGTGCTCTATTCACTGCACCACCTAGCCTCCCCAAAAAAGGTGTTTTTGTTGTTGTTGTTGTTGTTTTTAGAAACAGACAGGAATTGCAAAGAGGCAAATTTTAGCTTCAATTGACCACATCTGTGATTCCATCAAAGCTAATTCCTTTAAAACAATCTTGAGATTGGAGGATTGACTTCAGCTGCTCAGGATCCAAGTTGCACTCTAGGCTGAATATGTGATATGTTATAATGACTCAGACCCCTTGTATGAGGTGTTTAATTTCAAGGTTTTGAAGAAGATCATAGGCTGTTCAAATAATTACAGCTTATACCCAAGAAATTTAAACATGGTAAAGAGTCATTTCTGGGAATTTCCCATCCAGGGAGTTAATTTTAAAAAATCCAGAGAGGATCTGAAGGAGCACCAAACCACCACAATTAGACCCACTGCATGGCTTCTCTGAGCTTTCCTTATTTGTTTGATTCTACATTCTCATGTATTAAAAGCTGAATATGAAGTGGTCATATGTTTTGATAGTCACACACAAGTGCAGTTCTCTAGTACTTAACTCCACTTAATCTCTCTGTCCCTGTCTTTGTCTCTATCTCTGTCTCTGTTTCTGTATTTGTCTCTCTGTATCTGTCTCTCTCTGTCTCTCTGTCTCTGTCTCTGTCTCTGTCTCTGTCTCTGTCTCTCTCTCTCTCTCTCTCTCTGAGAAAGTAAAGAATACATCTTTATTTTCACTATATCATATCAGAGAACTATGTGTAGAGGTCTAAGGTCATGGCCCAAGACCCACCTTTGTTTGTCTGACCCAGTTGCTAACATAATTAAAATAAACACTTTTCTGTCCTATCCTGCACTTATGCATTTTTTCATTTAAAAATGGATGTTGCTTTTAGTCTTAATTTCATCTTTTTGTTTTCTTTTCATCTTGTCACACCAGGATTATGATGAAAATGAGAATTTTTAAACTGGGTAAACATCTGTCATTATATGTGTTTATATTTGAATGTTGATATTATGTATGCACACACACACACACACACACACACACACACACATATATATGTGTATATATATATATATTTTTTTTCTTTTTGGGGGCAATTGGGATTAAGTAACTTGCCCAAGGTCACACAGCTAGGGTTTTTTTTTTTTTGTTTGTTTGTTTGTGTGTGTTAAGTGTTTGAGGCCGGATCCTAGCTCAGGTCCTTCAGACTCCAGGGCCGGCACTCTACTCACTGCGCCACCTAGCCGCCCAATATGTCTATGCTTTTATACATGAGTACATTAATATTTCTAGAAACTACCACTATACATGCCTATACATACATTTTATATATGTTTATTGGTATTATATAGACACAAATACAATATAATATGTATTAGATATATATTAGATATGATATGTATAATTGTGTGTGTGTGTATATATATATATATATATATATATATCTTTACATGTCTATCTATCTATCTATCTATCTATCTATCTATCTAATGTGTTTGTATCCTATATGTCAAAACTTTTTAGACATTCTTTCATACTGACATTGATGCATTAATCGTGATTTTGGGTGATACTATTGTACAACTACCTACAAATACTCTTAAATGTACTATCATAACTATATTTTATCACTCTCTGAAAAAATGGTATGATTTGAAGCTTTGTTAATTGTCTTGCTTAACAAGGTAGCATGGATTTATAGTTAGAAAACTAAAGTTGCAGGGAGGAAGATATGGGTTCAAATACTGCTTCAGATAGTTAATAATTTTGTGATCAAAGGTAAATCATTTAAATTCTGTGGGCCTTCATTTGATCATCAAAAAGAGAGAGTGAGATAAGTGGACTCATATACTTCTAAGATTCCTTATATGCCTTAGCCTGTTATTCATTGAAATAATACACATTAGCAGCAATTCTCGGATTTATCACTGTATTTAAAATAACTTCCACCCTTTATATCATAGCCCTACCTAATACAGATAGATAGATAGATGTGTGTTGTGTCATATATACATGTATATATTTATAGATCTAACAACTAGCATATGATATAACATAATAATGATTTTTAGGAGATAATGCCATAATCTTTATTTTCTCAATCAATAGCAATTCTAATTTTTTGATCATGTAATAGGCAACAGGAATCAGAAATTATTTGCAGCATGGGAAAATGGCAAATTGGAATTTGTATTATAATTTCTTAATTTTTCACTAATGTTTTTAGCTGAAGGCCTAAAAATCAAGTACCTCTTTTAAAGAATTATATTAATTAAAGTCATGAATTTTTAACTTGAGGTTCTCAGACCCACAAGTAATTTGTGGATATATTCTAGAAGGCCTGTGAACTTGAATGGGGGAAAATACATCTTTACTTTCACTAATCTCTTACTGAAAATGTCCATTTTTATATAACTCCCTAAGGAAAAAAGAACAACAGATTTTACAAAATTTGAGAGGAAATTCTTTAGAAGGAATTTTCCTTATCAACTCTAATTTGCTAACATTAGGTCATTTTTTCCCCTTTAATGTCCTTAAGAAGTCTACTGGAACATTATATTAAGTTTACCTCCTTAGAAGTCATAGAAATCATAGAAATTAGAATTATGTAAATACACACTCATATATATGTATACACACACACACACACACATATATATATATATATATACATTAGGATGAACTGGATGACCCTTTGAAAATATTTTTTCCTTATTTGAAAAGCGTACTTGAATTTTTTCTAAGAAGGAGTAGAACTTAAAGGATAGAGGACCAAGACATGGCAGTTTGAGTGTTCAAATTCTGTCTCTGACACATACTGGGAATCATACTTTGGATAACTCACTTTATCTTTCAGCTCCCCAATTGATATTCTATTTATGATAGTAAGAGATATTTAAGAAGTTCCCCAGCTCAATGAAATCATAACATCATATCCACACCATTCCTCAAAAATAAAAAAGCTACTATCAAAATTATTTAAAAACTAATCTGTAATTATTTCTTTCCCCAAATCTTTTTTTGGAAACCAGATCCTTTGTGGCATAAGAGAGATATAAATTTGTAATGATATCTTAATAGCTAAAAATATTTTGAAAGTGACCAAAATGAAAGTTTCTCAATCCCACCAATAGATTAATGTACAGACACCACACACACACACACACACACACACACACACACACACACACACATACACACACACACAAACCCCTGTTAAAATTTGTAATGGCAATGTATTCTTCTAGTCCTCTGGTGTCTGTTGGTTCCTTGCTTCAAAGTTTAGCTCCACTATACTATGTAATAGCTTCTATATAACTTCTGGCTTCAGTTACAGTCCTAGGTGTTCCCTTCTTTTCATAGCTTCAAGCATTTTCTACCATTCCTATTTTAGCTTAACATTTCCCAAAGACTTCCCCCACACAATATCTGTTTTAGAAAGCCAGAGCCCTTAAATTGCTAGTTAGCACAGTGGATATAGGGAAAGGGCAATTTCTAAGAATATTGGACAACTCCTACCAACTGAGGAACATTGTGAAATTTGCAGTGTATTGAAACCTCAGAAATAAGCAAATGATATAATTAAGGTTTATGGACTAGATTTCTTTCTTTTTTTTTTTTTTGTCGAACATGCCTTAAACCCAAATCACTTTAGTTTTCATTGATTGGCTAACAATAGGTGAGAGCCCAAGTTTCACTTGGTCAATGTTTAGATTCTGATGCATCAGAGTGAGTGCGAATAGCAATTATTTCTGTTTTGACCAGAAACCCTGAGCATCTTCCACCCCTAGCCTGATTTTTTTTAACAAATGCTTTATTAACCTCTGGTTTAAATAATTCATTTCCACCATATTTTGACTTACATTTTTTCTCCAATTTTCCCCTACCGACCACCCCAGAATAGGAGTACCACAAGATATCCCATTATCCAATCTGTTCTCCCATACCACCTTCAACTTTGCCATTAGGGCAAGGTGAATCTCTGTGCCCCAATGCCTGCACATCTTATCTCCCAATTACATGCAAAATAGTATTAATAATAGTATTTATATACAGTTGAAACATTTAATTTTAAAACTTTGAATTTCAGATCCATTCCCTTCCTCCCTTGTCACGCACTCCCTCTGGGAAGATAAGCAATCCAGTATGTGTTGTACATGTATAGCTATGAAAAACATTACCATAGTAGATATATTATAAAAGACTGCTTATATTTCCCTCCCACCCATCCCACCCCCAACCTGGTCCATTCCCTACTTTGATCCTGTCCTTATTCAAAAGTGGGTACTTCCAACCTCCCCTTCCCCCAGGATGCCCGGCCCTCCATCATACCTCCTCTCATCCCCCTTCCCCCTACTTTCTTGCAGAGTGAGATATCCCATTTAGTATGTATGCCATTCTCTCCCTGAGCTAAATTCAATGAGAATATGGTTTTGCCTTTTTGCCTTCCTGTTCTTCCCCTCCCCTGCAACCACTTCCCCTTGCCTCTTCTACAAGAGATAGTTTACCCTACCCTGTTTCTCCCCATCTCCTCTTGCCACTTTCCTCTCTCACCTCTTAGCTTCACCCCTTAAGTATCATCCCTTACTACCAAATTCAACCTGTGCCATGCATCCATGTATACTTGTGAACATATATACACACATTCACATATGTATTCATATGCCCATATACCTTTCTTCAATTATTTTCATAATGATGAAGGTTTCATCAGTCACAGTTATTGTTTTTCCATGTAGGACTGTAACTAGTTCAAATTTGATATGTTCCTTTAGATTTCTTTTCCCTGCTTACTTTCTCAAGCATCTCTTACTTCTTGCATCTGAATGTAAAATTTTCTATTCAACTCTGGTTTTTTCCTCAAGAATGCATGAAATTCCTCTGTTCCACTGAATGACCGTATTTTCCCCTGAAACAATACACTCAGTTTTGCTGGGTAGGTGATTCTTGGTTTTAATCCCAGCTCTTTTGACCTCTGGAATATCATATTCCATGCCCTTAAATCCCTCAGTGTAGAGGCTGCCAGGTCCTGTGCTATTCTGATTGTGTTTCCACAATATTGAAATTGTTTCTACCTGGCTGCTTGTAGTATTTTCTCCTTGATCTGGGAATTCTGGAACCTGGCTATAATATTCCTAGGAATTTTCCTTTTGGGATCTTTATCAGGAGGTGATTGGTGGATTCTTTCAACCTCTATTTCCCCCTCTGGGTCTAAAACATGAGGGCAATTTTCCTTGAGAATTTCTTGAAGGATGATTTCTAGGTTCTTTCTTTAGTCATGGCTTTCAGGTATTCCAATATTTTTTAAATTATGTCTCCTGGATCTATTTTCCAGGTCAGTGATTTTTCCCATGAGATATTTCACATTGCCTTCTATTCTTTCATTTGTTTGGATCTGCTTAGCAGCATCTTGATTTCTCATAAAGTCACTAGCTTACATTTGCTCCAGTCTAACTCTGAAGAAATGAATCTCCTCAGTGAGCTTTTGAGATTCTTTTTCCATCTGGCAAATTTGGCTTTTTAAGGCATTCTTCTCCTCATTGCCCTTCTGAGCCTCCTTTGCCATTTGAGTTAGTCTATTTTTAAGGTGTTATTTTCCTCAGTCGGGCTGTTGACCCTCATTTCATACTTTTCCTGTATCCTTCTCATTTCTCTTCCCAATTTTTCCTCCACTTCTCTTATTTGTTTTTTAAAATCTTTCTTAAGGTTCTTTATGGCCTGTAACCCAATCATATTTTCATTTGGGGCTATTGGTGTTGGCGTTCTGACCTCATAGACCTCCTCCTGTTCCATGCTTCGATCCTCTTTGCCCCCAAAATAGGAGTCTAATGTTGCATTTTTATGTTTATTTTTTTCCTTTGCCTAGGCATGTTACCACTTAATTATTTGATTTTGGGGCTTGTTGCCACAGTAAGACTGTGCCACTAGACAGGGGAGCTTCCATCCCAAAAGTTGGGGTCTTCACAACTTCCGGATGTATTAGTTGGGTGGCCTCTGTTAAGCCTCCACATGCTCTGGGAAGCTGGATACCCACCCCATGACCTCTCCCCCAGACAGCAATCCAGATCCATGGAGGTTAAAGCAAGAGCGATTAACCCCGAGACTGATTGCTAGATCTCCCTATAGTTCACAGGCCAGGAGCTAAAGATGCCTCTAAAGCTGCAAAATGGCTTCTGTGCCGTGACTACTCAGCCACTTCTTGCCCCCACGGGAAAAAGCTGATGCGTTCCCTAAATACTGGTCCCAAAGTCCATAGGGCACTAACCTCTCACTTTTTCCTAGGCTTGTCTGTGTTGATAATTCTGGAATCACCACAGCTACTGATGTTCTGGGGTCCCTCCAGCTGGCTGCTGGCCTGGCAGCCCTGGGGCTAAAACTGCAGCTCACAGGAGCCTGGGCTCGGTGCCCAGAGCACTTTACTGTTGCACTGGCCACTCCTAGATCAATGGGCTGGCCACTCCTTTCAAGGCTACTGGGATGTTCTCAGCGGGAGGTTAGCTTCTCTGTGTTGTTCTGTGGTTGCTGGAGTTCCAGAAGTTGTTCAGAGTCCACATTTTACATTGTTTGAGAGTGGTGTGGGGTGGAGCACCTTGGAAATGCTGTTTCTACTCCACCATCTAGCCTGATTTTTTTTAATTAGGTTAAGAGGCCATTCTTTGTCTCATTTTTTACCTAGCCTTAATCACTGACTGGACATTGCCTCAGTCAAACAGAGACCTGAGAAAAACATTAACTTAAAAAGTCCAAGGTCTCCCACTTCATCTTGGACTATCTCTAATCATCCTGCTGACTCCAGAGAACAAAGTGAGGCTGCTGACTTTGCACAGCCCTCTGTTACTTAAAACCTAATTCACTTGCATACCATGACATCCCCTCTCTGATGTCTTCTTTGAGAACAAAGGACAAACAACAACAAAAGCTTGGGTGCAGCCTCTAAGTGTGACAAATATTTACTGTTAATGTTAGAAATCAAAAATGTTTTTATCTTTGTTGTTGATATTGTTGCTGCTATTTTGCTATAATCTATTCAGATGTAGCTTTACACAAGATCTGTAAAATGCAATCACATTCCTGAAACTATCCTCTTAATTTAGAAACTCAGAATAATACTATCCATTCTTCTTATAGATTCATGCAGATGCAACCACTTAATTTATTGGAAGAAGTATGACATTAAATAGAGTGTTGAGCTTGAAATTATGAAGACTAGCATTTGCATTATGTATCAGAAATTTACTAGATATTCAAGTCATTTAGCCTGGTTTGATTTTAGTTAATCTTTAACAAAATCAGGAATATACCTGTAGTATTTACTACAGTGTTGTTAGGAGAATAAAATAAAATGATAATTGTAATGAACTACTTAAATGATAGTAATTACTTTTGTTATTCTATGTTATCCAAGAAGAAGATGCCCTTCTCTGTTATACAAGCTGAATTACTTTAAGAATAGCACGAAAGGGAAGAAAAACACAGTCCTACAAAATTTGCATTGGATATAAATCAATCCCATGTCTTTTCCTATTATTGCTAGTAGAAATAAGAACAAATATTTTTACATTCCCACCATTTATATTACAGATTTATTTAAATAAAACACATAAATAAAATCTGTTAATAATGGGAAACTTACAAGAATAAAAACTAGCAGCATCTGCTCCACCATAAAAGTTTGAGTTCTAATATAAAATAAGTTGCTTTCTCAAAAATTTATTGGAAAATGTTAATAATAATTTATCAAAGAGGTTGTTTCATCTAGTGCAAAATCTTGTGTGTGTGTGTGTGTGTGTGTGTGTGTGTGTGATATAATGGGATACTTGTCAATAGAAATTTAATCATTTGATCATGTGAAACATGTGCTATCCTCTGCAATCTCATGTCAGAGTCTTGGTGAACCTCTTTGTGGGCATGAATAATTGTTTGCTTTATCTTCCAATTTAGAACATCTACAGGAAATCTGTGACTTTTTCCTTTTGACTTAACCTGTGATGATAGAAAACCTTTTAAATGGCTACTGAGTTAGAACTGATTATACACTAAAGAGGCTGCAAAAAATAAATCAATCTCTTTTTCTCTATTTCTGTCTCTCTCTTTCTCTGTCTCTGTCTCTCCCCCCTGTCCTTTCTCTCTCTCACCCTCCTTTTTTTTCTGGCAGCTTTCAAGTGAGAGGGGAGATGAAAGGCTTTACAATCTGGGTAAAGGAGTTACCTCAGGCACTTGCTCCCACTCAGACCAATGCATGACCGAAATTTTCACATGGTACCTTTCTTCATTTACTTTTTTGTATCTATTCTTCCATCATCTTAGGAACATGAGTGTTGGAAACAGAGTAGAACAGAGTACAATAATATTATCCTCAAAATGTCTGAGAGAAAACAGATTAATTGAATCTGGAATTCTTAACAGGGTTCTTCAGCGAGTTGAACATGAGGATGAGATGGTTTCCCTGACCTGCCTACTTGATTACATTCTAGCAGTAAATTTAGCTGACCATGGAATAGACATTATGCCCTGAGAGCAAAGAAACAACTTGTTCATTCATTGGCTGTGCAGCACTAAGAAGTGACCATAGTGGGAAGAAAATTGTGAAGTTACCATTTAAAGTTTGTGCTTCTTCTTTCCAGGGTCTGAGGAAGGAGTGTGCCATTGTTGGGGATGGGGCAGGGGAAGGAGATGGTACTTTGATTTTTCCTATTTTAATGAATATCCTTTTTAAAAAAGCTAATTGATTATAAAAGAAGAGACTCTCATTACCTCATGTCTAAGCTACTGCCATATCCTTTTTTCAAATTTTCCTGTTTCAATTCTCTCCTTATCCCAGTCTATATAACCACCTGACAAACTGATATTTCTCAAGTATAAGTTTGATGTTACTTTCTATTTAATAAACTTGAGTGGCTCCTTATTATCTAAAACTGCTATAAATATTTTTGCATGTATATATTCTTTTCCACTTTTTCTGAGTCAAAGCCATCAATAGTTTCCTAAAACTGGGAGCTATAATGACAACCAAAGCAATGTTTAGCTCCTTGTTTTAGTTGTTCAAGCACTTAGCACTTTGTTTCAGCTCTTCAAATGCCTTTGAACCTTGCCTGTGATTATGTCAAGTCTTTGTTAGAAACGGAACCGGTGAATCCCACAGTGGGAGGAACTTGCCAAAGATGGAGCAGGAAGGATGTAAGAGGAGGGAGGAACAGGAAGGAGCTGATGATATAAAAGCTCAATCACAGCTGGGACTAAGCAGAACTGAGGAAAGGATGTCTTTGGTGCTGGCATTCTGTCTGTTCTGTCTGTGGTGATGTTACTTTGTCAGACCTTTCTGCTGACAGAAGACATCGCTGTTGTTACAGAAGCCCTGGCACCTTACTGCTGGTTCAGAAGCCCTGAAAGAGCACTTGCCTGCTGTCTGTTTACAAAAGTTCTGATGGAGGGTTTTACTGATGTTTTCAGAGTTTCTGGAACTCTACTGAGGATTTGTGTTAATTTCCCAGACAGAAGCCCTGTCTGTTGGGCCTATGTTGATTTCACAGATAGAAAGTGAATTGATGATGGCTCCAGAAATGTGTGTAAGTATTGCTGTGATTCTTCTAAATATGATGTGTAGAGCTGGGACCAGAGCTGGACTAATAGCTGGATCAGGAGCTAAACCAGGAGTTGTGAGTTGCCTACCTGTAAATCAAGGTGACAGTTGGGTGAATTCAAGCAAGAACTGGGAGCATGGAAGAGAAGTGGAGTTTGGAAGTCAGCCTTGAGTCAAGATGAAAGGACTTTTACTTGGGTATTTGGTGCTGACTGACAAAATTAAGACTGTGACCTAGGGGTGAGAGACCTTTGTACTTTGTACTCCTTACAAATGGTTGTTTTTTAAGGATGATTGAGTTAAGGATGATTGGAAGCCAGTCTCCTATCAAGATGAAAGAAGACTTTAGATGGGTACTTTATATTGATTGATTCATATTGGGACTTACTGAATGATATCTATTGTTTAATAATATGGGGCCACTTTAGTAATAAGTTCTCAATGTTATATTGTGAATGTTGAACTCTGGTTTCTGTGAATGTTTTGATTTGGTTTATTGCTGAATAGAGAGTTCACTATATTATGTGATCAGAACCTTAAAGCTATTCACAACAACAGCCCTAAGGATAGCTGCTTGTGCTTGGCTTTATAGGGGCATAGTTCCTTATTATTTTCCATAACCCTTGAACCAATTCATAGCTCCACCCTGCCTGTTTTCTGACTGTCTCAACAACCTCAGTCAGATTCCTCTATTGTCATCTTTTCTACTCTGAGGGGTATGAAGTAAAACCTTAATGTTCCTTTAATTTATGTTTAATTATTGATTATTTAGAATTATTTTTCATATAATAGCTAAGAGCATGGATTTTTTCATCTGAAAATGGCCTACTAATATCCTTTGTTCACTCATCTGTTGTTGAATGCATATATCCCTTTTAGAAGTAATTTACTGCTATTAATAAAGTTTTTCTTATTGTCTCTTGCAGTCCACAAGTGCCTTTAAGTTTGAAGCTTTAGTAGGACCAGTTTAGGAACAGATTAGTATATTTTCTGACTTCAAATAAAAGTTAGTGTCAACAAAATTGTATGATCAGAAAATAGCATACACTTATGATGTGCCAAGACCAAAGGCTAACCAAATCATTCTGTTAACAGGAAAGCTCTTCATTTGGGCTTTCTTCCTGATTAACAAGGCAACACTCAGGATACAGGGAATTAAAAGGACTTTTATTGTAAATACATTAATGTAGCAACACACTGAGGGGCTGAACACTGAAGATCAGCAATGGCTTCAAGGTGGAGACAGCTTTTATATGTAACTTCAAGATATTCCAGATACATCCACCTCAGCAAAAGAGGTGGAGTCCACGAACCTCAGTTCCTCATCAAGGTAACAAGAACATTACAGATTACAGGTATGGATATGTGAGGAAGAGCAGGTAATTTGAAAAAAAAAGAAAAGAAACAAGCAAACTACACACTTGGTGTCTCTTTCTCACCAGAGCCTCCCGCTACTCTCTTTGATAAGCAGGACTGGGAACAATGGGTAATTTAGTAACATAACACTATATGCTTATTTGTGTATACATTTATAAGATTATACATATATCCACACATATATAAATATATATTTACACACATATACATATACAAGTACATATTTTTTTCTTTTTATTACTAAAATGCAGAAGAAAACAAAAAACAACAACAACAAAGATTTAAACTTAAATAAAGAATAAGAAAAGAAAAAAAATCATGTGCACAGCAGAACTTGAAAGGATTAAAAATACGTATTAAGAAATTTCAATTTCAAAAAAGTCTATGTTGTAAATATCACACATTGTGTTGAGACCTGTTCATCTTTTCTTTCTTTCTTTGTAAGTATTCTTCTGTTCTCTGCTGTGCACTTCATCCTTTGTTATTTCTTCCACCTTCCCCCCCCACCTCAAAGGCTACAAGTAAGCATGAATATAGATAGATAAATAGATACAGATAGACACAATTATCCATATATATATATATATATATATACATATATATATATATATACATACACACACATGTGTACATGTATAGACATATTTTCCCTAACGAATTATCCTTCTGATCTTTATTTTTATTTATGCATCACCTATTTCCTATCCCTTCTAAATCTTCTACTTTACTTCTACCTGCTATGTTGCCCTTCTATTACATAACCTAATCCCCCCACCATCATGTTTCCCTCTTTTATCCTCCCATTCCCATTAATCTAAGTAACCTTCTGTACCTCCCTTCCTTTAACCTATTTCCTCACCCTCCCCTCTAGAGATCATTCCCTTATCCTTCCCCCCATCCCCTTGACATTTTAGTTTTTTTCTGAATTTAGAAGACATATATATATATATATATATATATATATATATATATACACACATATATATACACACACATATATATACACATATATATACATATATATATATATATATATATATATATATATATATAGTGTGTGTGTGTATGTTTGTATGTGTATATATGTGTATGTATGTATGTATTTAAGTATCTTCCCATCTTGAATCCATTCCTGAGGAAAGTAGGTTTACAGAAGTAACAATCTTCCTCTGACTGAATTCCTTGTAGTATCAACATGTTATTCACAGCACCTATGGTGACTATGCCAGTGTAATAATGAATTACATGGATGAATAATGAATAATCAATCTACACATGGATGACAGAACCAAAACATTTATTCAAAGAACAGAAAACGGAATCCTAGCACCTGAAGTCAAATCCATCATAGCAACAGAGAAGTTTATACACAATAATCATGCAGAGGGCACTGCCATCCCCAAACCTTCCCTGTGCTAGGGCTTTCCCACAAACAAACATTCACAGCTCTCTGCCTGCTTCCTCTCTTTCCCTCAGTTCTAACTGCTCTACCTGCATCTGGGCTCTGATCCACTCCTTCCTTCTCCATCCATTCAGCACATTCTTCCCACCACAGACTCATGCGACTCAGGTTTCTATGTGACTCAAGTAGGCCCTATGGACCTGTTAATGGATGTTAAAGATCTTCCCATTAAGCAAAAATACATTACCATTACATTTGGTCCCAAGATCTTTCATATTCATTACATAGGTTTATGGGAGTTTAAGCGTAACCGGACTCAACAGAACTTTACAACAGTGTAACAGAGATAATACAAAACAACCACATAAAACAGTATCTTAAGGTAGGGCTTGAAGACAAGTTCCCTATCATTTCCACTTTAATCGAATGTGGCCCAAAATCTTGGGGCAAGGGTTGAGGGTCTCTTCTTCATAGATGTTTCTTGCTGAAATTGGACATAGAGGTCCCATTTGAGAGGTCAGTTCTTTATCTGGCATCTGAAACTTGGTCAATGCCAGGTCCAGGGGTGACACATCACAGTTGTGGACAGGGGGTGACATCTGACTTAAGTGATCAGTTATCTGCAGGTTATGGGTACTAAGCCTGCAGGAAACAAATCTAACAAACACATTTAACATACAAAAAGCCAAAAAGAAACAAGGAGACAATAACCAGAAGCAGGGTAGATATAGGGTTAGCCATGCTTCCAGAGTCCATGAACTCACTTTCATAGCTTCATTCACAGTAGAATATATGAGTTAAGGGTACAATTCGGTAATCATCTTTTCCTAAATTAACAACAGTTACAGTATTATGTTTCCCATGTGCCATAAGTTTCACAGCCTTTGGAACATCGTCTGGGCTTCCACTTTACCCATACTTTAGCTCCCAGTTTTATTCTATCAGTAGAATCAAACTTTTTAGTTCCTCTGATATTTCAGAAGGAGGATCAGTTTTCATAATGGGTCTTGTTTCACAAGGAATAATAATCACTTTCAATATTCTATCATTTTTTATGAAACTCTATAGGTTCTTCACTTAAATTTTGGAATATTGAAATAATTTCTCCTTGATAATTAGAATCGATTACTCTTGCCAATACATGTATTCCTCGAGCTGCTAATCCTAATTTAGGTAATATCCATCAAAAATGATTTTAAATGATTCTCATACATATTTCAGTGGAGATTTTTCTTATTTCTTTTCTATCCAACCAAAAGTCCTTTAAACAATGTGAATCATGGGGCAGTTAGGTGGCCCAGTGAATAGAGAACCAGCCCCAGGGTCAGGAAGACCTCAGTTCAAATCTGGCCTCAGACAGTTAACACTTTGATCATGGGCAAGTCACTTAACTCCAATTCCCCTGCCTTCCTCCCTCCAAAACAAACAAACAAACAAACCAACAAAACCTTTGTAAATCGTATCCTGACAAACCAGGTATTCCTGAAGAGTGTGATGGGATATCTTGCTTCTCAGTCCAATACTCAATATTTGGGATTTTACAAGCTTCATGTCTTCTAATTTGCAGATTTGGGGTCATCATTCTGCCTAGAGATATACTTTCTTTAATCTGAGATAGGGCCTGGACAATTTCCTATTCCCCTGCATGTGTGAGAAACTTGAATACAATGTTTCAGGAGGATATGTAGGGGCAGTTTTTACTTTTCTGATCAATCTAATATTAAGCCCCTTTTCTCAGTACATTTTGTATAGTTAATTAGTTGGGTTACCATCTATTCTTCCAAAATCTACCCCTGTTCTCAATAGAGCAGTAAACAATTCTTTTCTTGTTAATCTATTCTGACTTTGAATCCACTGCGTACTTACTCCACTCTCTAGGAAACTGATATTTTCTCCATTCCCCTTAGTCAATTAAATGTGAAATCTTATCAAGCATCTCTGAAAGACAGTGCCCTATCTCCCTAATTAGTAGAGTCGGAATTAGCTGCTTATAAGCAGGAGTAGCTGTCTTCACTACGATATTTCTATGAGGAACCTTTAAGGGAGTGCTATGATAACCTTCCGCTTGCCGATATGATTAGTGCCGCCCTCATTACCTCCTTCTTTAACTTTCTCATATACGCCCTAAGTGAATACCAGGGTCTATTTCCACGAGGCTATATAGATTCAGTAGGATACTGTCTGTTGCATCTGTTCATACCTAAAGCTAAAAGATTAGTTGCATTGTTACCTCCTTGAATGTGACAATCACTAAAAACTTGCTGTACAAAAGGATTCAGACTTAAATTTTAAGCAATCTATGTTAACTATCGATACTCCTCCAGCCTCTTCATTGCTAATTCCCAGCATCCAAAACACTAATGATTCTTCCATCCTTTGGGTGAATTGACTTTATATATCAGTGACCTCCTGCTGAGTAAAATCCTCAATTGCTTCCCTAAATATGGTGTGGTCCCCCTAGTTCTTCTACTCTCTTCTTAATATAGTGCCAATGTCTGCATTGATAAAAGACTCCTCGTCTAACATAGTTTCATTTTTCTCCCATATATTCTCCTCCTGTGCGTCTGAGCCCCAGTCAGGCCCAGTCTGTGCAAGGGCTGTATGAACATTACTTTTGTTAGTTTTTTTTTCTTTTTCTGAGTCAAACCCACAACAGCCCTCTCTTCTGCTACCTGACTAGCTTGCTCTTTTAAAGGAGAGCCCAAAAGCTATGGCTCAGAAAGATTCACATGCAAACCAGCCAGTTGCCTTTCCACTTGAGCTTTCTCTTCCAGCAGTTTATCTCAGCTTTTACACAGATGATAACTTGTTAGTAAGGCCAAGCATCTCATACACATCCCTTCCAGTTCTTTCCCCAGGCTCTACTGGTATTTCTTGCAAACATCTTTCCAAATCTCTAGGTTCTCCCTTCTGTAGTCTCATTTCCCAGTTTTCACAGAATACTATAATTTTAGCCCATTCTCTTGCTAGGGAGTAATAATGTAAATCCTTCTATCCTGGGTTATCCATTTCTCTCTCCAAAGCCCTTCTGCCTCCAAATAGAGGGCTGATATTGCATGATCCCATCCTTGCCACCAAATGTAGTGCCAATACAATATCCACAGCACCTAAGGCAACTATGAATATGCTGGTGTAATTCTGAATTGCAAAATAAAACAGACTCTCCACATGGAACACAGAACCAAAACATTCAGATTCCAGAAAGCCAAATCACAACACCAGAAAGCTGAATTCCAATACCAGAAAGACAAATCCATCAAAGCAACAAATAAAACTATATACAATAACAATGTAAGAGACACTGCCATCCTTAAGCTTTCCCCCTGTGAGGGTCTTCCCACAAATGCACACTCATAGCTTGCTGCCTGTTTTTCTCTCTCCCTCAACTCTAACTGCTTTGACCAACTTCCTCAGGACCCTGATCCATCCTTCATGCTGCACCCCTTCATGTTCTACCCATTCAGCAAACTCTTTCCACTACAGACTCATGCATCTCAGGCTTCCATGTTACTCAAGCAGGTCATATGGGCTCATTAATGGATGGGAAAGATATTCCCATTAAGCAAAACTACATAACAATTACATTCTCTTGTGTAGGTTCTTCCTCTCATAACCTCATTTGCCTAAGATAATTAATCTTTTTAGCTATTACTAAATACTTTAACTTTTTTATTAATTTATTTGTTTATTTTTAGTTAACAAGATTCAATTCCATAGCTCCTTGAGTTTCAGATTTCCTTTCCCTCTCTCCCCCCACTCCCCATGACAGCATATAGTCCAGTATAGGATCTGCAAATGCTTTCATATTAGACATTAGTCAAGTTACAAAGGCATATTGTACTAGGTGGGATAAAAAATGGTAAAGAAGAAATAAAACCAAACAATGAAAAGAAGAAGATCAATTAGTTTGCTTCCATCAGGATTCAAGCTCAGTTCTTTCTAGTTATTTCTCTGGATGTCACATCTCTTTCCTTCATATATCAAATTGTATGCCACTATGGTGGGGCAAATTGGGAGGGGAGGAAATTTGGAACAGAAGAGACTGTGGAACTGAATGTTGTAAACTAAAAGTAAGTAAGTTAAATTAAAAAAAAAGATTCTGGATCTCCCTTTGTAACTGGCTGTCTTTCTTTTCATAATCTTGTTTTTCTTGGCTTGGCCTCTCTGTTTTAAAGTTTTAAATCAATCTCTCTCATTTGATTTTAAAAGCTTGTTTTTTTTTTTCTAATCTTCTTCTATGAGCTCTTTTTGGGCAGGTGATCAATTAACATTACTTTATGGTCTTGGGTTTCTTTATTTTAATATCCTCCTCTGAAAATGACCAGTTGTCACTATTCTTATAGCAACTACAATTAGATTTTTCTCCTTTCTTCTGCCCTTAAAAAAATTAACAATTTAATTTTCGTAATCACCTCTAGTCCTGGTGTATGGATCGATGGTGCCTTTGGTTTCAGATCCTCCTTCAGTTATTTCCTCTGACCTGGAACTGAAGCCAAGCCCCCCAGCTCCCTGTAAGTGCCCACAGCTAGCAGTATTCCAACCTTATTACTTCTGTACTCACCAGGTCTGTTCTGATTCCTTCTCAACTCCCTCCCCTATGTTTCTGTAGCATAGTTGGGTCTAGTGTTCTTTGTCAGAAGATGTTCCCTCAATCATCCTTGGCTCAGACACCCAATTTCCCTCAATGTTCCAGGGGTATAATTTCCTATGACTGGGGCTAAGGCAGCTCCCAACTTAACTATCCCTAGGACTTGCCTATTGTTGTTTAAGCAAATCTAGGACCTAGCTTGAAGGTGTTTACTTTCAAGAGACCAAACTACATCCTGAAATCAGATCTTCTTTGATTGTCCCAGGAGGACTGCTGTTCTACCCCTACTCTTATTTATTTGCAACACTTTATATTTGCCCTGAGGCACTATTTCATCTCTTTTGTGCTCAAAAATCTCAAGAGCTTAGAATTTTCTGACCTGCTTTGCCATCTTCCCAGAATACTCTCCTTTCAATATAATTTTCAACAATACAATGTTGGGGCAAAAAAAAGTCTGGAAAGGACTTTTACCTCATTGAAAGAATCTCTTTTGTGTGACCAATAAATCAACATTCCCATGAATGAAAGCAGGTGAGAAGGCATGGCATTGTGGTTATCTGCAGTGGTATATTGATGACATCACAGATTCATTGAATCTTTGAACAAGCATCTTTTTTCATTTAGTTATGTAATGTACTAGGTATAAAAAGACAAAGGTGAAACCATAACAACCCTCCAATAATAAATCATGTTTAATATTTCATATACATATCATTCAAAACATATATTAAAACACTGGACTCAATATTGGTCAGCTTATAATTTCAAGCCAGTATAAATAGACTGCCCCTGACATATTGAAGATTTCACCTTGGTTAAAAAAAAAAAAGACATTCCCTTAATAGACTATGCTAGAATATCAAAAGAGTGAGAAAATATCTCTTAAATGATTTTCTTTTTGTACTAATTTCTAATGAATATTTAACATTCACAGAGTGTAGTTTCAGAACACAATCACCAACATTTCTAACCTTCCCTTCTCCTAGAACAATATGAAATTATAATTTAATTTAATAAAGACATTTTATAGCACATATTACCTATTTGGGGGAGAGGGAATAAATTACAGTACCACCCCTCTCCTTTTCCCAATACATACCTCAAATAATGTCACATAAATTCTATTTTCACAATAATCTATCCTCAAGGCTTAAATCAGCCAAAACTTCTCACTGAAATCCAATACTTCTTATTTGTTTTATCTATCTATTCATCTGTTCTACCTGTCTATCTGTCCATCTATCTAGGCATATTTTCATTGAGGAAAAGGGACTAAAATTTCCTGCAGTGGCATGAATGAGTTGGGGGAGCTGGTGCCATTTTTCCCCTTACTCTGAAAATCTAAGATATCTGTGTGGCTATGCATAAGGAAGATACCCCTTCAGCTATGTGTGAAGTTTTAAAAGCTTTATTCTTATTTTTATAAAGTTTCTTTTAGCATGGCAACATTCAGAGCAAAATCTAAAGCTTAAAATAACTTTTAAAGCTCAGAGTTCTGCACAAAGATTAACTTATCTGGTTAAAAAAAAAAAGAAACCTAAATAGTGTCTGGAAACAGGTCTCTATAGACACACTTTATGCTTTAAAGGGTTTTACCCCTTTAGAAAGGCTGTTTAGAAATCAAAATAACTAACTTTAGTTCAAAGGAAAAAGTCCCTCTGTCTGGCAAAGTAGCTACCTAAGCTTTGTTTCCAGCCAATGACATAAAGTTGAGCTTTGAAGGGAAGTAGAAGTGGGGTTTCTTAGGGGTGGCAGTGGTGGTGGATAAGAATTAAATATGATATTATTTTCTATACAAAGGGTGCAACTAAATTGCAATAGAATTATTCCCCCAAGATTCTGAGTGTCTTCAGAGGCTTGCTGATATTGGTTGTAGAGATCGATGACATTCTTTCTCAGTATATCTGTGGCTCTGTCATTCTAAAATAAAGAAGGTGAAAAAAGAAAGGGAAACAATAGCATGTGCTGGAAATGCAGAGGACAGAGTGTGCCTTTTGAGGAATGTACATCATCAAATAGCAGTTTATATTAGAAACTGTGGGAGATTTGTGAGAATCTACATTTTTAATGCTAACTAGTATGGGTTAGTATGGCATAATGAATAGAGAGGCAGCTTTGGACTGAGAAAAACCTAAGTTGTAGTCCCACCTCTCACTATTTCATGTGGAAGAAATTATTTAATGTTTCTTTGCTTCCAGAGACTGAGATTGTTTGTAAAATATAGGTCTTCATTATAGAAGGTTTCTTCAATAGGAGTTTTTGACATCAGTTGAATCAGAGTCCATACCCTTTCTGATCTACCCATCCAGAAAGTAATATCCCCAATGGAAATACTGGAGGCAAGGTAGGAGAGAGAGGTCTCTGGCATGGTTAATTGAAAAGCACATTGTCTCTGGAGTCAGAAGACCTGGATTTAAATCCTGATTCTCTAACTTATTATCTCTGTGATCTTGAGCAAGTCACTTAATTTCCCTGAGCCTCAGTTTCCTCATCTGTAAAATGAGGGAACTTGGACTAAATATCCTCTGAGATTCCTTTCAGCTGTAGATCTATTATGATATCATCTTATAAGACCTACTAATGCTGTAGTGTTTTTTTTTTTAATTTTAAAAAATCTAAATGGAAATCCTGGTAGTCCTTGGAGGATTTTTGCTTCCTGATTAATATGCCCACTATTTTAGCAAACTTAATTGAAAATCACTTGAGCTTTTGTATCAAAGCTCCATAAGCTTCAGTCATTTGGGGCACCAAATTACTTTACTTCTTCTGTAAAGTTTGGGAAAGACAGCTGGGATTGGGGTAAAAAAAAATAGGCCATACCAAAATAAGACAAGAGTAGATTCCCCTTTTCTTTGATCCCTAGACAATAAAAAGACAGAAAGAAGTAACCACAGGGGTGATAATCTAGAGAGGAAGCAGCCAAGGAGAGTGGGTCAGTCTTCATGGAAGCAACAAAGGTATCAAAACTATTTGAGGCCATCAAGCTAAACACAATAAGGATAATCCTTCACATTCAATTCAACAAGCATTTATTAAATGCTTACTCGTTGTGAGGTACTGTGTACATGCTAGAGATTGAAAGGGACAAAGACAAAAACGTAATGTTCCTAGCCCTCAACATTCATGTATCTTCTTGGGAGAAAACAGCATTTACAGAGAAAAAGTCAATACAAAATATATGCAATGTAATTTAAAGGGCAGAAATTAACAACTGATTGGATCTGCTCTGATTCTTCACTGCTGGAGCCCTTCTACAAAATCCTGTTACCAGTATTAGAATAGAAGTAATTTTAAGTTTACTAATCCAAGTGTATTAAGGATTATAATTCCTCTTCTTCCCCAGAGCAATTGACTTTATCCTTCCCACTGCATCAGTCCCTCACCCTTTTTGTAAATCTTTCCTAAAATGATCCCAAAATAATTTGAATAAACCAGACAAGGAACACGAGAAATCAGAGAAGGATATAATAGAAGGGATTATCAGTGCTTCCTTGAAAACCAAGACTAAATGGGAGGTACCAAGATGAATAAGAAATGTGTGATGTGAATGCTGAGTGATTTACAAAACAAATAAGACTAACTTGAAAAAATACCTATATGGAAATAGGATATACAATAATTTGGAAAGGCAATTTGGAGTTCTCTTACACACTCCTATCCTAGTTCATAACCTAAGTGATTAATTCTTAATTTACAGTTTTAAAGATTTTAATTTATGAAGGATTACAGTATTTTTATCTTGGCATAGAAATTCTACTTTTGGTTAGAAGTTGATTGACATAGTGGGGCAGAGTTAAGATGGCAGAATAGTCACAGCATTTTCCCATAGCTCTTGCTCCCACCAATTCCAAATTTATGTAAAAGGGGACCCTGAACAACCTCTGGAGCTACAAAACCCACAGAATAACACAGAGAAGCTAACCTCCCACAGAGAACAGCCCAGCAACTAGTGAGGGAGTGGCCAGCACAGTGCTTCAGGAGCTGATCCCAGGCCAGCATGAGTCAGAGGTTTTTGCCCCAGGGTGGCCAGACCAGCAAGGAGCTGGAGGGACCCCAGTACACCAGCAGCTGTGGCATTTCCAGAATTACCAACACATAGATACCATAGACAAAGTGAGAGGTTAGTGCAGTATGGACTTTGGGACTCATTAGTGAGGAGAGCACGTTGGCCTCTTTCCATGGGGGCAGGAAGCTGCTGAGATGCTTCAGCTCAGTCCCAGACACACACCGACACACACTGCAGCTTCATTTCCTGGCCTGTGGACTGTAGGGAGACTAGGCAATCTGTCTGGGGGTACTTTCTCTTGTTTTAACCTTCTAGGATCTGGCTTTTGTTCTGGGGTGGAGGTCTTGGGGTGTGTGATCAGGTTGCCAGAGTGTGAGGAGGCTTCAGAGAGGGCAACCAACTAATAACTCTGGCAACTGGAAAACCTCATCATTTGGGACAGAATCTCCCCTGGCTGGTGGCAGAGTCCTACTGTGGCAACAAGCCAAAAAGTCAAGTAATTGAAGGGCAACATACCTAGGCAAAGGAAACAAAATGAACAGAAAAATTCAACATTAGACTCCTACTTTGGGGGCAAAGAGGATCTAAGCATGGAACAAGAGGAGTACTGTGATGTCAGAACTCCTGTACCAAAAGCCCCAAATGAAAATACTAGCTGGTTGCAGGCCATAGAAGACCTTAAGAAGCAGATAAGAGAAGTCGAGGAAAAATTGGAAAGAGAAATGAGAAAGATGCAAAAAAAAGTATGAAGTGAGAGTCAATAGCCAGACTAAGGAAAATAACACCTTAAAAAATAGACTAACTCAAATGGCAAAAGAGGCTCAGAAAGGCAATGAGAAGATGAATGCCTTAAAAAGTGAAATTTGCCAGGTGGAAAAAGAATCTCAAAATCTCACTGAGGAGAATCATCCCTTCAGAATTAGACTGGAGCAAATGCAAGCAAGCTAGTGAGTTTATGAGAAATCAAGATGCTGTTAATCGGATCCAAACAAATGAAAGAATAGAAGGCAATATGAAATATCTCATGTGAAAAACCAGTGACCTGGAAAAGAGATCCAAGGGAGATAATTTTAAAATTATTGGTCTACCTGAAAGGCATGATCAAAGAAAGAACCTACAAATCAACCTCAAATAAATTCTCAAGGAAAATTGCCCTGATGTTTTAGAACCAGTGGACAAAATATAGGTTGAAAGAATCAACCAAACACCTCCTGAAAAAGATCCCAAAAAGAAAACTCCTAAGAATATTATAGCCAGGTTCCAGAATTCCCAGATCAAGGAGAAAATATTACAAACAGCCAGGAAGAAACAATTTCAATATTGTGGAAACACAATCAGGATAGAGCAAGATCTGGCAGCTTCTACACTGAGGGATTGAAGGGCTTGGAATATGATATTCCAGAGGGCAAAGGAGCTGGGATTAAAACCAAGGAAAACCTACCCAGTAAAACTGAATATCATGTTTCAGGGGAAAATATGGTCATTCAATGGAATAGAGGTCTTTCAAACATTCTTTAGGAAAAAATCAGAGTTAAATAGAAAATTTGACATTCAGATACAAGAAGCAAGAGATGCTTGAGAAGGTAAACAGGGAAAAGAAATCATTACGAACTTTTCAAAGTTGAACTATTTCCATTCCTACATGAAAAAACAATAACTCTAACTGAGGAAACTTTTCTCAGTATAAAAAATAGTTGAAGAAGGTTATATGGGCATAGGCCTACATATGTGAATGTGTGTATATATGTTTACAGGTATACATAGATAGAGGGCACAGGCCTAATTTAAAGAATGGATAATACATAAAAGGTGTAATTAAGAGGTGAGGGTGGAATATACCGAGAGGAGATGGGGACAGACAGAATTGGGTAAACTATCTCATATAGAAGAGGCAAAGGAAAATGGTTACAAGGAAGGAGAACAATAGGAAGGCAAAAAGGCAAAACATTATTCTCATTGAATTTGGATCAGGGAAAGAATGACATACATACTAAATAGGATATCTCACCCTACAGAAAAGTAGGGGAGAAGAGGATGAGAGGGGGGATTATGGAAGCCAGGGCAGGAGGGAAGGGGGGGGGTTTATTGGAAGGACCTACGTTTGAAAAGGAACAGGATCAAAGTAGGGAATATACCGAGTGGGAGGTGGATTGGAGGCAGGGAAATATAGTCAGTCTTTTACAATACATCTACTATAGTAATGTTTTCCATAGATATACATGTACAACATATACTGAGTTGCTTGTCTTCCCAGTGGGGGTGGGTGACAAGGGAGGAAGGGAATGAATCTGGAATTCAAAGTTTTAAAATCAAATGTTTAGAAATATATAAATACTATTATAAATACCATTTTACATACAACTGGGAAATGGGATACAGAGGCATTGGGGCACAGAGATTCACCTTGCCCTACTGAAAAAGTCAAAGGCAGCATGGGAGAAGATATGGGAGACAGCAGATGGGGTGAATTGCTTATCTTCCCAGAGGGAGTGGGTAGCAAGGGACGAAGGGTATGTATATAGGATTCGAAGTGTTAAAATTAAATGTTTCAAATATATCTAAATACTATTATTAATACTATTTTGCATGTAACTGGGAGATAAGATGTGCAGGCATTTGGGGCACAGAGATTCACCTTGCCCTAATGGAAAAATTGAAGGGGGTATGAGAGAAGATATGGGAGAGGGCAGATTGGATGAGGGGATATCCTGTGGGACTGTTATTCTGCGGTAGGGGGAAGGGAAATTATGGGGGAAAATTGTAACTCAAAATCTGGTGAAAATGAATGATGTAAACCAGAAGTTAATAAAGCATTTGGGAAAAAAAAAGTTGACTAACACCAATTTTATGTTCACAGTTTTTTTTTTTTATTTTAATCTATTAAAATATTTTATTTTTCTAACCTTAAAACTAAATTGCCTAGGTCAACTTTCATAATTAGCATAAAAATTAAGTTGGTTTTATAAAAATGTGCATTGACTTTCTCATACAATATTTAAACCAATTATGGGGAGTAGTTGTGGGAGGGGAGTAACCATTGACCTTCATTC
This sequence comes from Gymnobelideus leadbeateri, assembly GCA_011680675.1. Lineage (NCBI taxonomy): Eukaryota > Metazoa > Chordata > Mammalia > Diprotodontia > Petauridae > Gymnobelideus > Gymnobelideus leadbeateri. The sequence continues at coordinate 249,254 of WOXC01011051.1, read as the reverse complement.
TTTTTTTCTGTACTTCAAGTAGCTCATATGGGCAAGTGAACATATGTTGTATGGCATTGTTAAAAACACATACATAAATTATGTCAATATCAGGCTATCAAAAGAAGTTTGTTGTGAATAGTGCTGCGGTGCTGGGGTGAGGAGGACCTGAGTTCAAATGTGACCTCAGATACTTAACATTTATTAGCCGTGTGACCTTGGGCAAGTCACTTAACTACAATTGCCGAACAAAAAGGTAAAAAACAAAACAAAAACAAAACAAAACAAAACAAAACAAAACAAAAAAAAAAACAAATGTTTATTGAGGAGAAGTTCAGAAGAATTGAACAATCCTGGCCAAAAGAAGACAGCATTCTTTAGGAGGAGGGGGAGTCATGAATACGAAAGCAAGAAAATCTTTATACTGTTAGTCTGGCATGGACAGCTCCCTTCTTCATAGTCCTTATCCTGATCTGAAGGTCTTTCAAGGTCATTATCTGCCTTCTGATTGGTCGAGTCCACCTGCTGCCTGCTAACTCCCTTCATTGTGCTTTAGTAACATCTAGAAATTCTATGGAAACTTAACTTAACTCCTTACTGATTCTCACAATATTATCAGTAGTTTTTACTTCAGTAATTTTATCAGTTCTGTGTAAACTTAATACTTTTTTGTATCTCATAGCATCGTTATGCCATCAAATATCTGTGTGACTTGAAGCAACTGACAAAAGAAGGATTTTTTTAACTATGTACATAGCAGCAAAAACTGTACACAGAAAGACTGAAGAGTACAGCCAGAGAATAGTCACATAGTCACAGAGCTACATAGTGTGTGTGTAAAGGAGCCTTCATTGGCCATCTAATTTAACTGATACTTAAAAACTACTATAATATATATATATATATATATATATATATATATATATATATGCATACACATATGAAGTAACCCAATGTTTATTTAATAAACTCCATTAGGAATAGCTCACTGCTACTTCCATCTAATTTAAACTGTTTCCTCCAAAGTTAATAGCAATGTCTTAATTTCTACATTTAATGAGTTTTTCTCAATCTTAATCCCTGGATCTTTTTTTTTTTTAATGCTTCACTTTGTATATCATCCAAATGCTTCTGCATTTTCTTTTGTTCTAGGTTTTTGCTTGTTTCTTTGTTTTTAATTTATTTACTTATTTTTAGTTTAAAACATTGTTGCACAAACTTTTTGATTTCAAACTTTCTCCCCATCCTTCCCTTTCCCCTTCTCCCCCTTCCCAAGATGGCATTCAATCTCATATAGTCTCCGTATCTACATTCACATTAGACATATTTTCACATTAGTCATGTTCCAAAGAAAAATTGGAAGCAATGGAATGAAAATGAGAAAAAAGAAACAATGCCCCCCTCCAAAAAAAAGAGAGATAGCAAATAGTATGCTTCAATCTGTATTCAGATTCCATAATTCTTTCACTGGATGTGGGTAACACTTTCCATCATGAGACTTTTGGAGTTGTCTTTGAACCTTGCATTACTGAGACAAGCTACTTCTACCATTTAGTCATTATGACTGTAACTGTGTTCAATGTTCTCCTGCTTCTGCTATCCTCATTCAGCATCAGTTCATAGTTTTTTAGGTTTTTCTAAAGTCCACCTGCTCATCATTTCTTATAACAAAATTGTATTCCTTTACATTCTTATATCACAACTTATTCAGCTATTCCCCAGTTGATGGGCATCTTCTCAATTTCCAGTTATTTGCCACCAGAAAAAGAGCTGATATATATATATATATATATATATATATATATATATATATATATATATATATATATATGTATATATATATATATATATATCCACATGGGGATCTTTTTCCTATTTATATGATCTCTTTGGGATGCAGCCCTAGAAGTGGTATTGCAGGATCAAAGGGTATGCATATTTTACAGCCCTTTGGGCACAGTTTCAAATCGTTCTTGAAAATGGGTGGATCACTTCACAACTCCACCAATACTGCCCTAGTGTTCCAATATTCCCACATCTTTTCCAACATTTATAATTTCCTTGTTTTGTCATGTTAGCCAATCTGACAGGTGTGATGTGGTGCTGAAAAATTATTTTGCTTTGCATTTCTCTAATTAGTAGCACTTTTTTTTATTTGACTATAGATATCTTTATTTTTCTTGAGATTATCTTACATTTATACTGTATATATTATATATGTACATTGTTAGTTGGGCAGCTAGCTCGTGCAGTGGGTAGAGTGCCAGAAAAAGATACTGGGGTGGTTTGCCATTTCCTTCTCCAGCTCATTTTACAGATGAAGAAACTGAGGCAAGCAGGGTCAAGTGACTTGCCCAGGGTCATACAGCTAATATTTGTGATCAGATTTGATCTTATGTCTTCCTGATTCCAGCATCAGCACTCTATCCATGGTGCCACCTATCTGCCCCATTTAATCATATCCTAAGTAATTACTATGTGAAAAGAAGGTATCCAAATAGGAAAACAAGGCAGCCCCTGCTCAGAAAGAGCTCTCATTCTTTTTTATTTTTCTTTAATATTTGTTTTTAAAATTTTGAGTTCCAGATTTTTTCGCTTCCCCCGTCCTCCCCTGCCCCACTTGGAAGACAAGCAATTCAATATAGGTTGTATACGTGTAGTTACCCAAATCATTTCCATAGTTGTCATATTGTGAAAGACCAACTATATTTCCCTCCAACCTATCCTGTTCCCACTTATTCCATTTTCTCCTTTGACCCTATCCCTTGTCAAAAGCATTTGCTTCTAACTACCTTATCCCCCAGTCTGTCTCCCTTCTATCACCCCCTAATATCCCCTACACGCCTATTTTCCTGTAGGGTAAGATACCCAATTGAGTGTGTATGTTATTCCTTCCTTAAGCCAAATTAATGAGAATAAAGTTGTTCCATTCCCTTTCACCTTCCTGATCTTCCCCTCCATTTTAACAGTTTTCTCTTGCCTCTTTTATATGAGATAATTTACCGTTATCTATCTCCTCCTTTATCCTTCTCTCAATAAATTCCTCTCTCACCTCTTAATTTTATTTTTCAGTATCATCCCTTCATATTAAACTCATCCTGTGCCCTCTATGTATACATGAGCATACATATACCCACACTCACATATATATATTTATATACACACATACCCTTCTATACATACATATACATGTATGTATGCATATATATATATGTACACATATATTCCCTTCAACCCCCCTCATCCTGAGAACAGTCTTATGAATTACAATTATCATGTTTCTGTTTTATTTTGTTTTTTGAGAGAGAAAGGTAGGGCAACTGGGGTTTTATTTTTTTTTTTAATTTGAATAGCTTTATTTGTGGCAGCAAAAATTACCCTTGAAACTATAGAGGTACATTTTAATTGGAGTATGGATAAACAAATTGTGTTCTATCAGTGTAAAAGTATATTTCTGGACTATAAGAAAGAATGATTATGGCAAATTCATAAAAATATGGGATGATGCATATGAATTGATACAAACAGTAAAAGAAGCAGAATTAGGGGAATATATGCAACTATAATAATATAAGCAAAAATAACTCTACACAATATCAAAAAGTAGCTTAACTCAGAATTATTTGCAATGACTAAACTGTTCTTGAGAACACATGGTCAAATCCTTGCTACCCAAAGTCTTTCTCTCTTCTCAAGGTCAGCCTCAAATCACACACAGATAGCTCCTAAAGAGTTCAGGCACCAATTTCACTCCTCAAGTAGATATGCATTTTCTCCACTACTCAGAAGTCACATCTCCTTCCACGTACAGCATGAAGTACAGAGCTGCTAGGCTTGGGTGTGTCTCTACCTCTGTTTACATCATCTTCTTTCCATACATATACGCCCCCAGTTTTACCTACATCTTACCCATCCTTCAAAGTATCCTTTGAAGAATCCATATCCTAAATGAAGTTGTTGGGGACCACCCTAGCCAACCTAGAATCCAAAATTTAGAATTAGAAAAGACTTAAACATCATCTAGGTCAAATCTCTTATTGTAAAGATGAGAAATCCATAACCCAGAAAAGTTAAATAACTTACTTAGAGTATCTGTGCTATAGAGTAAGTTTGAGAGCTGTGACTATACCTTCTGAAGTAAACATTTCTTTGTAAAAGCTTATCCAATGGTATTGGCTAAATGAGACTGGAATGCAGGGAACCCCATACACTTGAGGGGAACACAATTGATTGTTGCTGTAGTTGTTTGGAAAGAGTCTAGGTACCCCCCAAACCCCTTAAATGTACTAGAAAACCCTGCTTCAGTTCAATTGCTGTTAAGTGGTGTCCAACTCTACATAACCCCAATTGGGGCTTTCTTGGCAAAGATACTGAAGTGGTTTGCAATTTTCTTCTACAACTTATTTTACAGATGAGGAAACTGAGGCAGACAGGGTTAAGTGACTTGCCCTCACAGAGCTAGGCCTCAGATTTGAGGCCAGAGCTGAACTCAGGAAGATGAATTTTCCTGACTCCAAGTTTGGAATTCTATCCACTGAGCCACCTGGCTGTTCTAGGCAACCCTGGAGGGAGGGGTGAAGTATAATCTATCTGGCCTTTGGGCAATAGGGTTTTGAATAGGAGTTACACTTGTTTTAATACTTAGTCCTATGCAAACCAATTGAGACATATATATATATATGTATATATATATATGTATGTATATATATTTATGTATATGAATACGTATATGTGTGTGTATGTATGTATGTATGTATGTATTTCCAGGCTTGAAGAAAACTTTTAAGCAGAGGCAATAACAACATGGAAAATGCCAGTTCATTGATCAGAATGGTGAGGGTCTGGAAAGTATATCAAATGAAGAATGGTAGCAGTAACTTGGAATGTTTAGTCTGGAGGAAATAAATGTGAGATAAAAGAACAGGGAGAAGAGACTCTTTTTGAGAAAGGTGAGAAGGGTATACTTAAAAAATTTTTGAAGAATGATCAAGCATGTTCTTAACCTGGAGACTATGAATTTAATGTTAGAAGATATTTTGATAAATGTATTTCAGTATAATTGGTTTCCTTTGTAATTCTACGTATTTTATACATTTAAAAACATTATCCTGAAAAAGGATCTTTAGGTTTCACTAGACTGACAAAGAGTTCTCCCTAACAAAAAGGGATTAAGAACACTTGGGCCCCTGAAGAAAAAAAACAAGGAGCAACAGGATGGAAGTTAGACAGTGACAGATTTTTGACTCAATTTAGAGAACAAATTCCTGACTAGAGCTGTTTCATGAGATAATGGGCTCTTTTCACAGGAAGTATTACAATAGAAGCTACTTGATGATTTGAGATTAATTCTAGGTAGTAGTAGAAGCTAATTATGCAAATATTGGTCCCATTTCTCCTTCTTTGGATCTTGGATAATCTTTCTCAGGATCAGAGAGAAATGGCTTTCCTTAGGCTTGGTTGGTCTGATCCTGAAGATCAAATTCTTGGGAAGAGATGCCAGGCCATTTCAGGAATAATGTAGTTTTTCCTCCTTCTTAGGCATCTCTTCCTTCTTGCGTCTGGATGTCAAATTTTCTATTCAATTCTGGTTTTTTTGTCAAGAATGCTTGAAAGTCCTCTATTCCACTGAATGACCATATTTTCCCCTGAAACAAAATACTCAGTTTTGCTGGGTAGGTGACCCTTGGGTTCATTCCCAGTTCTTTTGCCCTCTGGAATATCATATTCCATGCCCTTCAATCCCTCAGTGTAGAAGCTGCCAGGTCCTGGGTTATTCTGATTGTGTTTCCACAATATTGAAATTGTTTCTTCCTGGCTGCCTGTAGTATTTTCTCCTTGATCTGGGGATTCTGGAACCTGGCTATAATATTCCTGGGAGTTTTCTTTTTGGGATCTTTTTTCAGGAGGTGATCTGTGGATTCTTTCAACCTCTATTTTGCCCTCTGGATCTAAAACATCAGGGCAATTTTCCTTGAGAATTTTTGAAGGGTGATTTCTAGGTTCTTTCTTTGATCATGGCTTTCAGGTAGTCCAATAATTTTTAAATTGTCTCTCCTGGATCTATTTTCCAGGTCAGTGGTTTTTCCCATGAGATATTTCACATTGCCTTCTAATCTTTCGTTTGTTTGGATCTGCTTAACAGCATCTTGATTTCTCATATAGTCATTAGCTTCCATTTGCTCCAGTCTAACTCTGAAGGAATGAATCTCCTCAGTGAACTTTTGAGATTCTTCTTCCATCTGGCAAATTCGACTTTTTAAGGCATTCTTCTCCTCAATGCCCTTTTGGGCCTCCTTTGCCATTTGAGTTAGTCTATTTTTTAAGGGGTTGTTTTCCTCAGTCAGGCTGTTGACCTTCATTTCATACTTTTCCTGCATCCTTCTCATTTCTCTTTCCATTTTTTCCTCCACTTCTCTTATTTCATTTTAAAGTCCTTCTTAAGGTCCTCTATGGCCTGCAACCCACTCATGTTTTCCCCTGGGGCTTTTGGAGCAGGACTTCTGACCTCACAGTCCTTTTCCTGCTCTATGCCCCCAAAATAGGAGTCTAGGGTTGCATTTTTCTGTTTCCTTTGCCTTGCATGTTGCCACTTAATTACTTGACTTTTGGGCTTGTTGCCACACTATGGCTTTAAGGCCAGATAGAGAAATTTTCGTCCCGAACGTGTGGGGGGCAACTTCCGTTTCTGGCAAGCTGTAAACCCACCCACAACTTCCACCCTAGATCACAATCCAGATCCAGGGAGGTTAAAGCAAGAGCGATTACCCCCCAAGACTGATAGCTGGATCTCCCCACGATTTGTAGGCTGGGAGCCGGAAATGCCTATGAAAACTACAAAATGGCCTGTCTCCTCAGTGGCTTCTAGCCCCCAGGGGAGGGAGCTGACGCATTCCCCAAATACAGGTCCCAAAGTCCATAGGACACTAACCTCTTACTTTGTCCTAGGCATGTCTATGTTGATAATTCTGGAGTCGTCACAGCTACTGGTGTTCTGGGGTTCCTCCAGCCGGCTGCTTGCCCTGCCGCCCTGGGGCTAAAACCTCGGCTCACGGGGACCTGGGCTCGGCTCGGCTCCCTGCGCTCTGCGCGCTGCACACTGCCAGGTCCCAGACCACTGTGCTGGTCCTTCCTGCAGGGCTGCTGGGCTGTCCTCAGTGGGAGGTTAGCTTCACTGCGTTGTTCTGTAGGTGCTGGGGCTCCAGAAGTTGTTCAGAGTCCCCTTTTACATAGTTTGGGCAGAATCTGGGGGCAGAGTGGCTTGGATGAGCTGTTTCTACTCCACCATCTTGGCTCCGTCCCCCAACTAGTTTTATTGTTAAGTGTCTGAGGCCAGATTTGAACTCAAGTCCACCTAACTCCATATCCGGTGCTCTATTCAGTGCACCACCTAATTGGCTCTATTATTGTTTTCTCATGTAGGAATGTGAATAGTTCAACTTACTAAAGTTCCTTATGGTTTCCTTTTCCTGTTTACCTTCTCAAGCTTTTCTTGCTTCTTATACTAGAAAGTCAAATTTTCTGTTCAGCTCTGGATTTTTTCATCAAGAATGCCTGAAAATTTCCTCTATTTCACTGAATTACCATATTTCCCCCTCTAGCATTATACTCAGTTTTGTTGGGTGGGTGATTCTTGGTTTTAGTCCTAGCTCCTTGGACCTCCAGAATATTATATTCCAAGCTCTTCAGTTCCTTAAAGAAGAAGCTGCTAGGTCTTGTGTTATCATGATTGTGTTTTCTCAACACTTACAAAATAAATACAATTTTTTTCTGCCTGACTGCTTGCTGCATTTTCTCCTTGAGCTGGGAACTCTGGAATTTGGGTGTAATATTCCTAGCAATTTTCTTTTTGGGATCTTTTCAAGAGGCAATTGGTGAATTCTTTCAATTTCTATTTGGCCCTCTGGTTCTAGAATATCAGGGCAATTTTCCTTTAAAATTTCTTACAAGATGGTGTCTAGGCTCTTTTTTTGATCATGGCTTTAAGGTAGTCCAATAATTTTTAAATTATCTTGCCTGGATCTACTTTCCATGTCAGTGGTTTTTCCAATGAGATATTTCACATTGTCTTCTATTTTTTAATTTGTTTGGATCTGTTTTATAGTATCTTGATTTCTCATAAAGTCCTTACCTTCCAGTTGCTCCAATCTTATTTTGAAGGGTTCTTTTAACTGAGTATTTGAAATTCCTTTTCCATCTGGAAAACCAGATTTTTAAGGTATTCTCCTCACTGGATTTTTTAGCATCTTTTGCTCTTTGAGTTAGTCTATTTTTAAGGTGTTATTTTCTTCAGTGTATTCTAGGGTCTCTTTTAGCAGGCTGTTGACTTGCTTTTCATGATTTTCTTGCATTATTCTCATTTCTCTTCCCAGTCTTTCCTCAAGTTCTCTTACTTGATTTTCAAAATCCTTCTTGAGCTCCTCTATGGCCTATAACCAAGTCATACTTTTCTTGGGGGCATTTGATACATGAGTTCTGACTTTTCTGTCTTCCTCCTGTTCCATGCCTTTAACCTTTTTGTCCCTCAAAAAGAAATCTTTGGTTTGCTTACGTTTTCTGGGCTTGCTCATCTTACCAGTCAATTACTTGAGTTTTGAGCACTTTTCCACAGTAGAACTATGCTTCCAGAATGGAACACTTTAGTCCCAAATCTCTGGGGTTTTCACAGTTGAGTGCCCTTTCTAAAGACACCACAAGCTCTGGCTCACTGGTCACACACCCCAGGACAACCACCCAAGGCTGTAGTCCAGAACCAAGCAAGTTAAAGCAAGAGTAATTTCCCTGTGAATGGTCACTTAAACCTTCTGCAAACTGCAGACCAGGAGCTCCTAAGCAAACAGGCAATGGCAGCTGCACAGACACCATGTTCACTGCTTCTTGCCCTGGGCGTCGGGGGCAGGGGCCGGACCTTGCACTCAGTCCCCCTGTTCTCACAAAGTTCTACACTGATCTTTTACTTTCCTTTTGGCATGTATATGTTGATAACTCTGGAAACCACCACAGCTGCTGGTGATTCTCTATCCTGAAATTAGCTCTGAGCCTGCTGCACCAGTTGGGCCTGCCCTATGGCCAGGTACCACATGGCTCACATGGGGCTGGTCTCAGCTCCCAGCTTGGTGTGATAGATCTTTTCTGTCCACCTGCTGGGCTTCTTTCAGCAAGAGCTTGGTTTCTTTTTATCACTTTTTGGTTTCTGTAGCTCTAAACTTTGTTTAGAGTCATTTTTTGTTCAAGCACAATTAGTTTTTTACCCATCATTAGCAGTTTGCCAATAAAATGAACCCCAGACCACCTCAGTTGACACAAGGATCCTGAACTGAGTTTATAGAGCACTTTTATAGACATAAATGAGAAACATTAGAATGTGGAACATAATAAATGAGGAGCATTAACCCCAAACCGAGGGACATGATATTGATTCTGATAGGGGTTGACACCTTCTAGTTGGTTAGGGGAATTTTTGGACTTTCCATTGTCACCATGGAAGCCTATCTTTTTTTTTTAAACAAATGCTTTATTAACTTCTGTTTTACATCATTCATTTCTGCCAGATTTTGAGTTACGGTTTTTCCCCTACCCACCCTCCCAGAATAGCAGTCCCACAAGATATCGCTTCCTCCAATCTGCTCTCTCCCATATCTTCTCCCATACCCCCTTCGACTTTTCCATTAGAGGAAGGTGAATCTCTGTGCCCCAATGCCTGCACATCTTATCTCCCAATTACATACAAAAGAGTATTAATAATGGTATTTATATATATTTGAAACATTTAATTTTAAGACCTCTAATTTCAGATCCAATCCCTTCGTCCCTTGTCACCCATTCCCCCTGGGAAGATAAGTAATTCAGTATATGTTGTACATGTCTAGCTATGCAGAATATTACCATAGTAGATATATTGTAAAAGGCTGCTTATAATTGCCTCCCACCAATCCCACCCCCCACCTGGTCCATTCACTGCTTGATCCTGTTCCTCTTCTATAGTGGGTACTTCCAACCTCCCCTCCCCGCAAGAATGCCCTCCCATCCATCATCCCTCCTCTCATCCCCTTTGCTCCTATTCTGTTGCAGGTTGAGATATCCCATTTAGTATGTATGTCATTCTCTCCCAGAACCAAATTCAATGAAAATATGGTTTTGTCTTTTTGCCTTCCTATTCTTCCCCTCTGTTGCAGCCACTTCCCCTTGCTTCTTCTACATGAGATAGTTCACCCTACCCTGTCTCTCCCCATCTCCTCTTGCCACTTTCCTCTCTCACCTCATAATTTCACCCCTTCAGTATCCTCCCTTCCCAACAAATTCAAAATATGCCCTCTATCCATATATAACTGTAAACATATATACACACATTCACATATGTATTCATTCATTCTCATGATATCCTTGTAATCAAAATGGAGATATGTGAGTTAGATGATAGTAAATTAAAGTGAATTTAGGTCTAGTTAAACGATATCAATACAAAAAATGTAGACTAAATGATTTGGACAAATGTAATATTATCAAACTTAATAAAAGTAAACATAAATTCTTATAAATAAATTAATTAAAAGTTTAACTTTACAAATAAAGATTGGAGGCAGATGTGTTTTATAACATTTTGCTATATGAAATTCTTGTTCATTTTAGTAACCTGCAAATAAAATAAAATTTAAGGAAATGACACCTCAGTCAGAAAGAATGACGCTCTTTTGACTTTAATTGATAGATAATATGCAGAAAGAGGTTTGTATTGTTCTTCTCCATTATTCTTTATTATTCAATTACTCCACAGGAGTAGATAATATTAGGAATACTAAATTAAGTTTATCTTAATATTTTTGGGAATTTTATTGGCAAAGTTGATCATACTAGAAAATATTATTTAAGATTATGAGGAAATAGAATTATGTCACTCAAGGAAATTATGAAGGAAATGTTTGGCAAGATGTTGAGAAGACCAGGTTGGATATTACGTCTTTTTGGATCTAATTCTTTTTTATTAAAATTACTTTGAATGAAATAAAGCTTATTTCATTTAACATTAAAGACAGACTGAAAAGCAATGGGTAGAATCTCCAGAAGATCAAAATTTAACTCAATTCTCAAGCTACCCAAAAGCAGACTGGACTGTTTTTGCTTTTTATTTTTCTTGAGGGGGAAAGTAGGAGTGAAGTTCTCAAGGTCACATGGCTAATTTGTGTGTGTGTGTGTGTGTGTGTGTGTGTGTGTCTGTGTGTCTGTGTGTCTGTGTGTGTGTGTTAAGTGTCTGGAGCCAGATTTGGACTCAGATCCTCTTGACTCCAAGGCCAGTGCTCTATTCACTACACCAGCTAGCAGGCCCGAAGAACAGAATATTTTTGAAATAGAAGTCCTGCACTAGACATGCTAAAGTGAATTTTTTCTTATTTTTTTTAAACAAATACTTTATTAACTTCTGTTTTACATCATTCATTTCCACCAGATTTTGAGTTACAATCATTTTCCCCCCATTATTCCCCTACCCAACCTCCCAGAATAGCAGTCCCACAAGATATCGCTTCCTCCAATCTGCTCTCTCCCATACCTTCTCCCATACCCCCATCGACTTTTCCATTAGAGGAAGATGAATCTTTGTGTCCCAATGCCTGCACATCTTATCTCCCAATTACAGGCAAAAGAGTATTAATAATAGTATTTATATATATTTGAAACATTTAATGTTACGACCTCTAATTTCAGATCCATTTCCTTCCTCCCTTGTCACCCATTCCCTCTTGGGAGATAAGTAATTCAGTATATGTTGTACATGTCTAGCTATGCAAAATATTACCATAGTAGATATATTGTAAAAGGCTGCTTATAATTCCCTCCCACCAATCCCACCCCCCACCTGGTCCATTCACTACATGATCCTGTCCCTCTTCTATAGTGGGTACTTCCAACCTCCCCTCACCCCAAGAATGCCCTCCCATCCATCATCCCTCCTCTCATCCCCTTTGCTCCTATTCTGTTGCAGGTTGAGATATCCCATTTAGTATGTATGTCATTCTCTCCCAGAACCAAATTCAATGAAAATATGGTTTTGTCTTTTTGCCTTCCTATTCTTCCCCTCTGTTGCAGCCACTTCCCCTTGCTTCTTCTACATGAGATAGTTCACCCTACCCTGTCTCTCCCCATCTCCTCTTGCCACTTTCCTCTCTCACCTCATAATTTCACCCCTTCAGTATCCTCCCTTCCCAACAAATTCAAAATATGCCCTCTATCCATATATAACTGTAAACATATATACACACATTCACATATGTATTCATTCATTCTCATGATATCCTTGTAATCAAAATGGAGATATGTGAGTTAGATGATAGTAAATTAAAGTGAATTTAGGTCTAGTTAAACGATATCAATACAAAAAATGTAGACTAAATGATTTGGACAAATGTAATATTATCAAACTTAATAAAAGTAAACATAAATTCTTATAAATAAATTAATTAAAAGTTTAACTTTACAAATAAAGATTGGAGGCAGATGTGTTTTATAACATTTTGCTATATGAAATTCTTGTTCATTTTAGTAACCTGCAAATAAAATAAAATTTAAGGAAATGACACCTCAGTCAGAAAGAATGACGCTCTTTTGACTTTAATTGATAGATAATATGCAGAAAGAGGTTTGTATTGTTCTTCTCCATTATTCTTTATTATTCAATTACTCCACAGGAGTAGATAATATTAGGAATACTAAATTAAGTTTATCTTAATATTTTTGGGAATTTTATTGGCAAAGTTGATCATACTAGAAAATATTATTTAAGATTATGAGGAAATAGAATTATGTCACTCAAGGAAATTATGAAGGAAATGTTTGGCAAGATGTTGAGAAGACCAGGTTGGATATTACGTCTTTTTGGATCTAATTCTTTTTTATTAAAATTACTTTGAATGAAATAAAGCTTATTTCATTTAACATTAAAGACAGACTGAAAAGCAATGGGTAGAATCTCCAGAAGATCAAAATTTAACTCAATTCTCAAGCTACCCAAAAGCAGACTGGACTGTTTTTGCTTTTTATTTTTCTTGAGGGGGAAAGTAGGAGTGAAGTTCTCAAGGTCACATGGCTAATTTGTGTGTGTGTGTGTGTGTGTGTGTGTGTGTGTCTGTGTGTCTGTGTGTCTGTGTGTGTGTGTTAAGTGTCTGGAGCCAGATTTGGACTCAGATCCTCTTGACTCCAAGGCCAGTGCTCTATTCACTACACCAGCTAGCAGGCCCGAAGAACAGAATATTTTTGAAATAGAAGTCCTGCACTAGACATGCTAAAGTGAATTTTTTCTTATTTTTTTTAAACAAATACTTTATTAACTTCTGTTTTACATCATTCATTTCCACCAGATTTTGAGTTACAATCATTTTCCCCCCATTATTCCCCTACCCAACCTCCCAGAATAGTAATCCCATAAGATATCGCTTCCTCCAATCTGCTCTCTCCCATACCTTCTCCCATACCCCCATCAACTTTTCCATTAGAGGAAGGTGAGTCTTTGCATCCCAATGCCTGCACATCTTATCTCCCTATTACAAGCAAAAGAGTATTAATAATAGTATTTATATATATTTGAAACATTTAATGTCACGACCTCAAATTTCAGATCCATTTCCTTCCTCCCTTGTCACCCATTCCCTCTTGGGAGATAAGTAATTCAGTATATGTTGTACATGTCTAGCTATGCAAAATATTATCATAGTAGATATACTGTACAAGGCTGCTTATAATTCCCTCCCACTCATCCCACCCCCGACCTGGTCCATTCCCTACATGATCCTGTCCCTCTTCTATAGTGGGTACTTCCAACCTCCCCTCACCCCAAGGCTGCCCTCCCATCCATCATCTCTCCTCTCATCCCCCTTCCCCCTATCCTGCTGCAGGTTGAGATATCCCATTTAATATGTATGTCATTTTCTCCTTGAACCAAATTCAATGTGAATGTGGTTTTGCCTTTTTAGCCTTCCTTATTCTCCCCCTCCTTTGCAACCACTTCCCCTACATGAGATAGTTTACCCTACCATGTCTCTCCCCATCTCCTCTTGCCACTTTCCTCTCTCACCTCACAATTTCATCCCTTGAGTACTCTCCCTTCCCAACAAAATCAACCCATGCCCTCTATCCATATATAACTGCAGCCATATACACACACATTCACATATGTATTCGTATGACCACACCCCCTTCTTCCATTATTTTCATAGTGAGAAAGATATCATCAGTCACAGATATTGCTTTTCCATATAGGAATGTAAATAGTTCAACTATGATAAGTTCCTTTTGATTTCTTTTCCCTGATTACCTTCTCAGGCATCTCTTACTTCTTGAGTCTGGATGTCAAATTTTCTATTCAACTCTGGTTTTTTCCTCAAGAATGCTTGAAAGTCCTCTATTCCACTGAATGACCATATTTTCCCCTGAAACAAGATACTCAGTTTTGCTGGTAGGTGACCCTTGGGTTCATTCCCAGCTCTTTTGCCCTTTGGAATATCATATTCCATGCCCTTCTATCCCTCAGTGTAGAAGCTGCCAGGTCCTGTGCCATTCTGATTGTGTTTCCACAATATTGAAATTGTTTCTTCCTGGCTGCTTCTAGTATTTTCTCCTTGATCTGGGTATTCTGGAACCTGGCTATAATATTCCTGGGAGTTTTCTTTTTCTTTTTTTTTTAATAAGGGACAGACTTGAAATAGAAAGATACATATACAGCTAAAATAAACATCTAGAGCAGACTTTATTATGCTTCAGTTGAAGTTAAAAAGTAGGGGTTGCAATCTTCTCAGCTAAAGCAAAAGAAAAAAAAAGACCTGATTAAAAGAAATTATCAAGAAAACTACGTCTTGCTAAAAGGTGTCATAAACAATTAAATAATTTAGACTTTTTGGGCAAAATTCTCTGATAAAGAGAATATATAGAGAACTAAGTCAAAATTACAAAAATTAGAGCCATTCCCCAATCGATAAATGGTCAAAAAATATGAACAGGCAGTTTTCAGAAGATGAAATCAAAGCTATTTATAGTAATAAAATGGTCCAAGTCACTATTTTTTAAAAATATTTTTTTGTTTCATTTAAAGTTCTGAACTATCTCCTTCCATTCCTCCCTACCCCACAGTAGAAGCCATCATTTGACACAGATATAGATGATAGATAGATAGATAGATAGATAGATAGATAGATAGATAGATAGATAGATAGATGTAGATAGATATAGATATATATGAAACCTTAATATGTATACTTCCATTAATCAATCATTTCCTTGTGCATAGCATCTATCTTCATAAGTCCTTTGTAGCTGATTTGAGTATGTATAATATGAAAATAACTTAGTTGTTCACAGTTAATTTTCAAACAATATTGCTGTTACTGTATACAATGTTCTCTTGGTTCTGCTCATTTCACTCTTCATGATGTCATGCAAGTTTTCCATGTTTTTCTGAAAACAATCTGTTCATAAATTTCCTACATTATGGTAGTATTCCATAACAATCATACACCACAACTTGTCTAGCCATTCCCCAATTGATGGGCATCTCCTCAATTTTCAGTTCTTTGCCACCACAGAGTTCCTATAAATATTTGAGTACATTTCCCAGTCACCTTGAGAAATAGACCTAATAGGGGTATTGGTGGGTCAAAGGGTATATATACATAGTTTTATAACTCTTTGGGCATAATTACAGATTATTCTCCAAAATTGTTGGATCAATTCACAGTTCCACCAATAAGGTATTAGGGTCCCAATCTGTCCACATCCCCTCCAACATTTGTCATTTCTGCCTTCTATCATTTTAGCCAATCTAATAGGCATGAGATGATATCTCAGTTGTTTTAATTTTCATTTCTTTAATCAATAAAAATTTAGAGCATTTTTTCATGTAACTATTTTAGCTTTGATTTCTTAATAAAAAAAACCTATTCATACCATTTGACCATTTATCAACTGGGAATGACGATATTCTTATAAATTTGAAAAAGTTCTCTATATATTTAAGATATAAGACCGTTAATCTTAGAAACTATCTATAAAAATTTTCCCCAACTTTCTGATTTCCTTCTAATCTTGGCAATATTGGTTTTATTTGTACAAATCCTTTTAAATTTAATGCAATCAAAATTATCCTTCATAAATTTCACAATGCTCCCTGTCTCTTGTTTATTTATAAGTTCTTCTCCTATTCATATGTTTGAGAGATAATGTTCTATGTTCTAATTTATTTATGATATCTCCTTTTATATCTAGGTCATGTATCCATTTTGACCTTATCATGGCAATAGTGTAAGATATGTGTCTATACCCAATACCAGACTTATTTTCAATTTTACCAATATTTTTTTTTTTACCAAATAGGGAATTCTTATCCCAAAAGCTTAAATCTTTACATTTGCCAAACATATGGTTACTATAATTTACTACTGTGTATTGTATGTCTACTCTGTTCCACTGATTCACCTTTCTATATCTTTTTTTTTATTATATATATATATATATATATATATTTTTTTTTTTTTAATTAAACAAATTCTTTATTAACTTCTGGTTTACATTACTCATTTCCACCAGATTATGAGTTACATTTTCCCCCCATTTTTTCCCTACCCACCACCCCAGAATAGCAGTCCCACTAGATATCCCCTCATCCAATCTGCTCTCTCCCATATCTTCTCCCATACCCCCTTCGACTTTGCCATTCAGGCAAGGTGAATCTCTGAGCCCCACTGCCTGGACATCTTATGAAACATTTAATTTTAAAACTTTGATTTTCAGATCCATTCCCTTTCTCCCTTGTCACCCACTCCCTCTGAGAAGATAAGCAATTCAGTATGTGTTGTACATGTATATCTATGTAAAACATTACCATAGTAGATATATCGTAAAAGACTGCTTATATTTCCCTCCCACCCATCTCACCTCCCACCTGGTCCATTCCCTATTTTGATCCTGTACCTCTTTGATAATGGGTACTTCTAACCTCCCCTCTCCCCAGAATGGCCTCCCCTTCATCATCCCCCCTCTCATCCCCCTTTCCCCTACTCAG
Organism: Gymnobelideus leadbeateri; assembly: GCA_011680675.1. Lineage (NCBI taxonomy): Eukaryota > Metazoa > Chordata > Mammalia > Diprotodontia > Petauridae > Gymnobelideus > Gymnobelideus leadbeateri. The sequence goes on along the minus strand of WOXC01011051.1, from coordinate 232,237 downwards.
GAGAGTGAGTGAGGGTAAGATATTCCATTTACTATGTATGTGATTCTCTCCTTGAGCCAACTTCAATGAGAATATGCTTTTGCCTTTTTGCCTTCCTGTTCTTCCCCTCCCCTGCAATTACTTCCCCTTGCCTCTTCTACATGAGAGAGTTTGCCCTACCCTGTCTCTCTCCATCTCCTCTTGCCACTTTCCTCTCTCACCTCTTGACTTCAGCCCTTAAGAATCATCCCTTCCTTGGGGTGGCTAGGTGGCACAGCGAGCAGAGAGCCAGCCCTGGAGCCAGCGGGACCCGAGCTCGGATCCAGCCCCAGACACCCAACACACAAACAAAAACCCAGCCATGTGAACCTGGGCAAGTCACCCAACCCCAGTTGCCCTCCCGAAAAAAAAATAATCATCCCTTCCCATCAAATTCAACCTGTGCCCTCTATCCATGTATACCTGTGAACATATGCCATGTACCCTTCTTCGATTATTTTCATAATCAGAAAGGTTTCATCAAACACAGTTATTGTTTTTCCATGTAGGACTGTAAATAGTCCAACTTTGATAAGTTCCTTTTGATTTCTTTTCCTTGATTACCTTCTCAAGCATCTCTTGCTTCTTGTGTTTGAATGTCAAATTTTCTATTCAGCTCTGTTTTTTTCATCAAGAATGCTTGAAAGTCTTCTATTCCACTGAATGACCATATTTTCCCCTGAAACAAGATACTCAGTTTTGCTGTGTAGGTGACCACTGGGTTCATTCCCAGCTCTTTTGCCCTCTGGAATATCATATTCCATGCCCTTCTATCCCTCAGTGTAGAAGCTGCCAGGTCCTGGGCTATTCTGATTGTGTTTCCACAATATTGAAATTGTTTCTTCCTGGCTGCTTGGAGTATTTTCTCCTTGATCTGGGGATTCTGGAGCCTGGCTATAATATTCCTGGGAGTTTTCTTTTGAGGATCTTTTTCAGGAGGTGATCTGTAGATTCTTTCAGCCTCTATTTTACCCTCTGGGTCTAAAACATCAGGGCAATTTTCCTTGAGAATTTCTTTAAGGATGATTTCTAGGTTCTTTCTTTGATCATGGCTTTCAGGTAGTCCAATAATTTTTAAATTATCTCTCCTGGATCTATTTTCCAGGTCAGTGGTTTTTCCCATGAGATATTTCACATTGCCTTCTATTCTTTCATTTGTTTGGATCTGCTTAATAGTATCTTGATTTCTCATAAAGTCACTAGCTTCCATTTGCTCCAGTCTAACTCTGAAGGAATGAATCTCCTCAGTGAACTTTTGAGATTCTTTTTCCATCTGGCAAATTTGGCTTTTTAAGGCATTCTTCTCCTCACTGCCTTTCTGAGCTTCTTTTGCCATTTGAGTTAGTCTATTTTTTAAGGTGTTATTTTCCTCAGTCAGGCTGTTGACTGTCATTTCATACTTTTCTTGCATCTTTTTCATTTCTCTTCCCAAATTTTCCCCCATTTCTCTTATCTGCTTCTTAAGGTCCTCTATGGCCTGTAGCCAGCTTGTATTTTCATTTGGGGCTTTTGGTGCAGGAGTTCTGACTTCACAGTCCTCCTCCATGCTTTGAGCCTCTTTGCCCCTAAAATAGGAGTCCAATGTTGAACTTTTCTGTTTATTTTGTTTCATTTGCCTAGGCATGTTGCCACTTAATTACTTGATTTTGGGGGCTTGTTGCCACAGTAGGACTCTGCCATCAGACAGGGGAGCTTCCGCCCAAACGTGGGGTCTTCACAACTTCCGCCAGTTGGGTGGCCTCTGTAAAGCCTCCACCCACTCTGGCAAGTTGGATACCCACCCCAAACTTCCCCCCCCAGACCACAATCCAGGTCCAGGCAGTTTAAAGCAAGAGCGATTAACCCCCAGACTGATTGCTGGATCTTCCTACAGTTCACAGACCAGGAGCTAGAGCCACTACTGATGCTGCAAAATGGCTTCTGTGCAGCTGTTTCTTCAGCAGCTTTTTGCCCCCAGGGGAGGAAGCCACGGGTTCCCCAAATACAGGTCCCAAAGTCCATAGGGCACTAACTTCTCACTTTGTCCTAGGCATATCTGTGCTGATAATTCTGGAATCACCACAATTGCTGGTGTTCTGGGGTTCCACCAGCCGGCTGAAGGCCCGGCCGCCCTTGGGCTAAAACCGCGGACCTGGGCTCTGCTCTGCCAGCTGCTCTGTTGGCTCCCAGCGCACTGTGCTGCCTGCTCTCAGAGTGCTGCGCTGGCCACTCCCTTCAGGGCTGCTGGACTGTCCTCAGCAGGAGGTTAGCTTCTCTGTGTTGTTCCGTGGGTACTGTGGCTCCAGAAGTTGTTCGGAGCTCCCTGTCACATTGTTTGAAATTTGTGCGGGGCAGAGCACATTGGAAATGCTGTTTCTACTCCGCCATCTTGGCTCCGCCCCCCCCGGGAGTTTTCTTTTTGGGATCTTTTTCAGGAGGTGTTCTGTGGATTCTTTCAACCTCTCTTTTGCCCTCTGGATCTAAAACATCAGGGCAATTTTCCTTGAGAATTTCTTTAAGTATGATTTCTAGGTTATACTGATTCTTGATACCTTATGGAGTCATTAGTTTCAATTTGACTAATTCTAATTTTTAGCTAATTATTTTCTTCAGTGAATTTTTGAAGTTCCTTTTCCATATGTTAAGATTTTATTTTTAGTGAGTTATTTTCTCCAGTTAGATTTGATCCTCTTTTCCCATTTCACAAATTTTACTTTCTAAGGATATGTTTTTTTCAGTGATTTCTTTTTCTATTTTGGAATTGTAATTTTAAAATAATTGGGCAATTTATCTTCTACCTCTCCAATTTGGATTTTAATATCCTTTTTGAGCTCTTCCATGAATGTTTTCAGGCTTGAGACCAGTTCATATTCCCTTTTGAGTTTTCAGATGTGGGTATACAGTCAATGCTGTCCTCTTATGAATTTAGTTCTTTTTGCTTACTGTAATAGGATTCCATCATTTTTATTTTTCCAATTTGTATTTATTCCCGTCCCCATTTTGATTGCCCCTTTCCTGGCTTTTAAAATGAGTTTATTCTTTGGGGCTACAAAGGGCTCTGAGCCATTCTTCTTATGCTGGGACCTAGGGGCCTAGATTTTGACTTTGTGTATTGTGGCCTATGGATGTCTAGAATGAGGCCAAGGAAAGGACTTTCTGAGTTGCCACCAGGTTACACTGAAACTCACAGTGTAAGGATTCCAATTCATGATTCTACCTCTGTGCCCCTGGATTAGATCTCAGTCAGGACAATCGCTCATGGCCAGCATCATACTGGTTTCTGCCATTTCCCCTGGTTGTGTGAAGGCACACCTGGGTTTCTGGTGTTAGCTCTTGCTGTCTCCACCCCCTTGGAGTTTGTGATCTCCTGCTGGTCAGCTGAGATGGGGCTTGTTGGGATGCCTCCCACCCTTCAATTTAGCCTTGGTACAGCCTCCGCCACACCCTCCTCTAGAACTCCCAAGCCTGCTACTGGTTCCACTATTTCAGGATTTTACACTGGGGCAATAATCTCTGCATTTTCATGGTCAGAGAAGGGGATTAGAGCCGCTAGACTTTACTCCATCTTGGCTCTCAGAAGTTTAGATATGTGATTTTTAAACATCTTGGCTGTAGTTTGATAGCCCCAGGAGTAGCTGCTGTCACCACCACAGGCCATGTCCTTGTTTCTTATCCTGCTCCAACAGATTCCCCTGTCCTGTGGTGAGAGGTCTGGGAATTAACCCTGCAGTGAGTGAATCACCTCACCTAGGCTAACTAATGCTCAGTGTTGGTACAGGCCTTGTGTTCTGCACTCCCCCTAGCCAACTCTATGTCTGCATTTTCCTCAACTGGAAATCTGCCATACTCTCTCCCAGTGTATTCTGTCACTCTAAAATCTGTTCAGAATTGCTTTATATATGATACTGTAGAAATTCACAGTGTTCAGGTGTTTTCCTGTTTTCAATCCTCCATCTTGATTGTGTATCTGACTGGTTCAGATTTAGAAAAACTAATATTATCATTGATCATATCAACAATGAAACTACCAGAAATCATATGATTATCTCAACAGATGCAGAAGAGCCTTTGTAAACAAAATGTAACAACCATTCCTATTAAAAACAGGGGAGAGTATAGGAATCCATGGAATCTTCCTTACAATGATAGGTACCATCTATCTAAAATCATCAGCAAGCATTATATATAATGAGGATAAGCTAGAAACATTTCCAATAGGGTTGGGGGTGAAACAAGTATGTCCATTATCACCACTTGCAATTACATGCAAAGAAGTACTTAGCACCAGCCCCTTGTGATTTGAAGGTGGGAGAAACTTGCTTGTGCAACAGGAAGGAGTGGACAGGAAGGAACTTATCTTATAAAATGAGCAACACAAGCTGGGGCAGAGAAGAACCAAGGAGAACACTTGTGGCCTGAACTCTGTTTGTCTGTTCTGTCTGTGTTGATTTGTGTTTGTGATACTTTGTATTTCTTGGACCTTTTTGTGGGTGTGTTTTGATTTCTATGCTGATGATTTGTGTTGACTTCTCAGACATTGTGTGTGGGTCTGTGTTGATTTCCAAGGCAGATAGTGAATTGATGATCATTTTGGCAATGGGCTTGAATGTTGTTTTGGCTCTGTTAAGCTTTGTCTTCCCAGAAATAGAAACTGCAAAAGACTTAAGGTGAACTGGACACTGTGAGCTTCAATATGGAATAGGAACTTGATGAGGAACTGTAAGAGGAGCAGGATGAGGATCGGAATGAGGAGCTAAGAGATGCCTACCTGTGAATCCAGGTGACAGTTGGGTGAATTCCAGCAAGAGCTGGAACCATGGAAAAGGAACCACAAAGTTTGGGAACCAGCCTCGAGCCAAGTTGAAAAGACGTCTTCTTGGGTACTTAATTCTGACTGACAAGATCATGATTTACTGTGACCTGGGCAGGGGGAGGGACTTTGTCCTTTGTAACTTGTACCCTTTAAAGATGGTTGAATTAAGGATGATTAGTAGTCAGTCTCCATTCAAAAAGAAAGAAGACTTTCTGACTGAAGAGATAAAGGCAATGTGATCTAGGGGTGAGAGACCCATGTACTTTGTATTCCTTAAGGAGCATTGTTCCCTAAGGATGACAGAGTTAAAGATTTACTGAATGATATCTTTTGGTTAAAACTATGTGGCTACTTGAGTGATAAGTTATGTTATATCATTGTGAATGCTGCACTTTGGTTTCTGTGAATATTTCACTTTAGTTTACTGCTTAATAAATAGAGAGTTCATTATACTATGTGATCAGAAAATTAAAGCTATTCACAGGAGCAGCCCTCTGGAGACTTGTGCTTGGCTTTACACTACTGTTATTCAATATGGCAGTAGAAATGTTAGCTTTAGAAAGAACAAAAGAAACAGAAATTTAAGGGATTAAAATAGGTAAAGAAGAAACAAAGCTATCACCCTTTGCAGATGATATCATTGTATATATAGAGAATCCTAGAGAATCAAGCAAAAAACATACTACTTAAAATAATAAACAAATTACAAAAAGTTGCAGTATATAAAATAAAACCACATAAATTATGCTAATATTCATATATTACTAACAAAGTCCAACAGCAAGAGATAGAAAGAAAAATTTCTTTGAAAATTACTGTAGACATAAAATATTTGGCAGTCTACCTGCAAAACAAACCCAAGAACACATTAACAAAGCACTTTTCACACTAATAAAGTAACATCTAAATAAATGGGAAAATATCAGTTGCTCATGGGTAGGTGGAGCTTTAAAATGAAAAATTAGAATTTTACCTAAATTAAATTTCTTTTTCAGTGCCATATTTAAGTAACAAAAATATTTTCTGGTGATAGAAAATACAATACCAAAATTCATTAAAAAAAGATCCGGAATTGATATTCTCTTGATAATTAATGAAAAGAAATGTAAGGGAAGGTGGCCCCATTGTACCAGATGATAATTTTTTTTATAAAATAGCGATCATGGAAACTACTTAGTGCTGGTTAAGAAATAGAGGAGTAGATCAGTGGAGCAGGTGAGGTACACAAGACACAAAAGTCAATGACTATTGTAATGTACTATTTGATAAATCCAATGACTCTAGCTTCTGGGATAAGAACTCAGTATCTGACAAAAAATTCTGGGAAAATTAAAAAAAAATAATGTGGCAGAAACTAAGTATAGACCAAAATCATAGACCCTACACCAAGAAAAGTTAAAATAGGTACATGATTTCGATATAAAAACTGATAATATAAGCAAACTATAAGACAAAGGTACAGTTTATCTGTCAGATCTATGGAGAAGGGAAGACTTTATGAAACAAAAAGAGATAGACAACATTATGAAATGCAAACTGGATGATTTTGATTACATTAAATTAAAAAAAAGTTTTTGCACAACACCAATGCAAGCAGGATTAGAAGGGAAGAAGAGAGCCAGAGTTGCTGATAAAGGCCTCCTTTTAACAACATTTAGAGAACTGAGTCACAGTTATAAAAATACAAGTCATTCACCAATTGATAAATTGTTGAAGGTTATAAACAGGCAGTTTTTTAGATGAAGAAATCAAAACTATCTTTAATCATATAAAATACTCTAATTCACTATTGATTAGAAAAATGGAAATCAAAATAACTCTGAGTTACCACATCGCATCTATCATGTGAAAACATGGCTATTTCTTCATGAAATAATGACTAATAAATAAGGAAAATTTGCAGGCTAGAGACAGCAGAACTGAGAAGAGGACTTTTGTGGCAGAGTCAAGAAGGAGAAAATGTGTGAAACAGGAACTGTGAAAGATTTGAGGTGGACTGGACAATGAGAACTCCAATATGGAAAAGGAACTGGATGAAGAACTGGACAAGAAACTAAGAGCTGCCTGCCTTTGAAGCCAGGTGACATTTGGATCTGGGACCTTAGAAGAGGGACTATGGAAGCTGAGAGCCAGTCTTCAGTCAAGCTGAATGAACACTTTACTTGGATACTGGATACTGACTGAGAATATTATTATTTACTGTAGCCTAGGGGTGGAAAACTTTGACTTTTGTATTTCGACCCAACAATAGAGTTGATTAAGGATTTTTTAAGGATTTTTTTTCCTTAGAGGAGAATTTTTTTTCATGTTTTTCCATTTTTTTAAAATTTTGTTTTATATTTAAACAAATGCTTTATTAACTTCTGTTTTACATCCTGCAAGATATCACTTCCTACAATCTGCTCTCTCCCATAACTTCTCCCATACCCCCTTCGACTTTTCCATTAGAGGAAGGTGAATCTTTGTGTCCCAATGCCTGCACATCTTATCTCCCAATTACAAGCAAAAGAGTATTAGTAATAGTATTTAAATATATTTGAAACATTTAATCTTAAAACTTTGAATTTCAGATCCATTTCTTTCCTTCCTTGTCACCCATTCCCTCTGGGGAGATAAGTAATTCAGTATAAGTTGTACATGTCTAACTATGCACAACATTATCATAGTAGATATATTGTACAAGGCTGCTTATAATTCCCTCCCACTCATCCCACCCCCACCTGGTCCATTCCCTACTGGATCCTGTTCCTCTTCTATAGTGGGTACTTCCAACCTCCCCTCCTCCCAAGAATGCCCTCCCATCTATCATCCCTCCTCTCATCCCCCTTCCCCCTACTCTGCTGCAGGTTGAGATATCCCATTTAGTATGTATGTCATTCTCTCCCTGAACCAAATTCAATGAGAATGTGGTTTTGCCTTTTTGCCTTCCTATTCTCCCCCTCCCTTGCAACCACTTCCCCTTGCTTCTTCTACATGAGACAGTTTACCCTACCCTGTCTCTGCCCAACTCCTCTTGCCACTTTCTTCTCTCACCTCATAATTTCACCCCTTGAGTATCCTCCCTTCCCAACAAATTCAACCTATGCCCTCTCTCCATATATAGCTGTAAATATATATACACACATTCACATATGTATTGATATGACCATACACCCTTCTTCCATTATTTTCATAGTGAGAGAGATTTCATCAGTCACAGTTATTGTTTTTTTCCATATAGGAATGTAAATAGTTCAACTTGGATGAGTTCCTTTTGATTTCTTTTCCCTGATTACCTTCTCAGGCATCTCTTCCTTCTTGTGTCTGGATGTCAAATTTTCTATTCAGTTTTGGTTTTTTCCTCAAGAATGCTTGAAAGTCTCTATTCCACTGAATGACCATATTTTCCCCTGAAACCAAATACTCAGTTTTGCTGGGTAGGTGACCCTTGGGTTCATTCCCAGCTCTTTTGCTCTCTGGAATATTGTATTCTATGCCCTTCGAACCCTCAGGGTAGAAGCTGACAGGTCCCGGGATATTCTGATTGTGTTTCCACAATATTGAAATTGTTTCTTCCTGGCTGCTTGTAGTTAGAGGAGAATTTTTAATATTTTTTCCAAAAAAATTTAAGTTAAAGAAATGCTTTATTAACTTCTGGTTTACATAATTCATTTCTGGCAGATTTTGAGTTGCAAATTTTTCCCCTACCCACCACCCCAGAATAGTAGTCCCACAAGATATCCCCTAATCCAATCTCCTCTCTCCCATATCTTCTCCCATACCTCCATTTTTTTACCATTAGGGCAAGGTGAATATCTGTGCCCCAATGCCTGTAAATCTTATCTCCCAATTACATGCATAATAGTATATATATTTGGAACAATTTAATTTTAAAACTTTGAGTTTCAGATCCATTCCCTTCCTCCCTTGTCACCCACTCACTGTGGGAATACAAGCAATTCAGTATGTGTTGTATCCAAAATATTACCATAGTAGATGTATTGTAAAAGACTGCTTATATTTCCCTCCCACCCATCCCACCCCCCAGCTGGTCCATTCTCTACTTTGATCCTGTCCCTCTTCGAAAGTGAGTACTTCCAACCTCTCTTCCCCCCAGAATGTCCTCCCCTCCATCATCCCCCCTCTCATCCCACTTCCCCCTACTTTCCTGCAGGGTGAGATATCCCATTTAGTATATATGTCATTCTCTCCCTGAGCCAAATTCAGTGAGAATATGGTTTTGCCTTTTTGACTTCTTGTTCTTCCCCTCCGCTGCAACCACTTCCCCTTGCTTCTTCTGCATGAGATAGTTTACCCTACCCTGTCTCTCCCCATCTCCTCTTGCCACTTTCCTCTCTCACATCTTAACTTCACCCCTTAAGTATCATCCTTTCCCACCAAATTCAACCTGTGCCCTCTATACCTGTAAACTTATATACACACATCCACATATATATTCATATTCCCATACACCATTCTTCAATTATTTTGATAATGAGAAAGGTTTCATCAGTCACAATTCCCCATGAGATATTTCACATTGCCTTCTATTCTTTCATTCATTTGGATCTGTTTAACAGCATCTTGATTTTTCATAAAGTCATTAGCTTCCATTTGATCCAGTCTAACTCTGAAGGAATGAATCTACTCAGTGAGCTTTTGAGATTCTTTTTCCCTCTGGGAAATTCAGCTTTTTAAGGCATTCTTCTCATTGCCCTTTTGAGCCTCCTTTGCCATTTGAGTCAGTCTATTTTTAAGGTGTTATTTTCCTCAGTCAGGCTCTTGACTCTCATTTTATACTTTTCCTGCATCCTTCTCATTTCTCTTCCCAATTTTTCCTCCACTTCTCTTATTTGGTTTTTAAAATCCTTCTTCAGGTCCTCTATGGTCTGTAACCTGCTTATATTTTCATTTGCGGATTTTGGTGCAGTAGTTCTGACCTCACAGTCCTCCTCCTATTCCATGCTTAGATCTTCTTTGCCCCCCAAATAGGAGTCTAATGGTTGCATATTTCTGCTTATTTTGTTTCCTTTGCCTAGGAGTGTTGCCACTTAATTACTTGAATTTTGGGCTTTTTGCCACAGTAAGACTCTGCCACCAGACAGGGGAGCTTCTGTCCCAAATGTTGGGGTCTTCATAACTTCTGGAGATATTAGTTGGGTGGCCTCTGTGAAGCCTCCACATGCTCTGGCAAGCTGGATACCCACCATAATACCTCCACCCCAGACCACAAAACCAGATCCAGGGAAGTTAAAGCAAGAGTGATTACTCCCCACGATTGATAGCCAGATCCCTTACAATCCAAAGGCCAGGAGCTGAAGCTGCAACTGAAGTTACAAAATGGCGTCTGTGGACGTCTCCTCTGCCACTTCTCGTCCCCAGGGGAAGAGGCCTGACACATTCCCAAATACTGGTCTCAAAGTCCAAAGGGCACTAACCTCTCATTCTGTCCTAGGCACATCTGTGTTGATAATTCTTCAATCGCCACAGCTGCTGGTGTCCTGGGGTCCCTCCAGCTGCCTGCTGTTCTGGCCCCCTGGGGCTAAAACTGCAACTCACACAGGCCTGGGCTTGGCTCCCAGGGTGCTGAGCTGTTGGTTCCCAGAAAGCTGTGCTAGTCATTCCCTGCCGGGCTACCAGGCTGTCCTCAATGGGAGGTTAGCCTCTCTGTGTCCTTCTGTGGGTGCTGGAGCTCCAGAGGTTGTTCAGAGCCCACCTTTTACAGGGTTTGTAAGTGGTATGGGCTGGAGTCCCATGCAGTGCTGTTTCTACTCCACCATCTTGGCTCTGCCCCATGAATTAAGGATTTTGTGATTGACTAAATGAGCATATTTTGTTTCAAACAATGTGACCACTTTGGTGAGAACTATTTGGCCATTTTAATAAGCTGTTGAGTTGTGACATTGTGAATTCTGTATTTTGATTTTCTATGGTAAGCTGTAACATTGTGAATGCTGTGCTTTGATTTTCTTTTTTTCCTGAATGCTTTCTTAACTTCTGGTTTACATCATTCATTTCCATCAGATTTTGATTAACAATTATTTCCCCATTTTTACCGTAACCACCAACCCAGAATCCTGTGTCCCACAGGATATACCCTCATCCAATCTGCTCTCTCAAATTTCTTCTCTGATACCCCCTTCAACTTTTCTAGTAGGACAAGGTGAAATCTCGTGCCCCAATGCCTGCGCATCTTATCTCCCATTTATATGCACAATAGTATCAATCATAGTAGTTATATATTTTTTTGAAAAAAAAATTGGTTTTAAAATGGAGATAAGCAACTCAGTATATACTGTACATGTGTAGTTATGTAAAACATTACCCTAGTAGATATATTTTGTAAAAGACTGACTAAATTCCCCTCCCTCCCATCCCACCTCCCACCTGGTCCACTCCCCACTTTGATCCTGGCCCTTTTCAAAGGTGGTTGTTTCCAACATCCCCACCCCCAGCCTACCCTCCCTTCGACTGATCCTCCTCTCGTCCCCTTCTCCCATACTTTCCTGTAGGGTGAGAAACCCTATTTAGTATGTATGCCATTCTCTCCATGATCCAAATTCAATGAGCATAAGGCTTTGCCTTTTTGCGTTCCTTTTCTTCCCCTCCCTTGTAAACATCTTCCTTTGCTTCTTCTATATGAGATAGTTTACCCCATTCTTTCTCTTGCCATCTGCTCTCAATATATTCCTCTCTCACTTCTTGATTTCACTTTTTAAGTATAATCCCTTCCTATTAAAATCGAAATGCACCCTCTAACTATGTACACCTGCACAGATATATACACACATTCACATAAGTATTCATATGCCCATGTAACCTTCTTAAAATATTTTCATAATGAGAAAAGTTTCATCAGTTACAAGTTCTCATTTTTCCATGAAGTAATGTAAATAGTTTAACTTTGATAAGTTCATAATGATTTCTTTCCTAGTTTACTTTCTCAAGAATCTCTTGTTTCTTGTATCTGAATGTCAAATTTTATATTCAACTCTTTTTTTTTTCATCAAGAATGCTTGAAAGTCCTCTATTCCACTGAAGGACCATATTTTCCCCTGAAACGTGATAGCCAGTTTTGCTGGGGAGGTGACTCTTGGTTATAATCCCAGCTCGATTGCCCTCTGGAATATCATATTCCATGCCCTTCAATCCCTCAGTGTAGAAGCTGCCAGATCTTGTGCTATCCAATTGTGTTTCCACAATATTGAATTTGTTTCTTCCTGGCTGCTTGGAGTATTTTGTCCTTCATCTGGGAATTCTGGAACCTGGCTACAACATTCCTAGGAGTTTTCTTTTTGGGATCTTTTTCAGGAGGTGATCTGTGGATTCTTTCAACCTCTATTTTTCCCTCTGTTTATCAAAGATCAGGGCAATTTCCCTTGAGAATTTCTTGAAGGATGATTTCTAGTTTCTTTCTTTGATCATGGTTTTCAGGTAGTCTAATAATTTTTAAATTGTTTCTCCTGGATCTATTTTCCAGGTCAGTGGTTTTTTCCCATGTGATATTTCACATTGCCTTCTATTTTTCATTTGTTTGGATCTGCTTAATAGCATCTTGATTTCTCATAAATCACTAGCTTCCATTTGCTCCAGTCTAATTCTGAAGGAATGATTCTCCTGAGTGAGCTTTTGATATGCTTTTTTCAACCGGCAAATTCGTCTTTTTAAGGCATTCTTCTCCACATTGCCCTTTTGAGCCTCCTTCTCCATTTGAGTTAGTCTATTTTTAAGGTATTGTTTTCCTCAGTCAGGCTGTTGACTGTTATTTCATACTTTTCTTGTATCTTTCTCATTTCTCTACCCAATTTCCCCCCTTCTCTTATCTGCTTCTTAAGGTCCTCTATGGTCTGTAACCATATCATATTTTCAATTGGAGCTTTGTATGCAGGAGTTCTGATCTCACAGTGCTCCTCCTGTTCCATGCTTTTATCCTCTTTGCCCTCAAAATAGGAGTACATGTTGAATTTTTCTGTTTATTTTGTTTCCTTTGCCTAGGCATGTTGCCACTCAACTACTTGACTTTAGGGCTTGTTACCACTGTAGGACTCTGCCACCAGCCAGGGGAGCTTCTGTCCCAAATGCTGGGGATTTCCCAACTTCTGGAGGTATTCTTTGGGTGGTCTCTCTGAAGCCTCCACAGGCTCTGGCAAGCTGGTCATACACCCTAAGACCTCCAACCCAAACTGCAATCCACATTGAAGAAGGGTAAGGCAAGAGGGATTACCCCCTCATACTGATCACCAGATCCTCCCACATTTCACAGACCAGGAGCTGAAGATGCAGTGTGACAACATGGAGCAAGCAGTGCCAGCTACTGAGCTGCTTCTCACCCCCAGGGGAAAGAGGCCACACACTCTCCCAACCAGTCCCAAAACCATAGGCCACCGACCCCTCACTTTCTCCTAGGCATATATATGTTGATAATTCTGGAAATGCCACATCTCCTGGTGTTCTGGGGTCCCTCCAGCTGGCTGCTGGTCTGGCCACCCTGGGGCTAAAACCTCAGACTCACTCAGACCTGGGCTCAGTTCCCAGAGCCCAGTGCTGGCCACTCCCTGCCGGGCTGCCGGACTGTCCTCAGCAGGAGTTAGCTTCTCTGTGTCATTTTTTGGGTTCTGGAGATCCAGAGCTTGTTCAGAGCCTCCCTTTTACATAATTTTGAAGCAGTGTGGGCTAATGCTCCATGGAAGTGCTGTTTCTACTCCGCCATCTTTACTCTACACCTGTGCCTTGATTTTCTATGAATGTTTTGCTCTGATTTGTCATTGAATAAATAGAGAGTTCACCATAGTATGTAATCAAAACCTTCAAAGGCATTCACAGCAGCAGTCTTCTGGAAAGCTGCATGTGCATGGCTCTACAATTGGGAAATGTCTGAACAAGTTGTGGTATATGAATATAATGGAATACTATTGTTCCATAAGAAAGGATGCATAGCCAGACTCCAGAAAAACCTGGAAAGGCTTATATGAATGGATGCTGGGTAAAATAAGAAGAACCATGAGTAGCAGCTACATTGTACCATGACTGATTTTGTTAGACTTACTCTTCTCAGCAATGCAAGTATCTATGACAACTCCAAAACACTCATGATGATAATTATGATCTACATCCAGAGAAATGATTTTGGAGCCTGAATACTAATGGAAGCATGCTATTTACCTTCCTTCTATTTTCTTCTTTAGTTCCGTTTCTTCTTTACATCTTGGATAATGTGAAACTATATCTGATATGAATGTGTAAGTAGAGCCAATATCAGATTGTACACTGTTTTGGGGAGGGAAGAGAAGGGGGATGGGGAAATTTAAAGCTCAGAAACTTATAGAAGTAAACAGAAAAAAACTCAAAGTAATTTTTTAAAGGAATCCAGGAGGGAAAAACTGTAACACACATTGTTAACATCAAAGAAAAAGAACAGTTATATCATCCTATGATGTTTAAAGACCAGGTATATATACAAAGTTGTACTCTAGAGAGTAAGACTGTGCAACTTCTGGGAGTTCACATTATGAATAATTGATAAAGCTACAAATCTAGGAGGGAGACAGCATGATCTATTGGATATAGTCTGGGATTTGTAGTCCTGATACCTGGATTCTAGAACTAGCTGGAGCTCTGATTATTTAGCTTTGTCTCCTTCAACAGTTTTATTTTTAAAATAGGGTTCAGGATCTCTAGCAAGTAATGGATATGTTGGAAAGATAAAAATGATAGATGGAAATACTTAATTACTTTGTATGTAAATGGTCATCCAATCATATTTGTATTATTTGTAGTTTAATGTATTATCATAATACTTCCAAACTATAAGAATTCTTAGGCAACATAATTTCACTTTGGATTTGCTTCATTATTTTGATTTTTAAATGGATTTATGGCATCATCAATGTCAGTCTTGCTTCTAAAAATATTAAAAAAGACAATCTATGGGTTCTTTTTCAATCATGTCTGTATCCTTCAAATGATTCTATAAAGGAAAATTATTTAGTATATTGAAGGAAAGTTTCCTCTATGTACATTATGTAGGTTCCAGCATAATGACGGAGCCATCTATTTGATTGCATTTTTTGTCTCTTTAAAAAATATTCTCTTCATCTTGCAAACATTCCTTTCTTTCATGAAGTCATTTATGACACTTCTTGCAGGACAGTCTTCATTGGCAATATATTGCAGCCTACATACATTGTGCTTCACCTTCAAGTCAAATGTAATTATTATTTATTAGTTATTATGAGTCTTTGTTCATCTTTTTTTCTTTATTAACTTGTTTGTTTACTTTGACTTTATAGGATTCAGTTCCTGGTTCTTTTAGTTTCAAATTTTCTCCCCCTCCCTCCACTTCCCTTCTCCACCCCATGGCAGCATAAAATCAGGTATAGGATTGGCAGATGCTTTCACATTAGACATTGGTCAGGTTGAAAATTAGTATTTTAATCGATGGAATGGACAGTGGGAAAGTAGAAACCAAGCCAAACAAGAAAGAGAAAGAGAACAAGTAACATGATTCAATCTACATTCAGACTCTTCTTTCACTGAATGTAGACAACTCTCTATCATGAGTCTTCTGGAGTTTACTTGTAACCCTGTAATTCTGAGAAGAGGCAGGTCTATAAAAGTTGTTCATCACATATATGATGTATCTGTAATGGTGTACAAATTTTTCTTGGTTCTGCTCTTCTCACTCAGCATCAGTTCATATAAGCCTCTCCACATAGAAATAAAGTCCATCTGCTATTCATTTTTATTTTTTTCCCAAATGCTTTATTGACTTCCAGTTTACATCATTCATTTCTGCCAGATTTTGAATTATAATGTTCCCCATTTTCCCCACCCACCACCCAAGAATAGCAGGCCAACAGGATATCCCCTCATCAGATCTGTTCTCTAACATATCTTCTCTCATACCCCCTTCAACTTTTCAAGTAGGGCAAGGTGAATCTCTGTGCCCCAATGCCTGTATATCTTATTTCCCCAATTATATGTAAAATAGCATTAATAATAGTATTTATATATTTAAAACATATGATTTTAAAACTTTAATTTCCAGATTCATCCCCTTCCTCCCCTGTCACCTACTCTTACTGGGAAGACAAGCAATTCAGTATATGTTGTTCATGTGTAACTATGCAAAAACCACCATAGTAAATAAATTGTAAAAGACTGACTATATTTCCATCTTTCCTATCCCACCTCACACTTGGTATATTCCTTACTTTGATCCTGTCCCTTTTCAAAAGTGGGTGCTTCCAACTTCCCCACCTGGTTCCCACCCATCCTCCTTTCCATCATCCCCTCTCTCAAACCCTTACCCCATATTCTCCTGTAGGGTGAGATATCCTATTTAGTATGTATGTCATTCTCTTCCTGAGCCAAATTCAATGAGAACAAGGTTTTGCCTTTTTGCCTTCCTGTTCTTCCCCTCCCTTTCAACCATTTTCCCTTGCCTCTTCTGTATGCGATAGTCCATCCCATACTATCTCTCCCCAACTCCTCTAATTATACCCCTTTCTCACCTCTTGATTTCACCTTTTAAGTATCATCCCTTCCTGTTAAATTCGAACTGTGCCCTCAAACTATGTACACCTGCACACACACATATGTATGTGTATACACACATTCACATATGTATTCATATGCCCATATACCCTTCAACTGTTTTCATACTGAGAAAGGTTTCATCAGTTACTTTCATCAGTTAACATTTTTCCATATAGGAATATAAATAGTTCTATTTTGATAAGTTCATAATGATTTCTTTTCCCTGTTTACCTTCTCAAGCATCTGTTGCTTCTTGTATCTGAATGTCAAATTTTTTATTCAACTCTGGTTTTTTCCTCAGGAAAGCTTGAAAGTCCTCTATTCCACTGAATGACCATATTTTCCCTGAAACATGATACTCAGTTTTTCTGGGTAGGTGATTCTTGGTTTTAATCCCAGCTCCTTTGCACTCTGGAATATCATATTCCATGCCCTTCAATCCCTCAGTGTAGAAGCTGCCAGATCCTGCATCATCTTGATTGTGTTTCCACAATATTGAACTTGTTTCTTCCTGGATGCTTGTAATATCCTCTCCTTGATCTGGGAATTCTGGAACCTGGCTATAACATTCCTAGGAGTTTTCGTTTGGGAATCTTTTTCAGGAGGTGATTTATGGATTCTTTAAACCTCTATTTTGCCCACTGGTTCTAGAATATCAGGGCAGTTTTCCTTGAGAATATCTTGAAGGATGATTTCTAGGTTCTTTCTTTTATCATGGTTTTCAGATAGTCCAATAATTTTTAAGTTTTCTCTCCTGGATCTATTTTCCAGGTCAGTGTTCCCCCCCCCCCATTTCACATTGCTTTCTATTCTTTCATTTGTTTGGATCTACTTAACAGCATCTTGATTTCTCATAAAGTCACTAGCTTCCATTTGCTCCAGTCTAATTTTGAAGGAATGACTCTCCTAAGTGAGCTTTTGAGATTCTCTTTCCATCTGGCAAATTCAACTTTTTAAGGCATTCTTCTCCTCATTGCCTTTTTGAGCCTCTTTGCCATTTGAGTTAGTCTATTTTTAAGGTGTTATTTTCCTGTGTCAGGCAGTCATACTTTTCTTGCATATTTTTCATTTGTTTAGCCCATCATTCCCCCACTTCTCTTACTTGGTTTTTAAAATCCTTCTTAAGGTTCTCTATGGCCTGTTACCAGCTCATATTTTCATTTGGGGCTTTTGGTGACAGAATTCTGACCTCCCAATCCTCTTCCTGTTCCATGCTTTGGTCCTCTTTGCCCCCAAAATAGGAGTCTAATGTTGTATTTTTCTGTTTATTTTGTTTGCTTTGCCTAAGCATGTTGCCCCGCAATTACTTGAATTTTGGCTTGTTGCCAAAGTAGGTGTGTACCACCAACCAGGGGAGCTTCAGTCCTACACACTGGGGTTTTATCAGCTACTGGAAATAGTAGTTGGTTGCCCTCTCTGAAGCCCCCACACACTCTGGCAAGATGGTAACACACCCCAAGAACTCCCCCCCAGACCACAATCCAGATGCAATAAGTTTAAAGCAAGAGTAATTAGCCCCAAGAATAATTGCTTGTTCCCCTTACAGCCCACAAGCCAGGAGCTGAAGCTGTAATATGGCAGGTTTGGCATTGAGGCTACTCAGTGGCTTCTCTCCCCCAGGAATGAGGTCAATATGCTCTCCCAACTAGTCCCAAAGTCCATACTAAATTGATCTCTCACTTTGTTATTGGCATCTATGCGTTGTTAATTCTGGAAACAGCACAGCTGTTGGAGTCCTTCCAGGCAGCTGCTGGTCTGGCCTCCCTTGGGCTAAAATCTCCAACTCATGTGTGCCTGGGCTCACCTCCCAGAGCACTGTGCTAGCCACTCCCTGACAAGCTGCCAGGCTTTCCCTAGCAGGAGGTTATCTTCCCTGTGTTATTTTTTGGGTTCTGTAGCTCCAGAGGTTGTTCAGAGTCCCCTTTTCTATGTTTTAGAAGTGTTGTGTGCAGGAGTGCTGGGGAAGGGCTGTTTCTACTCCCTGTTCTTCACTTCTTATGGTGTAATAGTATTCCATTCCATTCATATACCATAACTTGTTTAGCCATTCCCCAAATTGTTGGGCACCCCCTTAATTTTCAATTCTTTGCCACCACAAAAAGAGTTGCTATAAATATTTTGGACATATGGGTCTTCCACCCACTTCTGTGATCTCTTTGGGATACTTCCCTAGAAGTGGTATTGCTGCATCAAAAATATGATTATGCCCCTTTGGGCATAGCTCCAGATTGTTTACCAAAATGGTTGAATCAGTTCACAACTCAACCAGCAATGTATTAGTGTTCCAATTTTTCCACATCCTCTCTAGCATTTATCATTTTCCTGTTTTTGTCAGCCAATCTGACTGGTAAAATGTGGTACCTCAGAGTTGTTTTGATTTGCATTTCTCTACTCAATAGTGATTTAGAGCATTTTTTCATGTGCTTATAGATATCTGTGATTTCTTCCTCTGAAAATTGTCTGTTCATATCCTTTAACCATTTATCAATTGGGAAATGACTTGTATTCTTATAGATTTGACTCAATTCTCTGCATATTTTAGAAATGAGCCCTTTATCAGAGACATAGGTTGTAAAAATTCTTTCCCAATTTCCCACCTCCCTCTTGATCTTGGTTACATTGGCTTTGTTTGTACAGAAGCTTTTCAGTTTCATGTAATCAAAGTTATCCATTTTGCATGTTATAATGCTCTCTAATTCTTGTTTGGTCATGAAATCTTGCCTTCTACATAAATCTGACAGGTAAACTATTCCTTGCTTTCCCAGATTGCTTACAATATCATCCTTTATACCTAGATCATGCACCCATTTAGACTTAATTTTGGTATATGGTGTTATGCCCAGTTTCTGCCATACTATATTCTAGTTTTCCAAGCAGTTTTTGTCAAATAATGAGTTCTTATCCCAAAACCTGAGATTCTTTGGGTTTATCAAAGATTATTATAGTCATTTACTGGTGAGTCTTGTGAAATCAACTGAATCCATTGATCCACTGTTCTGTTCCTCAGCCAGTACCATGTAGTTTTGATAACTGCTGCTTTGTAATACAGATTAAAATCTTGCATAGATATGCTACCAACCCTAGCATTTCTTTCCATTAATTCCCTTGTTATTCTGGACTTTTTGTTCTTCCAAATGAATTTTGTTACTATTTTTCTAGCTCTATAAAGTAATTTTTTTCTCATAAATTGATTGGTATGGCACCAAATAGGTATTTTAGTTTGTTTAAAATTGTCATTTTTATTACATTAGTTTGACCCAGCCATGAGCACTTGCTGTTTTTCCAATTAGTTAGATATTACTTTATTTGTGTGGAAAGTGTTTTGTATTGTATTCATTTAGGTCATGGCTTTGTTTTGGCAGTAGATTCCCAAATATTCTATAATATCTACTGTGACTTTAAAGGGAATTTTTCTTTTTATCTCTTGCTGTTGGATTTCATTAGAAATATACAACAATGCTGAGCATTTACGTCTGCTTATTTTATATCCTCCTACTTTGCCAAATTTATTTGTCTCAAGTAGTTTTTTACTTGATTCTTTAGGCTTCTCTAAGTATATCATCATATCATCTGCAAAGAGTGATAGCTTGGTCTCTTCTTTGACTAATTTGATTCCTTTGATTTCTTTTTCTTCTCTAATTGCTACTGCTAACATTTCTGGTACCAGATTGAATTAGAGGGGTGATAGTGGATACCCTAGTTTCACCCCTGTTCTTATTGGAAATGCTTCTATATTATCCCTATTAGATATAATAATTGATAATGGCTTTAAATTGATGCTACTTATTATTTTAAGGAAAGCTCCATTAATGCCTATACTTTCTAGTGTCTTTAATAGGAATGAATGTTCTACTTTGTTGAAAGCCTTTTCATCATGTATTGAGATAATCATGTGGTTTCTGTTAGTTTTATTGTTGATATTATCAATTATAATTATGGTTTTTCTAATATTAAAACATCCTTGCATTCCTGGAATAAATCCTACCTGATTGAAGTGTATTATTCTTGTGATAAGTTGCTGTATTCTTTATCTATTTATTTATTTATTTCTACTCTTTTTCTATTCTCTTTCTATTTTATTTAAATTTTTTGCATCTATATTCACGAAGCAAATTAGTCTACAATTTTCTTTTTCCATTTTATCTCTTCCTGATTTAGGTATCAGTACCATGTTTGTGTCATAAAAAGGATTTTGTAGGACTCCTTCAGAAATTTTCCCATATATTTTGTAGAATATTGGAATCAATTATTCTTTAAATGTTTGATAGAATTCACTAGTAAATCCTTCTGGTCCTGCAGATTTTTTCCTAGGCAGTTCACTGATGGTTTATTCAATTTCTTTCTCTAAGATGGGGTTGTTTAAGTAATTTACTTCTTCTTCAGTTAATCTGGGCAACTTATAATTTTGTAAATATTCAGTCATTTCACTAAGCTTTTCAAATTTATGTGAATATAATTTGGCAAAATAATTCCCAATTATTTTTACAATTTCCTCTTCATTGGAGGTCTATTCACCGTTTTCATTTTTGATACTCATAATTTGTTTTTTTTTCCTTTCTTTTTTTTAGTATCATATTGGCTAAGGGTATATCAATTGTATTTTTTCTCATAAAACCAGCTCTTAATTTTATTTATTAAATCAATAGTTTTCTTAATTTCAATTTTTAACCTCTCCTTTGCTTTTCAGTATTCTAATTTAGTATTTCTTGCAGATTGTCAATTTGTTCTTTTATTAGCTTTTTCAATTGCATGCCCAATTTATTGACTGCCTTTTCTCTAATTTATTCATGTATGCACTCAGGTATAAAAAACTTCCCCTAAGAACCACCGTTGTTGCATCCCACAAATTTTGGTATGTTGTCTCATTATTTTTATTGTTTTGAATGAAGTTAATGATAGTTTCTATGATTTCTTGTTTGACCCACTCATTCTTTAGGATTAAATTGTTTAGTTTTCAATTAGTTTTTAGTCTGTCTTTCCATGACCCTTTATCACATATGATTTTTATTACATCATGATCTGAGAATGATGTATTTAATATGTCTGCCTTTCTGCACTAAATTGTGAGGTTTTTATGTCCTAGTGCATGGTTGACTTTTGTATATGTGCCATGTATGCTGTGAAGAAGGTATATTCTTTTTTATCCCCATTCAGTTTTCTGCAGAGCTCTATCATATCTACCCTCTCTAAAATTCTATTCACCCCCTTAACTTCTTTCTTGTTTATTCTGAGGTTGAATTTATCAAGTTCAGAGAGGGGAAGATTGAGGTCCCCCACTGGAATAGTTTTGCTATACATTTCTTCCTCTGATTCCCCTACCTTCTCCTCTAGAAATTTGGATGTTATACCACTTGGTGCATATATGTTAAGTCATGATATTGCTTCATTCTCGATGGTGCCTTTTAGCAGGATGCAGTTTCCTTCCTTATCTCTTTTAATCAGATCTATTTTTGCTTTTGCTTTATCTTAGATAAGGATTGCTACCCCTGCTTTTGTTTTTTTTTTTACTTTAGCTGAGGCATAATATATTTTACTCAAGCCTTTTATCTTTACTCTGTGTGTATCCCTCTGTTTCAGATGTGTTTTTTATAAAGAGCTTATTGTAGGATTATGGTTTTTAATCCATTCTGCTATCCAACTCCGTTTTATGGGAGAGTTCATTCTATTCATGTTCACAGTTATAATTGCTATTTTTTCCCATTCCATCCTATTCTATCCCCTGTTTATGTTTATATATTTCCCCCCCTTCTCCTTTCCCCTCCTTAAGAGTTTTCATTTTGACCATCACCTCCCTCAGTATTCCTTTCTTATCAGCTTCCCTCCCTTTTCCTCCTCTTCCCCCTTGCTTCTTCCCTCCCTTCTAATCACACCCCCTTTTGTAGCTCTGTAGCGGCAAGCACCCCAATATCCCCAGGGTGACTGCCAACACAGGTTCTTAGATCTGCTTTTCAAAAGGAAAGCAACTCAAAATGGGTTAACAAGCTTACTTTAATCAAACAAACACACATTACCTAGTTCAGGGAAAAAAGGTCAGCACCCCGAACTTCAGAGTTACAGAACTTACAGATCAAACAGACAGGCTTCCAAACTGTCCAACCATTATATCAATACCAAATCACAGTTACCAGAGAGGGAAGCATCAACATCTGGGTTTTCAAAGCCGGGGGGGCTCTCAACAACGGCTTCCCAGAGTCTCATCTGGTCAAATTACACAACACTTCTCAAAGTGAGCCCCAAAGCAAAGCCTCTCCTCAGGGCTTATATAGCCTTCTCTTGGCTCAGAGAATGTAACAACCTCCTTGACCCACTGCCCAATCACAAAGTATCAAGGTGTGGGCTTCCCTGAAAAACAAGCCTCCCACCACAGGCTCCAGGTGCACTTAAGCTAGGGGCAGGGAAGATCTTTAAATCTGCATTTCCATTACAAGCTCTTTCCCCTTCCTACTGCCTGTAGGATATTTTTAAACTTAATGTAGTATGTTATTTCTACTTTGCAACAAGAGTGACAGGAACAAATCTCATGCAAATCTCCTCTCCCTCCCCTCTTTCCATCTAATATGGTATGTTTTGTGTCTCTTCTCCATAGATTCCTATGCTTAAATGGTTTTGTTATTCCCTCCTTGCACCAGAACCAATGAGGGGAAAGCTTATATAATACTCATCTCCCTCCCTTCATTCCCTCTGTTATTTTTTATGCCTCTTTATGTGGCATAATTTACCATTTTCCACTTCATTCTTTCCTCTTCTTCCATTGCAGTCCCTTTGTAACCCTTAATAAGGCTTTTTATCATCATATTGTGAAATTTATACTCATACCCTCTACGTGTGTACAAACAATTTGCTCTTATTAAATAACAGGGTGTGTGTGTGTGTGTGTGTGTGTGTGTGTGTGTGTGTGTCTGTGTGTGTGTGTGAGTGTTTTCTTCATTTTCCTTTATATGTCTCTCTTGTGTCTCATAATTGGAGGTTGTATTTTCCATTGAGCTCTGGCTTTTTCATCAGGAAGTTATGGCAATCTGTTATATCATAGAATGGCCATCTTCCTTGCCTGGAAAAATATGTTTAGTTTCTCTAGGTGGGTGATCCTTGGTTGTAACCCGAGCTTTTTTGCCTTGCAAAAAATTGTATTCCCCTTTCTCCAGTCTTTCAGTGTAGAGGCTGCCAAATCCTATGCAATTCTCACTATGGTTCCTCTATATTTGAATTGTTTCTGGCTGCTTGGAGTATTTTCTCCCTTACCTGGTAGTTCTGGAGTTTGGCCACAACATTTCAAGGACTTTTCAATTTGGGATCTCTTTCAATAGGTATCTGGTCAATTCTCTTAATTTCTATTTTACCCTCAGGTTCTAGTATCTCAGGGCAGTTTTCCCTGAAGAGGTCTTGGAGGATGTTGTCCAGGCTCATTTTTTCATCATGATTTTCTGGTAGGCCTATGATTCTCAGATGATCTCTCCTGGATCTGTTTTCCAGGTCAATTATTTTTCCATTGAGATATTTTACCTCTTTTTCTAATTTTTCATTCTTGATGTTTTGTTTGACTAATTTTTGGTTCCTCATAGTGTTATTTGCTTCAGTTTGGTTGATTCTAGTTTTTAGCAATTGATTTTCCTCAGTTAGTTTTTGGAGTTCCTTTTCCATATGTTCAGATTTCATTTTTAGTTCACACATTTTTCTCTTTAAGGAGCTGTTTTCTTCTTTGTAATGTTTTTTTGATTTCACAATTTTTATTTTAAAAGAATTATTCCTTTTATCTTCTATTTCTATAATTTTTTTAAGGAGCTGATTTCTTCATTGTAATGTTTTTTTCTAATTTTGAAATTTTGATTTTAAAAGAATTATTCTTTCTATTTTATTTTATTTATTTTATTTTATTTTATCTTCTATCTTCTATCTCTCTTATTTGGTTTTCAACGTTTCCTTTGAGCTCCTCTAGGAATATTTTCTGTGATTGAGTCCAGTTCCCTGTTGAGGCTTCAGCTGTGGGTGGGGAATCAACACTGTCTCCCTCTGAATTTGGTTCCTCCTTCTCAAGAGAGTAGGACTACAGAGTGTTTGTCTTTGCAGCCTGCTTTCTAATAATTTTGAGGCAGGGCCCTAGCCGTGCCCTTCCTCTAGGGTTCCCTTTACTGTTTAAGGTTTTGGCCTGGGGCAATAATTACTATGTTTTCAGGGAGGGGGCGATTAGAGCAGCCAGGGTTCATTCTGCCATCCTTGACCCTGGAGGTCCAGATAGGGGCTTTTTAAATTTCTGGGCTATGGATTGGTAGTCCCAGGAGTAGTTGCTGCCCCTGCCAGGGGCACTGCATTTGATTCCTACCCTGCTCTCTCCAGTCCCTTCCCTTAGTAAATACTCCGAGCAATGGCTCTTGTGGCTGGTGGGACAACTTGCCACCATGTTGATCTCTCAACCTTATATAGATAGACAGGGAACTGAATGAGTTGAATATCAAGGGATGTTATTTACAAAATAAAATTGAGAGGTGAGAGAAGACTATATTGGGACAACGGGAAAGAGATAGATAGAATGGGGTAAATTATGTGATAAAAACTGTTAAAAGGAGGGAAGAGCAAGAAGGTGAAAGGGGATGGGTTAGTCTTACCCTCATTGAATTTGGATTAATGAAGGAATAACATACACACTCAATTGAGTTTATTTCCCTACAGAAAAGTAGGGGCAAAAGGAGTAAGGGGAGGGTGCTAGATGGGGGAGAGGGTAGTTAGAAGCAAACACTTTCAGAAAGGGACAGGATCAAAAGAAAAAGTAGAATAAGGTGGTGGTTGGGATAGGATTGGGGGAAATATAGTTAGTCTTTCACAATATAACTACTATGGAAATGTTTTGCATAACACACATATACAATCTATGGTGGATTGCTGATTTTCCCAATAGGGGTGGTTGAGGAGGTTTAATGGTAATATAATTTGACCCATTTGTATTGGCAAGTAAGCAGGTACTAAGCATATAGTAATTGATCCAAACTCTGTGAAAGAAACAGAAAGTATGAATCCTTTTTCCTGACATAAACAGGAAGGGGTTGGCTGAAACAGCAATTAGCATGTATATAAGAAAAGCCCCAGAGAGTCACAGTCAGAAATTCTTCAGACAATAAGCTAGTGGCAGAGCAGCTACAGAAGAGAGATTCATGAACTGATCCAGAATTTCCTGAGAACTCACCTCTCAAGTAGTGGAGCTTCTTCTGAACAGGATACCAGGAGCTCAGGAGCCCAGGATCCCAGAAGTCAGGAGCTCTCTCTCCCCATACTGGATGATGTGGTTCTGATTTTTAAATGAGCTTTGGGAAGACTGAGGAAGCATGACTGGGATGCAGGGACTTTGTTTGTAGCTTAGTTGAGCCCTGAATTCACAGGGAGCAGAAATTGTGAAGGATTTGAGATGAACTGGATACTGTGAACTTCGATGTGGAACAGGACCTCCCAGAGAGCTGGACAAGGAGCTGGGAACCATTTGCCATCGAACCCAGGTGACAGACTGCTGAATCCAGGTAAAATCTCGGACCATGGAAGGGGATCCAGGGAATCTGAGAACCAGCCCCAAGTCAAAATGAAAAGACCTCTCAGTGGGTACTGAGTAATGATGTAATTGTAGTTTACTAGTGACCTAGGGGTGGAGGATTTGTGTGTTCTTTAATGATTGTAATTAGTGATTAATGATACTTAGTAATTGATTGTTGAATAAGTGACTGAGTTAATTTAGTGTGCCCCATGAGTGGAAGGCTTTGACTATTGTACTTTGAGATGAGTGTTCTTAGTTCTAAATATTGTGACCACTCATTTTGGGGGAAAAAAAAAAAGCAAAACTATGTGGCCATTTTACTGATAAGCTGTTGCAAATACTATATTGTGATTTTCTGTGATAAGTTGTAATATTGTGAATGCTGTATCTTGAATGTTCTGTTTTGATTTGTTATGGAATAGAGTGTTCACCATATGTGTAATCAGAACCTTAAAATCTGTTCACAGTAGCATTCTTCTGGAAAGCTTCTTGTGCATGGTGTTACAGGAGGGAAAAAGGGAAATAATATGGAAATCAAAGTTTTAAAAACAAATGTTAAAAAAGTTTGTTTTTTTTTTTACATGCAACTGGGAAATAAGATATATAGGCACTGGGGTTTAGAAATCCTTCTTAATCTACTAGAAATTAGGGGGGGATCAGGCAGACTATAAAAAGAACAGATTGGTGTAAGGGACATTCAATAGGCTCACTATCTTGTGGTGGGTGGTAGTGGAGAGTTAGGAGAAATTTTGTGCCTCAGAATCTTGTGGAAATGAATGTTGAAAACTATAAAAAATAAATTTTAAAATAAATGAAATGACTAGCAGAGGGAGAGCAAACATCATGGAGTTTAGGTAGCAAACTCATCTAAACTCTCTCCAAAGCCTTCTAAATACCTTTTTAAAAAGGACTCTAAAATAATTCTGTTTTTATCTTTAAATCTTTAATCTTTAAATCTTTTTAAAAAATGTGGAAGATTCTTCCAAAGTCAGGGGGTTCCTTTACACTACACAACAGTGACATTTTTTTTGTTATTCAGTTATTTTTCAGTTGTCTCCGACTCTTCTTGACCCCATTTGGGGTCTTCTTGGCAGAGATACTGGAGTGGTTTACCATATCCTTGGAAACTGAGACAAATATGGTAAAGTGAATTGCCCAGAGTCATAGAGCTAGTCAGTGCCTGAAGATCTGTAGTAAGGACATTAGATGTCACTTATCTTTGGCCCTGCATTTCCACAGTGAGACCAGACTGAATGGTGACAACGCTGCTTCCTTAGCTCTCCCTTCTGTGGTAGATGGAGTCCTGGGCCAGAATCTGAACCCTGACTTGGCCACTTACTGCTTGTCCTTGACTAAATGGCTGAACTGTTCTGAGGCTCAGTTTCCCCCTTTGTAAAATGGAGATGATAACAGCACAGGGACATTGAGAGCCAATTTGTATATATATTTGAAACATTTAATTTTAAAACATCAAATTCTAGATCCTTTTCCTTCCTCACTTGTCACACACTCCCGCTGGGAAGATGAGCAATTCAGTATATATTGTACATGTATAGCTATGCAAAACATTACCATACTAGATATATTCTAAAAGACTGGCTGTATTTCCCTCCCACCCATCCCACCCCCCACCTGGTACATTACCTACTTTGGTCCTGTCCCTCTTCAAAAGTGGGTGCCTCCAATCTCCCCCCGCCAGCATACCCTCCCCTCCATCATCCCCCCTCTCTTCCCCCTCCCTCCTACTCTATTGCAGGGTGAGATATCCCATTTATTATGTATGCCATTCTCTCCCTGAGCCAAATTCAACGAGAATATTTTTTTTTCTTTTTGCATTCCTGTTCTTCCCTCCCCTGCAATCACTTCCCCTTGCCTCTTCTAAATGAGACAGTTTACCCGCCCCTGTATCTCCCCATCCCTCTCCCCACATTCATCTCTCACCTCTTACCTTCACCCCTTATGTACCATCACTTCCCACCAAATTTGACCTGTGCCCTCTATCCATATATACCTGTAAACATATATACACAATTCACATATGTATTCAAATGCCCATATACCCTTCTTCAATTATTTTCCTGTTGAGAAAGGTTTCATCAGTTATAGTTATTGTTTTTCCATGTAGCAATGTTAATAGTTCAACTTTAATAAGTTCCTTTTGATTTCTTTTCCCTGATAACCTTCTCAAGTATCTCTTACATCTTGTGTATGGATGTCAAATTTTCTATTCAACTCTGGTTTTTTTCCTCAAGAATACTTGAAAGTCCTCTATTGCACTGAATAATCATATTTTCCCCTGAAACCAGATACCCAGTTTTGCTGGGTAGGTGATTCTTGTTTTTAATCCCAGTTCCTTTGCCCTGTGGAATATCATATTCCATGCCTTTCTATCCCTCAGTGTAGAAGCTGCCAGGTCCTGTGCTATTCTGATTGTGTTTCCATAGTATTGAAATTGTTTCTTCCTGGATGCTTGTAGTATTTTCTCCTTGATCTGGGAATTTTGGAATCTGGCTATAATATTCCTAGGAGTTTTCTTTTTGGGATCTTTCTCAGGAGGTGATCGGTGGATTCTTTCAATTTCTATTTTACCCTCTTGGTCTAAAACATCAGGGCAATTTTCCTTGAGAATTTCTTGAAGGATGATTTCTAGATTTTTTCTTTGATCATGGCTTTCAGGTAGTCCAATAATTTTTAAATTGTCTCATCTGGATCTATTTTCTGGTCAGTGGTTTTTCCCATAAGAAATTTCACGTTGCCTTCTATTCTTTCATTCATTTGGATCTGTTTAACAGCATATTGCTTTCTCATAAAGTCACTAGCTTCCATTTGCTCCAGTCTAATTCTGGAGGAATGAATCTCCTCAGTGAGCTTTTGAGATTCTTTTTCCATCTGGCAAATTCGACTTTTTAAGGCATTCTTCTCCTCATTGCCTTTGTGAGCCTCTTTTGCCATTTGAGTTAGTCTATTTGTTAAGGTGTTATTTTCCTCAGTTAGGCTGTTGACTCTCATTTCATACTTTTTCTACATCTGTCTCATTTCTCTTCCCAATTTTTCCTCCACTTCTCTTATTTGCTTTTTAAAATTCTTCTTAAGGTCCTCTATGGCATATAACCAGCTCGTATTTTCATTTGGGGTTTTTGTGCAGGAGTTCTGACCTCACAGTCGTCTTCCTGCTCTTTGCTTTCATTCTCTTTGCCCCCAAAATATGAGTCTAATGTTGAATTTTTCTGATTATTTTGTTTCCTTTGCCTAGGCATGTTGCCACTTAATTACTTGACTTTTGGGCTTGTTGGCACATTAGGACTCTGCCACCAGACAGGGGAGCTTCTGTTCCAAACATTGGAGTTTTCTCAACTGCCAGAGGTACTACTTGGTTGCCCTCTCTGAAGCCCCCACACACTCTGGCAAGCTGGTCACACACACTAAGACCTCCACCCTAGACTACAGTCCAGAGATAAAAGAAGGTTAAATCAAGAGTGATTACCCCCAAGACTGATTACTGAATCCCCCTACAATCCAAAGGCCAGGAGCTGAAGCTGCAAATGAAGCTGCCAAATGGCGGCTGCTTCTCATCTCCAGGGGAAGAAGCTGACATGCTCCCAAATACTGGTCCCAAAGTCCACAGGGCACTAAACTCTCATTTTTTGTAGACATATATGTGTTGATAATTCTGGAAACCCCACAGGTGCTGGTATTCTGGGGTCCCTTCAGCCACTCCTGGTCTGGCCACCCTGGGGCTAAAACCTCAAATTCATGTGGTCCTGGGCTCGGCTCCCAGAGTGCTGTGCTGGCCACTCCCTGCCAGGCTGCCAGGCTGTCCTCAGTAGGAGGTTAGCTTCTCTGTCTTGTTCTGTGGGTTCTGGAGCTCTAGAGGTTGTTCAGAGTCGCCTTTTACAGAATTTTGAAGTTTAGAGCTCTGGAGCTCCATGGAAGTGCTGTTTCTATTCCACCGTGTCTTGGCCTCTAAAACAAATTCTTGAGCAACAGAACCTATAAAATAGGAAGTGAAACAAATTTCCAGCCCAACACAATTTATGAGGTCAGCAGGAAAGGTCTATTGCAGTGGGCTGAGAGAGAAGTGCAGTCCAGAACAGGCAGCAAAATCCTAGACCAGGCTTCACTGTGTCTGTAGAAGCCTTTGGATGACTGCATTGCTGGCAATTGTGGTGATTTCTGGACCTTTCATCCCAAAAATTCTAGAAAAAACTTAGAAAATCAGAAGATGTGTGTTGTGCAGGGTGGGAGAATAGTGCCGTCCAGCATAGGCTCTCTCAGCACAGTCCATCCCCGGCAGGCTAGGAAGGGGTCTTTGGAATGACTAAATTAGTAGTGGAAGAAGCAGTGACAGTCATTACTTCCAGAGATCTCAGTTCAAAGATGATCCAGACTCCAGTACTGGGTGGTATTTTCAGGCCAAGGAGGAACTCTAGCATAGCAGAGCTTGTAGCAGCAGTGGTGGAGGCATTACCCTCACATTTCATGGAAGAAAAGAGTCCTTGTGTTCTCTCACAGAACAGAACCCAGGCTTGGAGAGTAGAAAATACTTCTACTCAGATCATACCACCTTAGAAGAACTGAAAACTTAGAGGCCTCTTGAAGTACCTCTGAAAGCAGCTGTATAAATCCCCTGAAGCTTGGGACAGTGCTCCCTCAACCCTGGAAACAGAGTCCTACTTTAACAAATAAGTAAAAGTCAAGTAATAGGCTTGGAAAATGAGCAAAGAACAGGAAAAAAGAACCCTGATTATAGAAAGTTATTATATTGGCAAGAAAGATCAAAATACTGAGAAGAAGGTATCAAAGTCAAAACTCCTACATCCAAAGCCTCCAAGAAAAACTATGAATTGGTCTCAGCCCATGGAAGATCTCAAAAGGATTTTGAAAGTCAAATAAGAAAGGGAGAGAAAAAATGAGAAGAAAAATAAGAATAATGTGAGAAAATCATGAAAAATAATTCCCATAGTAAATGAGAGAGAAAAAAGTACTAAATAAAATAACACTTTAAAAAACAGACTAGACACAGCCAGCATGTGACAAGGTACGCACAGTGGGGGATGCTTGGGAAAGCTGATCTCCCAACTGCAGGGGCCATTCCCAGGCCTATCACCACAGAACTGGTGGAGCTGGGTAAGAGACAAATTTTAGGCCCATGGCAGAGGCAACCACTACTCCTGGGACTATCAACCTACAGCCTGGAAATTTAGAAATCACCTACCTGAACTTCCAGGGACCAGGATGGCGATTTGATCCCTGGCTACTCCAATCCTCTCCATCTGACCCTAAAAACCCAGAAATTTTTGCCCCAGAGTAAAATCCTAAAATTTTGGAACCAACTAAAGATTTGGGAGTCCTAGAGGAAAGGCATGGATAAAGCTGTGCCTCAAAAAGGTGGGGATGGGGAGGAACCAGATCACACAGACAGACTAGAATCCTATTATTGTGAGCGTGAAGAACCAAATTCAGAAGGAGAAAGCATTGATTCTACACCTACAGCTGAAGCCTCAAAAGGGAATATGAATGTTCTCAAGCCCAGAAAGCATTCTTGGAAGACCTCAGGAAGGACTATAATAACCCAATTAGAGAGGTAGAAGATAAACGGACCAAATCTTTTAAAATTACAATTGCAAAAATAGAAAAAAAAAACACATTTCAGTGAAGAAAGTAGATCCTTAAAAAATAAAATGTGTGAAATAGAAAAAAAGAGGTTCAAAATATAACTAGAGGAAATAAATGCCTAAAAATGAAATCTGAACATATGGAAAAGGAACTTCAAATATTCACTGAGGAAAATAATTCACTAAAAAATAGACGCAGCCAAATCAAAGCTGATGGTGCTATGATGCATAAAGAATCAGTCAAATTAGAAAAAGAGGTAAAATATCTCAGTGGAAAAATAATTGACTTGGAGAACAGGTCCAGGAGAGAAAATCTAAGAATTATTGGTCTACCGGAAAATCATGATGAAAAAAAGATCCTGGACCACATCCTCCAAGAAATTATCAAGGAAAACTGCCCTGAGGTCCTAGAACCAAAGGATAAAATAGCTATCAAAAGAATCCACCAAACACCTCTTGAAAGAGATCCAAAATTGAAAACTCCAAGAAATGTTGTAGCCAAATCCCAGAACTATGAGGGAAAGGAGGAAAAACTGCAGGCAAATAGAATAAAACAATTCAAATATCATGAAAGTAGAAAGATGTGATGGACTGGAATATGATATTTCATAGGGCAAAGAAGCTCAGGCTACAACCAAGGATCAGATATCCAGAAAAAAAATGAATATAATCTTTCAGTCAAGGAGGTGGTCATTCAGTGAAATAAGGGACTTCCAGACCTTCCTGATGAAAAAGCCAGAGCTTAATGGAAAATTTGATCTCCAAATATGACACTCAAGAGACACATAGAAAATAAACAGGGAAAATGCACACACACACACACACACACACACACACACACACAAAACAAACAAACAAAAAACAAAAAAACAAATGCATCTCATCTTGTTATTTAATAAGAGCAAACTGTTTCCATCGCTATATGGGTAGCTAATACCTGTTAGTATTGGGAATTATATACTTATTGTGACACTTAAAAGGGATATAGATAAATAAAGGATATGTGTATAAATTAACTAAAATGAAAATAAAAAGCCTTATTAAGGGGTGCAAAGAGAATGTAATTGGAGAAGAGGAAAGGAAGAAGCATAAATGGGTAAATTATGCTACACAAAGAGGAATAAAAACATATTATAGTAGAGGGAAAGAATGGAGGGAGATAAACTGTATATGAGCTTCATCGTCATTGGTTTTGGTATAAGGAGGGAATAACATAAACAATTAAGTATAGGAGGGAATTATAAGCAGCCTTGTACAATATATCTAATATGATAATGTTTTGCATAGCTAGACATGTACAACAAATAGTGAATTACTTATCTTCCCAGAGGGAAGGGTGACAAGGGAGGAAGGAAATGGATCTGAAATTCGAGGTCTTAACATTAAATGTTTCAAATATATATATATATATATATATATATATATATATATATATATATATATATACACTATTATTAATACTCTTTTGCTTGTAATTGGGAGATAAGATGTGCTGGCATTGGGACACAAAGATTCACCTTCCTCTAATGGAAAAGTCGAAGGGGGTATGGGAGAAGGTATGGGAGAGAGCATATTGGAGGAAGGGATATCTTGTGGGACTGCTAATCTGGGAGGGTGGGTAGGGGAAAAACGGGGGGGGGATGATTGTAACTCAAAATTTGGCACAAATGAATAATGTAAAACAGAAGTTAATAAAGCATTTGTTTAAAAAAAAAAGAAAATGAAGCAATATCATTACTAAACATATATGCACAAAAAAGTATAGCATACAAATTCCTAGAGGAGAAGTTGAGGGAGTTAGAGGAAGAAATAGATAGCAAAAGTATACTAGTGGCAACCTCAATCTCACCCTCTCTGAACTTGATGAATCTAACCTCAATATAAACAAGAAAGAAGTTAAGGGGGTGAATAGAATTTTAGAGAATTTAGGTATGGTAGACCTCTGGGGAAAACTGAATGGGGATCAAAAGGAATATACTATCCTCTCAGTGGTATATAGAACATATACAAAACCTGACCATGTATTAGGGCATAAAAACTTCACAACTCAGTGCAGAAAGGTAGAAATATTAAATGCATATTTCTCAGAGCATGATGCAATAAAAATTATATACAATAAAATGCCAGGGAAGGATAGACTAAAAACTAATTGGAAATTAATTAATTTAATCCTAAAGAATGGGTGGGTCAAACAAGAAATTATAGAAACAATTAGTAACTTCAAGAGAATTACAGCAGTGAGACAACACACCAAAACTTGTGGGATACAGCAAAATCAGTTCTTAGGGGATGTTTTATATCTATGAATGCATACATGAATAAAATAGAGAAAATAGAGATCAATAAATTGGACATGCAACTGAAGAAGCTAGAAAAAGAACAAATTGAAAATCCCCAATTAAATACAAAATTGGAAATACTGAGAACTGGAGGAGAGATTGATAAAATTGAAATAAGAAAACTATTGAATTAATAAATAAAACTAAGCACTGGTTTTATGAAAACAAACAATAAAATTCACAGACTTTTAGTCTTTATGATAAAAAAAGAAAGAGAAAAAAACAAATTATGAGCATCAAAAATGAAAAGGGTGAATCTACCTCCAAAGAAGAGGAAATTAAAAGAATAATTAGGAATTAGTTTGCCAAATTGTATGCACATAAATTTGACAATCTTAGTGAAATGGATGGATAGTTACAAAAAATATCAGTTGCCTAGATTAACTGAAGAGGAAATAAAATGCTTAAATAAAACCCGTTTCAGAAAAATAAATTTAACAAACCATCAATGATGTCCCTAGTAAAAAATCTCCATGGCAAGATGGATTTACTAGTGAATTCTATCAAACATTTAAAGAACATTTGATTCCAATACTCTAAAACTATTGAGGAAAATTTGAGAATGAGTCCTATGAAATTCTTTTTGTGACACAAATATGGTACTGATAAGTAAATTGGGAAGAGACAAAACAGAGAAAGAAAATTGTAGACCTATGTCCCTCATGAATACAGGTGCAAAATTTTTAAATAAAATATCAAAAAAAAAAGATTACAAAATCTTATCAGGAGGATAATACACTTTGATCAGGTAGGATTTAATCCAGAAATGCAAGGATAGTTCAGTATTAGGAAAACCATCAGTATAATAGATCATATCTGCAATAAAGCTTGTAAAAACCATATGATTATTGCAATAGATACAGAAAAGGATTTTGACAAAATCCAAAACCCATTCCTATTAAAAACACTAGAAAGTATAGGAATAAATGGAGTCTTCCTTATGTAATGGTATGAAATTCAAAGATTCATTTTGTATTCCTAAGCTCAGAGGAACTTAGCACTTAGTAATTAATCAAGCTTCTCTTAAAGAAACAGAAAGTGTGATCCTCTGTTGCTGACATAACAGGAAAGGGCTGGCTGAAACAGGAAGGAGCTAATGCCATGTGTATATAAGGAGAAGCCCCTGCTGGGTCAGACAGATCTTCTTGGAGCAAGCTTAATGGAGGCAGAAACTTCTGCTGTCAAGAAGGCTGAAGAGGAAAGGCTCCCTGCAGGCCAGAGAGAATGATTTTGTTTTGGGGAACCTGAGTGAAGTGATTTTGATACTGAAAACCAGCTATAGCTTCTGCTGAGGAGTCGCTGAGTCTGAGGGCCAGTCAGAGCTTCTGGGAGCTGCCAACAATATCTAAGGGCCAACTCTAGATGTTGCAGACTAAGGAAGCATGACTGTGGTGCTGATACTTTGGATGAACCTGT
Organism: Gymnobelideus leadbeateri; assembly: GCA_011680675.1. NCBI lineage: Eukaryota > Metazoa > Chordata > Mammalia > Diprotodontia > Petauridae > Gymnobelideus > Gymnobelideus leadbeateri. Next base: position 197,026 of record WOXC01011051.1, on the reverse strand, counting down.
TTGTGGCTTTGTTAAGCCTTAACTTCCCTGGAAGAGAGATTGTGAAGGATTTAAGGTGGACTGAATGCTGTGAGCTTGAGTGTGAAACAGGAAGTGCTTGGAGAACTGGACAACGACATGGGGGCTATCTGCCTTTAAATCCAGGTGACAAGTTGTTGAATTCAAGTAGGATCTGGGACCATGGAAAGGGATCCAGAGAATCTGAGAGACCACCCCAAGTCAAGCTGAAAGAAGACTTTACTTGGATACTGTGTACTTATTGAGAAATTGTAATTTACTAGTGACCTAGGGGTGGAGGGCTTGTGTATTTTCTGATCATTGAATAATGAATGATGATTGAATAGTAATTGATTTGTAACTTGGTGTGCCCCTTGAGTGGAGAACTTTGACTATTTTATTTTGTGTCCTTTAAGGAGTCAAGTCTCTTTAAGGATGATTGAATCATTGAGTTGATTGAATGATTGAGTTACTAATGATTGATTGACTAAATGATTATACTTTGTTCAAAACTGTGTGACCAATATGATGAAAACTATGTGGCCATTTTCTGTGATAAGTCATTGTGATGCTATATTTTATTATCTATGATAATTTGTAACATTGTGAATGCTGTACCTTGATTTACTGTGAATGTTTTGCTCTCATTTGTTATTAAATAGAGAGTTCACTATACTGTGTAATCAGAACCTTAAAAGCTGTTCATCAACCCAAGAAAATAGTTTCCAGTATTAGTCCATCCCCCTTTCTTTACTGTTGCTGTTGCGAGTACCCTGTTCTCAGGCAGACTAAAACTGGTCCTTTTCTGAAAGTATGCACAGTGGAAGGGAGAGTGAGAGGACAGGGCTGTTATACTAAAATGAATGAAAAGGAGGCATAGTTGTGTTGGAGGCAAGTCCCAAATTAATTATCATAGAAAGGGGTGGATTGCAACCCATTTTCTCCCTTTCCTATTGGCTGATCACATGCCCTTTAGGATTATGACATTGTCACTTGTAGGGACCTGTGGTTGCCATTTTGGAGGTCACTGGCCAAAAAAAAAGAAAAAAAAAACCAGCATGCAGTTGAAAATCCAGTCCTTTTAACTGTGTAGCCTCAGTGAATATCTCTGGGATAGATAATCACTAAGAATTGAATTGGAGAGATAGCAAGTTGCATAACAAGATTAATCTCTACAATAACATTAGTTTTGAGAAAAACAACTTTAAAAATTTGAGAACTCTGATTCATTTAATGATAAACCGAGTCCAAAATAATGAATATAAAGCACATCACTCATCTTGTGACCAAGAGGTGACAAATTTAAAATAAATAAAGAGACATAAAAAAAAAAGCTGTTCATAACAGCAGTCTTCTGGAAAGATGCACAATAATGTAAAGCCATTCAGGAGCAGCTTTCCAGAGGACTGATGCTTTGAACAGCTTTTAAGATTCTGCTATATAGGGAAATAATTTTTACAACCAGTGTTTCTGATAAAGGCCTCATTTCTAAAATATACAGAGAATTGTTGTCAAATCTATAAGAATACAAGGCATTCCCAAATTAATAAATGGTGAAATGATATGGACAGACAGATTTCAGAGTAGGAAATTAAAGGTATTTATAAGCATATAAGAAAGCTCTAAATTACTATTGATTAGAGAATGAAAATCAAAACAATTTTGAGGTATCACATTTCACCAGTTAGATTGACAAGATAGCAAAACAGGAAAATTATAGATGCTGGAGCAGATGTGGAAAAATTGGAACCCTAATGCATTGTTGATGGAGTTGTGAACTAATCCAACCACTCTGGAGAGCAATTTGGAACTATGCCCAAAGGCATAGTGTATAAATAAGTGTATACCCTTTGGCCCAGAAGTACCACCTCTAGGGCTATAATCCAAAGAAGTCACAGAAGTGGGGAAAAAAAAAAACCTGCATGTAAACAAATATTCATAGCAGCTCTTTTTGTGGTGTCAAAGAATTAGAAGTCAAGAGGATGACCATCTATTGAGGAATGGCTAAATAAGTTGTAGTATGTGCATGTAATGGAATACTACTCTGCTATAAGAAATGAGGAGCACACAGATTTCATAATAAATTGGAGAGATTTATATAAACTGATGCTGAGTGAGGAGAGCAGAACCAGGAGAAATTTGTACACAATTACAGACACATCTTATATTTGATGACTAAATTTGATAGACTGGATTCCTTTCAGCAATACAAGATTAGAAGACAACTACAAGTCGGGGGGACAGAGCCAAGATGGCGGAGTAGAAACAGCTCTTCCAAGCTTCTCTGCCCCCAGATTCTCCACAAACTATGTAAAAAAGGACTCTGAAAATCTTCTGGAGCCCCAGCACCCACAGAACGACACAGAGAAGCTAACCTCCCGCTGAGGACAGCCCAGCACCCTGCAGGAAGGACCAGCGCAGTGGTCTGGGAGCCGGCAGCGTGCAGAGCGCAGGAGCCGAGCCTAGCCCAGGTTCACGTGAGCCGAGGTTTTAGCCCCAGGGCGGCAGGGCCAGCAGCCGGCTGGAGGAACCCAAGAACACCAGGAACTGTGGAGACGCCAGAATTATCAACATAGACTTGCCTAGGACAAAGTAAGAGGTTAGTGTCCTATGGACTTTGGGACCTGTATTTGGGGAATGCGTCAGCTCCCTCCCCTGGGGGCTAGAAGCTGCTGAGGAGACACTCCACTGTGTAGTTTTCAGAGGCATTTCCGGCTCCCAGCCTACAAATCATGGGGAGATCCAGCGATCAGTCTTGGGGGGTAATCGCTCTTGCTTTAACCTCCCTGGATCTGGATTGTGATCTAGGGTGGAAGTTGTGGGTGGGTTTACAGCTTGCCAGAAACGGAAGTTGCCCCCCACACGTTCGGGACGAAAATTCCTCTATCTGGCCTTAAAGCCATAGTGTGGCAACAAGCCCAAAAGTCAAGCAATTAAGTGGCAACATGCCAAGGCAAAGGAAACAGAAAAATGCAACCCTAGACTCCTATTTTGGGGGCATAGAGCGGGAAAAGGACTGTGGGGTCAGAAGTCCTGCTCCAAAAGCCCCAGGGGAAAACATGAGCGGGTTGCAGGCCATAGAGGACCTTAAGAAGGACTTTAAAAATCAAATAAGAGAAGTGGAGGAAAAATTCGAAAGAGAAATGAGAAGGATGCAGGAAAAGTATGAAATGAGGGTCAACAGCCTGACTGAGGAAAACAACACCTTAAAAAATAGACTAGCTCAAATGGCAAAGGAGGCCCAAAAGGGCAATGAGGAGAAGAATGCCTTAAAAAGTCGAATTTGCCAGATGGAAAAAGAATCTCAAAAGTTCACTGAGGAGATTCATTCCTTCAGAGTTAGACTGGAGCAAATGGAAGCTAATGACTTTATGAGAAATCAAGATGCTGTTAAGCAGATCCAAACAAATGAAAGATTAGAAGGCAATGTGAAATATCTCATGGGAAAAACCACTGACCTGGAAAATAGATCCAGGAGAGACAATTTAAAAATTATTGGACTACCTGAAAGCCATGATCAAAGAAAGAACCTAGAAATCACCCTTCAAGAAATTCTCAAGGAAAACTGCCCTGATGTTTTAGATCCAGAGGGCAAAATAGAGGTTGAAAGAATCCACCGATCACCTCCTGAAAAAGATCCCAAAAAGAAAACTCCCAGAAATATTATAGCCAGGTTCCAGAATCCCCAGATCAAGGAGAAAATACTACAAGCAGCCAGGAAGAAACAATTTCAATATTGTGGAAACACAATCAGAATAGCCCAGGACCTGGCAGCTTCTACACTGAGGGATCGAAGGGCATGGAATATGATATTCCAGAGGGCAAAAGAACTGGGAATGAACCCAAGGGTCACCTACCCAGCAAAACTGAGTATTTTGTTTCAGGGGAAAATATGGTCATTCAGTGGAATAGAGGACTTTCAAGCATTCTTGAGGAAAAAAGCTGAGTTCAATAGAAAATTTGACATCCAGACGCAAGAAGTAAGAGATGCCTGAGAAGGTAATCAGGGAAAAGAAATCAAAAGGAACTTATCAAAGTTGAACTATTTACATTCCTATATGGAAAAACAATATCTGTGACTGATGATATCTTTCTCACTATGAAAATAATGGAAGAAGGGGGTGTGGTCATATGAATACATATGTGAATGTGTGTGTATATGGTTACAGTTATATATGGATAGAGGGCATAGGTTGATTTTGTTGGGAAGGGAGAATACTCAAGGGATGAAATTATGAGGTGAGAGAGGAAAGTGGCAAGAGGAGATGGGGAGAGACATGGTAGGGTAAACTATCCCATGTAAACAACAAGGGGAAGTGGTTGCAAAGGAGGGGGAGAATAAGGAAGGCTAAAAAAGCAAAACCACATTCACATTGAATTTGGTTCAGGGAGAAAATGACATACATACTAAATGGGATATCTCAACCTGCAGCAGGATAAGGGGAAGGGGGATGAGAGGAGGGATGATGGATGGGAGGGCATCCTTGGGGTGAGGGGAGGTTGGAAGTACCCACTATAGAAGAGGGACAGGATTATGTAGGGAATGGACCAGGTGGGGGGTGGGATGAGTGGGAGGAATTATAAGCAGCCTTGTACAATATATCTACTATGATAATGTTTTGCATAGCTAGACATGTACAACATATACTGAATTACTTATATCCCAAGAAGGAATGGGTGACAAGGGAGGAAGGAAATGGATCTGAAATTCAAGGTCGTAACATTAAATGTTTCAATTATATATATAAATACTATTATTAATACTCTTTTGCCTATAATTGGGAGATAAGATGTGCAGGCATTGGGACACAAAGATTCATCTTCCTCTAATGGAAAAGTCGATGGGGGTATGGGAGAAGGTATGGGAGAGAGTAGATTGGAGGAAGCGATATCTTGTGGGACTGCTATTCTGGGAGGTTGGGTAGGGTAATAATGGGGGGAAAATGATTGTAACTCAAAATCTGGCAGAAATGAATGATGTAAAACAGAAGTTAATAAAGTATTTGTTTAAAAAATAAATCCAACCAGTCTAAGGACAAAATATTAAAAGAAAAATAGCTCTCTAAAAAAAAAAGAAGACAACTACAAAAGACTCATGATAGAAAGAGATATCCACAACCAGAGAAAGAACTACAATATCTGCAGATTAAAGCAAACTATTTGCTCTCTCTCATTTGTATTTTGTTTTGTTTTATGCCTTCTTTTTCATTGTTTAGCCCATGGTTACAATCCTTTACAACATGAGTAACTTCAGTGTGAAGGTATTTGTAGAATCTATATTTGATTACATGCCACTAATGGGGAGGGGAGAGGAAGAAGAGGGGGCGAGAAAATCTGAACTTATGAGATTGTGAAACTGAATGTTGTAAACTAAAAGTAAATAAAATGATACCAATTATTTAAAAAAAAAACATATTAGGCCAAATAGCAAAGGAAGTAAAAAAAGGCAATGAAGAGAAGAATGCCTTGAAAAGCAAACTTAGTCAAATGGAAAAAGAGGCACAAAAAAATTTTTAAAGCCCCCTAAAAAGTAGAATTGGTCAAATTGAAAAGGAGGTAAAAAGTTTACTGAAGAAAATAATTCCTTAAAAATTAGAATGGAGCAAATGGAAGGTAATAACTTCATGAGAAGTCAAGAAGCAATAAAACAAACAAAAAGAAATTTAAAAAAATATAAGACAATGTGAAATATACCATTGGAGAACCAACTACATAAATCCAGGAGAGATAATTTTAAAATTATTGGGCTTCCTGAAAGCCATCAATAAAAAAAGAGCCTAGACATCATCTTTCAAGAAATTATTAAAGAAAACTCTTCTGATATTCTGGAACCAGAAGGTAAAATAGAATTGGAAAAAAAAAATCTACCAATCACCTCCCAAAAGAGATTCTAAAATGAAAAGTGCCAGGACTATTATAACCATATTGGAGAGTTCCCAGTTCAAAAAATATACTGCAAGTAGCCAGAAAGAAACAATCTAAGTATCATGATGACATAGTCAGGATAACACAAGATTTTGCAGTTTCTACATTAAAGTACAAGATGGCTTCAAATATAATATTATATATCCTACACTTTTTTCTAGGGCAGAGGAGCTAGAGTTAAAACTAGGAATCACATACCCATTAAAACTGAAATAACCTTTCAGGGGAAAAATGGGCATTACATACATATATGTATGTGCATATATGGATATGTGTATACATGTCTATATGTATACACACATATATACATACATGTACTGACAGATGGCATATGTATGAGAGTTGCATATGAAGGGATGCTACCTAAATTAAAATTAAAGAGTGAGAAAAGAATGTACTGGAAGAAAGGGAAAGCAAGAGGGAGAATGGGATAAATTGTCTCATGTAAAAAGAGGCGAGAAAAAATTTTGTACTGTGGATTGTAAGAGGACAGAGGTGAAAAAGAATGAATGAACATTCTTACTCTCATCAAAATAGGCTCAAAGAGGGAATAACATACACATTCAATTAGGTGTAGAAGTCTATCTTAACTTACCATAAAGCAGGAGGAAAAAGGGGTATGTGAACAGGAATATGTGATAGAAGGATGTCAGATAGGGAGAAGGGGTAGTCAAAAGCTAGTTAGTCACTTTTGAGGAGGGACAGGGAGAAAGTAGAGAGATAAATTAATAACCAGGGGAGGGGTTTAGGATTTAGGAAAATACAGTTAGCAGCAGTAACTTAAAAATTAATCAGGTTTCTCTGATGAAGGCCTCATTTCTCAAACATATAGAGAACTGAATCAAAAATATAATAATGAAAGTTATTTCTCAATTGATCAATAATCAATGTTTCAAATGAAACAAACTCTCTATAGACATATGAACAAATGCTCTCACTAATCACTAGTGAAATGCTCATACTTATTAGATTAGCTAATAGGGCAGAAAGGGAAAATAATAAATTGTTGGAGTGGATGTCGGACAAATGAGACATTAATGCACTGTTGGCAGAGTTTTAAACTAATTCAACTGTGTAGAGCAATTTGGAACTAAATCCAACAGAGAGATGTGAGTTGCATTGATGTGTGTCCCTATGGCTAAAGAGAGATAAAGATCTATATAAAAACTATATGAAGTCCAGGGAATTTGGTACCTGAAAATTCTACTTGTTCTAGGCGGGCTGTGATGAAACTCTTTTTGTAACTAGCACCTGGAGTAGTAAGAGAATATGAAAACAGGGAGTAGATTTCCAGGTAAATTTATGGAGAATAAAAGGGTCAAAAAGAAGGCTATTGATAGGATTAGAAAGACCTTTTATGGATTAATCATTTCTCTGACACTGGCAGTAATTGACTTTTTTTTTCTTTTTTGGTAAGTGAAATATAGCACCATCCTCTTGATTAATTGTCTGAAACTTGAAGTTATTCTCAATTCCTCATTTTCAGTCAAATTACATATCCAACAAGGTGCCAAGTGGTGCTGTTGGTTTTACCTTCACAACATATCACTTATATGGGCTCTCTTTTGCTGGGCACTGTGTACTCCCTTGTACTTATCAGTTTATGCTTTCATTTTTGCCATAGCCAAATGGTTGGTCTAACTGATTCATGTCTTCTCATCATAGTGCCTTCTCCATAGAGCTGCTAACATGATTTTTCTAAACTAAAAGTCTGACACTGCAATCCACTACTTATTTAAAATTCAATGGCTTCTTTTTACTTCCAGGATTAAATAATAAAAATAAATTCTCTGTTACACTCTCGCATCTTGAATTAAAAAAATAAGTTCTAGTCTTCTTACATTTTATTTTCCTCTACAGATTCTTCTGTCCATCACATAATACTCCATGTCCCATATCTGGGGCTTTTCTTTAGCTCTCCAGTCTTCCTAGAAAGCTTTCCTTTTATTGCCTTGATTCCATACATTTCTTGAAGAATCAGTTCAAATTTTCCACTTCTTCAAGGAAACTTTCCTGATTTCCTTTAAATAGCTCTTTTAGATCATCTCCCACATACATTAATATAGTTTGTGTATTTTTGTAATTGTTTTCATGTTGTCTCCTCCACTAGAATGTGAATTACTCAAGAGCGCGGGCCATGTTTTTGCCTTTTCTTATAGCCCAAGATCATAAAACATGGTAATCAATCAAAATATGAATATTGATTTAGCAAGGAAGAACATTGTATTGTAGTTTTCTTTCCCTGTTTTATTTGTCTATAATTTAGATTATCAGTACAATGTATCATGGAAGGACCTTGAAAGTAACTAATCTTTTCTTAATTTATTTTCCCCAATTAACCTAGTTAATATCGGCAAGAGTTTTCATGATAAAAGCATTTCTAAGTCTGGTTTTGCTCCCACACCCAGTCTTAAAAATTGCTTTATGGCTTATTTCTTATTAATAGTGGCCATATTTATTTTTGAAAACACGAACAACTGAGTAAGTAATCCTTACAAGTCAGTGGCAGGAAGTATCCATAAGGCATCACCTAGAATGGATATAATGGAAATTTTGATTATATAAAGAATATAGATAAAAGATAGAGAGCAGAGTATTACAGTCTTTGTGAATCAGAGAATGAGAGTCTATAGTAAACAGAAAAGGAATGTGAATAACAAAATATTGACAAAAATATTTATGTGAACAACAGTACAAAAAGATAAAAATGTGCACTTAATGAATAAGACTAGCTGAAGGGGAAGTAAAATGAGTGTGGATGGCAAAGGGGGAGAAAGGGCAAAATATATATCCTGGGGGGGTGGAGCCAAGATGTCGGAGTAGAAACAGCATTTCCAATGTGCTCTACCCCAAACAAATTTCAGACAATGTGAAAGGGGACTCCGAACACCTTCTGGAGCCCCAGCACCCACAGAACAACACAGAGAAGCTAACCTCCTGCTGAGGACAGCCCAGCAGCCCTGCAGGGTGCAGCCAGTGCAGAGCTCTGAGAGCAGGCAGCACAGCACTCTGAGAGCAGGCAGCACAGTGCGCTGGGAACCAACAGAGCAGCCCGCAGAGCAGAACCCAGGTTGGAGGATTTAGCCCCAGGGCGGCCGGGCTGGAGGGATGCCAGAACACCAGCAACTGTGGCAATTCCAGAATTATCAGCACAGATATGCCTAGAACAAAGTGAGAGGTTAGTGCCCTATGGACTGTGGGACCTGTATTTGGGGAACCCGTGGCTTCCTCCTCTGGGGGCAAAAAGCTGCTGAAGAAACAGCTGCACAGAAGCCATTTTGCAGCGTCAGTAGTGGCTCTAGCTCCTGGTCTGCAAACTGTAGTGAGATCCAGCAATCAGTCTGGGGGTTAATCACTCTTGCTTTAAATTGCCTGAATCTGGATTGTGGTCTGAGGGGGAAGTTTGGGGTGGGTATCCAACTTGCCAGAGTGGGTGGAGGCTTTACAGAGGCCACCCAACTGGCGGAAGTTGTGAAGACCCCACGTTTGGGCGGAGGCTCCCCTGACTGGTGGCAGAGTCCTACTGTGGCAACAAGCCCCAAAATCAAGTAATTAAGTGGCAACATGCCTAGGCAAATGAAACAAAATGAACAGAAAAGTTCAACATTGGACTCCTATTTTAGGGGCAAAGAGGCACAAACCATGGAGGAGGACTGTGAGGTCAGAACTCCTGCACCAAAAGCCCCAAATGAAAATACAACCTGGCTACAGGCCATAGAGGACCTTAAGAAGCAGATGAGATAAATGGGGGAAAATTTGGGAAGAGAAATGAAAAAGATGCAAGAAAAGTATGAAATGACAGTCAACAGCCTGACTGAGGAAAATAACACCTTAAAAAATAGACTAACTTAAATGGCAAAAGAGGCTCAGAAAGGCAATGAGGAGAAGAATGCCTTAAAAAGTCGAATTTGCCAGATGGAAAAAGAATCTCAAAAGCTCACTGAGGAGATTCATTCCTTCAGAGTTAGACTGGAGCAAATGGAAGCTAGTGACTTTATGATAAATCAAGATACTATTAAACAGGTCCAAACAAATGAAAGAATAAAAGGCAATGTGAAATATCTCATGGGAAAAACCATTGACCTGGAAAATAGATCCAGGAAAGATAATTTTAAAATTATTGGACTACCTGAAAGCCATGATCAAAGAAAGAACCTAGAAATCATCCTTAAAGAAATTCTCAAGGAAAATTGCCCTGATGTTTTAGACCCAGTGGGGGAAATAGAGGTTGAAAGAATCCACCAGTCACCTCCTGAAAAAGATCCCAAAAAGAAAACTCCTAGGAATATTATAGCCAGGTTCCAGAATCCCCAGATCAAGGAGAAAATACTACAAGCAGCCAGGAAGAAATAATTTCAATATTGTGGAAACACAATCAGAATAGCCCAGGACCTGGCAGCTTCTACACTGAGGGATTGAAGGGCATGGAATATGATATTCCAGAGGGCAAAAGAGCTGGGATTGAAGCCAAGGGTCACCTACCAAGCAAAACTGAGTATCTTGTTTCAGGGGAAAATATGGTCATTCAGTGTAATAGAGGACTTTCAAGCATTCTTGATGAAAATACCAGAGTTTAATAGAAAATTTGACATTCAGACAAAAGAAGCAAGAGATGCTTGAGAAGGTAATCAAGGAAAAGAAATCAAAAGGAACTTATCAAAGTTGGACTATTTACATTCCTACATGGAAAAACAATAACTGTGTTTGATGAAACCTTTCTTATTATGAAAATAATTGAAGAAGGGTACATGGCATATGTTCACAGGTATACATGGATAGAGGGCACAGGTTGAATTTGATGGGAAGGGACAATTCTTTTTTTTTTTTTCTTTTGGAGGGCAATTGGGGTTGAGTGACTTGCCCGGGGTCACACGGCTGGGTTTTTGTTTGTGTGTTGGGTGTCTGGGGCCAGATCTGAGCTCGGGTCCTTCTGGCTCTGGTGCCGATGCTCTGCTTGCTGCGCCACCTAGCCGCCCCAAGGAAGGGATGATTCTTAAGGGGTGAAGTCAAGAGGTGAGAGAGGAAAGTGGCAAGAGGAGATAGAGAGAGACAGTGTAGGGTAAACTATCTCATGTAAAAGAGGCAAGGGGAAGTAGTTGCAGGGGTGGGGAAGAGGAGGAAGGCAAAAAGCCAGAAGCATATTCTCACTGAAGTTGGCTCAAGGAGAGAATCATATACATACTAAATGGAATATCTTACCCTCACTCACTCTCCTGAGTAGGGGAAAGGGGGATGAGAGGGGGGATGATGGAGGGTAGGGCATTCTGGGGGGAGGGGAGGTTGGAAGTACCCACTATCAAAAAGGGACAGGATTAAAGTAGGGAATGGACCAGGTGGGAGGTGAGATGGGTGGGAGGGAAATATAAGAAGTCTTTTACAATATATCTACTATGGTAATGTTTTGCATAGCTATACATGTACAACACATACTGAATTGCTTATCTTCTCAGAGGGAGTGGGTGACAAGGGAGGAAGGGAATGGATCTGAAAATCGAAGTTTTAAAATTAAATATTTCATAAGTTGTCCAGGCAGTGGGGCTCAGAGATTCACCTTGCCCTAATGACAAAGTCGAAAGGGGTATGGGAGAAGATATGGGAGAGAGCAGATTGGATGAGGGGATATCTAAGTGGGACTGCAATTCTGGGGTGGTGGGTAGGGAAAATGGGGGAAAATGTAACTCATAATCTGGTGGAAATGAATGATGTAAACCAGAAGTTAATAAAGCATTTGTTTAATAAAAAAAACTATAGAATAATAAAGATTCAAGGGACTTAGAGAAAAAAAAAAAGAGGAGATGAGGCGCTGGGTTAAACTGGAGGCTGTGGGAGTGGAAATAAAATGAGATAAAAAAGAGAGGTTGTGAAGGTAGAAATAAGAAGCTAGAGTGGCAGAATGGATATTTAGGATAAATGAGAATGGGGAGTCAAAGAGAATGCCAAGATTGTAGTCTTGGTGACTGGGAAGATGATGGTATCCTTAAGAATAGCAGGAAATTTAATTTTTGGGATCTTTGGGTTTACCAAACACTAGATTATTGTATTTGCTTCTATATATTGTATCGCTGGTCTGTTCTACTGATCAACTTCTCTATTTCTTACCCAGCACCAAATTGTTTTAAAGACAATTCAATTCAAATTATAGGTTTGTAATATAGTTTGATATCTGGTGTTGCTAGGTACCCTTACTTCACATTTTAAAAATTGATTCCCTTGACATTTTTAACTTTTATTCCTCCAAATGAATTTTGTTATTATTTTTTCTGACTAAATAAAGCGATTTTTTGGTAAAAAAAATATCCTGGTAAAAATAAAAAGGAGTGAAAAATTCAACACTAAAAAGAAATAAGTAACGAATGAGAAAAGAGCATAGGGATGAAGGAAATAGAGCCAGTGAAGACAAGGCCACCATAAAAAATAAAGTACAATCTTTGAAGGAACAGCAAATTATGTGTACAGTACAAGAGAGAAAATATTATCTTAAAAAACCTTTTTAGAAACAGATGAAGAAAAATGTTAACCCATTTCGTATAACTCTAAATATCAATGGATCAAATAATCTTTTGAAACAAACAAACAGTGGCAGACTGATGCAATAAATAAAACATTACAATCTATTGCTTATAAGAAACATATTTTTAAAAAAACACAAAAATAAACAGAGAATGGAGAAGAAATATTATGCATTGAGTGAATCAAAAAATTCAGGAGTTTTCATCATGCTATGAGACAAAGCCAAAAATAAAAATGAAAATGAAAATCAGAAATATGGATATTATATCATGATGAAAGGAATCATAGATAACAAATCAATATTAGTAATAAATTTATACACTTTAATCACCTCAACATTCAAATTTGTGAAAGAAACATCAAAGCTAAAAGAAGAGATAGTAATGTGATGCAACAAAACATTTCAATATTATATTATCAATTTCTGATAAATCAAACAGATAAATAACATGGAAAATATGGAGAGGAATAAATTCTTGGGGAACCAGGAGTTAAAAGACTTATTGTATCTTCTAAGTCAGAAAGTAAATGAGTATACTTATTTGTCTGTACCATGGAACTTTTATTTAAAAAGAAAAACTGGCTATGTAATGGAATACAGAAATATTATAAAGAAATGTAAAAAGATAAAGTGAATACATCCTTTACAGATGACATTGCACCAAAAATAGAAATTGGTTTAGGGACCAAAATCAGAGATACACACATAAGTATTGATTTAATGGTGAAATTATTAAAAAAAATTAAAATGGGTATGCCAAATAGCAAATCATAGAAACAATAAATATATAAAGAAAATGGTGAAGAAATAACATATCATCATTTCTGAGTTGAAGTATTTAACTCTGGTTTTCCCATGAGACTCTCTATGGAAAAAAAAAATTGTAAAACTGGGGAAAATGTTTAAGCTGGAGTGAACTCAGAATGGTTTTGATAGGTATTGAAATATAGACATTAGAGTAGCACATATACTTGAATATGCTGGTCAAGGTAGTATGTGGACCTAAATAAAAGAAAAAATATATTTCTCAAAAAAGACCAAAATAATTAAGAGTTATGCAATGAATGAAGTTTTAAAAGCAAAATATAACACTGTTAGGACACTGCAGCTTTAGATAAAATAATTATATAGCAAAGTAAAAATTGTATAATGCTCACATTGGTTTATAGCAAGGGTTCTTAACCTCTGTATGTATAATGAGCCCTTTTGCAGTCTGATTAATTCTGTGGATGCAATCTAAGCAAAAGAAAAAAAAGTCTTAAATACATAAAATTAAGATTTCTGTTTGTTTCAGAATAACTACAGGGTACACAAATATCTTAGTGAGGTATGACACATTTTACAATTTAAAAAATTCAAAAATATAAATAGTAAGCCACATCTTTTACTAATCACAAAACTACAAAATCATATCAATAATGATGATTTGGGAAAAATAACTCAAGCTTACATAATGAATAAGTTATTAAATTTTAAATATAGGTAAAATGTAAAAAAATAATACATAATTCCTTCCAAAAAAGATAAATGCAATAGTGCAAACCATTCTAAAACTTTTGCATGCCTATAAAAACAACAAATCAAAAAGGTATAACTAAATTAAAAAATAGAAATTATGGAAGCCAAAAAAAAAAAGTTTAAGAAAAATTAAATATCATTGCACTGATAACACTAGGGCCTGAGGAGTTTTTTTAATCAGTAAAACATAAATCATTACCTAACTTTATTTTTTAAAATCATATATGGTGGCAGAGCACAGGTCGGCCTGAGTCGAGTAGCAGTTTTAGCCCGAGGGTGGCAGGGCCAGCAGCCGGCTGGAGGTACCCCAGAACACCTGCAGCTGTGGTGATTCCAGAATTATCAACATAGACATGCCTAGGACAAAGTGAGAGGTTTGTGCCCTATGGACTTTGGGACCAGTATTTGGGGAATGTGTCAGCTTCCTCCCCTGGGGGCTAGAAGCTGCTGAGGAGATACATCATTTTGTAGTTTTCAGAGGCAGCTCAGGCTCCTGGACTGCGAACAGTAGGGAGATCCAGCAATCAGTCTTGGAGGGTAATCACTCTTGCTTTAACCTCCCTGGATCTGGCTTGTGATCTGGGGTGGAGGTCATGGGGGGGTTTCCAGCTTGCCAGAAATGGAAGTGGCTCCCCCCCACACGTTAGGGGCAAACGTTCCTGTCTGGTGCCAGGCCATACTGTGGCAACAAGCCCAAAAGTCAAGTAATTAAGGGACAACATGCCAAGGCAAAGGAAACAAATTAGACAGAAAAATGCAACATTAGACTCCTACTTTGGAGGCACAAAGGATCGAAGGATAGAGCGAGAGGATGGCTGTGAGGTCAGAAGTCCTGCTCCAAAAGCCCCAGGGGAAAACATGAGTGGGTTGCAGGCCACAGAGGACCTTAAGAAGGACTTTAAAAATCAAATAAGAGAAGTGGAGGAAAAATTGGAAAGAGAAATGAGAAGGATGCAAGAAAAGTATGAAATGAGGGTCAACAGACTGACTGAGGAAAACAACACCTTAAAAAATAGACTAACTCAAATGGCAAAGGAGGCCCAAAAGAGCAATGAGGAGAAGAATGCCTTAAAAAGTCGAATTTTCCAGATGGAAAAAGAATCTCAAATGTTCACAGAGGAGATTCATTCCTTCAGAGTTAGACTGGAGCAAATGGAAGCTAATGACTTTATGAGAAATCAAGATGCTGTTAAGCACATGCAAACAAATGAAAGATTAGAAGGTAATGTGAAATATCTCATGGGAAAAACTACTGACCTGGAAAATAGATCCAGGAGAGACAATTTAAAAATTATTGGACTACCTGAAAGCCATGATCAAAAAAAGAACCTGGAAATTACCCTTCAAGAATTCTGAAGGAAAACTGCCCTGAGATTTTAGATCCAGAAGGCAAAATAGAGGTTGAAAGAATCCACAGATCACCTCCTGAAAAAGATCCCCAAAAGAAAACTCCCGGGAATATTATAGCCAGGATCCAGAATCCCCAGATCAAGGAGAAAATACTACAAGCAGCCAGGAAGAAACAATTTCAATATTGTGGAAACACAATCAGAATAGCCCAGGACCTGGCAGCTTCTACACTGAGGGATCGAAGGGCATGGAATATGATATTCCAGAGGGCAAAAGAACTGGGAATGAACCTAAGGGTCACCTACCCAGCAAAACTGAGTATTTTGTTTCAGGGGAAAATATGGCCATTTAGTAGAAGAGAAGACTTTCAAGCATCCCTCAGGAAAAAAACAGAGCTGAATAGAAAATTTGACATCCAGACACAAGAAGCAAGAGATGCCTGAGAAGGTAATCAGGGAAAAGAAATCAAAAGAAACTTATCAAAGTTGAACTATTCACATTCCTATATGGAAAAACAATAACTGTGACTGATGAAATCTTGTTCAGTATCAAAATAATGGAAGAAGGGTGTATGGTCATATGAATACATATGTGAATGTGTGTATATATGTTTACAGTTATACATGGATAGAGGGCACAGGTTGAATTTGTTGGGAAGGGAGGATACTGAAGGGGTGAAATTATGAGGTGAAAGAGGAAAGTGGCAAGAGGAGATGGGGAGAGACAGGGTAAGGTAAACTATCTCATGTAGAAGAAGCAAGGGGAAGTGGTTGCAAGGGAGGGTAAGACTAGGAAGGCAAAAAGACAAAACCACATCCTCATTGAATTTGGTTCTGGGAGAGAATGACATACATACTAAATGGGATATCTCAACCTGCAGCAGAATAGGGGGAAAGGGGGCAAGAGGAGGGATGATGGATGGGAGGGCATCCTTGTGGGGAGGGGATGTTGGAGGTACCCACTATAGAAGAGGCACAGGATCAAGTAGGGAATGGACCAGGTGGGGGGTGGGATGAGTGGGAGGGAATTATAAGCAGCCTTGTATAATATATCTACTATGGTAATTTTGCATAGCTAGACATGTACAACATATACCGAATTACTTATCTTCCCAGAGGGAATGGGTGACAAGAGAGGAAGGAAATGGATCTGAAATTCGAGGTTTTAAGACTAAATGTTTCAAATATATATATACTATTATTAATACTCTTTTGCTTGTAATTGGGACATAAGATGTGCTGGCATTGGGACACAAAGATTCTTCCTCTAATGGAAAAGTCAAGGGGGGTATGGGAGAAGGTATGGGAGAGAGCAGATTGGAGGAAGCGATATCTTATGGGACTGCTATTCTGGGAGGGTGGGTAGGGGAAAAACAGGGGGGAAACATAATTGTAACTCAAAATCTGGCAGAAATGAATGATGTAAAACAGAAATCAATAAAGCATCTGTTTAATAAAAACCAACCAACAAAGCAAAAAAAAATCATATATGGTGCCAATTTGTTAATATCAAAATATGAGGAATGATAAAGTCATAGCAAATGAAAATTAAATATAAACATAAAGAATAGTTTTCTTAATTTTCAAAAATATTGATATTTTAAATGAAATGTGTTCCTATTTACAAAAAGAAATATTCTTCACTAAATCAATAATAATATTTTGATCCTTTGCCATGTTTTATGATCTTGGGCTATAAGAAAAGGCAAAAAACTGGTTGGATATGTGGTTTGACTGCAAATGAGTTATTGAGAATGACTCCCAGTTTCAGGCTTGATTGACCGGGAGGTTGGTGTTGCCCTCAACAGAAGTAGAAAAAGCTAGGGTTTCTGCTGAAACATAATTCTCTGTGACATCCCCATTTTATAGCATAGTTTACATTCCTTTGCACTAATATAAATTAAATGGTTGTTTGGATGAGGCATATTTACATTTTTTTGAAAGGAAGCAAAGCTAAACTTGTCAATTGATTCTGTAAATCAAGAAACATTATTTCTTGAACTCATGCTGAATTCATGTTCTTTTAAAGAGAATTTACCGATTTTAAATGTCATAGGGAATGGAGATGAAAACCCAGAGTTATCATTAGCATATGTTGTCTTTGCTATGAATTCATGCAACTACACATACATGCTTAGAAACACTTGGGAATTTGAACTCGGTGCATACAGAAACACCCTGCCCCATAGAATGAATTTCCATTTATTTCATTGACTACATTAGAGTGAATACATATAAATAGTTGAGCCATGAAATTCAAAGATTTTCCTATGAGAATTCTCTTAAAAATTCTTTAATAAGACATTTCTCTCTTATCTCTATTTCTTCATCATTTTAATTTTATGCTCATTTGCATATGTGGGGGTAGTTATAAATTTAAATGATACAAATGGGGGGAGAGAGATAAGGGTATTTTTAAAAATGTACTTTTAATTTTTTTCCTAGTCATATTTTATTAGCGACCAGCTACTTAAAGGGCAATAGGGAAAGTGATGAAGAAATATGATTGTTCATTTTTACATCTTTTTCTTACTGAAAGGGCAGCGCCTCATGCATTATGCCTGTCATTTGGTTGAAATGAAATTGGCATTCGGCATCATAAAACTTGGCCACCATCTCTTTGGCCTTAAAAATACATGAGCAGCTTGCCTAATATAAAAGAGACCATGGAAATGTAAAAATGTCAAATTATACATTTTCTATCTTTGCCCTGAGTATATGTGGGGATGCAGTGTATGTAGTTTTATACCCCTCTCTACACTGCTATTACCCTGATCATTATTAATAGCAGAACTGTTCTGGTGATGACATTTTGGAAAATGTGCTCTCTGAACCAGGCTGTACTGTCAGATAGAAGATTTTCACTTATCTACTAGTCAGATTACTCTCATGTAAACAGTGAAAACAGCATAATGGGCTAGCTGTCATAACTTCACAGTTACAATCAAAGGCTGCCTGTGGCTACCAGGCCTGGGCAGCTCTGACAGGTAGCTTCAATTTTCTATAAAGTAAGTAGGTGTGGAAAATGAGAGGGAATCTCATTTATTTATTTGAGAGCACTAGAGACTTCTTGAAATATTTCAGGTATACAACTAGCATGTTTCACTGATTTGACCAATGTCTATGATCTGCTTGAATCAGCCAACTGGTTTTAAGATCATGGGACTACAGTTTGAACACCACTAGCTGCATTTTATTCTTTTGGGTAAAATCTGTATTATTAAAAGATTAGAGTCAGTAAGATGAAGTTGAGATGGCACTGCAATAAGAACATTTTCTCTCTGTCAAATTTTCAATTTAACACTAAATTAATTGGTTTTAGAGAAGGTATAGAAAACACCACTGTTGGTTCAAGAAAAAATGAAGAAGCAATTAGAGTTTTGTGACACACATACACACACACACACACACGCACACACACACACACACACACACATATATATATATATATATATATATATATATGAGTTCAAAATATACTGCCTAGACTATCTCGTTTCTTGAAATCTGCTAATACAGAATTATTTTAGAGTATTATAATAATGATACATGTATACATTTGTTTATTTAAATGCATATGTGTCTCCACATATACGGGTGTGTTTATGTCTAGATGTGCATGCATACACACATATATGATAGCATAAGGGATGGGATTCTAGCCCTAGACACAAAAGACAAAGATTAATGTATTTCTAACACATCCTAACTTGTATAATCATGGTTAAGAAACATAATACCCCTGTGTCTAAGATCCTTCTCTATGAATATAAATTAGATATGTGTTAGTAATGTACATAAAAGTTTTTTTGAATGCACAATAAGCCAAGGATCCCACTCCCATACCTCACTGAAACAAAAGGGCAGTAGAAATTGAAGAGGTGATGAGCTTATTTTTTTTCTCTTTGCCTTTTCTTTATATTTTCCTGTGATAGGATTAATATAGAGAAAAAATTTATACTAGAGAGGCTGACCTTGAGTAGATTAAGCTGGAGAGATGTGCTATTATGGGTAGAAATTGAGATTTGAAAGCCTTCCGCTATCATCTCCTATCAATTCATCTACCTAAAGTTTATTTTTTTTCCTAATGCTATGTATGTATGTATGTATCTGTCTGTCTGTCTAAATATCTGTCTATATCTATCCACATATTTACTCTTTGGATAGAATTTAAGTGTCTTGAAAGAAAGGGCTTTCTCATTGATCTTTGCATTCTCTAACATCCAGCACAGAACTTCTCACATAGTAGGGATTTAATAAGCATTCTTTGATTGATTGATGCTCTCTCATTACCCAGGACTCATAGAAAAGGTATTTGAAAACTTCTATCCAAATTTTGTACTATTTGAAATCTTGTGCACTTAAATCTATTATATAATTCTTATATTCTCCATATTTACTCTCTTGTTTCACAAATTTTAATATAAAATAATAACTTTCCCTTCAAATTCTCACTGTTCACTATTCATCCTTCCTAGGTCTAAAATAGCAATATGCCAGATTGTCTTATCCACTTTTTTTTTTTAGGATCAAATTATAGTTAGGCAGAGCTGGGAAATTATTAATTACTTTACTTTTAGTAGAGGGAAAGAGATCCAATATCTATTTGAATTGTTAAAGTCCCCCCTTCACCACTACATTATGCTTCCATGAATCATTCCTTAATCTTTTTGTTAGTTTTCTCTTTATATCTAGAGAGTCTATAGTCAATTTTGAAGATGCTATCACTTTTATTACATTTTCTTTGCTGATCTTGACCTAAGACTTTAACCCTCTTCTGAATGAATTTCATCAAGAGCATGTTTTTAAAGATTATTAATATAAATAATAATAACAAAATTGCATTATAAAGTGGTTTAAGATTTGAAAAATGCTTCATCAATATCTCAATTAAATTCACAGCACCTGGAAGATATGTGATTTTACAACCCTCCCTAATATATTTTCTTAATATATGATGCTGCTGACTATCCTATAACTTGAAAGTGTACCCTATCTTGTCATACAAATATCCTATATCTTTACAAAGGCATACATAGGCATTATTCCATTGATTTTTATAGGCATATATGAGGATGTCTATTTCAAGATATAGATCACAAAAGATTTTAACTAAATAATAATGATAAGAAGGAAGTTCAGGTGTATTCTGAAAAGTATTATTAAATAATTTTACTTTTACTATCTATGCTCATCTTCATCAGCATCCCTCCTTCCTCCTTTTAATTCAAGTCCTGCTTTCTTTCTACAGAAAAGGTTCAGGATACTATTCTTCCAACTCCAGCCCTTGTGCATCAATGTCAGTAGGCATTCCTTAGGCTTTCACCTCTGTTTGAAGCAGAAATATATATATGACTGTAAAGTGTTTGTTTACCCATTTGTAATATATTTTCCCTTTTCTGGATAAGAATTATTACAAGCCCTGTCAATTTTTTGCAATACAATATTTCCTATTATACACACCTTGTAGTTATCAAGGTTAGCTTCCTTGCTTCTCTTACATTAGGTAGTTGTCACTTACAAATGGAATAGTTTAGGAATTAAACATATGTTTGGCATGCCTGGCTTCACAAGTCCTATGTGACACACATTTGATGAAAGATTGAAGCTCATATGCTGCCTTGTTTTTTCATCTCATAATATATGAAAACATGAGAAGTCAGTGCACATCATTAAATGACTCCTGATTTTCATGGGGAGGAATTTTAAAAGTTTAATTTCAAATGACCCAACCAGAGTCTTATATAAACGTTCCAATGAGATAACAATTTAAAAATGTTTTTCAGATATTGCTTCAATCTAAAACTAATCCCCAAAATAAGAAGCTGAGCATATTAAAATAATTTTCTGAAAGATCTGGATTTTAAAAATAATAGTTCATAAGAGAGATAGCATGGCATAATGTATGAAGTCTTACACTGTACATGGAAACTAGTAGGTGCTTAATAAATGCTTGTTGATTGATTGAGGACAGGACACAGAGTTCAGATTATCTAGGTTTAAATACTTTTCTCTGATACATGATGGTTGTTTGATTCTGGAAGGAAAAGGAAGAGAAAGAGAAGACTAGGAAAGAGGAGGAGGAAGAAGAGGAAAATAACAAGAACAAGAAGAAAAACATTATGATGAAGAGAATAAAGAAAAAAGAAATGGAGAGAAATAAGGAAGGAAAAAAAGAAAGAAAAGGAAAAGGAAATTAGAAAGTTTCTTTTTCATATTTCACTCTAATGCTTCTGATAACCCACACTCTCTTATTTTCCCATGTGTGTTACTGAAAATATAAATTAAAAATGCTTGTTTCCCTATTAGTTGCTAAGAATTGCAAATAAATCTGAGATCTATTTATTTTTTTTTAAGAGTCAATGCTATTTTGGTTATTTTTATCTAGATTTTATCTGAGGAAAAAAAAAACAGCCAACACTTGTGCTTAAAATAATACATACCATTCCTTTCCCCTAGCCCTCTTTTCCCCTTTTCTTGTATCTGGCTATTTCAAATCCCTTAGTTTCTTCTTCTCCTTCTCTTCTTCTTCCTTTCTTCTTGATGATGATGATGATATGATGGTGATGATGATGATGATGATTTTATGGATAAGGGCACCACAGTTAGTTTACTTTTGAATTAGTGAAGCTAAGTTTTCATTTTGAAACAAAATCAGCAGTTCAAGGTAATGGTCATTGATTGTAGTTCTCCACTTTATGGCCTTTAAGCAAGAGTAAAGCATCTCTGCAGCTTCACATAGATCTATCCACTATAATGGCAAGCACATTATTATGTTCGGCTGCATTAGCTTTCTAATTGATAGGTACTTACACTTCTGAAGTGGGAGGCTTCCCATCACAGTACAGCATCATTTTCTCCGCTGCATCAACAAACAGGCTTTGTTCTGCCTTTTCAATAATATGATTGGAAAATTATATTGAATTGTTGCTTATTATTCAGTTGGATGCCTCAGTGACAGCACATGATATGCGAACCATATCATGCTATTTATCAACAAACATCAACAGTAAAGAATATCTACTTTTATTATTTTCAAAAAATAGGTTTGGACTTCATTTTCTTATGAGCCACTGTGGTAGAAAAATGTAGCAAAATTGTCAAGAAGGAGCTCCTGCCACTCCATTGGAATTTTGTTTTTGAGCAATTTCTATTTGTGTAGAAGTTTTAGCCCCATGTCCTCTTTCTTTAACTTTAAAAACAATAAAACACTAGAAACTGAAGAAACTTCTTCTTTGAATACTTTAGCATTTGAACTGAAATTTATACTCTTGGAGGGTTGCCTGGGGCAATGGAAAGTTTTAACTTGCCCCATGGTTACATAGTGAATGTGTTAAAGGTAGGGCTTCTTTTCTACTCCTTTGTACCCTTAATTTGTTTTATGAAGTTAGAATTCTGTCAAAGGGCAAGGGGATAAACTTGAGGACCTACTGGGCCATGTGTGGCCTAGTGTCTGCAGATTCAACAGCCTTGGTCTACTCAATGAATCTTTAATCTCACACTGACATTAATTCCTTCTTTCTTCCTCCTGTTAATGATGCTTGTTTGGTAAAATATTAACTTTCTTAGATTCTGTGTATGATTGAGTTGTCTAAAACCTGAACTACTTCTTTGAATTTGAAAGAGGAATAGATAAGAAATAAGCAGATCTAAGGTTCTGGTTCTCTAGAAGGAAGTAAACCTGTCCAACTTCAGAGATCTCCATCCTGACCCCTTGTAACTCTGACCTGAGGAAGCCTTAAGTATTAGAGAATCACACAACTTCAAAAATAACAGTAAATAAATGATGAGGAAATGTCCAAGAATCACTTAGCCAAGTCATCTATGGGATCCACAGGCTACCACCAGTGATGAAAGGGTGGCGGCATGAAAAGAAAAGGAAAAAAAATCCTATATGAAACTTATTTGTTGATACAGGGGAAACTTTTAAATAGGCAAAATAAATAAAGTTTCTAGACTAAGCTTTCTGGAGAGAAGATAAATTCCTAGGAAGGGTTATATTTTTTGAATTTGCAGAGGAGTGTTGAGAACAAGCAGAACCTAGAACTGAGAGAGAGAGAGAGAGAGAGAGAGAGAGAGAGAGAGAGAGAGAGAGAGAGCACTATAATTAAAAGAGCATACATTGCCCTTGACCTCCATTGAATCTGACTGTCTTGCCTGAAAAGAGTTTACATTCTATTGGCAATGAGAAAACAGGTGTGTAAGTATTTACAAAATAAATAGAATATAATGCTGGGGATTCTTTTTTTTTGAGTGTCTTGCAGTTTATTTGTTTTTCCCAAATTTGTCATCAATCTGTGTAGGGATATCCACATGTGATAACTCTTTCCATCAATTTCCATCAATCACCTATTCTTTACCTTTGACAGTTGCCTGGGACTTGGAAAGGTTAGGGAACTTGGCTATAGACACACAATTACTTGTGATTTGGGTTTGAAATAGTCTTCTAATCTCTAAAACTGTTCTTCTATGCACTATAGCAACCTACTTCTTCATTGTGTATAGTAGCTATTTGGAACTTTTGTTAAATTAAATTCTCAAAATAGTTTCTTAAAGTATATTAATCAAATATTCATTCATTCAAATATTCATCTTTGAATTTTATATATGTAGCAAATTTCTCTATAATGATCTTCTGAAAAATTACAACCTTCTCCACCCCCAAATCATATGATAAAAGATTTTGAATAATTTTAGGAAAAATAGATTTCCATCAAAAATAAATTTAAATGAATATAAATTAAAATCCCCTAGACAGATAAGATCCTCACATTATAATAAGATGGGGATTCTAACAACCTCTTAGGGAAAAATGTACCAGACTTCATGGTAAATAAAAAGGTGAGAAAAAGAGTACTGGGGTATTATAATATCAAAAATGAAGGAATGATTTATGCTTACATCCAAGGAAAATCACTCACCATCACAGAGTAAAAGTCTATGGCACAGCTCCTGATGCCAAAGAAATCAAACTTGATCAATTCTGTGAAGACATACAATATTTTCTAGAAATAATACCACAAAAGATGTTAATTCATCATAGGGAATTGGAATGCTAAAGTTGAAAATCAGAAGATAATTGCAATAAAAGAAAAAATGGATCAGGGATGAGACTAATAGAATTTTGTCAAGATAATTGACTGGTCATAGTAAACACATTTTTAACAAGCCAAGAAATGACTATATACCTGGACATCCACAGATGGGCAATACCCAAATTAGGTTGTCTATATGTTTTGTAATGAAAGATGGAAAAGCTTTATACAATCAGTCAAAACAATTCCTCAAGCTGACCATAGCTCAGATCAGGAGATATGTATTGCAAAATTCTGATTTAAATTGAAGAAAGTAGAGAAACTTTCAGATCATATAAATATGATGTACATGACTTCCCTTATGAATATGAAATACAAGTGATAAAAAGACTTTAAGGATTAGATCTGATAGATGAATTATGAACAGAGGTTTGCAATATGGTAGAAAAGGTAGCAATAAAAAATTTTCTAAGGGAGGAGAAAAAAAGAGGAAGAAAACAAAATGGCTATCTAATGACATTTACAAATAGCTAAGAAAGAAAAACAAACAAACAAAGGGTCCAGCTAGGTGCTTCAGTGAATAGAACACCTGCCCTGGAGTCAGGAAGGCCTGAGTTCAAATCTGACTTCAAACATTTAACACTTACTGGCCATGTGACCTTGGGCAAGTCACTTAACCCCAAGTGCCCTGCCCTCCCCTCCTAAAAGCAATAAATAAATAAACAAACAAACAAACAAATAAATAAATAAAGTAAACAAACAAAAAACAAAACAAAACAAAAACTAAAAGCAAAAACAAAACCCATGCAGATAGCTAAGAAAGCAATGAAAGCAAAGGGTAAAGGAGAAAGGGAAAAATACACCCAATTAAATATAAATCCAAGAGAATAGCAAGGATAAATAACAAGATTACTTAAAATGAGCAATGCAAAGAAATAGAATATAATAATACAATGGTAAAGACAAGAGATACCCTCAGGAAAATAGAGCTTTCAAGGAAAATTTTCATGTAAACACAAGTTTAATATAAGACAAAAATGATACAGACTTGCCAGAAGTAGAAGAGATCAAGAAGACATGACAAGACTATGCAGAAGAATTAACCAAGAAAAATCTCAGAGACTTTTGGGATCCAAGATGGCAGAGAAGCAGTAAATCACTGTCACTCTCTCATATTGATCTCTAGAAACCCCAAAACTAGTGCCCCAGGAAAAATCCTGGAACAGCTGAAGCAATAGAAAGACAGAGTGGAGGAGTCTTTCAGTCCCAGAAATATGCTAGATCAATGAGAAGGATCTCTCTCCCTTTTGTGTATTCCAGGGGAGGAAGCATCCCAGCAAGCCAAAGGCAGCAAACCAAGATATCCTGACCTCCAGTGTGGTGAAGCAAGTAAAAATGCCAACACCAGGGTTCTCCACATGCCTTAGCGTAGTCAGAGGAACTAGTAGACTCCATCTCTGAGAACCACCATACACATGTAGCCCCAAGCAAGCAGGAGTCCTCTAGCAGCAGACCTCCACATGCTTCAGTGCAGCCCAGGGTGAGAAGGTATCCTCTAGCTGCCAGCCTTCCATGTGCTTCATTGGAGCCCTGGGGAAATGTAGAAAAACTCCACCTGGCCTTAGCACCCAACAAATAACTACCACTATGATCTCAGCTCAATACCTAGGAAGCTGCCAAATCCCTACAACCTCCAGCTTCCAGCACCAAAGGCTCCAGAACACAAAGCCCATTGGCACTTGATTAGACCCCTGGCCCCCATCACAAGAAGTTTAGGACAGTGCTCCCTGTACTCCAGCAGGACAGCACAAATTAAAATCCAGGAAATAGACAAACATTATGATCAAAAAGGAAAAACAAAAAAATAGCTGACTATAAACTCTTTCTATGGGGACAAGAAAGATCAAAACATAAAGTGAGAATATGACAACATTGTCAATATATCTAGATCAGAATACTCAAAGAGAAATATTAACTAGTCTCAAACTCCAAAAGCTTTCTAAGAAGAGCTCCAGAATGAATTTAAGTCAAATAAGAGGAAAGGATCTCAGGGTAAATGCAGAGCCAGTAAAAATAAGCAAGAGAAGGGACAGAACCAGCACCTTCTGGGACAACAGGAGAAGATTTGGAGAAAAATCCCAGGACTAGGTTTGGTCTTTGTGGATAGTACACATCTCCAGGCTAGGGACCACTTAAGCAACAAGCTCCAAGCCCTGGGGTTAGATAGGTTGGGAGTCTGTTTCAGCCCTGGCCACAGGAAATTTTACACTAGGGACAGTGAAGAGAATCTGCCATTGGAACCTGGGAAGGTTGAGGGAACTTCTATTGAAAAGGAATGCCAAACTAAGCTGTTCTACAGAGACACAGCTGGGGGTGGGGAGGGCAAGAAGGAGCCAACACATGCCTGGTGATTCAACAAACATTATGGCAGAGATGAACTGGTTGCAGACATTTGAAGGATGGATGTCTTGGTTTGCCTTCAAGGTCAGAGAGGTATACTGAAGAAGGATTTGAGACCAGAGGCACCAATCCCCATACCCAAGAACTAGAGGTGATTACAAAATTAAGGTATTTCAAATAAAATGCAGAGGAAAATGAAAAAGAACCATAGTAACATAGAGGGTTACTGTGGGAAGAGAGAAGACTGGGGTTTGTCTTCAGAGGAGGATAGTGAAGCAAAGAAACCCTCTTCTACACCACAGAGTAATGCCAAATAGTCACATACCCAAAAAGAATTCATAGAAGGACTTAAAGAAAAACTTTAAAAATCAAGTGAGAGTAATTGAGGATGATAAAAAGAATAATTCAAGAAAAACATGAAGATTATTAAATAAAATCAATGAATTAGAAAAGGAGATCCAAAATCTTAAGGAGAACAAATAACATCTTGAAAATAAAAACTGGAGGGGGCGGAGCCAAGATGGCGGAGTAGAAACAGCCCATCCAAGCCAATCTGCCCCCAGATTCCCCCCAAATTATGTAAAGGGGGACTCTGAACAACTTCTGGAGCCCCAGCACCCACAGAACTACACAGAGAAGCTAACCTCCCGTGGAGGACCGCCCAGAAGCCCTGCAGGAAGGACCAGCGCAGTGGTCTGGGAGCCAGCAGCACACAGAGTGTGGGGAGCTGAACCAAGCGCCGAGGTTTTAGCCCCAGGGCGGCAGGGCCAGCAGCCAGCTGGAGGAACCCCAGAACACCAGCAGCTGTGGTGACTCCAGAATTATCAACATAGACATGCCTAGGAAAAAGTGAGAGGTTAGTGACCTATGGACTTTGGGACAAGTATTTCGGGAATGCATCGGCTCCCTCCCCGGGGGGCTAGAAGCCGCTGAGGAGACACACCATTTTGAAGTTTTCAGAGGCAGCTCCAGCTCCCAGCCTGCAAATTGTAGGGAGATCCAGCAATCAGTCTTGGGGGCTAATCGCTCTTGCTTTAACCTCCCTGGATCTGGATTGTGATCTAGGGTGGAAGTCTTGGGTGGGTTTACAGCTTGCCAGAAAGGGAAGTTGCCCCACACATTCGGGATGAAAATTCCTCTAACTGGCCTTAAAGCCATAGTGTGGCAACAAGCCCAAAAGTTGAACAATTAAGTGGCAACATGCCAAGGCAAAGGAAACAGAAAAATGCAACCCTACACTCCTATTTTGGGGGCATAGAGCCGGAAAAGGACTGTGAGGTCAGACGTCATGCTCCAAAAGCCCCAGGGGAAAACATGAGCGGGTTGCAGGCCATAGAGGACCTTAAGAAGGACTTTAAAAATCAAATAAGAGAAGTGGAGGAAAAATTGGAAAGAGAAATTAGAAGGATGCAGGAAAAGTATGAAATGAGGGTCAATAGCCTGACTGAGGAAAACAACACCTTAAAAAATAGACGAACTCAAATGGCAAAGGAGGCCCAAAAGGGCAATGAGGAGAAGAATGCCTTAAAAAGTCGAATTTGCCAGATGGAAAAAGAATCTCAAAAGTTCACTGAGGAGATTCATTCCTTCAGAGTTAGACTGGAGCAAATGGAAGCTAATGACTTTATGAGAAATCAAGATGCTGTTAAGCAGATCCAAACAAATGAAAGAGTAGAAGACAATGTGAAATATCTCATGGGAAAAACTACTGACCTTGAAAATAGATCCAGGAGAGACAATTTAAAAATTATTGAGCTACCCGAAAGCCATGATCAAAGAAAGAACCTAGAAATCACCCTTCAAGAAATTCTCAAGGAAAATTGCCCTGATATTTTAGATCCAGAGGGCAAAATAGAGGTTGAAAGAATCCACCGATCACCTCTTGAAAAAGAGCCCAAAAAGAAAACTCCCAGGAATATTATAGCCAGGTTCCAGAATCCCCAGATCAAGGAGAAAATACTGTAAGCAGCCAGGAAGAAACAATTTCAATATTGTGGAAATAATCAGAATAGCCCAGGACCTGGCAGCTTCAACACTGAGGGACTGAAGGGCATGGAATATGATATTCCAGAGGGCAAAAGAACTGGGAATGAACCCAAGGGTCACCTACCCAGCAAAACTGAGTATTTTGTTTCAGGGGAAAATATGGTCATTCAGTGGAATAGAGGACTTTCAAGCATTCATGAGGAAAAAACCAGAATTGAATAGAAAATTTGACATCCAGACACAAGAATGAAGAGATGCCTGAGAAGGTAATCAGGGGAAAGAAATCAAAAGGAACTTATCAATGCTGAACTACTTACATTCCTATATGGAAAAGCAATAACTGTGACTGATGATATCTTTCTCACTATGAAAATAATGGAAGAAAGGTGTGTGGTCATATGAATACATATATGAATGTGTGTATATGGTTACAGTTATATATGGAAAGAGAGCATAGGTTGAATCTGTTGGGAAGGGAGAATACTCAAGGGATGAAATTATGAGGTGAGAGAGGAAAGTGGCAAGAGGAGATGGGGAGAGACAGGGTAGGGTAAACTATCTCATGTAGAAGAAGCAAGGGGAAGTGGTTGCAAGGGAGGAGAATAGGAAGGCAAAAAAGACAAAACCACATTCTCATTGAATTTGGTTCAGGGAGAGAATGACATACATACTAAATGGGATATCTCAACCTGCAGCAGGATAGGGGGAAGGGGGATGAGAGGAGGGATGTTGGATGGGAGGGCATCCTTGGGAGAAGGGGTGGTTGGAAGTACCCACCATAGAAGACAGACAGGATCATGTAGGGAATGGACCAGGTTGGGGGGTGGGATGAGTGGGAGGGAATTATAAGCAGCCTTGTACAATATATCTACTATGATAATGTTTTGCATAGCTAAACATGCACAACATATACTGAATTACTTATCTCCCCAGAGGGAATGGGTGACAAGGGAGGAAGGAAATTGATCTGAAATTCGAGGTCTTAACATTAAATGTTTCAAATACATATAAGTACTATTATTAATACTCTTTTGCTTATAATTGGGAGATAAGATGTGCAGGCATTGGGACACAAAGATTTACCTTCCTTTAATGGAAAAGTCGAAGGGGGTATGGGAGAAGGTATGGGAGAGAGCAGATTGGAGGAAGTGATATCTTATGGGACTGCTATTCTGGGAAGTTGGGTAGGGGAATAATGGGGGAAAATGATTGTAACTCAAAATCTGGCGGAAATGAATGAAATAAAACAGAAGTTAATAAAGCATTTGTTTAAAAAAAAAGAAAATCAAAACTGGACAAGAGTGGAGCAATATTATTAGAGACCAAGAAATAATAAAACAAAGTATAAAGAATGAAAAAAATAGGGGCAGCTAGGTGGTGCAGTGAATAGAGCACAGGCCCTGTAGTCAGGAGGACCTGAATTCAAATCCAGCCTCAGACAAAACACTTACTAGCCATATGACCTTGGGCAAGTCACTTAACGCCAAGTGCCATACCATCTACCTCCAAAAAGCAAAAAAAAAGAAAGAAAAAAGAAAACTATGAAATATCTCATAAGAAAATAAGAAAAAAACACTTATCTGAAGAACAGATAAAGGAGAGAAAACAGAATAATCATGAATAATGAAAGGTCCAAAGAATATTGGAGCCAAATGAAAAAATTATTAGGTCTGGGAGAGAATATTGCAAGGACCCAGAAAGTAAAAACTTAAATGTTGAGGAAAAACATAAATGATTTCATAGGACATAGCAGGTTCTGCATTAAAAGATCAAAAGAATTGGAATATAATATTCAAGAAATCAGAGCAGCTTGGATGGCAACCAAGAATCAAATATCAAGCAAAGCAGTGCATGATCTCTCAGGGGAAGAGATGGATATTCAATGAGATAGAGGGCTTCCAAACTTTCCTGATTAAAAAAAAAAACCAAAAAAAAAAACAGAACTGGACAGAAAACTCAATCTTCAAATAAAAGATTCAAGAGAAGCATTAAAATTTAAGCAGGAAAGAATACAAATGTGTTTTTCAAAAAGTTTGAACTGTTTTACATCCATACATGGAAAGATACTACTTATAACTTTTTTTTTGCTTTTTTTTGGAGAGCAATTGGGGTCACAAGGTCACACAGCTAGGTTTTTTTGTTTGTTTGTTTGTTTGTTTGTGTGCATTAAGTGTCTGAGGCCGGATCTGAACTCAGGTCCTTCTGACTCCAGGGCTGGTGCTCTACTCACTGTGCCACCTAGCCGCCCCCAATACTTATAACTCTTGAAAACTGTGTCTTTATTTTTTTTCCAAATTCTTTAATAACTTCTGGTTTACATCATTCATTTCCATCAGATTTTAAGTTACAGTTTTATCCCCCTTTTTCCACACCCCCACCCCAGAATAGCAGTCCCACAGGATATCCCCTCCCCCCATCTGCTCTTTCCCATATCTTCTCCCATACACCCTTGGACTTTTTCAGTAGGGCAAGGTGAATCTCAGTGCCCCAATACCTGCATATCTTATTTCCGAATTATATGTAAAATAGTATTAATAATAATATTTATATATTTTTAAAAATTTGATTTTAAAACTTTAAATTCCAGATTCATTCCCTTCCTCACTTGTCACCCATCCTTACTGGGAAAATAAACAATTAAGTATATGTTGTACATGTATAGCTATGCAAAACATTACCATAGTAGATATATTATAAAAGACCGACTATATTTCCCTCCCTCCTATCTCTCCTCCCACTTCGTCTATTCCCTACTTGGATCCTATCCCTTTTCAAAAGTGGGTGCTCCCAACTTCCCTCCCCCCTTCCCTCCCACCCTCCCTTCCATAATTCCCCCTCATCTCCCTCTTCCCTACTCTTCTGTAGGGTGAGATATCCTATTTAGTATGCCATTCTCTCCCTAAGACTAATTCAATAAGAATAAGGTTTTGCCATTTTGCCTTCCTGTTCTTCCCCACCCTTGTAACCATTTTCCCTTACCCCATTCTGTCTCTCCACATCTCCTCTTGTTATATTACTCACTCACTTCTTAATTTCACCTTTTAAGTATCATCCCTTCTTATTAAATTCAACCTGTGCCCTCTATCTATGTAAACCTCTTAACATACACACACACACACACACACACACACACACACACATATATATATATATATATATGTGTGTGTAAACATTCACATATGTACTCATATGCCCATATACCCTTCTTCAATTATTTTCATACTGAGAAAAGTTTCCTCGTTACAGTTATCGTTTTTTCATGTAGCAATGTAAATAGTTCAAATTTGATAAGTTCATAATGATTTCTTTTCCCTGACAGAATGGAGGTTAGAATTAGTAGTGGAAAGGGGAAAGAAAAGGACCTAGTGTAATAGAAGCTAAAGCAGATTGAGGTAGGTGGCAGGAAGAAGTAAAACACTGGGGCGGCTAAGTGGCGCAGTGAGTAGAGTGCTGGCCCTGGAGTCAGAAGGACCTGAGTTCGCATCTGGCCTCAGACACTTAACACACACACAAATAAAAACCTAGCCGTGTGACCTTGGGCAAGTTACTTAACCCCAATTGCCCTAAAAAAAAAAAAAAAAAAAAAAAAAAGTAAAACACTAATGAAGACAGAAAGGGAGAAAGGAGAGAGAAAAGCATAAACAGAGAAATGGGGGAATTTGGAGAGAAGGACAATTTGAAGAGAATAGAAAATCCTAACAGTGAATGTGAATGACATGAACTCTTCTGTAAAATGGAAGTAGATAGAGTGGATTAAAAACCATGATTCAAAATATGTTGTTTGCAAGAAACACATTTAAAGCAGGCAGATACATTCAGAGTAAAAATAAAAGGCCAGGGCTCAATATATTCTATTCCACCTGGATTTTTTTTTTTTAAAAGGGCTAAAAATCCTGATCTCTGACAAAACAAAAGCAGAAATTTATCTAATTAATAAGATAAGGGTGGAAACTACATACTACTAAAAGTTACCATAGACAATGAAGGAATATCATTATTAAATATGTATATATATATATATATATATATATATATATATATATATATATATATATATATATATATATATATGCACCAAGTGCTATAGCATCGAAATTCTTAGAGAGGTTAAGTGAGTTTCAGAAAGAAATAGTTAAGAAAACTATACCAGTGGGAGACGTCAACCTTCCCCTCTCTGAGCTAAATAAATATAACCACAAAATAAGCAAAAAAAAGCTAAGAAAATGAATAGAATTTTAGAAAAGTTTGACATGACAGTACTCTGAAGAAAATTGAATGGGGATAGAAAGGAATATATTTTTTCTCAGTGCTACATGGCACCTACACAAAAACTGCCCCCGAATTAGAACATAAATACCTCAAAATCCAGTGGAGAAAGTCAGGGATACTAAATGCATAGCTTTCACTTCATGATGCAAAAAACAAACACAGAGAAACATGTAATAAAGGGTCATGAAAACAGAGACTAAAAATTAATTCAAAACTAAATAATTGAATCCTAAAGAATGAATGTGTCAAACAACTAAACACAGAAACAATTAACAATTTCATCAGAATGAAAATAATGATACAACATACCAAAACTTATAGGATGCAGACAAAATAGTCCATAGGGGAAATTTTATATCCTTAAATATTTAAAGAAATAAAATAGAAAAAGGGGATATCAATGAATTGGGCATGAAACAAAAACAAAAGCTAGAAAAAGAACAAATCAAAAATCCCCACTTAAATACCAAATTAGAAATTCTGAAAATCAAAAGAGACGTTAATATAGTTAAAATTAAGAAAACTATTAAACAAATAAATAAAACTAAGCCAGTTTTCTGAAAAAAAAATAGATAAACCTTTGGTTAATTAGATTTTTTTTTTTTTTTTTTTTTTTGCTTTTTGGAGGTGGATGGCAGGACAGTTGGGGTTAAGTTACTTGCCTAAGTTCACATGGCTAGGAAGTGTTAAGTGTCTGAGGCTGGATTTGAACTCAGTTCCTCTTGATTCCAGGGCAGGTGCTGTATTCACCATGCCCCTAGCCACCACTAATTAGACTTTTTTTAAACAAAGAAAGAATTAAACCAAATGATAAGTATAAAAAAGAGAGTGAATTTAGGAGGGCATAGCCAGCATAGCAGAGAAAAAAGCAAGAACTTGCTCGAGTTCCTGCTCCAACTACCTCCAATACCTGTGAAAAAAAAAGGACTCTAAAGAAATTTTCGTGTTACAGAACCCACAAAGTGACAAAGAGAAACAAATCTCTCACTGAAAGCATCCAGGCAGCCTCACAGGAAGGGTCTATAACACGAACCTGGGAGTTAGCACATTTCCTTGTGAGCCAAACCAGCCAAGACCCATGGCAGAGACTGGCTGGAGCAGACTTCAGGAGAGTGAATCACCAGCAGCTGTGGCGGGTTCCAGACTTCTCAACCCATAAATGTCAAAGAGAAAGTAAAAGGTCAGTGGTGAAATTCTGTTGGAACTAGGTGTGTAGAGAATGCAATTTGGCCCCTGCCCCTATGGGGTGGCAGAGGAGGCTGTGACTTCTTTTGATTGCAGTCTACAGATCATAAGGGGACCAAGTGGCTGACCAAAGGGCATTTGCAAAGATCTCTCTGCTGGTGCTCAGGCAGGATTCTCTTGCTTTTCCTTGGTTGGATCTGGTCACAGTCACCACCATCTAGGTGGAGGTCCTGTAGTGAGGAACACTGTGATGGCAGAGCATGTTGAGGCTGTGAAGAGGCAGTCATCCTCACACTTCTGAGGCAAGTCCCTGGAAAAAGCTCTGACAAGAGTTGTGTAAAATCCCAGAAATTTCGGATACATCACTTTCCGCTATGGAAGCAGAGTTTTACCATGACAAATAGTTCAAAAGTCAAGTAATTGGCTGGCAAGATGAGCAAAGAGAAGAAGCACAATCAGACTATAGAATCTTTTTTTAGGGGACAAAAAGTATCAAAACAAAGAAACAGAAGAAGACAGCAAAGCCAGAACTGCTGCATCAAAAGCCTCCAAGAAAAATATGAATTTGTCACAGACTATTAAGGAGGTGAAGAAGGTGTAAAAGTAAAAAAAAAAGTAAAAGAAGTAGAGGAAAAATTGGGAAGAGAAATGAGAATGATGCAAGAAAATCATGAAGAATGAATCAAAAGCCTGACTGAAGAAAATAACCCCATAATAAACAGATGAATTCAAATGTCAAAAGAGATCCAAAAAGCCAATGAGGAGAAGAATGCCTTAAAAAGCAAGATTGGTCAGATTGAAAAGGAATTTCAACAGATCACTGAAGAAAATAATTCCTTCAAAATTATATTGGAGAAAATGGATGTTAATGACTTCATGAGAAATCAAATTTTTATAAAACATATCCAAAATAATGAAAAAAAAGATAGAAGGCAACGTGAAATATCTCATTCGAACAACCACTGACTTAGAAAATAAATCCAGGAGAGATAAACTAAAATTTACTGGACTACCTGACAGCCAAGATTAAAAAAAGGGGCCTGGAAATCATCCTTCAAGAAATTATCAAGGAAAATTGCTCTGATATTCTAGAAACAGAGGGAAAAATAGAAATTGAAGGCCAAGATGGCTGAGTAGAAACAGCACTTTCAAGGTGCTCTGCCCCACACAACTTAAAAATAATGTAAAAGGGGACTCTGAACAACTTCTGGAGCCCCAGCACCCACAGAACTACACAGAGAAGCTAACCTCCGGCTGAGGACAGCCCAGCAGCCCTGCAGGGAGCAGCCAGCGCAGCAATTTGAGAACAGGCAGCTAAGTGCACTGGGAACCAACAGTGCAGTGGTCTGGGAGCTGATCCCTGGCCCAAGTGAGCCACGGTTTTAGCCCCAGGGCAGCCAGGCCAGCAGACTGCTGGAGGGACACCAGAACACCAGCAGCTATGGCAATTCCAGAATTATCAGCACAGATAAGCCTAGGACAAAGTGAGAGGTTAGTGCCCTATGGACTTTGGGACCACTATTTGGGGAATGCATCAGCTTCCTCCACTGGGGGCAAAAAGCTGCTGAAGAAACCTGGCACATAAGCCATTTTGCAGCATCAGTGGTGGCTCTAGCCCCTGGTCTGTGAACTGTAGGGAAATCCAGCAATCAGTTTGGGGGTTAATCTCTCTTGCTTTAAACTGCCTGGATTTGGATTGTGGTCTGGGGGTGGGGGGGTTGGGGTGGGTATACAATTTGCCAGAGTGGGTGGAGGTTTTACAGAGGCCACCCAACCTGAGGAAGTTGTGAAGACCCCACATTTGGTATGGAAGCTCTCCTCTCTGGTGGCAGAGTCCTACTGTT
This sequence comes from Gymnobelideus leadbeateri, assembly GCA_011680675.1. Taxonomy (NCBI): domain Eukaryota; kingdom Metazoa; phylum Chordata; class Mammalia; order Diprotodontia; family Petauridae; genus Gymnobelideus; species Gymnobelideus leadbeateri. Next base: position 161,007 of record WOXC01011051.1, on the reverse strand, counting down.
GCAACAAGCCCCAAAATCAAGCAATTAAGTGACAGCATGCCTAGGCAAAAGAAACAAAATAAACAGAAAAATTCAACATTGTACACTTATTTTAGGGGCAAAGACTATCAAAGCATGGAGGAGGACTGTGAGGTCAGAACTAATACACCAAAAGCCCCAAATGAAAATATAAGCTGGCTACAGGCCATAGAGGGCCTTAAGAAGCAGATAAGAGAAGTGGGGGGAAATTGGGAAGAGAAATGAAAAACATGCAAGAAAAGTATGAAATGACATTCAACAGCATGACTGAGGAAAATAACACCTTAAAAAATAGACTACCTCAAATGTCAAAAGAGGCTCAGAAAGGCAATGAGGAGAAGAATGCCTTAAAAAGTCGAATTTGCCAGATGGAAAAAGAATCTCAAAACTCATCCTATCACAACTCCTCTTATTCTATTTTCTCCTTTGACTCTGCCCCATTTCAAAAGTGTTTGCATCTAATTACACTATCCTCCAATCTGTCCTACCTTCTATCATCCCCACTCTTATCACTTTCACCCATACTTTCCTGTAGCTATAGATACCTATTGAGTGTGTATGTTATTCCCTCCTTAAGTCAAATTCATTGAAACTAATGTGGACACATTCCCTTTCACCTTCCTGTTCTTCCCTTTCATTGTAACAACCTCATCTTGCCACTTTTCTATGAGATAATTTACCCAACCTAACTCTCCCTTTCTCCTTCTCTGATAATATTCCTCTCTCACCTCTTAAATTTATTTTTTAAATATCAGCACTTCATATTCAGCCTCACCTTTGCCTTCTGTCTATGTATACTTTTACACATATATACACAAACTCACATATATAAACACACATACCCTCTTATACATACATATATATGAATGTATACATATATATATATATATATATATATTCCCTTCAACTATACTTATACCGAAAAAAGCCTCAAGAATTACAGTTATTGGTTGGTCCATGGAGGAAAGTAAATAGGGGGAGGAGCCAAGATGGTGGAAAGGAAGCAGTAACCTGCTGAGCTCCTCAGTCACTAAGTCTCAAAGGGTGAATCTGAGCAGATTCTAGAGTGATGGAGCCCACTGGAAGACGGAGTGTGGCAGAGTCCAGCCCAGGAGATTGCCCAGTGTGTCTGGACAGGATGAGCACAGAGTGTGTAGGGTCTGCACAGCTCAGACCTAAGAGCAGACATGCAGACTACACCAGGGAGAGAAAAAACCCCAGCCTGCAGACTTACCAAGTACAAATCACAGTCATCCCACCTTCATTTCAGGAAGGGACAGGAAGGGTTATTGGAGCCAGGTAGGAGAGTCGGGCCTCCAGTGGAGAGAGCAGCTTCTCCTGCTGCATTCGGCCCCCAGCCTGGAAGTTTAGAAACTGCCTGCCTGTATAATACAGGGGCTAGAATGGCAAAGTAAATTCTAGCTGCTCCGATCCTCCCATCCCTCCCCCATGAAATAGAAAACCCAAAGATAAGTCGCCCACACAGATTGAAATCCCAGGTTAATGGAAATACCCCCAGGCTTGAGAGTCATCATTACTGTGAATGTGAATGGGATGAACTGTCCCATAAAATAGAGGAGGATAGCAGAATGGATAAAAAAAAAAACATGATCCTACAATATCCTGTCTATAAGAAACACATTTGAAACGAAGGGATACCCACAGGATAAAGGTAAAAGGTTGGAGTAGAATTTATTATGACTCAGACAAAGTAAAAAAAAAAAAACAGCAGGGATAGTAATCCTTATCTCAGATAAAGCAAAAGCAAAAATAGATCTAATTAAAAGAGATAAGGAATGGGGCAGCTAGGTGGCGCAGTGAATAGAGCGCCGGCCCTGGAGTCCGAAGGATTTGAGTTTGGAGCCGGCCTCCAACACTTAATCCACACAAACAAAAAAAACCTAGCCATGTAACCTTGGGCAAGTTACTTAACCCCAATTGCCCTAAAGGGGCAGCTAGGTGGCACAGTGAGTAAGAGCGCCGGCCTCGGAGTTGGGATGACCCGAGAACAGATCCGGCCTCAGAAAATGAGCACCCACCCATAAATAATGACTAGCCGTGTAACCTTGAGCAAGTTACTTAACCCCAATTGCTTTAAAAAAAAGAGAGAAAAGGAAGAAAACCATATTCTGCTACAAGGTACCTTTGAGAATGATGCAATATCATTACTGAACATGTATGCACCATGTGGTATAGTAGCCAAAATTTCTAGAGGAGAAGTTAAAGGAATTAGAGGAAGGAATAGATAGCAAAACTATACTAGTGGGGGACCTTAATCTCCCCCTTTCTGAACTCGATAAATCTAACCTCAAAATAAACAATAAAGAAGGCCCTCCTTAAGGAGGTCAATAGAATTTTAGAGAGACTAGATATGATGGATCTCTGGAGAAAACTGAATGGGGATACAAAGGAATTTACTTTCATCTCAGCAGTGAATGGTACATACTCAAAAATAGACCATGTACTAGGGCATAAAAACCTCACAATCCAGTACAAAAAGGCAGATATATTAAATGCATCATTCTCAGATCATGATGCAATAAAAATTATATGCAATAAAGGGCCAGCCATGGAAAGATAGACTAAAAACTAATTGGCAATTAAACAATTTAATCCTAAAGAGTGGATGGGTCAAACAATAAATTATAGAAACAATAATTTCATTCAAGAGAAATATAATAATGAGACAACATACCAAAATTTGTGGGATGCACAAAAGGCAGTTCTCAGGGGAAGTTTTATATCCCTTAATGCATACTTAATTAAAGCAGAGAGAATGGAGGTTAATGAATTGGACATGCAATTGAAAAAGCTAGAAAAAGAACAAATTTAAAATCCCCAATTTAGTACTAAATTAGAAATATTGAAAGCCAAAAGAGAGATTGATAAAATTGAAATTAAGAAAACTATTGAATTAATAAATAAAACTAAGAGCTGGTTTCATGTAAAAATCAACAAAATTGATAGACCCTTAGTCAATATGATAAAAAAAAGAAAGAAGAAAACCAAGCTATGAGTATCAAAAATTAAAAGGGTGAAACTACCTCCAATGAAGAGGAAATAAAAAAAAAGACCGAGGAATTATTTTTCCCAATTGTCTGCACATAAATATGACAATCTTAGTGAAATGGATGAATATTTGCAAAATTACCAATTGCCCAGATTAACTGAAGAAGAAGTGAATTACCTAAATAACCGCATCTCAGAAAAAGAAATCAAACAAGCCATCAATGAACTCCCTAGGAAAAAATCTCCAGGGCCAGATGGGTTTACTAGTGAATTCTATCAAGCATTTAACGAAAAATTGATTCCAGTACTCTACAAACTGTATGGGAAAATTAGTGAAGAAGGAGTCCTACCAAACTCTTTCTATGACACAAATATAATACTGATTCCTAAATCAGGAAGAGATAAAACAGAGAAAGAAAATTATAGACCAATTTCCCTCATGAATTTAGAGTAGAATCAGAAGAAATTTGTATACAATCACAGACATATCATATTGGTGATGACCAACTATGACAGATTGGACTCTTTTCAGCAATGCAGTGATATAAGTCAATCTCGAAAGACTCAAGAAAGAGACAAATGCGCCATCCAGAGATATAACTAGAAAGAACTGAGCCTGAATCCTGATGGAAGCAAACTAAATGATCTTTTTCTTTTCATTGTTTGGTTTTATTTCTTCTTTACCATCTTTTATCCCTAGTAGAATACACCTTTGTAATTGGAATAATGTCTAATATGAATGTATTTGCAGATCCTATACTGGACTATATGCTGTTGTGGGGGGAGGGAAGTAAAGGAAATTTGAAAATCAAGGAACTATGGAATTGAATCTTGTTAACTGCAACTAAACTAATAAATTAATTCTTTTAAAAAAGGAATGTAAATAGTTCAACTTTAATAAGTTCCCTATGATTTCTTTTTACTGTTTGCCTTCTTGTGCTTCTCTTGCTTTTCATATTGAACTTCAAATTTTCTGTTCAGCTCTGTTTTTTCATCAAGAATAATTAAATATCCTCATTTCTTTGAATGTCCACATTTTCCTCTGAAATATTACACTCAGTTTTGCTGGGTACATGATTCTTGGTTTTAATACCAGCTCCTTTGACCTCCAGAATATTATATCCCAAGCCCTTTGATCCCTTAACATAGAAGTTGCTAGATCTTGTGTTATCCTGATTGTGTTTCCACAATATTCAAATTGTTTCTTCTTACTGTTGTAATATTTTCTCCTTAATCTGGAAACTCCAGGACCTGGTTATAATATTCCTGGAATTTTTCTTTTCAGGATCTTTTTCAAGAGGTGATCGTTGAATTCTCTCAATTTCTATTTTGTCTTCTGGTTCTAGAATATCAAGGCAATTTTCCTTGAGAATTTCTTGGAGGATTAATTCTAGGCTCTTTTTTATCATGGTTTCAGGTGGTTCAATATTTTTTTTTTAATTATCACTTCTAGATGATGTTAATGGCTTTTACAATGAAATCTTTTACATTGCCTCCTATTTTTGGATCTGTTTTCTAGTAATTCACTTCTATTTACTCCAATCTAATTTTGAAGGAATTATTCTCTTAAGTGAGCTTTTGAAATTCCTTTTCCATCTGGCCAATTATACTTTTTAAGACAATCTACTCCTCATTGGCTTTTGGGTCTCTTTGGCCATTTGAGTTATTCTTTATAAAAGGTGTTATTTTCTTTACTGCTTTTTTGTAATCCTCTAGCAGGCTGTTGACATGTTTTCATGATTTTCTTGCATCATTCTCATTTTTCTTCCCAATTTTCCCTCCATTTCTCTTACTTGATTTGCAAAATTCTTCTTGAGCTCCTCCATGGCCTGTAACCACTTCATATTTTTCTTGGAAACTTTTGATGGAGGAGATTTTACTTTGTTGACTTCTTCTGCTTCTATGTTTTGATCCTCTTTTTCCCCCAAAAAAGATTCTATGATCTTATTGTGCTTTCTCTGTTTGGTCATCTTGCTGTCCATTTACTTGTCATTAGAGCTCTTTGCCATGTTAGAACTCTGCTTCCAGAGTGGAGAATGCTGTGTCCCAAATATCTAGGGTTTTCACATTTGTTGTTGTAGCTGCTGTCAAAGCTATGAGGAAGGCACCATCTCTACAGCCACAATAAGCTCTGGCATTCTAGTGTTCCTCACACAAGGACTACCACCTAAGACTGTGACCCAGATCCAAGTAGGTCATAGCAATTGGGATTACCCTCTGTATGTTCATTTTTCCCCTAAGATCTGCAGAACAAGAGCTCAGAAGGCAGCCACATGGTAACAGATGCAGATACCGTACTGCACATCACCACCTCTGCTACCCCAGAGGCAGAAACTACTGTTCTCTATTCTCTCACCTGTTCTAACAGATTTCACTACTGGCCTTTTTCTTTGTCTTGGGCATTTATTTGGTTGAGAAGTCTGGAAACTACTTCAGCTGCCTTTGATTCAAGGTGCTGAAGTCTGCCCAGATGGTCTGGGTTGCAAGTCTGGGCTGCCACTGCTCATGTGGGACTGCAGTCTGTTTCTAGACTGTTGTGATAAACCCTTTTGGTTAGTCTGCCAGGTTGCCTTCAAAGGGAGATTTGTTTCTGTCTGTCACTTTGTTTTTTCTGTAGCTCTACAATTATTTAGAGTTATTTTTAATAGGTATTAAAGGTAGTTGGCGTGGGGGCACAAGCAAGTTCCTGCTTTTTTTCTGCCTTCTGGGCTCCACCACCCCCAAGGCTTTTTTTTTTTCATCATGGCTTTCTGGTAGATCAATTATTCTTAGATTCTATTTCATGAATCTATTTTCCAGGTCAGTTGTTTTTCCATTGAGATATCTTACATTTTCTTCTATTTTTTCACTCTTTAGATTTTGTTTGAACCATGGTATTGTGTTTCATGATTAATACAGACATTTTAGAAAATGAAGTCAAGAGGTCCAGAAAACGACTCAGGAGAAGCACAAGGAGGCCCAGACAATGTGGTAGCAAGTTGATCCACCAACTGTAAGGGATATTCACAGGCCTATCACTTCAGGGCTGGGATCTGATGGAGCTGGGTAAGAGACAAATGCAGGGCCCAGGCCAGTGGCAGCAGCTACTGCTGGGACTGCCAACCCACAGACTGGAAATTTAAAAAGGACCTATCTGAACTTCCAGGGACCAGGATGGAAGAGTGAATCCTAGGTAATCCTGTCATCCCTATCTGACTCTAAAAATGCAGTAATTATTGCCCCAGAGCAAAATTTTAAACAGTAAAGCCTTGGGAATCCTAGAGGAAGGGTATGGCTAAGGTCCTGCCTCAAAATAATTAAAAAACTGACTGCAAAGACAAAGACTCCAGAATCCTATTATTGAGAGAGGTGAAAACCAAATTCAGAAGGAGACAGTATAGACTCCACATCCACAGTTGAAGCTTCAAGAGGGAATATGAACAGGGAATATCGGTCTCAAGCACAGAAAACATTTTCAGATGAGCTCAAAAAGAACTTTGAAAATCAAATTAGAGAGCTAGAAGGTAAAATGAATAATTATTTTAAAATAAAAATTGTGAAATTAGAAAAAAAAACATTACAAAGAAGAAAACAGTTCCTTAGAGAGAAAAATGTGTGAACTAAAATTGAAATCTAAACATATGGAAAAGGGGCTTCAGAAACTAAGGAAAATAATTAACTAAAAATTAAAATAGACAAAATCTAAATGAATGACTCTATGAAGCACCAAGAATCAGTCAAACAAAACATCAAGAATGAAAAATTAGAAAAAGAGATAAAATATATCAATGGAACAATAACTGACCTGGAAAACTGATCCAGGGGAGATAATCTGAGAATTATTGGTCTAGCAGAAAATCATGATGAAAAAATGAGCCTGGACAATGTCTTCGAAGAGCTCATCAAAGAAAACTTCCCTGTGATCCTAGAACCAGAGAAAACAGAAATTGAGAGAATCCACTGGACACCTCCTGAAAGAGATCCCAAATTGAAAAGTCCGTGAAATATTGTAGCCAAATACCAGAATTATCAGGTAAAGGAGAAAATCCTGCAAGCAGTCAGAAAGAAACAATCCAAATATTGCAGAAGTACAGTCAGGATCAAACAGGATCTCACAGCTTCTACACTGAAATAACTGAGGTACTGAAATATGATATTCTACAAGACAAAAGATCTTGGGTTACAATCAAGGATCAGCTATTCAGCAAAACTGAGCATAATATTCCAGGCAAGGAGATGGTCATTCAGTGATATAATGGACTTCCAGACCTTCCTGATGAAAAAGCCAGAGCTCAATGGCAAATTCAATCTCCAATTACAAGATTCAAGAGAGACACAGAACCTATTCTTGTTTTGGTTTGAGGAACAAATAACATACTATATTAAGTATAAAAATCTATCATACCATACAGGCAGTAGGAGGGGGGAAGGACAAGAAAATGGGGGGTTAGAAGGGAGAAATGAAGAAGTAAGAGGGAAGGGTAGGAAAAAGGAGGGGGCTGATAAGGATGGAATACTGAGGGAGTCAGTGCTCAAAAGGAAAACTCTTAATGAGGGGAAGGGAGTAGGGGGTAATTAAAAGCATAAACAGGGGAGGGAATAGGATGGAAGGAAAGAGACAGATAGTAATCATAACTGTGATTGTGAATGGGATGAACTCTCCCATAAAATGGAGGTGGATAGAATAATGTATTAAATACCATAATCCTACAATATGCTGTTTGCAAGAAATACATTTGAGACAGGGGGATACACAAAGGGTAAAGGCAAAAGGCTAGAGAAAAATATAACATGCCTCAGCTAAAGTAGAAAAGCAGGGGTACCAATCCTTATCTCAGATAAAGCAAAAGCACCAAGCAGTACCACATTCAAATTCCTAAAGGAGAAATTAATGGAGTTAGAAGAAGAAATAGATAGCAAAACTGTACTAGTGGGGGACTTCAATCTCCCCCTCTCTGAACCTGGATCAAAACTCAGGTCCTTCTGACTCCAGGGCTGGCACTCTACTCACTGCACCACCTAGCCACCCAATATGGTAGACTTCTAGAGGAAATTGGATTGGGATCAAAAGGAATATACCTTCTTCTCAGTGGTACATGGCACATGTGGAAAAATTGACCATTTTCTAGGGCATATAAACCTCATAATTCAGTGCAGAAAGGCAGAAATAACAAATGCATCTTTCTCAGATCATGATGCAATAAAAAGTATATGTAAAAAATTAATTGGAAGCTTAATAACTAATCCCAAAGAATGAGCGGGTCAAACAAGAAATTATAGAAATAATAAGTAACTTTATTCAAGAGAATGACAATAATGAAACAACATACCAAAACTTGTAGAATAAAGCAAAAAACAATCTTTAGGGGTAGTTTTATATACCTGAATGCATACATGATTAAAATAGAGAAAATGGAGGTCCATAAATTGGGCATGCAAGTGAAAAAGCTAGAACAAGAACAAACTGAAAATCCGCAATCAAATACTAAATTAGAAATAATGAAAATCAAAGGAAAGATTGCAAAAACTGTATTTAAGAAAACTATTGAATTAATAAATAAAACAAAGGAGCTAGTATTATGGGGAAAAAGAACCAATAAAATTGATAGGTTTTCAATATGATAAAAAAAGAAAGAATACAACAATATTATGGGTATCAAAAATGAAAAGTGTGAATCTGCCTCCAATGAAGAGGAAACTAAAACAATAATTAGAAATTATTTTGCCCAATTGGATGCACATGAATTTGACATTCTTAGTGAAATAGATGAATATCTACAAAATTATAAATTGCCCAGATTAACTGAAGAAGAAGTAATCTACTTAACCCCATCTCAGAAAAAGAAATTGTGCAATCTATCAATGAACTCCCTAGGAAAAAATCTCCAGGGCCTGATGGATTTACTAGTGAATTCTACCAAATATTTAAAGAACAATTAATTCCAATAATTTACTATTTAGAAAATTGGAGCAGAAGGGAACCTACCAAATTTTCTTTATGACACAAATATGGTACTGATACCTAAATTGGAAAAAGACAAAACAGATAAAGAAAATTATAGACCAATTTCCATTTTGAATATAGATGCAAAATTTTTAAATGAAATATTAGCGAAAAGACTACAGCAACTTGTCATGAGAAAAATAAATTTTTATCAAGTAGGATTTATTCCAGGAATGCAAGGGTGGTTCAATATCAGGAAAACTATAAGTATAATTAATCATATCAACAACAAAACTAGCAGAAACCATATTATTATCTCAAGAGATGCAGAAAAGCCTTTTTATAAAATACAGAACCCATTCCTTTTAAAAACACTAGGAAGTACATGAATTAATGGAGCTTTCCTTAAAATAATAAGTAGTATCTATTTAAAGCCAACAGCAATGGGGGAGCGGGGCCAAGATGGTGGAGTAGAAACAGCACTTCCAAGGTTCTCTGCCCAACACCACTTCCAAACTATGTAAAAGGGGACGCTGAACTACTTCTGGAACCCCAGCACCCACAGAACAACAAAGAGAAGCTAACCTTCTGCTGAGGACAGCCCAGCATCCCTGCAGGGAGGCCCAGCACAGCACCCTGGGAGCCAACAGCCCAGGTCAGTTTTAAAATTAAATGTTTCGAATATATATATGCTATTTTATATGTAATTTGGAGATAAGATGTTCAGGCATTGGGGCACAGAGACTCACCTCGCCCTAATGGTAAAGTTGAAGGGGGTATGCTAGAAGCTATGAGAGAAAGCAGGTTGTATGAGGGGATATTTTGTGGGACTGCTATTCTGGGGTGGTGGGTAGGCAAAAATGGGGAAAAAACTGTAACTCAAAATCTGGTGGAAATTAAAAATGTAAATCAGAAATTAAAAGCATTTGTTAAAAAAATAAAGCCACCAGCAAGTATTATATCCTATGGGGATAATCTTGAAGCATTTTCTTTTTTTTTTTAAACAAATGCTTTATTAACTTCTGTTTTACATCATTCATTTCCGCCAGATTTTGAGTTACAATCATTTTCCCCCCATTATTCCCCTACCCAACCTCCCAGAATAGCAGTCCCACAAGATAGCGCTTCCTCCAATCTGCTCTCTCCCATACCTACTCCCATACCCCATCGACTTTTCCATTAGAGGAAGGTGAATCTTTGTGTCCCAATGCTTGCACATCTTATCTCCCTATTACAAGCAAAAGAGTATTAATAATAGTATTTATATATATTTGAAACATTTAATGTTAAGACCTCGAATTTCAGATCCATTTCCTTCCTCCCTTGTCACCCATTCCCTCTTGGGAGATAAGTAATTCAGTATATGTTGTACATGTCTAGCTATGCAAAACATTATCATAGTAGATGTATTGTACAAGGCTGCTTATAATTCCCTCCCACTCATCCCACCCCCCACCTGGTCCATTCCCTACATGATCCTGTCCCTCTTCTATAGTGGGTACTTCCAACCTCCCCTCACCCCAAGGATGCCTTCCCATCCATCATCCCTCCTCTCATCCCCCTTCCCCCTATCCTGCTGCAGGTTGAGATATCCCATTTAGTATGTATGTCATTTTCTCCCTGAACCACATTCAATGTGAATGTGGTTTTGTCTTTTTAGCCTTCCTTATTCTCCCCCTCCTTTGCAACCACTACCCCTCGCTTCTTCTACATGGGATAGTTTACCCTACCCTGTATCTCCCCATCTCCTCTTGCCACTTTCCTCTCTCACCTCATAATTTCATCCCTTGAGTATTCTCCCTTCCCAACAAATTCAACCTATGCCCTCTATCCATATATAACTGTAACCATATACACACACATTCACATATGTATTCAGATGACCACACACCCTTATTCCAATATTTTTATAGTGAGAAAGATATCATCAGTCACAGTTATTGCTTTTCCATATAGGAATGTAAATAGTTCAACTTTGATAAGTTCCCCATGATCTCTCTTCCCCGATTACCTTCTCAGGCATCTCTTCCTTCCTGTGTCTGGATGTCAAATTTTCTATTCAATTCTGGTTTTTTCCTCAAGAATGCTTGAAAGTCCTCTATTCCACTGAATGACCATATTTTCCGCAAAATACTCAGTTTTGCTGGGTAGGTGACCCTTGGGTTCATTCCCAGTTCTTTTGCCCTCTGGAATATTATATTCCATGCCCTTCGATCACTCAGTGTTGAAGCTGCCAGGTCCTGGGCTATTCTGATTGTGTTTCCACAATATTGAAATTATTTCTTCCTGGCTGCTTACAGTATTTTCTCCTTGATCTGGGGATTCTGGAACCTGGCTATAATATTCCTGGGAGTTTTCTTTTTGGGATCTTTTTCAAGAGGTGATCGGTGGATTCTTTCAACCTCTATTTTGCCCTCTGGATCTAAAACATCAGGGCAGTTTTCCTTGAGAATTTCTTGAAGGGTGATTTCTAGGTTCTTTCCTTGATCATGGCTTTCAGGTAGTCCAATAATTTTTAAATTGTCTCTCCTGGATCGATTCTCCAGGTCAGTGGTTTTTCCCATGAGATATTTCACATTGCCTTCTAATCTTTCTTTGTTTGGATCTGCTTAACAGCATCTTGATTTCTCATAAAGTCATTAGCTTCCATTTGCTCCAGTCTAACTCTGAAGGAATGAATCTCCTCAGTGAACTTTTGAGATTCTTTTTCCATCTGGCAAATTCGACTTTTTAAGGCATTCTTCTCCTCATTGCCCTTTTGGGCCTCCTTTGCCATTTGAGTTAGTCTATTTTTTAAGGTGTTGTTTTCCTCAGTCAGGCTGTTGACCCTCATTTCATACTTTTCCTGCATCCTTCTCATTTCTCTTTCCAATTTTTCCTCCACTTCTCTTATTTGATTTTTAAAGTCCTTCTTAAGGTCCTCTATGGCCTGCAACCCACTCATGTTTTCCCCTGGGGCTTTTGGAGCAGGACTTCTGACCTCACAGTCCTTTTCCCGCTCTATGCCCCCAAAATAGGAGTCTAGGGTTGCATTTTTCTGTTTCCTTTGCCTTGGCATGTTGCCACTTAATTGCTTGACTTTTGGGCTTGTTGCCACACTATGGCTTTAAGGCCAGATAGAGGAATTTTCATCCCGAACGTGTGGGGGGCAACTTCCGTTTCTGGCAAGCTGTAAACCCACCCACAACTTCCACCCTAGATCACAATCCAGATCCAGGGAGGTTAAAGCAAGAGCGATTACCCCCCAAGACTGATCGCTGGATCTCCCCATGATTTGTAGGCTGGGAGCGGGAGTTGCCTCTGAAAACTACAAAATGGCGTGTCTCCTGAGAGGCTTCTAGCCCCCAGGGGAGGGAGCTGACGCATTCCCCAAATACAGGTCCCAATGTCCACAGGACACTAACCTCTTACTTTGTCCTAGGCATGTGTATGTTGATAATTCTGGAGTCGCCACAGCTCCTGGTGTTCTGGGGTTCCTCCAGCCAGATGCTGGCCCTGCCGCCCTGGGGCTAAAACCTCCGCCCATGCGGCCCTGGGCTCAGCTCAGCTCCTGCGCTCTGCACGCTGCCAGGTCCCAGACCGCTGCGCTCGTCCTTCCTGCAGGGCTGCTGGGCTGTCCTCAGCGGGAGGTTAGCTTCTCTGTGTTGTTCTGTGGGTGCTGGGGCTCCAGAAGTTGTTCAGAGTTCCCTTTTACATAGTTTGGGGGGAATCTGGGGGGAGAGAGGCTTGGACAAGCTGTTTCTACTCCACCATCTTGGCTCCGCCCCCTTGAAGCATTTTCAATAAGATCAGGGCTGAAACAAGGATGTCCACTATCACCTCTCTTATTCAATCTGGTCCTACAAATGTTAACAGTAGCAATAACAGAAGAAAAAGAAATTGAGGGAATCAAATTAAGCAAAGAAGAGGCTAAGCTATAACTCTTTGCAGATGATATGTGGATATACTTAGAGAGTCCTAGATCATCAAGTTAAAACCTACTTGAGACAATAAATAAATTTGGCAAAGTTGTGAGATGTAAAATAAACTCACATAAATCCTCATCATTCCTATATATCTCTAATGAAATCCAACAGGAAGAGATAGAAAGATTAATCCCATCTAACATTACTGTACACATTATAAAATATTTGGGAATTTTCCTGCCAAAAGAAAGCCAGGCTTGTTTGAAGACAAATACAAAACACTTTTCATGCAAAGTCAGATCTAACTAATTGGAATAACATCAATTGCTCATGGCTGGGTCGAGCTAATATAATAAAAATGACACTTTTACCTACATTAAATTATCTATTTGGTGCCATACCAATCAATCTCCCCAAGAAATTACTTTGTAGAACTAGAAAATATCAGAGGAAAATTCATCTGGAAGAACAAAAGGTCCAGAATATCAAGAGAATAAAAAAAAGAAATAGGGACGGTGGCCTAGCCATACCAGATTTTGATCTCTATTTTAAAGCAGCAGTAATCAAAATTATTTTGAACTGACTGAGGAATAGAATAGTAGATCAATGGAATAGATTGGGTACATGAGAATCAGCAGCCAACAACTATAGTACTCGACTGTTTGATAAACCCAAAGTCCCTAGTTTTTGGTATAATAACACACTATTTGACAAGAATGCTAGGAAAACTAGAAAGTAGTATGTCAGGGATTGGACATAGATCAATATCTAACACCATACACCAAAATCAAGTCTAAATGGGTACATGATGTAGGTATAAAGGCTGATAATGTAAGCAATCTGGGAGATCAAGGGATAGTTTACCTGTCAGATCTATGGAGAGGGGAAGAATTCATGATGAAACAAGAGTTAGAGAGCATTATAAAATGCAAAATCGATGATTTTGATTACATTAAATTGAAAAGCTTTAGTACTGATAAAGCCAGTGTTACCAAGATCAAGAAGGAAGTAGAAAATTGGGAAAGAATTTTTAGAATCAGAATCTCTGGTAAAGGCCTCATTTCTAAAATATACAAAGAATTGAGTTGAATTATAAGACACGTCCTGGTTGATAAATGGTCAAAGAATATGAACAGCCTGTTCTCAGAAGATGAAATTAAATATATCTATAACCATATGAAAAAATATTCCAAATGGTTAATGATTAGAAAAATGCAAATCCAAACAACTCTGAGGTACCACATCTCACCAGTCAGATTGGCTGAGATAACAAAACAGGAAAATGACAAATGCTGGAGAGTATGTGGAAAAATTGGAACACTAATGCATTGTTTGTGGAGTTGTGAACTGATCCAACCATTCTAGAGAGGAATCTGGAATTATGCTCAAAGGACTATAAATAAGTGCATTTTCTTTGACCCAGAAATAACTTCTAGGGTTATATCCCAAAGAGATCAGAGAAGTAGAAGGAGGACTCATATGTATAAAAATATTTATAGCAGCTCTTTTTGTGGTGCAAAGAATTGGAAATCAAGGGGATACCCATCAATTGGGGAGTGGCTGGACCAGTTGCAGTGTCTGAATGTAATGGAATACTACTGTGCTACAAGAAATGAGGAGCAGACAGACTTCATAATAACCTGGAGAGACATATATAAACTGATGCTGAGAGAGAAGAGCAGAACGAGGAGAAATTGTACACTATCACAGACACATTGTATGTATGATGACTGACGTCAGTAGACTGGCCTCCTCTCAGCAATGTAAGGTTATAAGAAAACTCCAGAGGGCGGAGTCAAAATGGCGGAGTAGAAACAGCACTTCCAAGGTGGTCTGCCACAAACTACCTCCAAACAATGTGAAAGGGGAATCTGAACAACTTCTGGAGCTCCATCACCCATAGAATAACAAAGAGAAGCTAACCTCCTGCTGAGGACAGCCCAGCAGCCCTGCAGGGAGCAGCCAGGGCAGCGCTCTGATAGCAGGCAGCACAGCTCACTGGGAACAGACAGCACAGTGCTCTGGGAGGCGAGCCCAGGCCCGACTGAGCCAAGGTTTTAGCCCCAGGGCAGCCAGGCTAGCAGACTGCTGGAGGGACCCCAGAACACCAGCAGCTGTGGCAATTCCAGAACTATCAGCACAGATATGCCTAGGACAATGTGAGAGGTTAGTGCCCTATGGACTTTGGGACCACTATTCGGGGGAATGCATCAGCTTCCTCCACTGGGGGCAAAAAGCTGCTGAAGAAACCTGGAACATAAGCCATTTTGCAGCATCAGTGGTGGCTCTAGCCCCTGGTCTGTGAACTGTAGGGAAATCCAGCAATCAATTTGGGGGTTAATCGTTCTTGCTTTAAACTGCCTGGATTTAGATTGTGGTATGGGGGGGTGAGGTTTGGGGTGGTTATCCAATTTGGCAGAGCAGGTGGAGGCTTTACAGATGCCACCCAACCTGCGGAAGTTGTGAAGACCCCATGTTTGGGACAGAAGCTCTCTTCTCTGGTGGCAGAGTCCTATTGTGGCAACAAGCCCAAAAATCAAGTAATTAATTAAGTGGCAACATGCCTAGGCAAAAGAAATAATATAAGCAGAAAATTTCAACATTGGACTCATATTTTAGGGGCAAAGAGGATCAAAGCATGGAGGAGGACTGTGAGGTCAGAACTTCTGCACCAAAAGCCCTAAATGAGAATACAAGCAGGCTACTGGCTATAGAGGGCCTTAAGAAGCAGATAAGAGAAGTGGGGGAAAATTGGGAAGAGAAATGAGAAAGATGCAACGAAAGTATGAAATGACAGTCAACAGCCTGACTGAGGAAAATAACACCCTAAAAAACAGACTAACTCAAATGGCAAAAGAGTCTCAGAAAGGCAATGAGGAGAAGAATGCCTTAAAAAGTCAAATTTGCCAGATGGAAAAAGAATCTCAAAAGCTCAATGAGGAGATTCATTCCCTCAGAGTTAGACTGCAGCAAATGGAAGCTAGTGACTTTATGAGAAATCAAGAAACTGTTAAACAGATCCAAACAAATGAAAGAATAGAAGGCAATCTGAAATATGTCATGGAAAAACCGCTGACCTGGAAAATAGATCGAGGAGAGATAATTTAAAAATTATTTGGACTACCTGAAAGTCATGATCAAAGAAAGAACCTAGAAATAACCCTTCAAGAAATTCTCAAGGAAAATAGCCCTGATGTGTTAGACGCAGAGGGGGAAATAGAGGTTGAAAGAATTCACCAATCACCTCCTGAAAAAGATACCAAAAAGAAAACTCCAAGGGATATTATAGCCAGGTTCCAGAACTCCCAGATCAAGGAGAAAATACTACAAGCAGCCAGGAAGAAACAATTTCAATACTGTGGAAACACAATCAGAATAGCACAGGACCTGGCAGCTTCTACGCTGAGGGATAAAAAGGTATGGGATTTGATATTCCAGAGGGCAAAAGACCTGGGATTGAAGCCTAGGGTCACCTACCCAGCACAACTGAATATCTTGTTTCAGGGGGAAATATCGTCATTCAGTGGAACAGAGGACTTTCAAGCATTCTTGAGGAGAAAAACAGAGTTGAGTAGAAAATTTGACATTCAGACAAAAGAAGCAAGAGATGCTTGAGAAGGTAATCAAGGAAAAGAAATCAAAAGGAACTTATCAAAGTTGGACTATTTACAGTCCTACATGGAAAAACAATAACTGTGTTTGATGAAACCTTTCTCATTATGAAAATAATTGAAAAAGGGTACATGGCGTATTTTCACAGTTATACATGGATAAAGGGCACAGGTTGAATTTGATGGGAAGGGATGATTATTTTTTTTTGGAGGCCAGTTGGGGTTGGGTGACTTGCCCAGCTTCTCGTGGCTGGGTTTTTGTTTGTGTGTTGGGTGTCTTGGGCCTTATCTGAGCTCGGGTCCTTCTGGCTCTGGGGCTGGCTCTCTGCTCGCTGCGCCACCTAGCCACCCCAGGGAAGGGATGATTCTTAAGGGGTGAAGTTAAGAGGTGAGAGAGGAAAGTGGCAAGAGGAGATGGAGAGAGTCAGGGTAGGGCAAACTATCTCATGTAGAAGAGGCAAGGGGAAGTAGTTGCAGGGGAGGGGAAGAACAGGAAGGCAAAAAGGCAAAAGCATATTCTCATTGAAGTTGGCTCAAGGAGAGAATCACATACATACTAAATGGAATATCTTACCCTCACTCACTCTCCTGAGTAGGGGAAAGGGGGATGAGAGGGGGGATGATGGAGGGGAGGGCATTCTGGGGAGAGGGGAAGTTAGAAGTACCCACTATCAAAGAGGGACAGGATCAAAGTAGGGAATGGACCAGGTGGGAGGGAAATATAAGCAGTCTTTTACAATATATCTACTATGGTAATGTTTTGCATAGATATACATGTACAACACATACTGAATTGCTTACCTTCTCAGAGGGAGTGGGTGACAGGGGTGAAAGGGAATGGATCTGAAAATCGAAGTTTTAAAATTAAATGTTTCATAAGATGTCCAGGCAGTGGGGCTCAGAGATTCACCTTGCCCCAGTGGCAAAGTTGGATGCGGTACTGGAGAAGATATGGGACAGAGCAGATTGGATGAGGGGATATCTGGTGGGACTGCTATTCTGGGGTGGTGGGTTAGGGAAAAATGGGGGGAAAATGTAACTCATAATCTGGTGGAAATGAATGATGTAAACCAGAAGTTAATAAAGCATTTGTTTAATTAAAAAATAAATAAATACATAAATAAATAAATAAGACCCTAGAAATGACCCTTCAAGAAATTCTCAAGGAAAATTGCCCTGATGTGTTAGACCCAGAGGGGGAAATAGAGGTTGAAAGAATTCACCAATCACCTCCTCAAAAAGATACCAAAAAGAAAACTCCAAGGAATATTATAGCCAGGTTCCAGAACTCCCAGATCAAGAAGAAAATACTACAAGCAGCCAGGAAGAAACAATTTCAATACTGTGGAAACACAATCAGAATAGCACAGGACCTGGCAGCTTCTACACTGAGGGATAGAAGGGCATGGGATATGATATTCCAGAGGGAAAAAGAGCTGGGATTGAAGCCAAGGGTCACCTACCCAGCACAACTGAGTATCTTGTTTCAGGGGGAAATATCGTCATTCATTGGAACAGAGGACTTTCAAGCATTCTTGAGGAAAAAAACAGAGTTGAATAGAAAATTTGACATCCAGACACAAGAAGCAAGAGATGCTTGAGAAGGTAATCAAGGAAAAGAAATCAAAAGCAACTTATCAAACTCAAACTATTTACATTACTTCATGGAAAAACCATCACTGACTGATGAAACTTTCCTCATTATGAAAATAATTGTAAAAGGGTATATGGGCATATGCTTACAGGTATACATGGATAGAGGGCACAGGTTGAATTTTATGGGAAGGGATGATACTTAAGGGGTGAAATTATGAGGTGAGAGAGTTAAGTGGCAAGAGGAGATGGGGGAGACAGGGTAGGGTAAACTATCTCATGTAGAAGAGGCAAGGGGAAGTAGTTGCAGGGGAGGGGAAGAACAGGAAGGCAAAAAGCAAAACCATATTCTCATTGAAGTTGGCTCATGGAGAGAATCACATACATACTAAATGGGATATCTCACCCTGCAGGAGAGTAGGGGGAAGGGGAATGAGAGGAGGGATGATGGAGGGGAGGGCATTCTGGGCTAGGGGAGGTTGGAAGTACCCACTATCAAAGAGGGACAGGATCAAAGTAGGGAATGGACCAGGTGGTAGGTGAGATGGGTGGGAAGGAAATATAAGCAGTCTTTTACACTATATCTACTATGGTAATGTTTTGCATAGCTATACATGTACAACACATACTGAATTGCTTATCTTCTCAGAGGGAGTGGGTGACAAGGGAGGAAGGGAATGGATCTGAAAACTGAAGTTTTAAAAATACATGTTTCGGGGCGGCTAGGTGGCGCAGTGAATAGAGCACCGGCCCTGGAATCAGAAGGACCTGAGTTTGGAGCCGGCCTCCAACACTTAATCCGCACAAACAAAAACCTAGCCATGTAACCTTGGGCAAGTTACTTAACCCCAATTGCCCTAAAGGGGCGACTAGGTGGAGCAGTGAGTAATAGCGCCGGCTTCGGAGTTTGGATGACCCGAGATCAGATCAGGCCTCAGAAAATGAGCACCCACGCATAAATAATGACTAACCGTGTAAACTTGAGCAAGTTACTTAACCCCAATTGCTTTAAAAAAAAAATACATGTTTCATAAGATGTCCAGCCATTGGGGCTCAGAGATTCACCTTGCCCTAATGGCAACGTCGAAGGGGGTATGGGAGAAGATATGGGAGAGAGCAGATTGGATGAGGGAATATGTAGTGGGACTGCTATTCTGGGGTGGTGGGTAGGGAAAAATGGGGGGGATATTGTAATTCAAAATTTGGTTGAAATGAATTATGTAAACTAGAAGTTAACAAAGCATCCGTTTAATAGATTTGCAGTTTTATATGTAATCATCTATTTTACTATACTATATTATGAAAATTCTTGTTTTATTCCATATATTAAAAATCAAATTTAAAAATATTAAAAAACAAAAAGAAAAAAAGAAAACTCCAGAAGACACATGATCAAAAGAGATATCCAGATCCAGAGAAAAAATGTGCAGTCCGAATGCAGATTGAAACAAACTACTTGCTCTGTTTCTTTTTCTGGTTTTATTTTGTTTCCTCTTTCCTACTGATCTTTCCATCAGTTATAATCCTTCTTTAATGATTAATGTGAACGCAATTGTAGATTCTATGTTTGAGTGTGTGTTTCCATGATGGTGCGGGAGGGATGGGGAGAAAATTTCAAACTCAAGGTTCTGTGGAACTGAATGTTGTAAACTAAAAGTAAATAAACAAATCAATTTAAAAAATATTAAATGAAATCAAGTGGGCCTTAGGACAGATGGCTAATAGTGGAGGTGACAGAATTCCTATGAGTGATTTAAAATGATGCTGCACTGCCCTCAATATGCCAGCAAATTTGGAAAACTTACTAGGATTGGGAAAAAAAAGTCAATTTTTCCCAATTCTAAAGGTTTTGGCAATGTCAAAAAATGGTTAAATTTTTGGACATTGTGCTCATTTCATATGCCATAAAGTTTATGCTTAAGATTCTGGAAGCTATGCTTTAGCAATATGTGAACTGAAAATTACCAGAAAAGTAGGCTGGTATTTAAAGAAACCATGGAAATAGGGACTAAATTGGTAATATTTGCTGGGTTATGGAGGAAGCAAAAGAGCTTCTGTGGAAAAGAAAAATCTACTTCTACTTCACTGGCTGTTCTATTATCTTTGACTGGTTGTTTCACTTCAAGAACTGGCAAGTACTCAAACAGATAAGATTACTAGGGATCATTTTACTTGTCTCCTGCAGAATCTGCATGTAGGCCATGATGCCACTGTTAGAGCTGAATATGGAACAACTAATTGGTTTAAGATCAGAAAAGGAGTAAAACAAGGATGTATCTAATACTATTTATTTAACTTATATTCAGAGTACATCATATGGAATCCCAGGCTAGATGAATCAAAAGTCAGCATTAAGCTTGCCAGGGAAAATATCAACTTTTAGATATGCAAATAATACCATCCTAATGGCAGAAAGTGAAGAAAAAATAAGAAATCTTTTGCTGAAGGTGGACAAGAAGGGTATAAATACTGGCTTGAAGCTTAATACCAAAACAATAAGATTTTGTCAGATAGGCTCATCATTTCCTGGAAAATAGGAGAAGATATGGAAGCAGTGTCAGATTTTATATTTGGTGGATAACTGATGGTAACTACAGATATGGTTTTAAAAGATGGTTCATTCTTGGAAGGAAAGCTATGGCAATCTAGACAGCATTCTAAAGAGCAGAGACATCACCTTGCTGACAAAGGTAAATATAGTCAAACTAATAGAAATGTATGGCTATCAGAATTGGACTATAAAGATAACTGTGTGCTACAGCATCAATGCTTTCAAATCACTGTGCTGGAGGGGTGGCTAGGTGGTGCAGTGAATAAGAGCATTGGCCCTGGAATCAGGAGGACATGGGATGGGTTCTGGCCTCAGAAAATTAGCACCCACACATAAAATAACTAGCTGTGTAACCTTGAGCAAGTTATTTAACCCCAATTGCTTAAAAAAATTGCAGTGCTAGGGAAGACTTTTGAGTCCTTTGGATAGCAAGAAGATCAAATTAGTCAATACTTAAATAAATTAATTCAGAATACTGAAAAATCAAATAAGGAAGCTGAAGCTATTGCACTTTAACTTGCTAATATATCTTATTGTCTGTATTAATACCAATCCAATTAATCATCCTAACTTCTGAAAAGTTTTTATTAAAATGTAGGTCTGATTATGTCACCAAGTTTTTCACTGAATGAATTTGAACAACTCCCCATTGCCTTTAGATTAAAAAATATAAAAGCCACTCTCTCTCTCTCTCTCTCTCTCTTATATATATATATATATATATATATATATATATATATATATATATATATGTTTGAGTTTTAAAACACCTTAATATCTATCCTTGTGATACTTTCCAAGTTTATTATGCATTATTCCTCTTCTCTCATTTGGTAGTCCAGCCAGATTGGCTTTCTTGTTGCTAGCATGTCTCATAGCTCTGGCTTTGCATGGGCTTTTTCTCATGAAGACCTTCTACTTATTCTTTCTCACTTTTGTCTATTAGAAAACTTTGTTTGCTTCAAAATTCAGTTCACACTTATCCTTCTACATAATTCCTTTACTGATCTCTCAAGATACTCCACTCAGAATTTTTGTTATTGTTCAGTCATTCAGTGTTGTCCAACTCTTTGCAACACCAAGAACCATAGCATACTAGACCATTCTGTCCCCCACTATATCATAAATTCGGTCAGTATTTATAATTATTTCTTCCATAACATTACCTTTCCCTCTCATCCTCTTCCATCCCCTTTTCCTTTTACCTTCAATCTTTCTCAGTATTTTCAAATGAGTCCTGTCTTCTCTTAATGTAGTCAAAGCACATAAGTTTAGCTTCCTTATTTGTTATGGAGAGAGGTGATGGGGGCCTTAACTAAAGTGATATCCATGCATGCAAAAAGTAAATGAAACAGGCAAGTAGACATAACAAGATTTGACAACTATTTACCAATATGATATGAGAGGGAATGAGTCATAAAGGATAAATGAATTTTGGGACTTGAGTATCTGAAGGATGGCGGTATTTTTAAGAGAAATAAGGGCATTAAGAAATTGTATTATTCTGGGGGAAAAAAAGAAAATGATTTCTATTTTGGACATTTTGAGTTTGAGGTGCCTGAAGAACATCCAGTTTATAATGTAGGAGAAAGAGTTGCTGATTTAGCACTGTTGCTAAAAAGATGAATGAGTACTTGATAATGCCCCTGCATGCCTTCTCCTTGGTGAAACATTTGAGGCTATCTAGTATTATTCTTACAGAACTATATAGATGTCCTGGGAAAGGAGAGGATCAATGAAAAGTGAATAGGTCATTTTTTATGGATCATGGATTAAGATGCAATCATTTATGTTTTATGTCTTAAGAAGAAAATGAAGTTTGCCCCACATTAAATACATTGTTTACCTGAGTGCTTCTATCGGAGCTATCCTTTGCCTTTTTTAAGACATGGAATAAATTAGCTTATTTTCAGAAAAAATGTGAATAGGAGGAGGGTGATCTAAATTCTAAAGTTTCATGGGAAATACTAGGTGATGGTTTTAGCACAAGACAGTCATATATGCAAAACACTAATAAATGCCTTTGTTTTTAAATACCCAGAAACGATATTTCATAGTTCACCCTCATTCATAGTATATGGCACCCTTTTTGACAGGGAGGGGAGATCAGTTCAATTACAGTGAATGGCCCCAATATTTTGAATGGTAAAGTATTTCTGTCAAGGGAAAAGAAAACAAAACAAGTAACTCCAGACCTATGGACCCACTGAGGTGATACAACTTCTGTGTTCTGTTTCCTTTTGTTGAAACTTGTGGAAGCCTCTCCCTCAACTCCAGAGCCAGAGCTCTTTCTAATGAACTCAGCTACTTCTTAAAAGTCAGACTTGCTCAGTTTGGTGACAGATGGAATATTTACAACCATTGGGCAAAAGTCACAGAGAACTAAATTAAGGCTTAATAATGTATATCTAAGTTCCAAATGTGTTGAATGAGGTGGAGTCCTTTTCTCTTGTGCATTTATCACTCTACTTCTCTATCTCTGTCTCTGTTTCTCTGTCTCTCTATTTCTGTCTCTCTATCTCTGTCGGTCTGCTCCTCTTCAGTATGTTTGTCTATCTCTTTCTCTCTGTCTCTCTCTCAGTTTTGGCCCCCAATTAAGATTTTAGTTAATTGAAGAAAATGCCTCCTATTATTTTGTTTTCCCTTTTATAAGCCACAGTTCCCTTGTCTTGCCCTCAAATACTTAATTCATGCACTCAGACAAAAAATCAAGTAAAACAAGTCATGATTTAAATAGCAATTTTAAGAAACAAAAGAAAACATGAGATTATGCATTTAAAGGAATACCTACCAACTGCATGGGGCAGCGATGGCAAAATGGAAGAGGACAAGTAATTGGACATATTTTTCTCCCTTCCATATAACCCCCCTCCCCCACTCTACTGGGGAAAACTGTAGGGAGTCAGACATGCAGTAGATAGGCATTGATTTCCATGGCCTAATTTCAGGTGGGGAACAATGGGAAACAACTGGTTCAAATTGTCTTATACCAACATTGCTTCTATCCTTTAGTTCCCACAAATTCTGACTTGTGTACGGTAAACTACATTCCAAATTTACTGAGCCTCACCTTATCATTTACCCTTTCTGCTTGGAGTGACATCAAGTGATTATGCTCCCTACTTTAAGCTCTATTTATTATTTCTTAGTTTAAGTTCTCTTAAGTAAGACTAAATCTTATCCTAGATTGGCAAGGTCATTTTTGCTTTCAAAACTTCTTGGATTCTTCTTTTTCTTTTTCTTTTTTTTTTTTGCCTTTTGGAGGGCAATTGGGGTTAAGTAACTTGCCCAAGGTCACACAGCTAGGTTTTTGTTTGTGTGTGCATTAAGTGTCTGAGGTCGGATCCGGACTCAGGTCCTTCTGACTCCAGGGCCGACACTCTACTCACTGCACCACCTAGCCGCCCTTACTTCTTGGATTCTTTATAGATGTTTGTAACTCTCCCAAAACATGAAGTATAATATAAACTTGAAACCAGGAACACCCAGGACTTTTAACTTCTTAGTTCTCTCACTCCCATTGTCCTCTATAATAAGTATCATATAAGCAGCAACTTGCTAACAATTTGAATTGTTTAAAAATAGAATGGACTGGGAGTTGGCACAGCAGATAAATCTCTGGGTCTAGAGTCATATAGATCTGACTCTAGTCAGATCCAGTCCCAGACACTTACTGGCTTTGTGACCCTTGGGCAATTTCTTTAACCTGATTTGCCTCAATTTCTTCATATATAAAATGAGCTGCTAAGAAAATGGAGAGGCAGATCCAAGATGGCAGCATAGAAGCAGGAAAACTCTGTGATGTCCCCCTATAACCACCTCAAATACATATAAAATATGACTCTAAACAAATTTTAAAGCAGCAGAACCCACAAAGTAACAGAGAGAAACAAATATCCCACTGAAAGAAGCCTGGAAGGCCAGAAGGAAGCATCCATTGAAGGGTCCTGGGAGTGGAGCCCAGCCGTGCATGAGGCTGCAGATTTAGCTTAAAGGGGCCCTGACCAGCAGTGGTTAGAGCAGATCTCAGGGGAGTGGATCACCAGCACCTGTGGTGGTTTCCAGAATTATCAACTCATAAATACAAAAAACAAAGTAAAATGTCAGTGTAGAACTCTGTTGGAACTGGGGAGGGGGATGGAGGTACGAGCAAGCCTCTGCCCATAGAACAAGAAGCAGTAGAGGCATGGCAGCCTTGCAGGTGCCTCCATGTGGCCGCTTCAGAGGTCCCAGCCTGCAGGTTGTAGTGTGGCCAAGCAACCATTCAGAGGGTAATTGCTCTTGCTTTAACCTGCCTGGATATGGATCATTGTCGTAGGTGCTCGTCCTAAGGTGTGGGTCCAGTGATCCAGATTGTATGGGGGCTGTAGAGATGGAACTCACCTAATAGGTCCAGCAGCTGCAAAAACCCCAGGGATTTGGAACAAAGCTCTCCCCTCTGGAAGCAGAGTTCTACTGTGGCAAAGAGCTCAAAAGCAAGCACAACAACCAAACTTTAGATTCCTTTTTTGGTCTCAAAAAGGATCAAAGCATGGAATGGCAGGAAGACAACAAAGTCAGAACTCATGCTTCTGAGAAAAATATGGACTGATTAAAGGCCATGGAGGAGCTCAAGAAGGATTTTGAAAATGAAGTAAGAGAACTGGAGGAGAAATTGGGAAGAGAAATGAGAATGATGCAAGAAAATCATGAAAAGAAAGTCAACAACCTGACAGAAGAAAATAACACTTCAAAATAGATTAACTAAAATGGAAAAGGGGGCCCAAAAAGCCAATGAGGAGAAGAATGGCTTAAAAAGCCAAATTTTCCAGATGGAAAAAGAATTTTAAAAGCTCACTGAAGAGAATAATTCCTTCAGAATTAGAATGAAGCAACTGGAAGCTAATGACTTTATGAGAAATCAAGATATCATTAAATGGATCCAAAGAAATGAAAAAAAAAATAGAAGGCAATATGAAATATCCCATTGGAAAAACCACTGACCTGGAAAATAGATATAGGAGAGATAATTAAAATTTTATTGGACTACCTGAAAGCCTTGATCAAAAAAAAAAAAAAAAAAAGAATCCATAAATCATCCTTCAAGAAATTCTCAAGGAAAATTGCCCTGATATTTTAGAACCATAAGGCAAAATAAAAACTGAAAGAATTTACTGATTACCTCTTGAAAAAGATCCCCAAAAGAAAATTCCTAGGAATACTCTAGCCATGTTCGGGAGTTTCCAGATCAAGGAGAAAATATTACAAGCATCCAAGAAGAAACAACTTGAATATTATGGAAACACAATGAGGATAAACAAGATATAGCAACTTCTACATCATGGAATTGAAAAGCTTGGAATATGATATTCCAGAGTGCAAAGGAGCTGCGATTAAAACCAAGAATCACCTAGCCAGCCAAACTGAGTATAATGTTTCAGAAGAAAGTATGGTCATTCAATGAAACAAAGGCCTTTCAACAATTCTTTTTTTTATTTAAACAAATGCTTTATTAACTCCTTTTTTTCATCATTCATTTCCGCCAGATTTTGAGTTACAATTTTTTTCCCCGTTTTTCCCCTACCCACCCTCCCAGAAGAGCAGTCCCACAAGATATTGCTTCCTCCAGCCTGCTCACTCCCATCTCTTCTTCCTTGCTCCCTTTGACTTTTCCATTAGAGCAAGGTGAATCTCTGTGCCCTGATGCCTGTAAATCTTATCTCCCAATTACATGCAAAAGAGTATTAATAATAGTATATATATATATATATATATATATATATATATATATATATATATATATATATTGATGTTCAATCATTATTTATTGATGTTTCAATCAATGTCATTTCACATAAGTTTCTTCATTTGCAAAATGAGAGGGTTGGACAAGATAATTTCTTTTTTTTAAACAAATGCTTTATTAACTTCTGTTTTACATCATCCATTTCTGACAGATTTTGAGTTACAATTATTCCCCCCCCCTGTTTTCCCCTACCCACCCTCCCAGAATAGCAGTGCCACAAGATATCAGTTCCTCCAATCTGCTCTCTCTCATATTTTCTCCCGTACCCCCTTTGACTTTTCCATTAGACGAAGGTGAATCTTTGTGTCCCAATGCCTGCACATCTTATCTCCCAAGTGCAAGCAAAAGAGTATTAATAATAGTATTTATATATATTTGAAACATTTAATCTTAAGACCTTGAATTTCAGATCCATTCCCTTTCTCCCTTTTACATAGTTTGGAGGTAATCTGGGGGGAGAGAGCCCTGGACGTGCTGTTTCTACTCTGCCATCTTGGCTCTGTCTCCACTTTCAACAATTCTTGATGAAAAATCCAGAGTTAAATAGAAAAGTTGACATTCAAATACAAGAAGCGAGAGAAGTATGATAAGGTAAACAGGGAAAAGAAATCATAAGGAGCTTATCAAGTTGAATTATTTACATGTCTACATGGAAAAAATGATAGTTATAACTTATTAAACTTTTCTCAGTATGCTGATGAATAAAGGGAGTAGAAATGTGTGTGTGTGTGTGTGTGTGTGTGTGTGTGTGTGTCTATATAGGAGGATGTATGTGGATATGAATAAATATGTGAGTATGTGTATATATGTCTACAGATATACATAGAGGGCACAGGATCAATTGAATTGGAAGGGATGATATTTAAAAGGTGAAATTGAGAGGTGAGAGAGGAATATAATGAGAGTAGATGGGGAAAGATGGAATTGGATAAGTTATCTCATATTGAAGAGGCAAGGGATAAGTGTTACAATGGAGGGGAAGAACAGAAAGTCAAAAGGTAATGGGTCAACCTTACTGTCATTGAATTTGGCTTAGGGAGGGAATGACATACACATCAAATTGGGTATCTTGCCCTACAGGAAAGTGGAGGGGAAGAGGATGAGAGCAGGGATGATGGAGGAGAGGGCAGTTTGGAGGGGAGGGTAATTGGAAGCACCCACCTTTCAAAAGGGAAAGGGTCAAAGTAGTGAATAGAACAAGTTGGCAGAGGGCAGGATGGGATGGAAGGAAATATAATCAGTCTTTCACAATATATACACTATGGAAATGTTTTGTGTAACTATACATGTACAACCTATATCGAATTGCTTATCTTTCCAGTAAGGGTGGGTTACAAGGTAAGAAGAGAAAGAATTTAATGTTTCAAAACTAAAATATTTTTAAATTATTATTATTATTATATTTTTACATGCAACTGGGATATAAGATATACAGGCACTGGGGTCGGAAGATCCATCTTCTCCTACCAGTAAGTCAGAGGGTGTATGGGGTAGGATATAGAAGAGAGCAGCTTGGGGGCAGTGAGATTGCACTTTTGGGGTGTTGGGTTGGGGAAAGATGGGGGAAAATTTGTCACAATCTTGCGGAACTGAATGATGTAAAACTAAAATTTAAAAAAAATGGTAAACAACTACAGCATTATTGCCAAGAAAACTTATTAAAATTGAGTACTCTGAGTGAAATTATTTTTATAGGTTACCATCTAAAAAGTTTGACCCAATTAAAATATGCATACATAGTTCAGAAATATCTCTCATTATTTGACCTATTTTTAATGTTGAGAATGCCTACATTAATCAATTAACCCATAAATAAACATTTACTGAACTACCAAATGAAAAACACTCTGTTGGGAGGTGCAAGAGAATGAGGGAAGTTTATTATGTGATTTCTGTTCTTCAATGGGTTATAATTTTTTTTGGAGATGTGGCAATTATATCCGTAGACAAGAACAAATGTCCAAAACTTCAAGCTTAATTTTTGCCAAGTTCAATACAAAAGTTTTACTCTAATAAAACATTATGACATGGAAGTGACCCTGGGCTTACAAAGGCTGTTCTAACAGAGAATAAGTTCTGGGATGTTTTAAACAGCCTGGATTTTCATTTTCTGAGATTTGTTTGCCTGAGATCTCTATTTCTTGATTACTTTTTAGCATTTCATATTAGACATGGGCATGTATGTATGCATGTATTTGCTTTTTTCTACTGTATAATTTTGTGTAATTGGTGTTTTCTTTATTTCACCAGATACCTACATGTATGATGTTAGTCATGGCTTATTTCACTCCCTAGCTTGCGAACACCTCTGTTCTCTGCAGTATCCTCTACTTTCCCCTCTTCCTAATACTTTCCACTTCTGGAATAATAATCAAATCAAATTTGCCTTTGTATCTAGAAAGAGTGTGTAAATCTACTCCGTAGTGTTCTAGTCATGATCTTAGTAGTTTACCACAGCAAATTATACCTCTATGGCCACCATTTCCTTATATTTTATATATATATATATATATATATATATATATATATATATATATACATATATATATATATATATTTCATATATATATTTCATATATATAATATATAAATAATTCATATATATATATATATATATATATATATATATATATATATGAAATTCATCTAACCTTATTTAAATGTAAACTCCCCAAAGGAAAACTATATCTTAATTTTGGCATGTGCATTGCCAGCATATGGCACGAGCTTTATAAAAAAGAAGTATTTAATAACTTTTTTTCATTTGTTTATTGGTTCATTATGGTGAGTTATGTTAATTCTTTTTTTAAATTTTCCTTCTATTCTTTGTGAATTCAACTTTCTAAGTTTCAATCTTAAAATTTAATCTATCTTTTCCATGTTAGTGAAAAATGTATGTAATTTAATATTATTTTAAAAAATATCTTACTAATGTTTTTCATTTTTCTATTTTTTCTTTGATTTTCAAAATTTTTCTTTTTTTAAGCAATTGGGGTTAAGTAACTTGCTCAAGGTTACACATCCAGTCATTATTTATGTGTGGGTACTCATTTTCTGAGGCCAGAACTGATCCCGGGTCATCCCAACTCCAGGGCTGATGCTCTTACTCACTGTGCCACCTAGCCTCCCCTTAAAATAAGATTTTAATGTGTGATTTTTATAAGACCTGAATTTACTTCAGCACCTCTTTCTATATTATCATCTCCTGAGAGTCATCTATTTAAAAAATAATAATTCTGAAGAAATACTAAGAAAAGAAAAAGAAAAATCATCAGTGCAAATTAATACAATTTTTGTAAACAATTGTAATTTTACACATCTATGGCCTTTCACTTCTGCAAAGGTGTGTGCATAAATATATTTTATTAACTCTTCTTTAGGGACAATTTTTCTTGGTAATTACACAACCTTCACTATTAATTCTTTTATAATAATTATGCTTTCTATTTGTAGAGGCGAAGCCATTGTGTATATGGTTTTCTTCTCTCTATAGCATTCACTATGAATCAGTTAGCATAGAAATTTCCATTCTTCTTTGTATTTATCATATTCTTTCTCATAAGACATTAATGTTTCTTTATATGACTGTAAAAATAGTTGTTTAGTCATTCTCCAAGTGAGGTTAATCTACTCTTTATCTTCCACAAAATGTGCACCTATAAGTGCTTTGGTAAAATGGGGACTTACAGTAGGAGACAGAGTTCTCTCTATTTCGATCCTTCCATTTGCCCCCATCCTTATTTTGCTTTTTGCTGTCTTACTGATTTCTCCTGCTTTTGTATTGATCCATGCCCTTGATTAAGGTTCATAGCACATTGCCTTTTATCTTTAACCTTTCTTTCCCCTAAGGCAACATGCAATCAATATATACACAACCAAGATTCAGTGGAAGTAGTCTCCTTATGCAATACTACCTCAGATTGTTGTAGTTACTGTTGATATCTAATCTAAATTTCCCTCTCTCACCACAAATATATATATATATATATATATATATATATATATATATATATATATATATATATATATATATATATATTTTTCTTCCAATAGATAGCTATTCTATGGTATGCCTTCTCCATTTTAATCATTAATGAACCCTAATATTTTACATGTTTCTTGTCACAAAATATAGTGATTCATCCATAAGTAAGTTGAGAGATTTAATTCAATTTGTTTGAGAACTGTTATTTCAATATTTCTTCTCATGTCCTTTAAAATTCTGCATTCCTATTCCTCTGATGCATTTTTTTAAATCTCTCAATGATCTTTTTTGAAAATCTGAATGGGTATGTCTTTGTCTTTCACTTCTATTAATACACACACTCTCCAGAGATGATAACACATGTTTTTGTTATTTCTCTATAATTATGGTTACTTATATTTCCTAATTTTTCCATTATAATTGATTATAAGTTGAATATTTCAGCTCCCTTTTGAAAATTTTTATTTCTAGGGGGTAGAGCCAAAATGGAGGATTAGAAGCAGAAAAGGAGCTCCTGCACCAAACACCATGCATATGTGTAAAATATGACTCTAAACAAATTTTAGAGATACATAACCCACAAAATGACAGAGAGAAACAAATCTCCCTCTGAAGGCAGCCTAGCAGGCTGACAGGAAGGGTATATCATACCAATCTGGGAGTTTAGCACAGTTTCATATAAGCCACAATTGGAAGGGCTGAAGCAGACTTCAGGAGAGTGAATCAGCAGCAGATGTGGCAGTTTCCAGACTTCTCAACCCATAAATGCCAAAGAGAAAGTAAAAGGTCAGTGGAGAACTCTGTTTGAATTGGGTGGAAAAGAGTGTGTTTTGGCCCCTTTCCCCCAGGCAAGAGGTGGTGGAAGCATGGCTGCAGCTGCCTCCTTGTGGTTGGCTCCAGGAGCTTGTCCTGCAAATAGTAGGCAGACCAAGAAACCATTAGGAGGGTAATTACTCTTGCTTTGACCTGCTTGGTTCTGGATCACTGTCTTGGTGGTGGAACTAGGGTAAGAAATGCCAGTGTGCCAGAGCTTATAGTGGCTGTAGAGAGGGTGCCTTCCTCAGACCTCTGACAACATTTATGAAAACCCCAGTAATTTGATACAAAGCTCTTTCCACTCAGGAAGCAGAGTTCTACAATGGTAAAGAGCATTAAAGTCAAGCAATTGGCTGGCAAGATGAGTAAGCAGATGAAGCACAATCAGACTATAGAATCATTTTTGGGGGATAAAAACGGATCAAAACATGGAACCAGAAGTCAACAAAGTCAAAACTCATGCATCAAAATCTCCCAAGAAAAATATGAAGTCGTTACAAACCATGGAGGAGCTCAAGAAAGATTTTGCAAATGAAGTAAGAGACGCAGGGGGGAAATGGGAAGAGAAATGAAAATGATACAAGAAAATCATTAAAAGTGAGTCAACAGGCTGCTAAAGGATACTCAAACAAATACTGAATAAAATAACACTAAAAGTAGACTAACTGAAATACAAAAGAGGCTCAAAAAGCCAATGAGGAGAAGAATGGCTTAAAAAGTTGAATTGACCAGAACAAAAAGGAATTTCAAAAACTCACTGAAGAAAATAATTCCTTCAAAACTAGTTCGGAGCAAATGTAAGCTAATGATTTTATAAAAAATCAAGAAACTATAAAACAGATCCAAACAAATGAAAAAACATAGAAGCCAATGTGAAATATCTCATTTAAAATATACACTGACTTGGAAAATAAATCCAGGAGAGATAATTTTAAAATTATTGGACTACTTGAAAGCCATGATAAAAAAAGACCCTTGAAATCATGCTTCAATAAATTCTCAAGGAAATATTCCTGATTTTCTAGAACCAGAAGACAAAAGAGAAATTGAAAGAATTCACTAATACCCTCTTGAAAATGATGCCAAATGATGACCAAAGCACTGTCAAGATGGTAGTTCTTCAAGGACTTCCACATGGCTCCACCTCCTCCAATTCATGTAAAAATGGCTCTAGACAAACTTTGGAGCTAAAGAACCCACAAAATGACACAGAGAATCTAAACTCCTGCTGAAGACAGCCCAGCAGGCTGGCAGGAATGAGCGAGCCCAGTGGCCTGGGAGCCAAGCAAAGCCCTACATGAGCTGGATGTTTTAGCCTCAGGGCAGCCTGACCAGCTGCTGGCTGGAGGGACTTCAGATAACCAGCAGCTGTGGCAATTTCCAGAATTATCAACCCATAGATGCCAAAGACAAAGTTAGAGGTCACTGTAGACTTTGTGGGAACAAGGAGTTCAGGAGTGCAATCTGGCCTTTATGCCCAGGGTGGGAAGCAGCTGAGTCTCTGTGGCCTTGCTGCTTCACAGCTCCTGGCCTGCAGATTGTAGGGGGACCAAGCAACCAGTGTGAGGGATAATCACTCTTGCTCTGACCTACTTGGAGCTGGATCTCTGTCTAGGGTGAAGGACCTGGGGAGTGTGACCAGTTTACCAGATCATGTTGAGGCTTCAGAAAGGGCACCCAACTAATAGCTCCAGCAGCTATGAAAACCCCAGCAACTGGGATAAGGTTCCCCTTTCTGGTAGTAG
This sequence comes from Gymnobelideus leadbeateri, assembly GCA_011680675.1. Classification (NCBI taxonomy): domain Eukaryota; kingdom Metazoa; phylum Chordata; class Mammalia; order Diprotodontia; family Petauridae; genus Gymnobelideus; species Gymnobelideus leadbeateri. Next base: position 128,066 of record WOXC01011051.1, on the reverse strand, counting down.
AATTCTACTATGGCAAAAAGGCCCAGAAACTAAGTAATTGGGTGGCAACAGGAGCAAGCAAAGGAAGCAAAGCAAAAAGAGCAATCTAACATTAGACTCCTATTTTGGGGACAAAAAGGATCAAATCATGGAGCGTGAGGAAGAGCATGAAGTCAGAGCTTCTGCACCAAAAGCTTCCAAGAAAAATATGAGCTGGTTACAGGTCATAGAGGAGCTTACAAAGGATTTTGGAAACTTAATAAGAGAAGTGGAGGAAAAATTGGGAAGAGAAATGAGAATGATGCAAGAAAAGTATGAAATGAAAGACAACAACTTGACTGAAGAAAATAATATCTTAAAAAATAGACTAACTCAGATGGCAAAAGAGGCTCAAAAAGCCAATGAGGAGAAAAATGCCTTATAAAGCTGAATTTGCCAGATAGACAAAGAATCTCAAAAGCTCACTGAAGAAAATGACTTCTTCAGAATTTTATTGGAGCAAATGGAAGCTAGTGACTTCATGAGAAATCAAGATATTATTAAACAGATCCAAACAATTGAAATAAATAGAAGGCAGTGTGAAATATGTCACTGGAAAAACTACTGAGCTGGAAATGTATTCAGGAGAGAGAATTTAAAACTTATTAGACTAACTGAAATTCATGATCAAAAAAAGAACCTAGAAATCATCCCTCAAAAAATTCTCAAGGAAAATAGCCCTAATGTTTTAGAAACAGAGGGTTCTAAATAGAGGTTGAAAGAATCCACCAATCTCCTCTTCAAAAAGAGCCCCCCAAATTTCTAGGAATGTTATAACCAGGTTCTGTAATTCTCAGATCAAGGAGAAAATATTACAAGCATCCAGGAAGAAATAATTTGAATATTGTGGAAACACAGTCAGGATAACACAGAGTTGAATACAAAATTTACATTCAGATACAAGAAGCAAGAGAAGCATGAGAAGGTAAACAGGGAAAAGAAATCATAAGGAACTTATCAAAGTTGAACTATTTATATTTCTACATTGAAAAATAATAATAAAACTTTTATTATAAATTATAAATATATTATAACTATCATAAATATAACTATGAAACTTTTCTCAGTATGAGAATAGTTGAAGGGAAGAGAAATGCATATATATATATATATATATATATATATATATATATATATATGTATATATGGGCATATAAATACATCTGTGAGTGTTGGTATATATGTGTATAGGTATACATAGAGTGTACAGGACCCATTGAATGCGAAGGGATAATACTTAAAATGTGAAATTAAGAGGTGAGAGAGGAATATACTGAGAGGACATGAGGAGAGAAAGACTCAGTTAAATTATTTCAAATAGAAGAGGCATGGGAAATTGTTACAATGGAAGGGAAGAACAGGAAGGCAAATGGGAATGAGTCAACATTATTGTCATTTAATTTGGCTTAGGGAGGAAATGGCATACACACTAAATAGGGTATCCCGCCCTACAGGGAGTTGGGGCTAATCGGATGAGAGGGAGTGATAATGGAAGGGAGGGCAGCCTGGGGTGGGAAGGGAAGTTGGAAGCACCCATTTTTGAAAATAGACAGGATGGGGGGGAGGAGCCAAGATGGCAGAAAGGAAGCAGTAACCTTGCTGAGCTCCTCAGTCACTAAGGCTCAAAGGGTGAATCTGAGCGGAATCCGGAGTGATGAAGACCACTGGAAGAGCAGACAAGCAGACTACACCAGAGAGAGCAAAAGTCCCAGCCTGCTGACTTACCGAGGACAAATCACAGTCATCTATCAGACGGGTAGGATCACTGGAGCCAGGTAGGAGAGTTCGGCCCTCAGTAGAAAGAGCGGCTTCTCTGGCTGCATTCAGCCCCCAGCCTGGAAGTTTAGAAACTGCCTGCCTGTATAATACAGGCACTGGAATGGCAAAGTAAATTCTAGCTGCTCAGATCCTCCCATCCCTCCTTCATGAAGCAGAAAACCCAAAGATAAGTCTCCCACCCAGATTGAAATCCCAAGTTAATGGAAATAGCCTCAGGCTTGAGAATCTCCAAGAAGGGGTGTAACTGAGATAGCCAGGAGTCTGAAGAGAAGAGAGGGAGGGGTCCCAACAAGCCCCACCTCACCTCACCAACAAAAGCCTACTTATAGCCCAGGGGTATAGAGGCAGAAATTTGAAGTGGTCAGACCCACCCACACCTACACATCTAAATCCCTCATTGACTTCCCTGACTTAGCCATAAAGTAGCCACCCAGAGGTACTCAAAGTCAAGGATCAGGCCCTAAACTCATAGCCTAAGAAACTAAGAAACAGGAAGTCACAATGGGAAAAAAAATAAGCTGAGAAGGAGAAGGGGAAGGCAAAAAAGTCTATTCGAGCATACTATGCAGGGCAAGAACAACAAAATACACAGGACAATATAGACTCTCTACCCACACCTGAGACCACAGAAGGAAACATGATCTGGTCTCAAGCTCAAATAGCATTCCTTGGAGGAGCATAAGAAAAATTTTAAAGACCAAATCAGGGAGGCAGTGACCAACTTGGAAAAACGTCTCAGTGAAGTAATTGGAGAAAATACCTCCCTAAAAATGGAACTTCAAAAAATAACTGAAGACCGTAATTCGATAAAAATTAGAAACAATCAAATTGAAGCTCAGAACTCTATGATGCAGCAAGAGTCAACCAAACAAAACAAGACGATCAAAAAATTGCAAGAAAATGCAAAATATCTCACTGAAAAAATAACTGACCTAGAGAACAGATCCAGGAGAGACAACCTAAGAATTATTGGTCTACCAGAAAGCCATGATGAAAAAAGCAGCCTAGACAACATCCTCCAAGAGATTGTCAGAGAAAATTGTCCTGGGGTCCTGGAATCAGAAGATAAAATAACTATCGACAGAATTCACCGGACTCCTCCTGAGAGAGATCCCAAACTGAAAACTCCAAGAAATATAGTAGCCAAATTCCAGAATTACAAGATTAAAGAAAAAATTCTACAAGCAGCCAAAAAGAAACAATTCAAATATCGAGGAACTACAGTTAGGATCACACAGGACTTAGCAGCTTCTACATTAAAAGAGCGGAGGGACTGGAATTTGATATTTCACAGGGCGAGAGAGCTAGGACTACAACCAAGGATTAACTACCCGGCAAAACTGAGCATAATCTTCCAGGCAAGGAGATGGTTGTTTAATGAAATAAAGGACTTCCAGATGTTCCTGATGAAAAAGCCAGAGATCAATGGAAAATTTGATCTCCAATTACAAGACTCAAGAAAGACATAAAAAGGTATACAAGAGAAACACAGACTCACACATGCATAAATGCACACACCCACAGCCACTAACACACGCTCATTACTTGGGATGCAACAAGTGCAAAATGTTCACATCCCTATATGTGGAGCTGATAACTGTCAATATTCAAAATCTTTATGATTATCATGACCTTCAAAAGGGTTATACTTAGATAGAGGGTGTGGGTATGAATGCACTAACCTGATGTCTAAAAAAAAAAAAAAAACTATTAAGGGGATCAAAGAGACTGTAATGGGAAAAAGGAAAGGATTAGATAGGAAAAGGTAAAATATCCCATCTGAAGGGACATTAAAACAAAGTATAGAAGAGGGGAAAGAAAGAGGGAGAGGAACATCATTTAAACACTATTCTCAATGGTTCTGGTTCAAAGAGGGATCAACTTAAATCAGTGAAGTTTAAGATTTTAATGTGAATAGATACATAAATTCATTAAATAGAGGAAAAGGTGGGAGGGAGAGGAGCAATGTTTGAAATTTACTCTCATTGGTTTGGAATCAAACAGGGAGTAATTCACTCTGATAAGTATAAAAACTTACTTCGTCCTATAGAAAGCAGAAGGGTAAGGGGGGTGAAAAAGAGGAGACTAAAGGGGGGGGGATTAGAAGGGAGAGAAACAGTAATAAGGGGAGAGGGTAGGTTAAGAACAGGGATCACTGGGTGGGAACACTGAGGGAGGGGGTGTTCAAAAGGGAAAACTTCAAGGAGGGGAAGGGAGAAGGAAGAAACAAAAATAAAAATGGGGGAGGGAATAGGATGGAGGGGAAGAGACAGATAGTCATTATTACTGTGAATGTGAATGGGATGAACTCTCCCATAAAACAGAGGCAGATGGCAGAATGGATTAAAAACCATAACCTTACAATATGCTGTCTACAAGAAACACATTTGAAACAAAGGGATACCCACAGGGTAAGGGTAAAAGGCTGGAGTAAAATTTATTATGCCTCAGCTAAAGTAAAAAGAGCAAGGGTAGCAATACTTATCTCAGATAAAGCAAAAGCAACAATAGATCTAATTAAAAGAGATAAGGAAGGAAACTATATCCTACTAAAAGGCACCATCGAGAATGAAGCAATATTACTACTTAATATATATGCACCAAGTGGTATAGCATCTAAATTCCTAGAGGAGAAGTTAAAGGAATTAGAGGAAGAAATAGATAGCAAAACCATACTAGTGGGGGACCTTAATCTCCTCCCCCTCTGAACTTGATAAATCTAACCTCAAAATAAACAAGAAAGAAGTTAAGGAGGTGAATAGAATCTTAGAGAGACTAGATATGATGGATCTCTGGAGAAAACTGATTGGAGATAAAAAGGAATTTACTTTCTTCTCAGCAGTGCATGGTACATACTCAAAAATAGACCATGTACTAGGGCATAAAAACCACACAATCCAGTGCAGAAAGGCAGAAATATTAAATGCATCATTCTCAGATCATGATGAAATAAAAATTATATGCAATAAAGGACCATGGAAAGATAGACTAAAAACTCATTGGAAATTAAACAATTTAATCCTAAAAAAATGGTGGGTCAAACAAGAAATTATAGAAACAATCAATAATTTCATTCAAGACAATGATAATAATGAAACAACATACCAAATTTGTGGGATGCACTAAAGGCAGTTCTCAAGGGAAGTTTTATATCCCTGAGTGCATACTTAATTAAAGCAGAGAGAAGGGAGGTCAATGAATTGGACATGCAATTGAAAAAGCTAGAAAAAGAACAAACTGAAAATCCCCAAATTAGTACTAAATTAGAAATACTGAAAACCAAAGGTGAGATTAATAAAATTGAAATTAAGAAAACCATTGAATTAATAAATAAAACTAAGAGCTGGTTTTATGAAAAAATCAACAAAATTGATAGACCCTTAGTCAATATGATAAAAAAAAAGAAAGAAGAAAACCAAATTATGAGTATCAAAAATAAAAAGGGTGAATCTACCTCCAATGAAAAGGAAATCAAAAAAATAATGAGGAATTATTTTTTCCCAATTGTATGCACATAAATATGACAATCTTAGTGAAACGGATGAATATTTACAAAATCACAAGTTGCCCAGATTAACTGAAGAGGAAGTGAATTACCTAAATAACCCCATCTCAGAAAAAGAAATCAAACAAGCCATCAATGAACTCCCTAGGAAAAAATCTCCAGGGCCAGATGTGTTTACTAGTGAATTCTATCAAAGATTTAAAGAACAATTGATTCCAGTACTCTACAAACTATTTGGGAAAATTAGTGAAGAAGGAGTCCTACCAAACTCTTTCTGTGACACAAATATAGTACTGATTCCTAAATCAGGAAGAGATAAAACAGAGAAAGAAAATTATAGACCAATTTCCCTCATGAATTTAGATGCAAAAATTCTAAATAAAATATTAGCCAAAAGACTCCAACAACTTATGACAAAAATAATACACTCTGATCAGGTAGGATTCATTCCAGGAATGCAAGGATGGTTTAATATTAGGAAAACCATCAGTATAATTGAGCACATCAACAATAAAACTAGCAAAAACCACATGATCATCTCAATAGATGCAGAAAAGGCTTTTGACAAAGTACAATACCCATTCCTATTAAAAACACTGGAAAGTATAGGAATAAATGGAGCCTTCCTCAAAATAGTTGATAGCATCTATTTAAAACCATCAGCAAGTATTATATGCAATGGGGATGAACTAGAAGCCTTTCCAATAAGATCAGGAGTGAAACAGGGGTGTCCACTATCACCCCTCTTATTCAATCTGGTACTAGAAACACTAGCAATAGCAATTAGAGAAGAAAAAGAAATCAAAGGAATCAAATTAGGGAAAGAAGTGATCAAGCTATCACTCTTTGCAGATGATATGATGATATACTTAGAGAATCCTAGAGAATCAAGTAAAAAACTACTGGAGACAATAAATAAATTTGGCAAAGTTGCAGGATATAAAATAAACCCACATAAATCCTCAGCATTCCTGAACATCTCTAATGAAACTCAACAGCAAGAGATAGAAAGAGAAATCCCATTTAACGTCACTGTCGACATTATAAAATATTTGGGAATCTACTTGCCAAAAGAAACCCAGAATTTATATGATCACAATTAGAAAACACTTCTCACACAAATAAAAGCAGATCTAAATAGTTGGAAAAATATCAATTGCTCATGGCTGGGTCTAGCTAATATAATAAAAATGACATTTTTACCCAAACTAAACTATATATTTAGGGCCATACCAATCAATTTACCAAAAAACTACTTTCTAGAGTTAAACAAAATAATAACAAAACTTATTTGGAAAAAACAAATGGTCTAGAATACCAAGGGAATTAATGAAAAGAAATGCTAGGGAAGGTGGAATAGCTATGCCAGATCTTAATCTGTATTATACAGCAGCACTCATCAAAACTGCTTGGTACTGGCAGAGGTGTAGAGTAGTGGATCAATGGAATAGATTAGGTGCAGGAGACCCAGCAGTTAATGAATATCGCAATCTTTTGTTCGATAACCCCAAAGACCCCAGTTTTGGGGATAAGAATGCACTATTTGACAAAAACTGCTGGGAAAACTGGAATACAGTATGGCAGAAACTGGGCATAGACTATTATCTAACACCATATACCAAAATCAAGTCCAAATGGGTGCATGATCTAGGTGTAAAGGATGATACTGTAAGCAATTTGGGAAAGCAAGGAATAGTTTACCTGACAGATTTGTGGAGAGGGGAAGACTTTAGGACCAAACAAGAATTAGAGAGCATTATAAAATGCAAAATGGATAATTTTGATTACATTAAATTGAAAAGCTTCTGTACAAACAAAGCCAATGTAACCAAGATCAAGAGGGAGGTGGGAAATTGGGAAAGAATTTTTACAACTTGTATCTCTGATAAAGGACTCATCTCTAAAATTTATAGAGAATTGAGCCAAATCTATATGAATACAAGTCATTTCGAATTGATAAATGGTCAAAGGATATGAACAGGCAGTTTTCAGAGAAAGAAATTAAAGATATCTATAAGCATATGAAGAAATGCTCTAAATGACTATTAATTAGAGAAATGCAAATCAAAACAACTCTGAGATACCACATCCCTCCAGTCAGATTGGCTAAGATGACAAAACAAGAAAGTGACAAATGCTGGAGAGGATGTGGACAAATTGGAACACTAATACATTGCTGGTGGGGTTGTGAACTTATCCAACCATTCTGGAGAGCAATCTGGCATTATGCCCAAAGGATTATAAATAATTTCATACCCTTTGACAAAGCCATACCACTTCTAGGGTTATATCCCAAAGAGATCATAGAAGTGGGAGGAAGACCCATATGTACAAAAATATTTTTAGCAGCCCTTTTTGTGGTTGCAAAGAATTGGAAACCGAAGGGGTGCCCATCAATTGGGGAATGGCTAAACAAGTTGTGGTATATGAATGCAATGGAATATTATTGTGGTATAAGAAATGAAGAGGTGACGGATTTCATAATTACCTGGAGAGACTTATGCAAACTGATGCTGAGCAAGAAGAGTAGAATCAGAAGATATCTGTATACAATCACAGACATACCATATTTGTGATGACCAACTATGACAGACTGGACTCTTTTCAGCAATGCAGTGATATAAGTTAATCCTGAAAGACTCAAGAAAGTGAGAAATGTGCCATCCAGAGATATAACTAGAAAGAACTGAGCCTGAATCCTGATGGAAGCAAACTAAATGATCTTGTTCTTTTCATTGTTTGGTTTTATTTCTTCCTTACCATCTTTCATCCCACATAGTACAATACACCTTTGTAATTGGAACAATGTCTAGTATGAATGCATTTGCAGATCATATACTGGACTATATGCTGTCGTGTGGGGAGGGAGGAGGGAAGTAAAGGAAATTTGAAAATCAAGGAACTATGGAATTGAATCTTGTTAACTGAAACTAAACTAATAAATTAATTAAAATTTTAAAAAAATAGACAGGATGAAAGTAGAGAATAGAACAAGTGTGTTGGGGTATGATGGAGGAAAATATAGTGAGTCTTTCACAATATATCCACTATGAAAATGTTTTGCTTAGCTACACATGTTTATCTTCCCATTAAGGGTGGGTGACAAGGGAAAAAAGGAATGCATCTGAAATTCAAAGTTTTACAGTCACATGTTAATATGTATTATTATTATTATTATTTTATTATTTTTATTATTATTACTCTTAATTTAGATGGAACTGCGAAATAAGGTATACAGGCACTGAGGCATAGAGATCCATCATGCCCTACTGGAAAGTCAGAATGGGAATGGAGGGAGATATGGGAGAGAGCACATTAGGGGAGGGGATATTCAGTGAGATCGTGATTTTAGGGTAGTGGGTAGGGGGAAATGGGGAGTAAATTTGCAACTCAAAATCTTGTGGAAATGAATGATGTAAACTAAAATATAAAAAAGAGAGAAAAAATGTAAATGTTGCCCAAAAGAAAACTCCTAGGAATATCATTGCCAGATTTCAGATCTCCCAAGTCAAGGAGAGTACAGAACAATTTGAGCATTGTGGAGGGTAGTTAGAAGCAATCACTTTTGAAAAGGGACAGGGTCAAAGTAGAAAATAGAAAATAGAATAAGTCTGGGGCAGCGATAGGATAGAGGTAAATAGAATTCGATTTCGCAATATAACTACTATGGATATATTTAGTGCAATTACACATGTACAGCCTGTATTGAATTGTATTCCCAGTTGGGGTGGGTGAAGAGGGAAGAAAGGAAAGCATCTGAAATCAATGTTTTAAAAACAAATGTTAATAAATAATGTTTTTACATGCAATTGCGAAATAAGATATAGAGGCACTGGGGTATAGAAATCCATCTTGCCCTACTAGAAAGTTAGGGGGAAATGGGAGAGGATATAAGAGAGAGAAGATTGGAGGAAGGGGCATTCAATAGGATTGCTATTTTGGGGTGCAAAGTAGGGGAAATATAGGGAGAAAATTTTTAACCTGAAGTCTTGTGGAAATGAATGTTGAAAATTAAAAATAAATTTAAAAAATAAAAAATATATAAAATATTTCTACAAAAAAGTCTCAGATATATCTTTTAATAGAACCTCCATCAATTTTCATTGCTAATTAGTCCAAGGTACTCAAGATGTTTCATGTTGAGGTGGTAATATTGAAGCCTAGTGTTTTGTAGAATATAGTTTTCCATTCTTTTCTTGGTTTCTGTTGGGTATGGAAGAGAATAGCATTTTTCTGATTTACCTTATTTTCACATGCTTTCTCTAGAACCCTTGCAGAATTTCATGTTCATCAGTGGATTTGTTAAACTTTATCATTATCTGTCTTATACTTTAGTCTAGATTTTTGACATAAATTGATTTCATCCTTATTGTTCTATATTGTCTAACACTTCTGATTATTTGTATTCTAAATTAGTTCTTATCTATTTCATTTTTGGGAGAGAGATTTGATTCCATGGATTCCAGTTTCCATGCCCTGATAATCATTTTGGCTGTGTGGGCCCTGAGGTCTAACAGTTGCTCTCATCTTACTTGTGTGTGTGTGTGTGTGTGTGTGTGTGTGTGTGTGTGTGTGTGTGAATCTCTTTGTCTCTACATGTGTTTCTCTTGTGAAGCATTTGGGGAAATACTGTGAATCTAAGTTGACTTTGAATTCAACAAAACTTTGTATGTAATCAGTAATTGGATTAATTTTCTTTGTCTTATAATATTTATCTATTGAGACATTTGTATAACTTAATTACAAAATCTTTGTAATGTTTCCGTATCACATTTCTTTTTACTTTTAGTATTTTAAATGTATATTTGTCTGCTTTTTTACTATTTTTTATTCAATTTTATTCTTAAGATATTTGTTTGGGGTGGAGCCAGAATGGGTGGACGAAGGCAGGGACTTGCCTGAGCTCTGCATAAAACTCCTCCAAACTCCTTTAAATTAAGCCTCAAAACAAATTCTGGAACAGCAGAACCCATAAAATGATGGAGTTAAACAATTTTGTATCCCAAGACAACTTAGAAGGTCAAGTTGGTGTGGGAGAGGTGAGTTCAGCTGGGGTGAGAGAGGAGCACAGTTCAGTGCAACAACATATTTCAGTGCAACAACAGCTCAGACCATGTTCCAGGAAACCAGGAGCCAACTCTGAAAGTGACTGAATTAGTATTTCCAGCAGCTTCTTTCTAAGTTCTCAGACCACAAATGGTCTTACGTGGTCCAAAAATTGTTCAGAAGGATATTACAGGGGTCTCTTTTCTGGCACTGGGGCCATGACTCTGTTTCTGCTCAGATCTAAGTAACAACTCTGGGTGGCCATTCACAGAGCAAGGAGGCACAGTATTTCAACATAGCTTATAGCCCCAGTAGAGCTGGGATCCTCCACACAGCTCCAGGCCAGAAAAAATGCTTATGTCCATCCACAGATCAGATCACAGACCAGAAAAATAGTAAATACACCTGTCCCAATGTAATACCACCTTAGGAAAAATGAAAATTTACAGGTTTCTAAATTTTGCTCTGAAAAGATATACACAAAAGACTTGAAGCTTGAGACAGTATGCCCTCCACTCTGGAAGCAGAAATCCATGTTGACATAGAGTTCAGAGTCAAAAAATATACAGGAAAAATGTGCAAACAACCAAGAGCATTCTTAGTATAGAAAGTTATTATAGTGATAAGAAAAATCAAAACACATACTCAGAAACAGACAAAATAATTTCAGAACTCACAGATCCAAAACCTCAAAGAAAATCATAAATTGACCCCAGACCATGAAAGTATTAAAAAAATAAAAGTCTAAAAAGAGAGGTACAGGTAAAATTGGGAAGAGAAATGAAACCAATGCAAGAAAATCATAAAAAAAAACTGTCAATGGCTTGGTAAAGGAGGCACAACAATAAGCTAAAGAAAATTACAGCTAACAAAAATGGCTCAAATCATAAAAGAGTTACAAAAATCCAATGAGGAGAATAATGCCTTGATAAGCTTAAATGGCCAAATGGAAAAAGAGGCACAAAAATTCAATAAATAAAAGAGCTTTTTAAACAGTATAATTGGACAAATGGAAAATAAGATACAAAAGATCACCAAAGAGGGGTTGGGAGTATGAATCCTTAAAAGTTAGAATTGTACAAGTGGAAACTAATGACTCTATGAGACATCAAGAAACAAATAAAAAAGGAATGAAAAAAATAGAAGAAAATATGAAATCTCTCATTAGAATAAATAATTGACCTGGAAAATAGAGTGAAAAGAGATAATTTAAAAATTATTGGGCTACCTGAAATACACTTTAAAAAAACCTAAACCTTATCTTTCAAGAAATTATAGAGGAAAACTACCCCGATATTCTCAAGACAGGGGGTAAAATAGAAATTGAAAGAATCCACTGAACAACTCCTGAGAGATACCAACATGAATATCCCAGTCATATTATAGTCAAATTCCAGAGTTCCCAGGTCAAGGACAAAATATTGTAGGCAACTAGAAAGAAATAATTCATATGTTGTGGCGGTAGATTCAGGAGAACAGAAGATTTAGGAGTTTCTGCATTAAAGGATCTGAGGACTTGTAATGTAATATTCTGTAGGGCAAAGGACCGGGGATTAGAACCAAGAATCACCAACTCAGCAAAACTGAGTATAATCCTTTATAGGAAAAATAGACATTCAATGAAATTGAGAACTTTCAAGCATTCCTGTTGAAAAGATCAGAGCTGAACAGAAAATTAGACTTTCAAATATAAGACTGAAGAAAAGCATAAAAAAGGTAACCAGAAAGGGATATCATAAGGGACTCAATAAGCTTAAACTGTTTACATTTCTACCTGGGAAATGATACTTGTAACTCATAAGAACTTTTTTTTTTCATTATTGACAGGTAGAAGCAGCATATATAGACAGAGGGCACAGTTATACACTGAATACCATGATATTCGGAGACTTGACCCTTACTGGCTGTGCAACCTTGGGCAAATCACTCAATCCCAGTTGCCTCTCAAAATATATATATGATGGGATTATATCTTTTAAAAAAAAAGGGTAAGGAAGAGTAATACACTAGGAGAAAAGGAAATGGAGAGGTAGAATTGTATAAATTATGTCACATAAAAGAGGCCAGAGAGAGCTTTTATGGTAGAGGAGAAAATGAAGGAGGTGACATGGAGTGCTTGAACCTTACTTTCATCAGAATTGGTTCAAAAATAATAATGTACACGCTCAATTGGATGTTGAAATATATCTTAACCTGAAGGAAATTAGGAGGTAAAGGGGAAAACAAAGAGGGTGTGTCTGATAGAAGTGAAGATTAGTGGAGGTGGTAGTCAGAAGTAAAATACATTTGAGGAAGAGAGGGAGAAAGGAGAGAGAGAGAGAGAGAGAGAGAGAGAGAGAGAGAGAGAGAGAGAGAGAGAGAATAGAATAAATGGAGGGGAATAGGATAGAGGGAAATACAGGTAGCAAAAATAATTGTGAAAAATTTTTTCAATCAACTTTCTCTGATAAAAGCCTCACTTTGCAAACATAAAAACATTGAGTCAAATTTACACAAAAATAAGAGCCATTCTCCAATTGATAAATGGTCAAAAGATAGGAACCATCCCTTTTCCGGTCAAGTGATCAAAGTTGTTATAGCCACATAAAAATGCTTTAAATTAATATTGATTAGAGAAATGCACATTTAAACAATTCTGAAGTACTATCTCACACATATTAGATTTACTAAGAGGACAGAAAAGGAAAACAGACAAATTTTCAAGTAAGGTGGGAAAATTAAAACACTATGCCCCATTGGTGAAGTTGAATATTGATTTAATGATTCTAGAAAGCAATTTGAAGCTATGTCTAAAAGGCTATAAAATCATACATACCCTTTGAACCAGCAATATTGCTACTAGGTCTATATCCCGATAGAGATGGAAAACAGAAAGGAAAAATAATATTTGTACAAAATACATAAATACATACAAAATAGTTATACAAGCTCTTTTTTGGTGGCAAAGAATTGGAAATTGAGGGGATGTCCATTAATTTGGGAATGGCTGAAGAAGTCATGGTGTATCATTGTGATGGTATATTATTGTGCTCTAGTAAATGATGAGCAGGGTGCTTTAAGAAAGATTTACATAAACTGAAGAAAGTTAAATGAGTAGAGCCAAGAGGACATGATTGCAGTGTGTTGTAAGTACATGGTAATAGCAATCCTAAGATTATCAGTTGTAAATGATTTACCCATTTTAAGCACTACAGTGATAAAAAAAAATAACCCAAAAGGACTTATTATAAAAATGCTATCTATCCACACAAAAATAAATGAATCCGAATACAGATCGATACTATTGATATTATTTTCTAACTTTCCTTTTCTGGTTTTTTTTTGTTTTCTTTTTTTTAATGGACTAACATGGAAATATGTTTTGCATGACTACACATGTATAGTTTATATGAAATTGCCTGTTTAATCAGTGATGGGTGTAGGGATAGAGGGAGAGAATTTGAAAATCTAAATTTTAAGGACAAATGTACCCAACTATTTTTAAATGTAATTGGAGAAAAATAAAATACTTTAAAAGAGCCTTTGGTTGTTTTAGTCTTTCCCCTCTCATCCTCCCCTCATTTCCTTGTACCTTCTTTTTATTGATAATAATTTGTATCCTCCAACTTTCTAATGAACCTGCACCACTCTCTTATATTTATAGCCCTCTCTGTTGTATTACATTTGCCTATTGTCTTTGTTATTGTTGTTTATGTTTATCTCATTCCCCAATTAGAGTACAGAATTTTTAAGATCATGGAATATGTTTTTTTCATGTTCTATTCCCAAACCATGGCACAGCACTTTTCTTTCAGTAATGTGTAATGTGTGTAATTTCATTTTTTTTAAAACTTTTTGGAGGTCAATTAGGGTTAAGTGATTTGCCCAAGGTCACATGGCTATTTTTTGTGTTAAGTGTCTGAGGTCAGATTTGAACTCAGCTCTTCCTGACTCCAGGACAGGTGCTCTATTCAATGCATCACCTAGATGCCCCTATTTAAATTAATTATACATTAATTATTGTATATATATTATATATAATATATTACATTATATTTGATTTTATATATAATATTATATAACATATTATATAGGATATATAACATGTATTTTGTAATACATATTATAATATATGATATGTATTTTGTAATACATATTATAATATATGATATATAATATATTAGTTTTTTGCTTACTAAAAACCCATACTTAATCATTTATAAACATATTTACTAATGTTTTAATTCAACTTAATATCCAAATATATTCTTCCCACCTTCTCTATTTCATTTAGCTATTTATGAAATAAAATATAAAGATAAGAAGAAAAAAAGTGGTTCAGTTAAAACAACCAATGCATCAACGTTGTCTGATCACATATATAAGATCATCTATTATTTCTATAAAGAAGGGAATGTTGTCCATTAGCTAAACACTTCTCAATGGTTAATCTTGTTGGTCATTACAATTATACGATATTTTGCTTCTTTTAACTTTCTATTTATATTGTTAAAGTAATTGAATGTTTTCTGTTTTGTTCCTTCTTAGAATTTTTCAAATTTATCATTAGAAAAAATGTTATTTTTCTTTGCTTTTATATTTCTTTAATTTTATAATGATGTTTTATCTTTTCCTTTGCCTAAAAGTTAAACATTTAACAAAGAATTTAAAAAATAAACATTTTCAGCAAAATTAAGTTATAAAAAATGTCATATGTGAATAAATGAATGAAACAAAAATGTTTATTAAGCAATTATCATTATTAAACTATACATGATGCTTCCTATTTATATTTCTCTATGACTGAAAAAAGATACAGCAATATCATCTCATGTCTCTTTTGGGGAGTCAAGATTAATCAATACAATTTTATAGCATTCACCTTTGACTGTCCCCTTTTTTATTTTTTTTTCTTCAAATTTGTATTGTGGTAGTAATTGAACTTTTTGTTTTCTTGTTTCTGGAAACTTCAATTTCCATCATTTCACATCTTCTCTGGTTTCTTTTTATTCATATGTGATACATACAGATTGATGATAATCCATATGCCACAGTTCTTTTAGTCTTTTCCATATAAATTCATGCATACTTGGTTTCCAGTTCCTTCCTAACACTATTACAAAAAATGCAGTATAAATGTTCTGTGGCATATAAGAATGTCTATAGGATTTTTCTTTATATTTTTATATCTTCTTCGATTATAGCATTAATGGCATACTGTTTGACTTAAAGAATATGCATATTTTATTCAGTTTCTTATATAATTCCAAAACATTATTTCTATATTTTTGTACTTGTCTTCCTGCTATCTCTTTAACATTGATATTTTCCATAGTTTATCAATTTACTGAGAATTAATGTCTCAGTGTTATTTTGAAACTTATTTCTCTTATTATTCATCAATTAGAACTAAAAATACAGTTGATGTCAATGAATTGAATCAGGTTTTATGATTATAAAATCTGATTAGAAATATGTAATATGTTTTTTATACTTTTTTATACTTTTTATACTTTACTGTATAGTACAGTAAGTAATATTAAGTAAGATTTATACATTGACAGCTCACAGCTTTTAGTCAAACAGAACTCAGATGTGGTACCTTCTGATAAGAAGGTATACACTATAGTGTGTTTATACTATCTTCCAGATTAATAATGATATTTCACATGCCACCATATTTATATTCCAAAATGTCTTTGAACAACTTGCTACTATTTAAACAGATCCCAAATCACAGTTTTGTATGCATTCCCAGGAAAAAAAAATGACTTTCTACTCCTTGAAACAATTAGTAAAGATTGGCATGAATTGAATGTCATGTAGATATTTTTTTAGAGTAGACTGATATTGCCATTTATAATCTACTCTCTACCAAACATGCATCTGTTTATTTCTCCTTGAAACATATTCTTGCCCTTTTGTAGATTTGGCCAATAAATCCCAGAGAGACCTGGAAATTGAAACAGGTCTTCTAATTCCCAATGTAGATCATAATGATGCATTACATACATTAACTGATTCACCCGCATACTGCAGCATATCACTATTCTTGATTGAGTTTGACATTTTGAAATTTAACTACAATAGCTTACCCTATAAACAGAAAGTGCCTGCAAAACAGATGTTCTTATTTAGAGAAGATGTTACTAAAAGAGCAAATCACTAAATTTGTTCTTGCTGTAAATGTGTCATTTTGCTCATGTAGAGAAAGGCAAAGTCATCAGACTGAAGAAGCTCTTATAGGAAAATTGTGCTATCACTCAATATTCCAAAATGTTGCCTGAAGAAAGACAAGGACTCAAGGATTAACAATTTTTCTCAGTTATGTGAAAACCAAATGCCAAATGAACTGTGTTGCCACTGAGTGAAAATCTGGTCAATAAATGTGATATGGAAGTTTTATTTTATCATAAAGTCATTCAAACTTTTGTTGGCAAACCCAAGAAACAATTGAACAATTTAGTCTGCTGAATTTTTAGTCAAATCCCCATAACTTCATTTTCCCCACTCTTTCTTACTTTTCTTTTTAATTTTACCTTTTCAAAGACATTTCTTAAGTGCCTCAACTTTTTGTTCACAGATGATCATTCACAACACAGCTTCTGAAACTGAGATGTGTCAGAGTATAGCTTGACTTTCTGCCACATGTGCTGATTTTGGCCTTACAATCAACACCAAGAAAAGAGAGGTGCTCCATGAGCAAGCACCAAGCTATTCATACCATTGGTCAGAGTAAATATAGAAATTCTGAATGCTGTCAAAAAGGTCACTTACCTTGGCAATACACTCTCCAAGGCTATCGATCTAAGATGACATTGATCTTCATGTTGCCAGAGCAAGTTCAGCATTTGGGAGACTGAAAAAGAAAGTGTAGGTGAGAAGAGGTATCAGACAATATACCAAACTGAAGGTCTACAGAGCCATAAACTGACTACACTCATGTATGCCTGTGAAACCTAGAGAGTCTATCAGCACCATGCCACTGAACAGTTTTCATTAAAATTTTCTGAAGAATATCATGGCCAGATAAGGTACCAGACACTTAGTTCCTCTCTAGAGATGAACATTCAAGTATTCAAACTCTATCAAAGAGAGCATGAGTATGATGGGCTCCCCACATTGTTTGAATGCCAAACACATTCTAACCTCCCAAACTACTTTGCAGAGAACTCACACAAGGTAAGTGCTCCTATGGCAGTTACAAGAAATAGTATAAGGACACTCAGAAAGTATCTCTAAGGAACCTTAGTATCAAATGTGTGACATGGGAAATTCTGGAACAGGACCAATCAGCATGGTATGCCCAAATCAAAGAAGACTGTCCTCCATAAGCAAAGCTTAATCTTAGAAGCACAAAGAAAATAAGTTCTACAAATAGAGAGCCACTTCAACTTTAAATGTTGTAAGTGACCACTTGTGGATGATCTGTGGCAGTGGTTTCTAAATTCATATTAACATGATCATCCACAGATGAAAACACCATACCCTAACTTCAAGATTTTGAAGTCATTGCTCTTTCTCCAAAAATGAAGGAAGGTACAGAATCCACAAAGTGATAGAGAGAAACAAATCTCCCCATAAAGGTAGCCTGCAACCCATAATTGCCAAAGAGAAAGGAAAAGGTCAGTGAGGAAACTCTGTTGGAATTAAGTGAGAGAAGAATATGGCCCAGCCCATGCCTCAGGGCTGCAGAGGTGGCAGTGTATGCAGCTGGTGCCACAGCAGTTGTATCCTGATAGATAATGGGCAGACCAAATGACTGTCCAGAGGGCAATTGTAGGACTCCCTTTGTTGGCACTGAGGCAGGATTCTCTTGATTTGCCCTGTTTGGATTTGCCGTCTTGGGTGTTGGTCCAGTTGTGAGGAGCACTGCAGTGGCAGAGCTTGTTGAGACAGGGGAGATGCAGTTCTGAGACAATTGTGTAGAAAAAGCTCAGACAACAGCTGGGCAAAATCCCAGAAATTTGGACAGAGCACTTTCCACTATGGAAATAGAGTCCTGCCATGGCAAAAATCTCAAAAGTCAAGTAATTAGCTAGCAAGATGAGCACACAAAGGGAAAAAATCAAACTATAGAATCATTTTTGGTGACAAAAATTATCAAAATATAGAACCAGAAGAAAACAGCAAAGTCAAAACTCCTGCATCAAAAGCCTCCAAGAAAAATATAAACTGTTTGCAGGCCATGGATGAACTCAAGAAGGATTTGAAAATCAAGTAAGAAAAGTAGAGGAAAGATAAAAGATAATGATGCAAGATAATCATGAAAAATGAGTCAACAACCAATTAAAGGAGAGCCCCCAAATACTGAAGAAAATAACACTTTAAGAAAAATTGACTAACACAAAAGGCAAAAGAGGTTGAAAATGGGAAGAAGAATGCTTGAAAAAGCAGAATTGATCAGAAAGAAAAGGAATTTCAAAAGCTCACTGAAGAAAATAATTCCTTCAAAATAAGATTGGAGCAACTGGAAAGTAATGACTTTATGAGAAATCAAGATACTATAAATCAGATTCAAAAGAATGAAAAAAATAGAAGGCAATGTGAAATATCTCATTTAATATACACATTGACTTGGAAAATAAATCCAGGAGAGATAATTCTATTTCCTCTTCTGTAATCTGGACAAATTATACCAAGTAAACTTTATTGCAATAGCATTGTCAAACACTAAATGTCCGTACACTAGATTCTCAAAGCATATCACCTTTTAAATAAAAAAAGCGCTAATCACAGAATTTAACCATAAATTAAACAAGGATGTCCCAGAGCCAAAGCACTTAGAATAGGTAGTGTGAAAAACAAAAAGTCCAAATAGAAAAAATCCTGCCAAATTTCTTAAACCCACAATTTTCTTGCAAAACAATACCCACCTTTCTCTTTCAAATATATACTGGGCAGCCACGTGGTGCAGTGAATAGATCACTAAGCCTCGAGTCAGGAAGACCAAATCAGGCCTCTTATCAGGTCACCAAATCAGACACTTAACTAGGCTTGTGACCTTGGGCAAGTCACCCAACCCCAAATGTCCTGCCTTCCTCCCTCCAGAAAGCAAAAATAACCCAAAACAAATCCGTATACCAATTAAGGAACCAGTCCAATTCACAATGAACTTTGTGTAAGTGATCATTGTTTCAGGGAGAATCCTGAGACATTTTGATCCCAAAATGATGTTTAGTTAGTAAGAACAAAGTCCTTATGTACACATGCAGATGGAAATTACACGATTAATGTATGCAGATGGAAATACATTCAGCCATCAAATAAAGCTGATGTAACTAGAAATCCTGTTTTAGAACTGATTGTGAACAAGGTCATGTTTTCGACACTGAACCTCTGTTGAAAAATGTTGAGCAAAACACCTCCAGATTCTAAGCATCCTCTTGCTCTTGATTTTTGATGGTTGAAAAAATGGCATCTGATAAGGCTCCACCGCAATTTTTCCTGGTATGGATAGCCTCATAAGCAATCTTTTACCATGTGAACTTATTGAGAATCTTCATTGTTAAAGCCACATCTTGTCAGTTAACTTCTGATTGGGTCAGAAAACGTGGACAGCATATTTCGAACAAGGTATTTGAAATACAGTTTGTCTCCAAGTTCTACAATTTGTTTGGCCAATTCAATTGTACTTGGATTCACTTCAGGCTCTGCAAGTTTCAGAGGCAAAGGATCGCTCTCACCCCGGGGCACAGGTTGGGTTGCCTCCTGTTCAGACATCCTTGTCAGGCTAGGGAAGAATTCTGGTCCCTAGAAATGGAGTAGACCTAAGACAACTCTTGCTCTGGAGGGTGGCTGGTGATCAAAGAGCAGTGGTGGGACAGTGGCAGCAGCAGCCGCAGAGAAGGGGCATGTGGAGGTAGCAGGGTGCAGGTATGAGCTGTGTCGTCCAAACCTGGAGAGCTTCTCCACCTCACTCATCCTTTTCATTTTTATACAGGTAATTTGATTTACCTCTCAGTTTAAAAATCAAATTAACCTGGTGGCTATGGGGAGGGAAAGGTGATAAGGATGGGGGAGGGTAAGAGGTTCTGCCCCGGACCCTGATTACTATCAGTGACCAGAAACCCTGCCATTCAGTCTGGAAGGAAGTCATCAGGCTCAAGCAAAGTTTGAAGTAGAGATTGTAAAGCTTATTGCTACACTGCACAGCACCTCACAGCACAGTGGGCAAGGATTCTTAGGGAACCTGCAAACTTACAGAGATCACAGGCATAGTTTTAAGGTGTCAATTATGCTAACTAGGTGAGTAAGGATGGGATCAGGGAGGAGTTAAGGGGTGGTCAGTGCTCAAAGGACCATGCACTGTTAATATCAACTGTGCAGGTGTATTACCCATGATTCACTGGGAAATAGCTCAAGTGGGGGCCTAGCTGGAGGTGTGGTTTTAGGCCTGACACATCACTAAAGAGTGCCCAGTCTGTCACCCACCAACATCATCAGAGACAGTGTGGGTATATAATTGACTAAGGAGTTACCCTATAGATAAGGTATTGAAGAATTTATGGTGCAGCTGGCCACTCTAACCAAGGGAGATCATAGATAACTTATTGTTTCAACCAGTGATAAACAGGTCACGGGTTGTTGCTAGGCAGAGTGCTGGAAGGGGGAAGGGGCAGAGTCAATATTCTGAGGCTGGGGGGAGGGGTGGAAATGTGATTGTACAGACTGGTTTTACAAATTGATTTTACAGACATAGATCCCAAAGCACCCCATTTACAAACTGATGTTACAGATTGATATTACAGACATATATACATCCCAAGTACCCCATCAGTTATGTAGCACAGTGAGAAAGAGCACCAGCCCCAAGTCAAGGGAGGACCTGAATTGGTTCTGGCCTCAGAAAATGAACACCCACACATAAATAATGACTCCCTCTGTAACCTTGAGCAAGTTACTCAAGCCCAATTGCTTTAAAAATGAAATTAAATGATAGTTCATACATTCTATTGTTCTCTTCAGGAACCAAATTTTAATTTCATTTACTCACTCATTGGTTATCTTACTTTCCTAATTATTACTTTCCCCTTTGATTTTAGGATTCTCTATGTGATGTTAATTGAGGATTTTAAAATTTTTTCTAGATTTTTTTAAGTTTCAAGCCCATTCAATTGTTCTTCTCTTTATCTATTTCGATGTGTTTAGAGATATAAATTTTAAATAAGTGATGCATTTCCTTCATGCTACAGATTTTGTTTTGTTGTCTCATTGTCAGTGTCTTTAATTAAATTAGTAATTCTTTCAATGATTATTTTTCTTTCACCCACACATTCTTTAACATTATTTTTTTAGTTTCCAATTAATCTTAATCTATATTTACATTGCCCTATATAATTATTTCTTTTTATTACATTATGTTCTGAAAAGAACGTAGTTCATAATTCTGTTTATCTGCATTTGGAGGTGATGTTTTTATGGTCTATACCATGGTCAATTTATATACAGCTTAAAAAAAGCATTATATTCTTTATTTCCATTTAATTTTCCCCACAGGTATCTAGAAGTATCTCTGAAAATAGCTGTACAAAACCTTTGAAACTTGTGACAACATGCCCTCCACTCTGGAAAGAGTGCCCTACTTTATCAAAGAATTATAAGTCAACTATTAGGCTGAGGAAATGAGCAAACAATGAAAGAAAAAAAAAACTCTGACTATGAAAAGTTATTAGGTTACAAAGAAGACCAAAAAGCACACTCAGAAGAAAAGTCAAACATCTTATATCCAAAGCCTCCAAGAAAAATATAAATTGGTTTTAGACCATAGAAGAGCTCAAAAAGGATTTCGAAAATCAAATAAGAGAGGCAGAGGAAAAATTGGGAAGAGAAATGAGAGTGATGCAAAAATTCATTTAAAAAAAGTGAAAAAAAAAGAAACTTGGTAAAAGAGACCTTATAGCTATCAGTATTAATATTCGTCCTGGCCATGGTACTGTGATGTGTCCATAGCTATTGTTCTTCTGTTCCTTGGAATTGAGAATACTCCTTATTCTCTCATCACTGACCACAAGTACTCTTCTTTCCTTAGAACCATGATTAGATTCCCTTTGTCTTTCGCTGTAGCTACAAGAGCTATATCTCCTTTTAACCTTGGGATTACTACCAGGAATTGCATTTGTGGAATGCAAAAGGATCCTGAATCTAAATCACTAAATTTAGTATCACTAAATTGTCCCCTGCAATCTCTTTCCAACAAGTTGTCTGATATTTCCCTGTCACTGTCTATAAACTGAGAACTTCTGAAGCTCCTGCTGCTGCCACTGCAGCAGCCTCTGGGGCATACTGCTAAGATAAGCTAGTACTGCTAGTAAGAGATGCTCTGTTGTCCAGTTGGTGATACTTCATACCCAACTACCACTTTGGTGAGGCAGACATTTCCTGCTAATCCCCTAAGTAATCTTGGGCTGAAAAAATGTTTTACCTGATCATTTGTTGGTTTTTCCACTCCAGAATTTTATATTAGACATTTGTTTAGAGATGTTTGGAAAGTAATTTGGGATAGCACATATGATTCCTTCTATACTTAACAATCTTGTCTCCAACATCCCTCGGCTCTTGTCTTTTATCCTTTCCTTTTAACTCTTAGTATTATCAGCAAGCTTAAAATGTTTGCTCTGGGGGTAAGAAAGAGAAAAGGGCTGCCAATAAACTTTAGGATTGAACCTACCTCCCTCCTATACTTAAGCTACCTGTCATCAGTCCAAAAATTTAGGAAAGGCATAATTTCCCTGCTAGTGCAATGTTGGTCAATCATTAAGTAACTATTTATATATACATATAAACACATATGTATATACATTATATATATGTGTGTGTGTGTGTGTGTGTGTGTATGTCCACACACCTATATATATACATATATGTGTGTAAGTTCTATTTCAGTCAATCTTCTTGTCCAATTCAGCTTAAATATAGAAGCATCTTCGCTTAAAAAGGTCCCACAATGTTTTCCTGGTAGAGCCTTATAATTTCTGATACAAGAGATTCCAAATAAGAAAACATGTTGAACAATACAATTATTAACCCATTTTATGGCATAGATTCATCATTTTCTTGTTCTTTACTGATTTTCACCTTCAAGAATTCAGACCCTTTGTCTTCTCAGTCTGTCATTCAAATCTTCATCACTGTGAGAAATACAATACACAATGGAAATCAAATGCAGAGAAAGCATATCAACACCCAGGAAACCAAGTCTTTGTGCATTTGGATTTTACTTGTTTTTCATCTCTCCTTCCAGAGCTACCATTTCTAGACAAGTTATGCAGTTCCTTCGCCCCCGAGGACCCCACGTGCCAGCCTCTCTTCACCCCGTGTCCCGCCGTCTTCCCCCTCGGGGATTGCTCCCTCCCTGCATGCAGGCGGCCTCCATGTGCTTCCTAGCAAGGGGAGTCACCGGCTCCGGGCGCTAGCTGGAGGAGGCCGAGGAGGAGGTGCCCACATGTCGGACAGCGGAGAAGAGGCGGGCTGGGAGAAGGACGAGAAGGCGGACCCCCACCGCGACAGGCAGCAGACCCCCCCCTGCCTGTTCTGTGACAGGTTATTCGCTTCTGCTAAAGAAACATTTTCTCACTGTAAGTCTGAATATCAGTTTGATATTGACAACATGGTACATAAACATGGACTTGAATTTTATGGATACATTAAGCTAATAAATTTAATTAGACTTAAGAACCCAACTTCAGAGTATTTGAATTCCTTATGCAACCCAGTGCCTTGGGAGAAAGAGAAGTATTTGAAACCAATATTAGAAGATGACCTTTTACT
Source organism: Gymnobelideus leadbeateri (assembly GCA_011680675.1). Lineage (NCBI taxonomy): Eukaryota > Metazoa > Chordata > Mammalia > Diprotodontia > Petauridae > Gymnobelideus > Gymnobelideus leadbeateri. The sequence goes on along the minus strand of WOXC01011051.1, from coordinate 103,969 downwards.
TCAGTTTGATGTAGAAGAACTTTATGAACCAGTGACAGTCCCATTCTCATACCCTAATGGCCTCAGTGACAGCATATATGTTCTTGAACGGCTGAAGCACATGGAAGCCAGAGCACAGACTGCCGAAACAGCATTAGCTAGAGCCCAGGAAGACCTCCCGAGAATGAAACAGTTTGCGCAGGATTTCGTGATGATGTCAGATGTCAGAACCAACTCGCCATCCACCAGTACTATTGGGGACCTTAAGGAGGATGAGGATGGTTTTTATTTCAGCTCATATGGTCATTATGGGATACATGAAGAAATGCTAAAGGATAAAGTACGAACAGAAAGCTATAGAGCTTTTATATGCCAAAATCCACATATTTTTAAAGACAAAGTAGTTCTGGATGTTGATTGTGGAACTGGAATTCTCTCTGTTTGCGGCTAAAGCTGGTGCCAAAAGGATAATTGGAGTTGATCGATCAGAAATACTTTATCAGGCAATGGATATCATAAGGATAAATAAACTTGAAGGTACCATTACTCTGGTCAGAGGAAGAATTGAAGAAGTTGATCTACCTGTTAAAAAGTAGATCTTATCATATCAGCATGGATGGGCTATTTTCGCCTCTTTGAGTCTATGTTGGATTCTGTCATTTATGCAAAGGACCTGGCAAAGGGAGGATCAGTTTACCCAGACATTTGCACAATCAGCCTCGTGGCAGTGGGAGACCCAAACAAACATGAGGATAGGATTGCTTTTTGGGATGATGTGTATGGATTCAACATGTTGTACATGAAGAAAGCAGTTATTCCAGAAGCTATTGTGGAAGTTTTGGACCCAAGACGGTCATTTCAAAACCCTGTGAAATTAAGCATATAGATTGTCATACTGCATGATCACGGATCTCGAGTTTTCTCCAGATTTCACCCTGAAAATCACAAAACTGTCCATGTGTATGGCAGTTGCTGGCTACTTTGGTATCTTTTTTGAGAAAAACTGCCACAAAAAGTCTTATTCTCTACAAGCCCCCATACTACCCAAACTCATTGGAAGCAAACAGTATTTCTACTTGAGAAGCCATTTTCTGTTAAAGCAGGTGAGACCTTAAAAGGAAAGATAACCATTCAAAAGAACAGGAAAGACCCATGTTCTCTCATCATTACTCTTAAATTGAATAACTTAAGTCAGACCTATAGCCTTCAGTGAAAGTGATTCCGTGTATACAAAACTAAGTGAAGACACATCGAGTCAAGAAACATGAGGCACAGGGGAGCTGTTCCTTTCTGTGGTTGATGGGTCCTTCACTAATAAGTCTCTTGACTAAAAGAAAGGAGTGAAAGATGTTTCACACAAGCACCAAAAGATTAATTTATAAAATGGGATCTGTATAGTCATGTACTCTAAATCTGACAAACTATCAAGCTAGATGTATTTCCTGTGCTGTGAAAATAATGAAAATTAAAATTGATTTAAATTTGGAATAAATGTAGCTGAGAAAAACACATGAGTTTTCATCACATAAATTTCAATTAAGAACAATTTAAGAGAAATATTTTAGTTGCCCAGATTAGCTGATCCTGCTATAAATGGTGCTTAGGGTCGTCTTCAAATTGTGAGTTTTCTATTTTGATGTCCTTTCATTATTACCTAGTATATGTAAAGTCAGAAGCTGTACCTAAAGGTCCAAACTCTTTTCAAAGACCTAAAAGTTCATATTTTATCATTTTCTACCCTCTGATGACTTTTTCAAATTAAATTATGGGGGGCGGCTAGGTGGCGCAGTGAATAGAGCGCCGGCCCTGGAATCAGAAGGACCTGAGTTCGGAGCCGGCCTCCACACCTAATCTGCACAAACAAAAAAAACCTAGCCGTGTAACCTTGGGCAAGTTACTTAACCCCAATTGCCCTAAAGGGGCGGCTAGGTGGCACAGTGAGTAAGAGTGCCGGCCTCGGAGTTTGGATGACCCGAGATCAGATCCGGCCTCAGAAAATGAGCACCCACGCATAAATCAAATGACTAGCCGTGTAACCTTGAGCAAGTTACTTAACCCCAATTGCTTTAAAAAAAAAAATTAAATTATGTACTGGTAACAATTGTAAAGTTTAAGTCTAAAACAGTTAATGGTAATATTATGTAATGTTTTGCTGTCTAAAATTGTGCTATTTGCAATTATTGCCTCAGCTTGAAAGAAAAAAAGTGGCAAGCATTCAGTTAATCAGGATTTTAAAATGGATCCTACAAAGTAGCCCCTTTAACAGAACAAATTTTAAAGTCATGTGCAATGCCTTGCAGATCAAAAGATGAGTTTTTCTCAGAACTAAGTATGCAGAAAGTATTATTATAACATGGTCTGCCAAAGAAAATCCCTTTCTTTCAGATAAAATTTGGGAATCCCAGCTCTAGCTATTGATAACCTCTATCTACTGTGTGCTGTCCCAATAATATAAATGGAAATCAGTATGTTTGTGAGATAAAGAGAAATTGCATTCTCTCCATTAGAGTCAGATAGGAAAAAAATCATCATCATAGTTTTTAGTCCAAGAGCAATCAAGAATCAAAGCTTCACCTCAGCCATCAATACTACTAAATATTCCAAATGTTAATGTCAAATGAGAGGCTATATCCCTTCAAGTTATAAGGTTAAGATAATCACCAGATACTCATACCTACATTCCTTCAATTTTATTGGTTCTAAACTTAACCAGTTTCCTCATATCAAAATTCCTAAATCATTTCAGTTTCCAAGATACAGCAATAAATTTTAGTGTAAGGATTGAAAACATTGAGGCCTAAAATGATGGTGATGGTGGTGGCAGCAGCTGCCTGAAACACTTAAGAATGTTGTTTGCCTCACTGGGCTGAACAGAATGAGCTGATAAGAGTCCAACAGGATCCTACAAGAAAATATTGTGCATGGCAGAGAACTCAGCAAACACCATCAGGATACTTTTTCTAGGAGGTAAGGGCCAAATTAGTGCAGAGCTATGACATCTCTTTCTTCCAAAGAAGAATACTTCTTTATTGAATTAATAGTTAAGAACTATTGTACCCCTCCCAAAGACTACTGAAATGACTTACTGCCTTTTAAAAGTATACACTCAAGAAATATGAATTTGTCATTAACCATAAATACAGTCTCAAAATGTGGCTATTTCAAAATGGACAGTATTAGAAAGCCATGTAGGACAGTAAGTGAAACTGTTTAAATGATTTCTCCTTATAAAATTTAGCTTTATTTGTATGACTTACTGACTTGATGGGCAATTCAGATTTCCCTCTATTGGTCTTATTTAAATAGAAGCCATAATTATTAGACAACAGTTCTTTTCATACTTGTCAAAAATGACCATCCCAGGAAAGAAATCATCTCTCCCTAACCAAGCTACAACTAGGGTAGGGTTACTTGCACAGACAGTTTTTATCAGGTAGGTAAGAATGACTTACAAACTAGATGGTCATCAATATCCAAGACTATGCTCTCCTCCCTGCCGATCCTCTAGACTTCAGTCTCAGAATAAAAGCCCCCCACAGCAGCAACATAAATCTCCCAGATTCCATGCATGGGCCCTAGACCACCAACCCTAAGTATCTAATTATTGTCATGTCCCTGCACCAAACCTGGTCTTTTCCCATTATGCTTTATAGTCCACCACTTTTTCCTCATTCCTATCCATCTTTATTTATATTTTGTAGGATTTTTTTATTTTGTCTTGCCTATCTTAGGAATGTTGGCTATACTCTGGATTTGCTATGGTTGCTTGAATGGCTGGGTACTAGCTCTGTTCTTTAAACTTGTGGTGTCAAACTCAAATAGAAGTGGGAGCCACCAAACTTTACTAAGGATCCCTGCAGGCCACAGATTGACTTAGAAAACCATATGTTTATATATTTCTTTTTTTATTAATGAATCAACACCTTACAATCAAATAGGAACTATGTTTTAGTCTGGTTCTGCTTACACTCCAGAGTGTTGTGGGCTATGGGTTTGACACTGCTCAAAGCTCAGTAGCCATGTGTTTGTCTTAAATGCCAGGTCTTGGAATAAAATGTCTTTCCTTAAAATTCTCTGTGATGAATAAACATAAACATACTTTGATAAGACAAAAAAGTTATAGAGTTATTTAACTATTGATTATTCTATTCAAATATGAAATATTTGTGTTCAGGGACTATAGATTTTCCTTTGTTGATTCTCCTTTACGTAGCACAATGCTTAGCCCACACTGAAGACTTGATAAATGCTTGTTGTTATATGTGTGTGTTTTTGTGTGTAGGAGTATATACACATTTGCATGTGCACCTATTTATATATTCATGTGATTTCATTTCCATAGATATTTATATAGTTGTTTTTTAATATATTTTAAGGATTTGCACCCTTGATGAGTTAAGTTCCACACACAAATACTGGTTGAAATTTGACTTACATATAATTTTTGACAGTGAAAATATAGAAAAAAATTTAATAAAAAATCAACACAAAATAAGAAGTGTCTGTAGCCATCTTGGTGACATTTTTTCATCCTTCCTCCAAAGAAACATACAATATCTGAAGATATCACATTATTTTTTTTTCTTTATCATCCGCACTAGTTTACTTCTTTATTTAATAGTGGTGATGCATGGGCAAGAAGGTCTGGGTTACAAGCCAGTTTCTGTTGCTAACTATCTACATGACCATGAGAAAATCATTTTACCTCTCTTGAAGCTCAGTTTCCCAACCTATCAAATTATGTTAATAATATATGTAGAAACAGCCTCACGGAGTTGTTAATAGGCTCAAATGAAACATTATTTGTAAAACATTATATTAATGTCAATTATTATTATTATTATTCTCTATACACATTTATACTATCCCTTAGAATTTGCTTATTTCGAATTATTGACTTTTCCAATCCTCTAAATAGTCTATTATCATAATAGGGGTCAGAGAGGGATGAGGTGAATACAAAATGCTTGTTTTATAGATTCTTATCTTCCCTCTCTAGCTGATTGTCATTGATAACCTCATCCTACAATTGGAGTGCAAAGTAATGGACTTGAGGAGGGAAAGCAAGATGCTTTGTACCTATAATACAGCTCATTAAAAATGTATGATTCATATATTGCTTCTATCTAAAAGCATTCAAGACCTTTAATGTTCTAAATTGGAAGAAACATAAACATTATTAAAATTAGGTAAGGTTATTTCTGCTAGTAAACTGACAGCTCAGTGGGAGGATTACTGGTGCCTTTCTGTTGAGTGGCTTTCTATGGTCAAGGTTAAAAAGGTCAGAGTTGTTAAAGGAGATCATAAATATCTAATTGAGGAGCAAGAAGAGTAGTCTGCCATGGAATCGAGAGTGAACATTCATCTAATTTCACTTGACTTCAGCAGAGTAAAATATAGCTTAATTAATGTTTTCCTACTTTCTGAAACAGAATATGAGGTTTCTATTTTTAGTGTTTCTCAAATGGACAGACACATATACTATGGTTTCCTTTTTCTTTTGTTTTTATTTTTCCCTTGAAATTTCAAAGATTATGATGATTTACTGAAGGTTTGCCATTTGAGTCAATCAAAGCTTTAAATTCAAACTTTATATTAAAATAAAAGGGTCTAATATTAGTAAAGTAATTTAATATATTAATAGTGTCCATATTTTATAATAATCCCAAGTAAATTAATTTACCTATTCAGTAACATACCAATCAAACCACCAAAAAATTTTATAAAGCTAGAAAATAATGAAAAAAAGAATTCATCTGGAAAAACAAAACATCAAGAATACCAAGGAGATATATGAGAAAAAATGCAAAAGAAGATGGGCTAGATATACCAGTGGTAAAACTATATTATAAAGCAGTAATCATTTAAAACTATTTGGTACTGGCTAAGACATAGAGTGGTGGATCAATGAAATAGTTTAAGTACACAAGATCCAGTAATAAATAACTATAGTAATCTAGTGGTTAATAAACCCAAAGATACCAGTTTATGGAATTTTACAGTTTACAAGAACTGCTGGGAAAAATTGAAAATAGTAGCAGAGAATATAGGCATAAATCAATATCTCACACCATATAACAAGATAAGATAAAAATGACTTAGACATAAAGGGTAAATACCCTGCGAAAATTAGGAGAATAGTTTATTTGTTAGATTTATGAAGAAGACAAAAAATATATGATCATTCAAGGGATAGAGAGCATTATGAAATGCAAAAGAGAAAATTATGATTGCATTATTTTTTTTTCCAAATGCTTTATTAGCTTCTGGTTTACATCATTCATTTCTGCCCAATTTTGAGTTACAAATTTTCTCCCCATTTTTCCCCTACCCACATCCCCAAAAGAGCCGTCCCTGGGGCGGCTAGGTGGCGCAGTGAATAGAGCGCCGGCCCTGGAATCAGAAGGACCTGAGTTCGGAGCCGGCCTCCGACACCTAATCCGCACAAACAAACAACCTAGCCGTGTAACCTTGGGCAAGTTACTTAACCCCAATTGCCCTAAAGGGGCGGCTAGGTGGCGCAGTGAGTAAGAGCGCCCGGCCTCGGAGTTTGGATGACCCGAGATCCAATCCGGCCTCAGAAAATGAGCACCCACGCATAAATAATGACTAGCCGTGTAACCTTGAGCAAGTTACTTAACCCCAATTGCTTTAAAAAAAAAAGACCGTCCACAGGAAATCACCTCCTCCAATCTGCTCTCTCGCATATCTTGCCACATACCCCCTTAAACTTTTCCAGTAGCGTATGGTGGAAGTCTATGCCCCAGCGCCTGTATATTTTATTTCCCAATTACATGTAAAATAGCATTAATTATATATATATATATATATATATATATATATATATATATATAATATACATATATATGTATATACATATAAATATATGTCTGTGTGTGTGTATATTTAAACATTTGGTTTTAAAACTTTGAATTCCAGATTCCTTCCCTCCTTCCCTTGTCACCCACCCTTCTTTCTGGGAAGATAAGCAATTCCATATAGGTTGTACATGTGTAGCTAATGGAAAACATTACCATAGAAGACATATTATAAAAGTCTGATTACATTCCCCTCCCTACTATCCCACCTCCCACTTGTTCTATTCTCTACTTTGGTCCTGTCCCTTTTCAAACGTGTGTGCTTCCAACTTCCCTCACGCCCAGCCTGCCCTCCCTTCCATCATCCCCCCTCTAATCCCCTTCCCCCCTACTCTTCTGTAGAGTGAGATACCCTATATAGTGTGTATGTCATTCCCTCCCTGATCCAAATTCAATGCGAATAAGGTTGACCCATTCTGTTTTGCCTTCCTGTTCTTCCCCTCAATTGTAACCATTTTCCCTTGCCTCTTTTATATGAGATAGTTTACCCCATTATGTCTCTCCCCATCTCCTCTCATTATATTCCTCTTTTATCTCTTAATTTCACCTTTCAAGTTTCATCCCTTCCTATTAAATTGGTCCTGTATCCTCTATCTATGTATGCCTGTACATATATACGCACATTCACATATGTATTCATAAGCCTTCCATTCCCTTCAAATATTTTCATATAGAGAAAAGTTTCATCAGTTACAATTATCATTTTTCCATGTAGGAATGTACATAGTTCAACTTTGATAAGTTCCTTCTGATTTCTTTCCCCTGTTTAGCTTCTCATGCTTCTCTTGCTTCTTGTATCTGAATGTCAAATTTTCTATTCAACTCTGGTTTTTTCTTCGGGAATACTTGAAAGTCCTCTATTCCACTGAATGACCATATTTTCCCCTGAAACAAAATACCCAGTTTTGCTGGATAGGTGATCCTTGGTTTTAATCCCAGATCCTTTGACCTCCAGAATATCATGGGCCCTTCAATCCCTCAGTGTAGAAGCTGCCAGATTCTGTGTTATCCTGATTGTGGTTCCACAATATTCAAATTGTTTCCTCCTGGCTGCTTGTGATATTTTCTACTTGATCTGGGGATTCTGGAACCTGGCTATAATATTCCTAGGATTTTTCTTTTGGGGATCTTTTTCAGGAGGTTATCTGTGGATTCTTTCAACCTCTATTTTCCCCTCTGGTTCTAAAACATCAGGGCAGTTTTCCTTGAGAATTTCTTGAAGCATTATTTCGAGGTTCTTTCTTTGGTCAGGAATTTCAGTCAGTCCAATAATTTTAAATTATCTCTCCTGAAACTATTTTTCCAGGTCAGTGCTTTTTCCCGTGAGATATTTCAGATTGGCTTCTATTCTTTCATTTGTTTGGATCTGTTTAACAGCATCTTGATTTCTCATAAAGTTACTAGTTTCCATTTGCTCCAGTCTAATTCTGAAGGAATGATTCTCCTCGTTGAGTTTTTGAGATTCTTTTTTAATCTGGCAAATTTAGCTTTTTAAGGCACTCTTCCCCTTATTGCTTTTTTGAGCCTCTTTTGCCATTTGAGTTAGTCAATTTTTAAGGTGTTATTTTTCCTCAGTCAGGCTGTTGACTATCATTTCATAATTTTCTCACATTGTTCTCATTTCTCTTCCCAATTTTTCCTCCACTTCTCTTATCTGCTTCTTAAGGTCCCCTATGGCCGGTAACCATCTCGTATTTTCTTTTGAAGCTTTTTGTGCAGGAGTTCTGACTTCACTGCCTTCCTCCTGTCCCATGCTTTGATCTTTTTTGTACCCAAAATAGGAGTCTAATGTTGAAATCTTCTGTTTGTTTTGTTTCCTTTGCCTGGGCATGTTGCCACATTACTTGACTTTTGGGTTTTTTGCCACAATAAGACTCTGCTACCAGAAAGGGGAGCTTCAATCCCAAATGCTGGGGTTTTCTCAGCTGCCGAAGGTAGTTGGGTGCCCTCTCTGAAGCTTCCACATGCTCTGGCAAGCTAGTCACACACCCCAATACCTCCACCCTAGACTGCAATCCAAATTCAAGAAGGTTAAAGCAAGAGCAATTACCCCCCCCCCAAACTGGTCACTTGGTCCCCCTACAGTCTGCAGGCCATGAGATAAAGCTGGCACATGTTTGTGGCTGCACACTGCGGCTCCTAAGTGCCTTCTAGATCTGGGGAAAAGAGGCAGACCTGCTCCCAACTAATGGGTCCCATAGTCCAGACTTCACTGACGTCTCACTTTGTTCTTAGCATCTATGTGTTTCTAATTCTAGGAATGGCCAGAGCTGCTGGTGTTCTGAAGTACCTCCAGCTGGCTTCTGGTCAGGCCCACCCTGGGACTAAAACCTCCAGCTCACATGGGGCTGGGCTTGGCTCCCAGAGGGCTGTGCTGGCCGATTCCTGATGGGTTGCCAGTCTGTCCTCAGTGGGAGGTTAGCTTCTTTGTGTCATTTTGTGGGTTCTATATCTCCAAAGTTTGTCCAGAGTTCCCTTTTATATAAATTGGGGAACGTGGGAGCAGGAGCTGAATGGAAGTCCTGTTTCTACTTTGCCATCTTGACTCCACCTTGATTGCATTAAATTAAAAAAAAAAGTTTTGTACAAAACAAACAAGAACAGAAACGATACAACTAAGTAGAATGAGAGCAGAAAGCTGGGAAACAATGTTTTACAGCCAGAGTTTCTAATAAAGTCCTCATTTCAAAAATATATAGAGAGCTGAGTCAAATTTATAAGAGTATAGGTCATTCCACTATTTACAAATGGTCAAAGGATATATACAGGCAGTTTTCAAATTAATAAATTAAAGCTATCTATAACTCCAAGAAAAAAATATCTGTCACTATTAATTAGAGAAATGCAAATTAAAACAACTCTGAAGTACCACTTCACACCTATCAGATTGGTTAATATGATAGAAAAGGAAAATAATAAATGCTGAAGAAGAAGCAGAAAAAATGGAATATATGCGTTTTTGGTAGACTTGTGAACTGATCCAACCACTCTTGTGAGCAATTTGGAATTATAAGTAAAGGACTATAAGACTGCACATACCCTTTGATACAGCAATGCCAGAACTATGTCTATATCCCAAAAAGATCATGAAAAGGGAAAAGGATCCGCATGTAAAAAATATTTCTAGCAGTTTTATTTTGTGGCTGTTAAAATTTAAAAATTGAGGGGATACACATAAATTGGGAATGACTGAAAAATCTGTGGCATATTAATATAGTGGACTTCTATTTTGCTATAAGAAATGATGAGCAAGTGGATTACAGAAAAGCCTGTAAAAACTTGTATGAGCTGATGCTGAGTGAAGTGATCCAAACACAGTGCAGAGTAGCAGCCACATTGTGTGATGACTAACTATAATAGACTTAGCTCTTCTCAGCAATGCAAAGATCCACACTAATTCCAAAAGACTCATGATGTAAAATGCTATCTACATAGAGAGAAATAACTCTGGAATCTAAATATAGATCAAAACAAGCTATTTTCACTTTTTTGTTTTTCATTTTCATGGCTTTTCCCTTTTATTCTGATTTATCTTTCACAACATGACTAATTTGGAAATATATTTTAATATGATTTCACATGTTTAACCTATATCAAATTTCTTACTGTATTGGGGATGGGATGGGGAGGGAGCGAAGGAGAGAGAGAGAGAAAATCTGGAAATCAAAATCTTATAAGAGTGAATGTTGAAATCTATCTTCACATGTAATTGGAAAAGAAAATACTATAAAGTGTGAAAAATAACGTTCATATTTTATAGTTTACAAAATGGAGACAGAGCAATCAAATAGGTTGGCCACAGATATATAGCTTATAAGTGGATGAGATCAGACTGAACTTAAGGGAGATTGTCTGATCCCAAAATTGACAGAGAATTGTATATAAAACAGAGTAAAGATAATCCAACCATTTTACCATTGTTTCTCCATATCCTTGACTTACTTTCAAGTTTTTTCACTTCTTCTTCACTTTCTTCATCTTGCTTCCCATGCCTGAGGTGCTAGCATCCTATAGAATGACTTAGTATTTTATTTTTTTCCTTATTATTCACTGTTTCCTATATTTGTACAAAACAGGGAATACCCTGACTGGGAAAAAGGGTGGTTTAGGGTTTACACAAGTCCATCTGTCCTGAAGCATCTATTTTGAAGGCTTGGTACTAGCAGCATTAGCCCCAGCCTCTTTGGGTTTGGACTCGGGAGGTTTGCAGTCAGTAGGTTTAGCATCCTTGGAATAAGACTTAGTGATCGTGGGGTCAGACTTGGCAGCCTTAACATCAGATTTTGTTGCCTTGGGAACAGATTTGGCAACCTTGGGATCAGACTTGCTCACATTGGTATCAGATTTGGTGTCAGTGGGTTTGGCAGCCTTGGAATCAGTGTTTCTGGCATCCATAGAGTCAGGCTTTGTGATCCTGGAACCTAGACATTTGATGCCAACCCTAGGGCCTGGATGTTTCGTGGCCATTTTGTAGCCAGTATTCCAGGCCCTGGACTTGGGGATCTTGGGCCTGATGAGCTTGGCTTTGGAGGCCTTGGTGCTCAGGGACTTGATGGCATCTTCTTGGGCCTTGATGGCTTTGGCGTTGTTGTCCTACATCTTCTTCAGCCCCTTCTTCTTGTGTTTTTTGGCAAAGTGAATGTTTCTCAGAAACTTGGAATCAACCCCTTTCAGAAACTCATATCTCTGTGACCTAGGTTTCTTGATGTCATTTCTGTGCCATTTTCATGATTGGTGTGGGTGCTATGGTTCTTAAACTTAACCATCTTTACACTTGCAGCCTGTGCTAACAGGCACTCCACCCGCGGGAAGAGGCCAATGGGAGAGAGAGAAATAAGCTTTGTATTTGATTTAAAAATAAATAGGATATGTAGGTTTCATTCTTATACTTCCAGAAAGAATATTAAAGAATGTAAGCATTTTCTTAATTTTTCAAAATTGTATTTCAATAATGGAAAATCCATCTTTTTCCCTCTCTCTCCCCAAATAAGAACAAAAGAAAAACAGATGTGTATAGTAAATCAAATACTTCCATATTGCCCATATGTCTCATTTCACACCCTGAAATGTTTATCTCTTTATGAGGAGGTGGGTAGTATGTTTCATCATTAATCCTCTGGAATCACTATTTGTTATTATGCTGATAAAGAGTACTTAATTCTTTCAGGATTGCTTTCCTTTACTATATTATTTCCAATATATAAGTTCTTCTCCAGGTGCTGTCTACTTTATTATACATCAATTTATGTATTTGTTCTCATATCTTGTTGGAATCTCCATTATTTATTGTAAAACAAAATTTTCTTTTTAAAATATGTTTGCATTTACCCATGTGCTTGTGTTTTACAAATATAATATAAGCTACCTAGGGTAGAAATAATAATCAAGCTTATTTTTTTTTCTGTTTCTGTGTTCCCAGCACCTAAATTTACTGGCCAGAAACTTTAATTGCTTTCTTAAATGAATGTTGTAAAAGTTTAATAATAAGGAAATATTGTCTAGGGCTTTTGATCCCATATACGTCTCAAAGGGTCAAAAGATTCCTAATTTTCACTGAGATGCCTAATAAGTACCTCCTGGTTAAATAAACAGAATATTTCTCTAAAATTTCAGGCTTAAGCTTGCAAGCATATATGGAATTTCAGATTTTGCTTGCTTTCTTTATTACATCTTTGTTACAAGGAAAGGAGGATGAGAAATATACAGTTGTAGCCACTTTAGGGAGGAAAATACCTTGAATCATTCATTATTCATGTTAATTTCCTGTTAATGTGTCATACAAAATGTGTGCTCTTTCTGTGATACTCCACGCAAATGGGTGGAAAAATACTGCTATTTGGCAACCTGGAACAAAAACAGAATCTGAAACAAATTTAATGAATTTCAGCTCACCTCACAAGTAAAGAACATTCAAAGCCTAGGAGCATTGACTAACTGCCACATCTAACCTGAACCCAAAAATGAAAATTGGCCTTTCCTTCACCTACTTTTGGAGAAATGAAAAATTGGACGATTTGTTAACTTCTGTTCTAATTTCATTCCTTGCCTTCTCTCATGCTAGATATGCTCCTTGTAGTCTTTGGGGAAAATTCTGCTAGTCATTCATGTATATACTCTCTAAATTGCAATTGTTCTTAGGGATTCTTGTCTTATTTTCTCTTATTTTCTTACAGAAAGTCTTCTCTAACTTATTTCTCACAACTTCTATAATAATCAATTTTTTGGTCCATTCTTCCATCTACATTTCATTTGAATTCTTTAAAATGTAAACTAATCCAAAAGTCAATGTAGCACAGTGGAAGAAAGAAAGACAGGAAGGAAGCAAATATTTATTAAGCCTTCCTATGTGCTAGATGCTGTGTTAAGCAGTTTTACAAATATTAACTAATTGATTCTCATAAAACTGGTAGGTAGGTGCTATCATTATGCTTGTTTTACATTAAATTGAGAAAACTAAGGCAAAAATATGTCAAGTTACTTGCCCAGGTCACATACTTGGTAAATGTCTGAAACTGGTTTTGAACTTTATACCTTCCTGATGCCAGTGTTGTACCCATTAGAACACCTAAGTGATGTTGACAAGCAATTGAAAGCAAAATGATGTCAAAGGTACAGGGGTCAAATCTTGCATCTAATGCCTATTCTCTGTGTGATCTTGGGGAAGTCCCTTAATATAGCTGGATCTCTCCTTTCCTCAACTATATACTCTGAGGATTGCACAAAATGACCAAGTATTAGATCTATGATTTTATGACTATTCCTTAATTAATTTGGATGGTGCTTCCCAAACAGTATATAGCAGTGGGTTCTAAATCATTGTGTTTTTTTTTCTCTCAAAAAAGAGAATAAGACCCAATGATTGCATAATGAAATGTATGAGGCATAAATGAAAACAGGTCAAGTTTTCTTTTTAGCCTCAGGTCAACCTTGTTAGTTCAGAAAATACAGATTTCTAAATGCTCTTCTGCTCTTGCAGAAAGAATGCCATGGAAGCAACACTTTCATTTTGTTTTCTCTTTTCATAAAACATGAAAAAATCCTATAAGCATTATATGAGATCATTGGGAGCAACTATACAAAATAAAACCTACATTTGTTGTCTTCTGGCATCTCTGCCATACCCTTCTTCCCACTATCCTCTAGAGTAATTGTATATTTCAGAATATTTTAATTGAAGATGCCTTTTTCCCCGTGTTGATAGTGGATTTGGAGTGGAGTCATGATCCATATCCATAATCAGAAGACCACTACATGTATCTCAGTGTCCCTGATATATATATATATATATATATATATATATATATATATATATATATATATATGTGTGTGTGTGTGTGTGTGTGTGTGTGTGTGTGTGTGTGTGTGTGTGTGTGTGTGTTTGAGAGGTATCAATGAAGAAAGGGGGAGGGAATGGGTAAAGGCAACCCAAGGTGCTTCAATAATTTTTCCACTGGAAATGAATGAATTGGTTCTCACAGAAAAAATCCTACTTTAACTTCAATCCAGTTCCTGAACTTAGGAAAGCATTTATTCTACTGTTTGAATAGTTTGATTAAGTTTATTTTCCCATCTTCAAACAAATCCACCTCGAGGCTGCAGCCATCATCATTCTCACCTGCCCTGTGAATATTTCCTTTTTCTTTCCTCACAAATATATATGTGGAACACTTTATACTCTCAATTTTTCATGAAAGAATTATAGACCCATCATATCTTTAATCTATCCTTGTGGCCTGCCCTGATCTCTCTTTCCAAATCTTCTTGGAGTCTCACCCATCTCATTGTTCACCTCCCACTCCTTCCAACACTTAAGCCATCTGAACTATTTATGGGGAAATGCACAACAGCATCATGCTTGAACTGAAAATTAAGACTTTTAATAGCCTTTAAGAACCCAGGGTCACCTTCACATTATCATGAGGCATCAGAGTCAATCTTTAATGGAAGGAAATGCACTAACAAGTTTAATGGACTTGTTCTGACATGCCCATTGTATTTAGATTAAGTAAAAATTAACATGGAAATTATTCTCTGGACTTCTCATAGGTTCAGAAGACTGAAGTAGACTATATATACATATACATACACATGCACATACATGCATATATACATATATACACACACCTAATTCCTTCATCAGCCTACATGCATGAAGACACATCATATGTTTTAGATGAATAAATATCTCTCCTTCAATAAAACAGACCCTAGTCTAAAACCTCCTCAGTGGCACAATATAGCAAATCTATGGTTATCTGAATGTTCAAGCCTAAGTGAGATTCTGTGAAGGTAACATTTCCTTATATCCTTTCCTGGATCATGAACTTCTACTTTTCGGATACTTTTTTACACAGGTACCTAAAGTTGCCTTCCATTTCCATTATCCCACCATCCTGGTTAGCAATTTTTAGCAAAGGAAAACCTGATTATATGTTGGACTTTATATATAAGATATTTGCACATAAATATACTTCTTCTGGTGACAATGTCTTAGCTCAAAATACTTATTCAAATGAAAAAATTTGCAGGTACTCTTGGAGGCTAGTTGATTAATGTTTTGATTCATTTAGACATTTTTGTGCTTTTCTAATCCTCCCATATGCTATAACTATTCTGATATAAGGTTGAAAACACAAAATTATTGGAAGCATCTCTGACTGTGAGATAGGAAGCCTTTGTTCAAATCCCAGTTTTAGGTCTCCATTTCATGTGATACAAGGCAGGTTATTTGATTTCTCCAAACCTTAGATCCTATGGCTATAAAATGAAGGCAATAATTCTTACCTTATCTATTACACAAGTTGATAGTATAAAAATGGTGTTGGTGATAATGATTATAGTGAACAAGGACGATTAAGATGATTCCAATGGAAATCTTGATGATGATTATGATGATGAGGAGGAGAAGGAGTAGTTATACAGTAATGGTGTGCCCAAATATTTTCCTGAGTCCTCATTGCCACTTACTGCTAAAGAATATGTCTGGCTTTAATGACTTCCTAAAAATATTCAAATAACTATATTCACTACCTATGGATGAAACTTTGGCTTTGGCATTGAAGATGCCTTCAATGAAACCTCACAATTAATATAAAATTGGAAAATGAACTATTAAGACATGTCTACAAATGTGCATCAGTTGTGACATTGACTTGAGTTTGACAAAAATTAGAACCTGCTTGGATCTGGATTGCTCTCTAGGGTGGAGGTCCTGGAGTGGGTGACCAGATGCCAAAGCTAGTGGAGGCTTCTGAGAGGGCAGCCAACTAATACCTCAGCAGCTATGGAAACCCAGGAATTTGGGACAAAGGTCTCCTCTCTGGAAGCAGAGTTCTACTCTGGAAAAAAATTCAAAAGTCAAGTAATTGAATGGCAACATGAGTAAGCTAAGAAAGCAAAGGAAGCACAGCAATTTGACTTTGGATTCCTTTTGGGGGGGACAAAAAGGATCAAAGCACAGAACAGGAAGAAAACAACTAAGTAAGAACTCCCACAGCAAAAGCTTTCAAGAAAAATATGAAGTGGTTACAGGCCATCGAGGAGTTAAGAAGGATTTTGAAAACCAAATAAGAGAAGTGGAGGAAAAATTGGGAAGAAAAATGAGAATGATGCAAGAAAATCATTAAAAGTGAGTTAACATAAAGAGGCAGAGCCAAGATGGTGGAGTAGAAACAGTGCAACCACTCCACACTTCCCCCCGACTACCTCCAAACTATGGGGACTATGAACAACTTCTAGAGCCCCAGCACCCACAGAAGGACACAGAGAAGCTAACCTCCTGCTGAGGACAGCGCAGCAGCACTGCAGGAAGGACCAGAGCAGTGCTGGCAGCACAGCACGCAGTGTGCAGGGTGAAGGGAGCCAAGCACAGGTCAGCCTGAGTCAAGGTTTTAGCCCCAGGGCAGCAGGGCCAGCAACTGGCTGGAGGGACCCCAGAACACCAGCAGCTGTGGGGATTCCAGAATTATCAACATAGACATGCCTAGGACAAAGTGAGAGGTTAGTGCCCTATGGACTTTGCAACCAGTATTTGTGGAACACGTTGGCTTCCACCCCTAGGGCCTAGAAGCTGCTGAGGAGACACACCATTTTGTAGTTTTCAGAGGCAGCCCCAGCTCCTGTCCTGCAAAATGTAGGGAGATCCAGCAATCAGTCTTGGGGGGTAATCGCTCTTGCTTTAACCTCCCTGGATCTGGATTGTGATCTGGGGTGGAGGTCTTGGGTGGGTTTCCAGCTTGCCAGAAATGGAAGTTGCCCCCACACACACACACGTTCGGGACAAAAGTTCCTGTCTGGTGCCAGGCCATACTGTGTCAACAAGCCCCAAAGTCAAGTAATTAAGTGGCAACATGCCAAGGCAAAGTAAAGAAATTAAAGAGAAAAATGCAACCTTAGACTCCGACTTTGGGGGTAAAGAGGATCGAAGCATAATGCGAGAGGAGGGCTGTGAGGTCAGAAGTCCTGCTCGTAAAGCCCCAGGGGAAAATATGAGTGGGTTGCAGGCCATAGAGGACCTTAAGAAGGACATTAAAAATCAAATAAGTGGAGGAAAAATTGGGAAGAGAAATGAGAAGGAAGCAGGAAAAGTATGAAATGAGGGACAACAGCTTGGCTGAGGAAAATAAGACCCTAAAAAATAGACTAACACAAATGGCAAAGGAGGCCCAAAAGAGCAATGAGGAGAAGAATGCCTTAAAAAGTCAAATTTGCCAGATGGAAAAAGGAATCTCAAATGTTCACTGAGGAGATTCATTCCTTCAGAGTTAGACTGGAGGAAATGGAAGCCAATGACTTTATGAGAAATCAAGATACTGTTAAACAGATCCCAACAAACGGAAGATTAGAAGGCAATGTGAAATATCTCATGGGAAAAACCACTGACCTGGAAAGTAGATCCAGGAGAGACAATTTAAAAATTGTTGGACTACCTGAAAGCCATGATCAAAGAAAGAACCTTGGAATCACCCTTCAAGAAATTCTCAAGGAAAATTGCCCTGATGTTTTAGATCCAGAGGGCAAAATAGAGGTTGAAAGAATCCACAGATCACCTCCTTAAAAAGATCCCAAAAAGAAAATTCCCAGGAATATTATAGCTAGGTTCCTAAATCCCCAGATCAAGGAGAAACTACTACAAGCAGCCAGGAAGAAACAATTTCAAAACTTGTGGAAACACAATCAGAATAGCACAGGACCTGACAGCTTCTACACTGAGGGATTGAAGGACATGGAATACGATATTCCAGAGGGCAAAAGAGCTGGGAATGAACCCAAGGGTCACCTACCCAGCAGAACTGAGTATTTTGTTTCAGGGTAAAATATGGTCATTCAGTGGAATTGAGCATTTCAAGCATTCTTGAGGAAAAAACCCGAATTGAATAGAAAATTTGACATCCAGACACAAGAAGCAAGAGATGCCTGAGAAGGTGATCAGGGAAAAGAAATCAAAAGGAACTTATCCAAGTTGAACTATTTACATTCCTATATGGAAAAACAATAACGGTGACTGATGAAATCTTGCTCAGTATCAAAATAATGGAAGAAGGGTGTATGGTCATATGAATACATATGTGAATGTGTGTATATATGTTTACAGTTATATATGGATAGAGGGCATAGGTTGAATTTGTTGGGAAGGGAGGATACTGAAGGGGTGAAATTATGAGGGAATGGACCAGTTAGGGGGTGGGATGGGTGGGAGGGAATTATAAGCAGGCTTGTACAATATATCTACTATGATAATGTTTTGCATAGCTAGACATGTACAACATATACTGAATTACTTATCTTCCCAGAGGGAATGGGTGACAGGGGAAGAAGCGAATAGATCTGAAATTCAAGGTCTTAAAATTAAATGTTTCAAATATTTTTTTTTCTTTTTTTTTGGAGGGCAAGTGGCGTTAAGTAACTCTGCCAAGGTAACACAGCTAGATTTTTGTTTGTGTGTGTGTTAAGTGTCTGGGGCCGGATCCTAACTCAGGTCCTTCTGACTCCAGGGTCGACGCTCTACTCACTGTGCCACCTAGCCGGCCCAAATGTTTCATATATTAAAAAAAGGAATGTATGTTGTAATTTGTTAAAAGTCTTTTCTGCATCTATAGAGATAATCAAGTGGTTTCTGCTAGTTTTATTATTCATATGATCAATTATACTGATAGCATTCTTAATATTAAAACATCCTTGCATTCCTGTAATAAATCCTACATTATCATAGTGTATTATTCTTGTTATAAGTTCTTGTACTCTTTTCGGTAAAATTTTACTTAAATTTTTTACATCTAAATTCTCTGTTTTATCTCATCCTGATTTAGGTATCAGTACCATGTTAGTGTCATAGAAAGAATTTGGTAGGACACCTTCTTCACTAATTTTCCCAAATAGTTTGAAGAGTATTGGAATCAAGTGTTCTTTCAATGTTTGATAGAATTAACTAGCAAACCCATATGGCCCTGGGGATTTTTTCCTAGGGAATTCACTGGTGGCCTGTTTGATTTCTTTTTCGGAGATAGGGTTAACTATTTTACTTCCTCCACAGTTAATCTGGGCAATTTGTATTTTTGTAAATATTCATCCATTGCAGTAAGATTGCCAAATTTATGTGCATACAGTTGGGAAAAATAATTCCTAATTATTGATTTGATTTTGACTTCATTGGAGGGAGATTTACCCTTTTCATTTTTGATACTAATAGTTTGGTTTTCTTCTTTCTTTTTTTTTTTTATCATATTGACTAAGGTTCTATCAGTTTTATTGTTTTTTTTTTTTTTTCGTAAAACCAGCTCTTAGTTTTATTTATTAACTCAATAATTTTCTTAATTTCAATTTTGTTAATCTCTCCTTTGCTTTTCAATATTGCTAATTTAGTACTAAATTGGGGATTTTCCATTTGTTCTTTTTCCAGCTTTTACAATTGCATGCCCAATTCATTGATGTCCCTTTTTTCTAAATTATTCATGTATGCACTAGGAACATAAAACTTCCCCTAAGAACTGCCTTTAATGCATCCCATAGATTTTGGTATTTTGTCTCATTATTCTTGACTGAAATTACTGATAGTTTCTATAATTTCTTGTTTGACACACTCATTCTTTAGGATTAAATTGTTTAATTTCCAATTAGTTTTTAGTCTATCTTTCCATGGCCCTTTATGGCACATAATTTTTATTGCATCATGATCTGAGAATGATGCAATTAGTATTTCTGCCCTTCTACACCAAATTGTGACTTTTTTATGCCCTAGTACATGGTATATTTTTGAGTATGTACCATGCACTACTGAGAAATAAGTAAATTCCTTTTTAATCTCCATTCAGTTTTCTCCAGAGGTCTATCATATCTAGTCTATCTAAAATTCTATTCACCTCCTTAATTTCTTTCTTGTTTATTTTGAGGTTAGATTTATCAAGTTCATAAATTGGGAGATCAAGGTCCCCCACTAGTATAGTTTTGCTATCTATTTCTTCCTCTAATTCCTTTAACTTCTTCTCTAGGAATTTGGATGCTATACCACATGTTGCATACACATTCAGTAATGATATTGCATCATTCTCAAAGGTGCCTTTTAACAGAATATGGTTTTCTTCCTTATCTCTTGTAATTGGATCTATTTTTGCTTTTGCTTTATCTGAGATAAGGTTTGCTGTTACTTTAGTTGAGTCATAATAAATTGTACTCCAAACTTTTACCTTTACCCTGTGGGTATCCCTTTGTTTCAAAAGTGTTTCTTGTAGACAGCATATTGTAGGATTATGGTGCTTACTTCATTCTGCTATCCGCCTTTATTTTATGGGAGAGTTCATCCCATTCACATTCACAGTAATGATGACTATCTGTCTCTTCCCCTCTATCCTATTCCCTCCCCTGCTTATGTTTTTGTTTCTTCATTCTCCCTTCCCCTCCTTGAAGTTTTTCCTTTTGACCACCATTTCCTCAGTGTTCCCAGCCGGTGACCTCCTTTCTTTACCTACCTTTCCCCTTACGACTATTTCCCTCCCCTCTAATCCCCCCTTTACTTTGCTCCTTTTTATCCTGCCTCTTGCCCTCCTACTGCCTATAGGACACTATAAATTTTTATACTTCTCAGAGTATGTTACTCCCCATTTGACACCAAATCAATGAAAGTAAATTTCAAACAGTGCTCCCTTCCCTCCCTCATTTTACTCTATTTAATGAATTTATGTGTCTATTCACATTAGAATCTTAAACTTAACTGATTATTTGATCCCTCTTTGAAGAAAAACCAGTGAGAATAGTGTTTAAATGATGTTCCTTTCCCCTTTACTATAGTGTGTTTTTATGCCTCTTTGAATGGCATACTTTACCTTTTTCTATCTCCTTTCCTTTTATCCAGTTACAGTCCCTTTGATCCCCTTAATAAGGTCTTGTTGTTGTTGTTTTGTTTTGTTTTGTTTTATCTTCAGGTTAGTTCATTCATACGCATTCCCTCTATCCATGTATAACCCTTTTAAAAGTCATGAGAATCATATAAATTTCAATGTTGACAGTTATCAGCTCCTTATACAGGGATGTGAACATTTTGCTCTTGTTGCATCCCAAGTTATGTGCATGTGTGCATGAGTCTGTGTGTGTGTGTGTGTGTGCATGTATGTATGTGCAAGTCTGTGTTTTCCTTGTTCACCTTTTTATGTCTTTCTTGAGTGTTGGAATTGGAGATCAGATTTTCCATTGAGCTCTGGCTTTTTCATCAGGAAAGTCTGGAGGTCCATTATTTCATTACACATCCATCTGCTTGCCTGAAAGGTTATGCTCAGTTTTGCCAAGTAGTTAGTCCTTGGTTGTAGTCCTAGCTCTCTTGCCCTACAAAATATCAGTTTCCAATCCCTCCAATCTTTTAATGTAGAAGCTGTTAGGTCCTGTGTGGTCCTGACTACAGTTCTGTGATACTTGAATTGTTTCTTTAGGGCTGCTTGCAGTATTTTTCCCTTAATCTTGTAATTCTAGAATTTGGCTACTATATTTCATGGAGTTTTCAATTTGGGATCTCTTTCAAGAGGAGTCTGGGGAATTCTTTCGATAAGTATTTTATCTTCGGATTCCAGGACTTAAGGACAGTTTTCTTTGAAAATCTCTTGGAGGATGTTGTCCAGGCTGCTTTTTTCAGCATGGCTTTCTGGTAGACCAATAATTCTTAAGTTATCTTTCCTGGATCTGTTCTCCAGGTCAGTTGTTTTTTCCAGTGAGATATTTTACATTTTCTTCAAATTTTTCAATCTTCATGTTTTGTTTGATTGACTCTTTGTGCATCATAGAGTTGTGAGTTTCGATTTGACTGATTCTAATTTTAAGTGAATTATAGTGTTTGTTTTTTTGAAGGTCCTTCAAGAAATTCTCAAGAAAACTGCCCCAGTATTTTAGAACCAAAGTGTAAAATAGAGGTTGAAAGAATCGACTGGTCATCTCTTGAAAAAGATCCCCAAAAGAAAACTCCTAGGAATATTATAGCCAGTTCTGGAGTCCCCAGATCAAGGAGAAAATATTACAAGCAGCCCAGAAGAAACAATTTTAATATTGTGGAAGCACAATCAGGATAACACAGGACCTGGAAGCTTCTACACTAAGAGATCGAAGGGCTTGGGATATAATTTTCTGGAGATCAAATCATTTGGATTAAAATGAAGCATCACATATCCAGCAAAATAGAGTATCATGCTTCATGGGAAAATATGGCCATTCAATGATATTGAGGACTTTCAATCGTTCTTTTTTTTTTTTTTACGATAACACCTCTTTTATTCTTATTGTTTAAATATTTCTATCATTATAGATAACATGATGTAGTGAAAAATAACACTGGGTAGGGAGTTGGGGAACTTGGGTTCCAATCCTGGCTCTAATACTATCTAACAATGTGATTTCTTTTTTTTTTAATTTATTTCTTTTTTTTAAATTTATTTTATTTTTTTAAACAAATGCTTTATTAACTTCTGTTTTACATCATTCATTTCCGCCAGATTTTGAGTTACAATTATTTTCCCCCACCCTGTTTTTCCCCTACCCATCCTCCCAGAATAGCAGTCCCACAAGATATCGCTTCCTCCAATCTGCTCTCTCCCATATCTTCTCCCATACCCCCTTCAACTTTTCCATTAGAGGAAGGTGAATCTTTGTGTCCCAGGGCCTGCACATCTTATCTCCCAATTACAAACAAAAGAGTATTAATAAAATTATTTTTATATATTTGAAACATTTAATCTTAAGACCTCGAATTTCAGATCCATTTCCTTCCCCTCTTGTCACCCATTCCCTCTGGGAAGATAAGTAATTCAGTATATGTTGTACATGTCTAGCTATGCAAAACATTATCATAGTAGATATATTGTACAAGGCTGCTTATAATTCCCTCCCACCCATCCCACCCCCTAACTGGTCCATTCCCTACTTGATCCAGTCCCTCTTCTATAGTGGGTACTTCCAACCTCCCCTCCCCCCAAGAATGCCCTCCCATCCATCATCCCTCCTCTCATCCGCCTTCCCCCTATTCTCCTGCGGGTTGAGATATCCCATTTAGTATGTAGGTCATTCTCTCCCTGAACCAAATTCAATGAGAATGTGATTTTGCCTTTTTGCCTTCCTATTTTTCCCCTCCCTTGCAGTCACTTCCCCTTGCTTCTTCTACATGAGATAGTTTACCCTACCCTGTCTCTCCCCATCTCCTCTTTCCACTTTCCTCTCTCACCTCATAATTTCACCCCTTCAGTATCCTCCCTTCCCAACAAATTCAACCTATGCCCTCTATCCATGTATAACTGTAAACATATATACACACATTCACATATGTGTTCATATGACCATACACCCTTCTTCCATTATTTTCATACTGAGAAAGATTTCATCAGTCACTGTTAAGGTTTTTCCATATAGGAATGTAAGTAGTTCAACTTGGATAATTTCCTTTTGATTTCTTTTCCCTGATTACCTTCTCAGGCATCTCTTGCTTCTTGTTTCTGAATGTCAAATTTTCTATTCAACTCTGATTTTTTCCTCAAGAATGCTTGAAAGTCCTCTATTCCACTGAATGACCATATTTTCCCCTAAAACAAAATACTCAGTTTTGCTGGGTAGGTGACCCTTGGGTTCATTCCCAGCTCTTTTGCCCTCTGGAATATCATATTCCATGCCCTTCAATCTCTCACTTTAGAAGCTGCCAGGTCCTGGGCTATTCTGATTGTGTTTCCACAATTTTGAAATTGTTTCTTCCTGGCTGCTTGTAGTAGTTTCTCCTTGATCTGGGGATTCTGGAACCTGGCTATAATATTCCTAGGAGTTTTCTTTTTGGGATCTTTTTAAGGAGGTGATCTGTGGATTCTTTCAGCCTCTATTTTGCCTTCTGGATCTAAAACATCAGGGCAATTTTCCTTGAGAATTTCTTGAAGGGTGATTTCTAGGTTCTTTCTTTGATCATGGATTTCAGGTAGTCCAATAATTTTTAAATTGTCTCTCCTGGATCTGTTTTCCACGTCAGTGGTCTTTCCCATGAGATATTTCACATTGCCTTCTAATCTTTCATTTCTTTGTATCTGTTTAACAGTATCTTGCTTTCTCATAAAGTCATTAGCTTCCATATGCTCCAGTCTAACTCTGAAGGAATGAATCTCCTCAGTGAACTTTTGAGATTCTTTTTCCTTTTGGCAAATTCGGCTTTTTAAGGCAATCTTCTCCTCATTGCTCTTTTGGGCCTTTCAATCATTCTTGATGAAAAAAAAAAACAGAGTTGAATAGAAAATTTAATTTGAAATACAAGAAGTAAGAGAAGCATGAGAAGGTAAAAAGGGGAAATACAGTATAAGGAACTTATCAAAGTTGAACTATTTACATTCATACATGGAAAAATTCTAATTGTAATTTATGAACCTTTTCTCAGTATGAATAGTTGAAGGGTACATATATATGTATACATACATATGTCTATATAGGAGGCTATATGGTAGTATGAATACATATTTTGTTTGTATGTATGTGTGTACATATGTGTACATAGGTACTCATAGACAAAGGGCACAGGACCAGTTGAATAGGAAGGGATGATATTTAAAAGGTACAATTGAGAGATGAGAGAGTAATATAATGAGAGGAGATAGGGAGAGACAGAATGGGGTAAATTATCCCATATAGAAGAGGCAAGGGAAAACTGTTACAACAGAGGGGAAGAAGAAGAAAGCAAAAGGGAATGGATCAACCCTACTCTCTTTGAATTTGGCTTACAGAGGGAATGAACTATGCATTAAATAGTGCATCTCACCCTACAGGAGAGTAGGAGGGAAAGGAATAAGAGATGGGATGATGGAGGGGAGGGCAGGTTGAGTGGGAGGGAAGCTGGAAGTGTAATGGACAATTAATGCAAATACAAAATGGCATAGCCAATTAATATTTTGGGGGGTGCTTTTATTAGCTTCCAGCTGTCCCCGAAGGGGGAGGCAGCCCTGAGAAGTCTGTCCAGCAAGCTTATATACAGTAAACAGTACTTCCTGAAACAAACAGTGGTCAGCAAGGCAACTGTTGCTACATAGGGATGTAAACTACGGCGGGGGGGGAGGGGCGCTGCAAGCTAATGGGCAGTTCTTTGTTTTAGTTACATCTTGGTTACAAGGCAGGTGAAGGGCGAGGTTTCACAATGGTCATACCTTTACGCTAGGTTCTTGGGTCCCCCTGATGGGCCTTGTGAGAGGCCTTGTGTAGGAGCTAGCACTATGGGAATCTAACTGCCACGTCACTAGCACATACTTTCGAAAAGGGACAGGTCAATGTAGAGAATAGAACAAGTGGGGGTCAGGATAGGATGGAGGGAAATATAGTCAATATTTCACAATATATTCAATATGGAAATGTGTTGCATAAATGCATACATGTGTTCAACCTATATCAAATTGCTTATCTTCCCGGTAAATGTAAGTGATGACAGAGGAAGGGACAGCATGTGGAATTCGAAGTTTTAAAATCAAATGTTTAAAAATATATAAAATTATTATTTTTTAACATTCAATTGGGGGATATGATATACAGGCCCTAGCATATAAAGATCCATCTTGCCCTACTGGAAAGTCAGAGGAGGAATGGGGGGAATATAAGTGAGAACAGATTGGGAGAGGGCACATATCACTGTTTTGGGCTGGTGGGTAGGGGAAAGACGGGATGAAAATCTTTAACACAATATCTTGTGGAAATGAATGATGTAAGCTAAAAATAAACAAAATTTAATTTAAAAAAACCAAACAACTCTGGCACCACCTTCTTAGTTAGATGTTGAAGAAGACTTATTAGATGATATCAAGGGCCTTACTATACCAACATTCATGGCCATAAGGGGAGGAATTCCTCAGCCCAACTAAAAGACAGAACTTAAGAATATGAAAAGGCATTGTAATGAGGTGAATGAGTAAGCCATTGTCCTCTACTCATGTTGTAAATTATTTAGTCTGAAAAATTCTTGGGAAAGATGATAAATGGTGTACTGACCTCAGTTTCTTTCCCTTGGTGGATGCATTTGTCCCAATAATATTCTATGATCCAGAAGTGATGGAATGAATTACTGGAAAGGTGAGCCTCAGTAAGGGAAGATAGCTGCCTCTCTCATTACCAGGACTTTCCCTCTGCATGGAGGCTTCAGCTCTGTGTTAGTTATGAGTCCAGTGGTCTCACAAAAGAGGGCTGCAATGTTTTATTGCTTATCTATGGGCTCAAGAACAAGTCTTTTCTGTTTTTCATGCGTACTTATTCTGTATTGGACATATTCATAATTTGAATGCTTTCAAGAGACCTTTAGGACATCTAATAATTACTCCAGAGTCCTAGACATGGTCTATATTCTGAACTTCCAAGGTTAATGTTCTGGGTATGGTCATCATCCAATGATAATATTTAAAAAAACAAACAAAACAAACAAAAAAAACACTAAGATTGAATTTGACTGAACCTGATTTAAGCCAGAATAGATCTTTGATTCTGTTCTATGCATTGCAAAAAACATTATAACAATGATGCTATTGCCATGTTCTTCTTATCTTTTTGATGAGGTTCAGAAAGAAGATAAATTGCTATTCTCTTTTTATGATTTATAATGTTCTGCAGATTATTGTGAAGCAAGATATAATAACTGTTCTCTGTAATTGAATAAAAGTATGAGGATGTGAGCTCATTCTCTTCACGTTCACAGAAAGCATCCATGGCATACTCCAGCAGTAGCAATTATAGTGGGGATAACATGCACCACACCACATGATTTTGATCTCCTCTGCTACTGTAAAACAACTGCCTAGAAGTTAACTTCAGTAAAAAGGCAAGCAGTAATGCAAACCTTACTTGCTACACTTCCAATTCCTACTTCACATGGCTATTGTGTGAAGGCATGTGACATAAGCCTCAGATTTGAGTTTTTATTTTAAAAAAACAATCAGAGAAGAAAGGATGATCCATTATGAAAAATCATATGATGGCTTCAAGAGCATAGAATTATCAATATTTGAGGCAGGGCAAAGTAGCATGACCAAATCAATGTTTGTTCAAGCTGAATGAGAGGTGGAAGATCATATAGACCAGCTTGTTCATTTTAAAGACAAGTAAACTGAAGTTCAACTATGTGCCTTCCTATAGTCACACAGCAAGAGAGTGAAAGAACCAAAGCTAGCACCTTGGTCTTTGGACTTCTGGGTCAGTGAATGTTCCACTACTCAATTCTGCCTCTAAAAATTATATAACCGATAAGTTGCCTAAAATAGGCTAATAAATAAGATTACACCTGTAAAAATGAAAGCCACCATCAAAGGATGCAAAACTTTAATAGATGAAATCACTTGTGTGAGTTTATGGCCAAGTAGTAGACAACCAACAAAGTTAACATGGTTTCAGAATGGTTATCATACTTAAGTATGGTGAACTTGAACGCTGAAAGATTTTATAAGTCATGAAATATGTAAGTGGAGCCTTTACATTTCCTGTTTCCTATCATCTAACATAGGTCTATAATGTTAATAAATTGAAATAAAACAATAACAAATCACAAGCTGTCTTCTTAACAACATGCATTACAGAAAGACTGAAATTTAGTGTCATTGTGGGAGCTCTATTCTTGGAGGCCAGATAAGGAAGAATTTTTTTTTTATCCAAGCTACAAGGGAGAGGACAGAAAATAACCATTTATTAAGAGCTTGTTTTCTGCCAGTCACTGTTTTAGATACTTTAAAAATGATTTTCACCACAATCCTAAAAGGTAGGTGCTATTCTCGTCTTCATTTTAGAGTTGAGGAAATGGAAGCAGGCTGAGATTTAGTGACTTGTTCAGAGTAAGACAGTTACTAAATGCTTGGTGATATTTCCAAATGAAAACCCATGTACCACCAAATTGAAGGAACTAAGAAGATTGGTTGAAAGAACTGTGGATATTTATCTAGGAAGAGAGGACTGAAGGATGTTTTAATACTTGTCTTCAAGTATTTGAAGAGTTGTCATAGATGTGAGATTAAACTTGTTCGGCTTAGCCACAGGAGGAAGTACTTGGAACAATGAGTGGAAGTTGCAAAGAAGCAAATTTAAGCTTGATGTCAGAGAAGACTAAACAAATAGAATTTTCTGGTTTGACTATTTCCGAGGTGATGAGCTTTCCTTCCTTGGAGGTATCCCAGCAGAACAACTTCTTAGGTATGTCATAGTGTGGATTACCTTCATTAATGGATTGTGTTAGAAGACTTCTGAGAACCCTTCCAACTGGTAACTTCTGTGATTCTGTAAAAGCATTTTCTCTCCAGGTATAATAATGCCTATGAACTGCTGTGCATCTTTTGAAAAGTCATTTAACTCTTCCATGACTCAGGCATCTATCTGTAAAATGAAACAGTTGGACAAGATGTTGCCAATGGTCCATTCTGGCTTTCACACTTTATGCCTTCTCTAGCATTTGTTCCCATTCTCTAATTTAATTATGTTAGGTTAATAAAAGTCTAGGTGGTAAGAGAACTCAATAGAAATCTTGGTCCACATGTATTCATATTCCTATGAATCTCAGTCTAGAGCATAACTGGATTTAGGAGTTTAGAGGGTCCAAACCCCTCATTTTATAAGTGAGGAAACTGAGGGCCAAGAAAGTTGCCCATGGTCAAACAGAAGTTATCTAAGAAAGGATTTGAATTCAGTACTTCCTGAATCTACCAGTTTCTTATTCTAAAAACTTTCTAGAAAATACATAATGAATATCAGTCAGACTCAATTCAAATAAATTTGGTCGCAGATCACTCACTACCCCAATGATGAAGTTTCATATACTATTCAGTAACTCTAATTGTCAGAATTTTTTTCTAATACTGACTAAAATCTCTGCCTACCCCTACCCTGAGCTTTCACCCATCGGCCCTCAAGCAGCATAAAAAAGGTATACTTCCAACTCAAGGTATAATCTCGCATTCATTTCTTCCTTCAGATCTGTTGCCACTGGAAATGCTCATAGTTTATTCAGGCTGAGCTTTCCCCACAGTCCCAGCATGATTCAGGCTTCCTGCTGTGTTGCTACAAGCTCAGGGTCACCCCATCCATTAACTTAACTACTGTATTTAAACTGTATCTTTATAGTGTGACTGTTAATGCCTAAGGTGCTTTTTACCTCAGTCTGCTCCATTCAGTTGTTAACATGAAACTAAACTGCTTGCATTTCCACCAGTCTGCCTCTGTCACTTGTAGAAGTAGTAGGGAGGCTGACTTGACAGAGGGCTGCTTATGACTGAAGGGCATTTTATATTTTTGTTTGTTTCAAGGATCAGCATCCTGGCCAAATAATTCATCTACAAAATGGACAATGTGCTTACTGATGGCTTACCTTTCCCTTAGCAAAGCCACTTAGACAGCAGATGTAGGCTGCTGTAAGGATTAAACAAAATCACTCCCTAGTTTTGAAGAATTTAACAAAGATTACACTCAACACACAACTGTATTTCAGAGCCCAAGGTCACCTCCACTCCATGATAAGTAAGATTTTGTGAAAGAATAAGAAATGTAAATAAATAAGCTTAATCAGCACATCTACTGAAAACAGATATGGATACTAGTAATAACCTCTCTCTCTCTCTCTCTCTCTCTCTCTCTCTCTCTCTCTCTCTCTCTCCCTCCCTCCCTCCCTCATGTCAATGTACATACATTTATAGGCAGGTTTATACATATGTATATATGCATATGTGTGTACACATCTGGAATGTCTGTAGTATTTATCACTAAAGTTTAACCTTTGTGATGTAAATTTATAACTTCAGTAGACTAAGTCTTAAAGGGAATTTATGGGTCATTGAGTTTAAGCCTTTCACTTTATGAATGAGGAAACTGAAGCCCAAAAGGACTGAATAGCTCATTTGAGATCATACAGAGACTGGGTAGCAGATCCACAATACAAAGTGAGACTCTAATTCCTTAGAATCCCAATTCAGTACATTCATCATGCTATTGAATAGGTATCTTTCTCTTTACCATTTAAAAATATTTACATTATTCCCTATTGTGTATTCTTGAACAGCTTAAGTTTTCAGGGAGATTTAGATGACCATTTTCCCCTTGACCTTGTTTATACAAAACCTTTGCAATCTATTTAATAAAATCTATAACATTTATTTCTTTTATTTTGGGCTCAATTGATGTTTTATGGTAGCAACTTATTAAATACAAATATGAGAACATAAGTTGACATCTTTCTGTACTTCTTTTTACTTCTCATTTCATTCCTCCTTATATTTATCTAACTTGATTAAATTGCCCCCTCTAAAACAACAACAACAACAACAACAAAAACCAAAGTTATAGGTAGATTGTACTGAACTCCAAGTTTACTTAGTATCCAAACTCCTAGTGGATAATATCTCAGAAGTATACTCTAGTTTAATTTACTTTGAGAACTGTCACTTTACGTGCTTGTTGACCAGAGGAGAGATTTCTGTGCTGTTTTTATCCTATGATCTTTTGGAATAAGTCTGAACCTGACCTCAGAAAAGCTTTATTTGAATCCTAATAGAGGAAGTTAATGATTTTTCAAGTATATGGGAGGAAATGAGAAGATCAAAGATATGCTTTATGAAAATGAATATGGAAGATATTTATAGAATGGATAGAGCAGAAGGATCCAGGTAAGAATTCAGGTAGGAGGTTATTACCATAATATCATAGGAAACAAGGACCTAAATGCATGGAATAATAGTTGGAATGAGGATATGAAATTAATTTCAGGTGACAGAATAAATATGATTTGGTGACTCAATTGGGCTCAAGGGAAAGGGTAGACTGAAAAGCCTGAGGTGTATGTAACCACAATTATCATGGTGACACTAGTGAAAATAGGGAGCTTAGCAGAAAGAACTGGTTTCTAGACTGAAATAGATAAATGTCATTTAGATATATGGGAATATTAGAGGTATCTAGCAATTAGTTGACAAATGAAATGGGAGTTCAGAAGACACACTTTTGCTAAATATAAAGAAGAAGAAGAAGAGGAAGAAGAAGAAGAAGAAGAAGAAGAAGAAGAAGAAGAAGAAGAAGAAGAAGAAGAAGAAGAAGAAGAAGAAGAAGAAGAAGAAGAAGAAGAATGACAAGGACAACAACAATAAGGAGGAGGAGATGATGATGAAAAATTAGACCTAGAGACTATGATGTTGTAAGTTATATTTCATCTGTTTGATATCACAGTGCATTAAGAGTTTCTTTAATAATCTTTGTAACAATGACTATTTTATGACAGGTAAAGTATAATTTTAGTATCTTAAACTATGAGAATTATAGTTGTATCTTTATTCTCATTATATATTTACTGTTTATGAGAGGCAACTATAGAAAAGTAGAAAGGATATATGACATTGTAATTAAAAATCTTGCATCTGAAACTTGATCCAGAAAATGACTAGCTATAATAGCCATATGACTCTGAAAAAGTCAGATGTCTTCTTTGTGCCTCAGTTTCCTTATCCATTAAAATGGGTAAAATAATATGTGTACTACATGCTTGAGAAGGTTAATGGATTAAATTAGATAATGTATGTACAAAGAAGCTTATAAACTTTACCTCAGTTATTTGTAGATTTGATTGTGAAGACCTGAACAAAATACTATCCCAGATTATAGCATTATTTTATGGGAGTCATACACTTTTTAATAATCAATTTTATGATATTAAATTCTTTTCCATTAACACACAACTTCAAATGTATGACTGATTGTATTTTCTATGGATAGAATAAGTATACCACTGCCTCTTTCAAAGGAATCAACCTTAGTACCAGAAACAGAGAAAGGCTTAAACAGGCTTAAAGATCTCAGACCAGCAAAATCCACAGATTTCATCTCATCTAACCTCATTTTCCCAAAGAAGATACTCAAACCAATGATACTAAATAATTTGCCCAGTGTCACATGGTTATCCAATCAGGGTTGAGATTTGAACCAAGGTCCACTGCTTCCAGAGTCAGTTCTACTGTTATTTCCACTATACCATGCTGCCACCCACTACCCAAAATCCCTTCTGTCCTGATCACTCATAATAGAGTTTAAGCTACACTGAATATGAAAATAAATATTATTCCACAGAAAAAGATTCATAGATAGCCTGACTTGTTTTTTTTTAAGTGTATTGTCCATGAAGTGAGAGAATCAGGTTTGATGCCCTAGATTTTATGCTGTGTAAACTTAAGCAAGTTTCCTAATTTCTTTTTGACTCAATTTTCTCATCCATAGAATGAGGCAGTATGATAAAGTAGATAAATTCCAAATATAGAAAAAGAGAAATGTGAGTGCAAATTCTGCCTCACACAACTAATTATCTGTATGACCCTAAGCACAACTCTCTAAGCCTACTTTCTCATATCTAAAATGCTACCTAGCATGAAGAGTAGTGTTCTTTTCTCCTGAGATGAAATAAGATAATGTATGTGAAGTTATTCCTCAGTGGTTGCCTAAATTTTAGTGTGCCTTGAACTGTGCAGTGTGTCAGTTTCATTTTCTCATTTGAGACTCACAGAAACCTTGTGAGGGAGACATTGTGGAATTTTTGCTCTCATTTTATAGTCAAAGAAACAGGTTCAGGGAATATAAGTAATTTATAAGAATCGAGCGTCTAATGAGCATCAGAAACAGAATTTAAACGCAGGTCTTCCTTAGCCTAAGACAGCACTATATCCACTATCTCACTGAAATAATTAAATCGAGGTGGAGCCAAGATGGCAGAAAGGAAGCAGTAACTTCGCTAAGCTCCTCTGTCACTAAACCTTAAAAAAATAAATCTGAACGGATTCTGGAGTGACAAAATCCACTTGGAGATGGAGCGTGGCAGAATCCAGACCAGGAGAGTGCCCAGTGCATCTGGACAGGGCAAGGGCAGAGCATGTGGGATCTGCACAGCTCAGACTTAAGAGTAGACAAGCAGACTACACCAGAGAGAGAAGAAGCCCCAGTCTGCAGACTCACCAAGGACGAATCTCAGTCATCTCACCATCATCTCACAAGGGGACAGGATGAATCATTGGAGCCAGGTAGGAGAGTCAGGCCCCCAGCAGAGAGAGCAGCTTCTCCTGCAGTGACCGGCCCCCAGCCTGGAAGTTTAGAAACTGCCTGCCTGTATAATACTGAGCATAATCTTTCAGTCAAGGAGATGGTAGTTTAATGAAATAAGGGACTTCCAGACTTTCCTGATGAAAAAGCCAGAGCTCAATGGAAAATTTGATCTCCAATTACAAGACTCAAGAAAGACAGAAAAAGGAAAGAAAGGAAAACACAGATACACACATACATACGAGCACACACCAACACTCATACACACATGCTCATTACTTAGGATGCAACAAGACCAAAATCTACACATCCCTATATTAGGAGATGATAACTGTCAATACTGGAATTTTTATGATTATTATGACCTTCAAAAGGGTTATACTTAGATAGAGGGTATAAGTGGGAAAGCCGTAACCTGAAGACTTATAAAAAACTGTTAAGGGGATCAAAGGGATTGTAATGGGAAAAAGGAAAGGAAGAGATAGGAAAAGTAAAATATGCCATTTTAAGAGGCATCCAAACACACTATGGCAGAGGGGAAAGAAAGGGAGAGGAGCATGATTTAAACACTATTCTCACTGGTTCTTGTTCAAAGAGGGATCAAAATAATCAGTTAAGTTTAAAATTCTAATGTGAATAAACACATAAATTCATTAAATAGAGGAAAAGGAGGGAGGCAGAGGAGCACTGTTTGAAAATTACTCTCATTGGTTTGGAGTCAAACAGGGAGTAACTTACTCTGATAAGTATATCAATTTATTGTGTCCTT
The DNA here is from genome assembly GCA_011680675.1 of Gymnobelideus leadbeateri. Lineage (NCBI taxonomy): Eukaryota > Metazoa > Chordata > Mammalia > Diprotodontia > Petauridae > Gymnobelideus > Gymnobelideus leadbeateri. The sequence goes on along the minus strand of WOXC01011051.1, from coordinate 69,826 downwards.
CTTTACGTAGTGGGAGGGGGGTAAAAAGGAGGAGATGAAAGGGGGGATTGGAGGGGAGGGAAATAGTAGTAAGGGGAGAGGGTAGGTTAAAAAGGGGGGTCACTGGGTGTACTCAGTGAGGGAGAGGGTGTTGAAAAGGGAAAACTTCAAGGACAGGAAGGGAGAAGGACAAAACAAAAACATAAACAAGGGAAGGAATAAGAAGAAGGGGAAGAGACAGATAGTCATCATTACAGTGAATGTGAATGGGATGAACTCTCCCATAAAACAAAGGCAGATAGCAGAATGGAGTAAGCACCATAATACTACAATATGCTGTCTACAAGAAACACATTTGAAACTAAGGGATACCCACAGGGTAAAGGTAAAAGGTTCCAGTAGAATTTATTATGCCTCAGCTAAAGTAAAAAAAAAAAGCAGGGGTAGCAATACTTATCTCAGATAAAGCAAAAGCAAAAATAGATCTAACTAAGAGATAAAGAAGGAAACTATATCCTGCTAAAAGGCACCATTGAAAATGAAGCAATATCATTACTTAATATATATGCTCCAAGTGGTATAGCATCCAAATTCCTAGAGGAGAGGTTAAAGGAATTACAGGAAGAAATAGATAGCAAAACTATACTAGTGGGGGACCTTAATCTCCCCCTCTCTGAAAGTGATAAATCTAACCACAAAATAAACAAGAAAGAAGTTAATGAGGTGAATAGAATCTTAGAGAGACTAGATATGATGGATCTTTGGTGAAAACTGAATGGGGATGAAAAGGAATTCACTTTCTTCTCAGCAGTACATGGTACATACTCAAAAATAGACCATGTACTAGGGCATAAAAACATCACAATTCAGTGCAGAAAGGGAGAAATATTAAATGCATCACTCTCAGATCATGATGCAATAAAATTATATGCAATAAAGGGCCATGGAAAGATAGACTAAAAACTAATTGGAAATTAAACAATTTAATCTTAAAGAATGGGTGGGTCAAACAAGAAATTATAGAAACAATCAATAATTCCATTCAAAAGAATGGTATTAATGAGACAACATACCAAAATTTGTGGAGTGAATTAAAGGCAGTTCTTAGGGGAAGTTTTATATCTCTGAGTGCAACATGAATAAATTAGAGAGAAGGGAGGTCAATGAATTGGACACGAAATTGTAACAGCTAGAAAAAGGACAAATTGAAAATCCCCAATCAAGTACTAAATTAGAACTATTGAAAACCAAAGGAGAGATTAATACATTTGAAATTAAGAAAATTATTGAATTAATGAATAAAGCTAAGAGCTGGTTTTATGAAAAAAAAAAATCAACAAAATTGATAGACCCTTAGTCAATATGATAAAAAAAGAAAGAAGAAAACCAAATTATGAATATCAAAATTGAAAAGGATGAATCTACCTCCAATAAAGAGGAAATAAAAAAATAATGAGGAATTATTTTTCCCAATCGTATGCACATAAATATGACAATCTTAGTGAAATGGACGGATATTTACAAAATTAAAAGTTGCCCAGATTAATTGAAGATGAAGTGAACTACATAAATGACCCTATCTCAGAAAAAGAAATCAAACAAGTTATCAATGAACTCCCTAGGAAAAAATCTCCAGGGCCAGATGGGTTTAATAGTGAACTCTATCAAACATTTAAAGAAGAATTGATTCCAAAACTACAAACTATTTGGGAAAATTAGTGAAAAATGAGTCCTACCAAATTCTTTCTATGACAGAAACATGGTACTGATTCCTAAATCAGGAAGAGATAAAACAGAGAAAGAAAATTATATACCAATTTCCCTCATGAATTTATATGCAAAAATTTTAAATAAAATATTAGCCAAAAGATGCCAACAGCTTATCACAAAAATAATACACTTTGATCAGGTAGGATTTATTCCAGGAATGCAAGGATGGTTTAATATTAGGAAAACCATCAGTATAATTGAGCACACCAACAATAAAATTAACAGAAACTACATGATTATCTCAATAGATGAAGAAAACACCTTTGACAAAGTAAAACATCCATTCCATTTAAAAACACTAGAAAGTATAGGAATAAATGGAACCTTCCTTAAAATAGTTGATACCATCTATTTAAAAGCATCAGCAAATATTATATGCAATGGGGATAAACTAGAAGGATTTCCAATAAAATCAGGAGTGAAACAAGGTTGTCCACTATCACCTCTCTTATTCAGTCTGGTACTAGAAATGTTAGCAGTAGCAATTAGAGAAGAAAAAGAAATCAAATTAGGCAAAGAGACCAAGCTATCATTCTTTGAAGATGATATGATGATATACTTAGAGAATCCTAGAGAATCAAGTAAAAAACTACTTGAGACAATAAATAAATTTGGCAAAGTTGCAGAATATAAAATAAACCCACACCAATCCTTGGCATTCCTGTATATCTCTAATGAAACTCAACAGCAAGAGATAGACAGAGAAATCCCATTTAAAGTCACAGTAGATGTTATAAAATATTTGGGAATCTACTTACCTGCCAAAACAAACCCAGCTAATATATGGTTGAGCTAATATAATAAAAATGACAATTTTACCCAAACTAAATTATATATTTAGTGCCATACCAATCAATTTACCAAAAAACTTCTTTTTAGAGTTAGACAAAATAATAATAAAATTTATTTGGAAAAATAAATGGTCTAGAATATCAAGGGAATTTCTGAAAAAAAAAATGCTATGGAAGGTGGACTAGCTATGCCAGATTTTAATCTGTATTATACAGCAACAGTCATCAAAACTGCTTGGTACTGGCGGAGGAGTAGAGTAGTGGATCAATGGAATAGATTGGGCACAGGAGACCCAGCAGTTAATGAATATAGTAATTTATTGTTCAATAATCCTAAAGACCCCAGTTTCTGGTCTAAGAATGCATTATTTGACAAAAACTGCTGGGAAATCTGGAATACAGTTTGGCAGAAACTGGGCATAGATCATTATCTAACACCATATACCAAAATCAAGTCTAAATGGGTGCATGATCTAGGTATCGAGGATGATACTGTACGTGATCTGGGAAAGCAAGTAATAGTTTACCTGACAGATTTGTGGAGACGGGAAGACTTTAGGACCAAACAAGAATTAGAGAGCATTATAAAATGCAAAATGGATAATTTTGATTGCATTAAATTGAAAAGCTTCTGTACAAACAAAGCCAATGTAACCAAGCTCAAGAGGGAGGTGGGAAATTGGGAAAGAAATTTTACAACCTATGTCTCTGATAAAGGACTCATTTCTAAAATATACAGAGAATTGAGTCAAATCTACAAGAATGCAAGTCATTCCCCAATTGATAAATGGTCAAAGGATATGAACAGGCAGCTTTCAGAGGAAGAAATTAAAGATATCTATAAGCATATGAAGCAATGCTCTAAATCACTATTGATTAGAGAAATGCAAATAAAAAAAACTCTGAGATACCACATCTCTCCAGTCAGATTAGCTAAGATGACAAAACAAGAAAATGACAAATGTTGGAGAGGATGTGGGCCAATTGGAACACCAATGCATTACTGGTAGGAGTTGTGAACTTATCCGACCATTGTGGAGAGCAATATGGAATTACGCCCAAAGGGCTATAAATACTTTCATCCCCTTTGACCCAGCAACACCACTTCTAGGGTTATACTCCAAAGAGATCATGGAAGAGGGAGGAAGACCCAAATGTACAAAAATATTTATAGCTGCTCTTTTTGTGGTTGCAAAGAACTGGAAATTAAAGGGGTGCCCATCAATTGGGGAATGGCTAAACAAGCTGTGGTATATGAATGTAATGGAATATTATTGTGCTATAAGAAACGAGGAGGGATGGTTTTCATATTTACCTGGAGAGGCTTATACAAACTGATGCTGAGCAAGAAGAGTAGATTCAGAAGAAATTTGTATATAATCATAGGCATATCGTATGTGTGATGACCAACTATGACAAACTGGGCTCTTCTCAGCAATGCAGTGATATAAGTCAATCTCAAAAGACTCATGAAGGAGAGTAATGCGACATCCAGAGATATAACTAGAAAGAACTTAGCCTGAATCCTGATGGAAGCAAAGTAATTGATCTCTTTCTTTTCATTGTTTGGTTTTATTTCTTCTTTACCATTTTTCATCCAACCTAGTACAATACGCCTTTGTAATTGGACTTATGTCTAACATGAATGTATTTGCAGATCCTATATAGGACTATATGCTTTCATGGAGGGTGGGGAGAGTGAGGTAAAGGAAATTCGAAATCCTGGAACTATGGAGTTCAATCTTGTTAACTGAAACTCAACTAATAAATTGATTAAAAATAATTAAATCAAAGGGAGATTTGGGTTATTATTTATGTTATTAGTTCTGTAATCATGTGCTATTTACAATATTAAAAGAAGAGCATTAGTCTAGACAGTCTTTAAAGTCATTTCCAGTTCTAAGTCTTTCTTCTTTTAAGTTTATCTTTAAACTTGTTTATACAAAAGGTAGATAAAGCATCAAAATGAGTTCCTTTTAAAAAAAATAGGTTAATAAGTCAGTATAGTAGCCTCTGATGTTGTATGTAACCTAGTGTTTTCATACTTTCCTAATGGTCTTATTCATCAAAAGTCATCTATTATTTTACTTCTGCAACTTAAAATATTGGCATGTAAATATTACTAGTTCAAACTTTTGGCAAGATGCCACCACATGGCCTGTTTCTGAGAAGCCATATGGCAATGGTGTGGCCATCTGCTTATCCTGATATTCCTTTCCTGGCAAACCTTGTCCCCATATGGGTTTTTCAAGCCCTTGTCTGTGTGTATCATGAGCAGAAAAGGAATCAGTACTGATACTTTAATAATTCCCCTAAATACAAAAGATCACTTTTTTTCTTCTGTTTACCCATTCTGTTTTCTGGGGTCCACAAACATGCCTTCTTCTGCTCAGTGAGGTCCTGTTGGATTCCAAGCATTTGTGAGAGCTGTCATAGGCAGGCTGTCAGACTTGAGGCATCCTAATCATCTCAAAGGAATGATAGCTAAGTGCTTTGTGGATTCGAAACTTCATCATCGAAGAGATGAAATGATCTGTCCTTTTAGATGTTGACAGGATAGCAATTTTGTGTCAATGTAGAAATTCATATATTCAGACAATGAGGCCACATATAATGTATGCACAGGCCTCCTCCATTCCCACTGACAGCCATTTGCAGTGATGTCTAAAATACTTGAAATGGAATGTTTAGAGTAATTTTAAGGAAACCTTGTCAACTTCAAGCATGTTTCATTTACCAGGTGCAGTGAAATCATGTTGAATAGCTCATTTTACAACCAGTTCTTTAATAATTCACTTTATAATGAATAATTATTTCAAATAATGTAAGTGTTCAAATACATGTAGAAATGATTTCATACTTCTTCGTGTATATGTGTATACATATGCACTTGTCTGTTAATTTGGATCTAATATTTATGACATTTTTAAATTTTCCCTTTTCCCCATTTAGAATTTTTTCTTTACTGTAAATGACAAATTTAGCTCTTTCAGGTCATTTGGTGCCCATGTTTATATGAGGCATGTATTTCCATTTTTGTTTGAAATAACTTTTTTGAGACTACCCTGTTCACATCTCAGCAATCAAACATCTTTTTACAAAAGGGACTATTTTCAGGAAGCAAAATTCATTACTCTATTCTCAGAGCCAGTGCCCAGAACAAATGTAAGCATTCTACCTTTTTGACAGCATTCCTATTCAAAGCCAATTCACCACCCTCCCATCTACAACCCAGCCAGAGCCTTGTAGGTCCCTAACTCTATTCCTGTCTCTACCATTCTTTGAAGGGGAGCATTAAACAACAAAAATACTAACAACTAACCACCAGAGGGGATAATTAGCTTCGGAAAAGACAAGCAAGGAATAGAGATGCTATCTTTCAAGGAAAAAGTAACCCTCTAGTTTCCTGTGTGTGGTTGTCATTAAAATGACTTACAGAAATGAGATTTGGTTAATTTCAAAGGTGTTCCAGTAAGAGTGAAGGCCAAAAGTTTTTTTGAAATAGGACAGACACAGGGCAAAAAATGGTGGGCGACTAAGACATCTATAATACCTTGCAAATCAAATTGCCTAAAGGTAAAAAAAACAACTAAAGATAGCAAAATAAACTAACTTCTCACAGATGGTTTCTGAAAATGACCAGTTTATCATTAGCATATGGTGCTATGTCATACATCCAATGCTTTTCACGTGACAGAAAAAGCTTTTGTGCCAAGTAAAAATTAGCCTAAAATAGCTAGTCATATGAATATGTGATCATAAATAGTCATAAGAAAATATCTGTCACTATCCTTTAACTTAGATAATTTGAAGATTCAAAAGGATTTGTGATTTTGTGGTGTGTGTATGTGTTTAAACTGATAATCAATTTTATGAATATTAGAATATATGATAACTGAAATGTTTAAGAAATACATTAGTTAACAAAGCAAATAATAAATATTATAATGATAACAATAAGCTAAACCAACAGTTTGATGTTGTCCAACAAGAAAATTGGATGATTAAGTTTTCTAGCTTTTCCATTTTTTGTTGAGGCTGTACCAGAATATATGATTTATAAAAACTACTCTACAAATTCATATTGTAGCACATTTATATTGTTGTTTTACAGTTTTCTGAAACTCAGAGAGGTTATGACTTGCTCCCAAAGTTATAGTGGTTATTGCTTCTCTAGATAGCTGTGGTAATTTTTTTATTATTATTCAAAATGATACAAATTAATTCAATTTAAATTTAGAAGAAGGTTCAATTCAATTTATCAACCATTTAGAAGAAATTTCTACATGTAAAACATCCTGGCATATGTTATTCAGCTCTCTTCAGGAAGCAATAAGAGCAGGTTGCCCAAAAGAAATATGTAATATCATTTGTGAAAATTTTAAAATTATTACTATTGGAGGATCCAAGATGGCAGAAAGGAACCAGTAACCTCGCTAAGCTCCTCAGTCATGAAACTGCAAAAAGTGAATCTGAACAGATTCTGGAGTGACAAAATCCACTGGCAGACTGAGCATGGCAGAATCCAACCGAGGAAATTGCCCAGTGCGTCCAGACAGGACGAGTGCAGAGCATGTGGGGTCTGCACAGCTCAGATGTAAGAGCAGACAAACAGACTTCACCAGAGAGAGAAGAAGCCCCAGTCTACAGACATACCAAGGGCGAATCCCAGTCATCTCACCTTCATCTCAAGAGGGGACTAGAAGAATCATTGGAGCCAGGTAGGAGAGTCGGGCCCCCAGTGGAGAGAGCAGCTTCTCCTGCTGCATTCAGCCCCCAGCCTGGAAGTTTAGAAACTGCCTGCCTGTATAATACAGGGAATGGAATGGCAAAGTAAATTCTAGCTGCTCTGATCCTCTCATCCCTCCTTCATGAAGTAGAAAACCCAAAGAAAAGTCTCCCACCCAGATTGAAAAGCCAAGTTAATGGAAATAGCCACAGGCTTGGGAGTCTCCAAGACGGGGTGTAACTGAGACAACCAGGAGTCTGAAGAGAAGAGAGGGAGGGGTCCCAGCAAGCCCCACCTCACCTCACCAACAAAAGCCTACTTATAGCCCATGGGTATAGAGGCAGAAATCTGAAGTGGTCAGACTCATGGAAGCATCTATATTCCTCACTGACTTAACTGACTTAGCCATAAACTAGCCACCAAGAGTTATACAAAGTCAATGATCAGACCCTAAACTCAGCCTGAAAAGTTAAGAAAAAGGAAATCACAATGGGAAGGAAGGAACCTGAGAAGGAGAAGGGGAAGGCAAGAAATTCTATTCGAGCCTACTATGTAGGGCAAGAACAACCAAATACAAAGGACTATATAGACTCTCTACCCACACCTGAGACCACAGAAGGAAACATGAACTGGTCTCAAACCCAAATAGCATTCCTGGAGGAGCTTAAGAAAAATTTTAAAGACCAAATCAGGGAAGCAGTGACCAACTCTGAAAAAAGTCTCAAAAGTAAATTTAGTGAAGTAATTGGAGAAAATACCTCCCTAAAAAAGTACCTTCAAAAACTAACCGAAAACCATAATTCACTAAAAATTAGATTCAATCAAATTGAAACTCAGAACTCTATGATGCAGCAAGGGTCAATCAAATAAAACAAGACAATCGAAAAATTGAAGAAAATATGAAATATCTCACTGGAAAAATAACTGGCCTAGAGAACAGATCCAAGAGAGACAATTTAAGAATTATTCGTCTACCAGAAAGCCATGATGAAAAAAGCAGCCTAGACAACATCCTCTAAGAGATTGTCAAAGAAAACGATCCTGAGATCCTGGAATCAGAAGATAAAATAGCAATCGATAGAATTCACCAGACTCCTCCTGAAAGAGATCCCAAACTGAAAACTCCAAGAAATATAGTAGCCAAATTCCAGAATTACAAGATTAAAGAAAAAATTCTACAAGCAGCCAAAAAGAAAAAAAAAATCCTAATATTGAGGAACTACAGTTAGAATCACACGGGAGCTAGCAGCTTCTAAATTAAAAGAGCAGAGGGACAGGAAATTGATATTTCCTGGAGCAATACAACTAGGACTACAACCAAGGATTAATTACCTGGCAAAACTGAGTATAATTTTTCAGGCAAGGAGATGGACGTTTAAGGGACTTCCAGTCTTCCCTGATGAAAAAGCCAGAGCTCAATGGAAAATTTGATTTCCAATTACAAGACTCAAGAAAGACATAAAAAGGTAAAAAAGGGAAACACAGATTCACACATGCATAAGTGCACACACCCACACTCACACACACATGCTCATTACTTGGGATGCAGCAAGAGCAAAATCTTCACATCCCTATGTGTGGAGCTGATAAATGTCAATATTCGATTTTTTTATGATTATCATGACCTTCAAAAGGGTTATACTTAGATAGAGGGTGTGGGTATGAATGCACTAACCTGAAGACTTAAAAAAAAAACTATTAAGGAGATCAAAGGGACTATAATGGGAAAAAGGAAAGGATGAGATAGGAAAAGGTAAAATATGCCATCTGAAGAGGCATCAAAACACACTATGGTAGAGGGGAAAGAAAGAGGGAGAGGAACATCATTTAAACACTATTCTCACTGGTTCTGGTTCAAAGAGGGATCAAGTTAATCAGTAAAGTTTAAGATTCTAATGTGAATAGACACATAAATTCATTAAATAGAGGAAAAGGAGGGAGGGAGAGGAGCACTGTTTGAAATTTACTCTCATTGGTTTGGAAACAAACAGGGAGTAATTTACTCTGATAAGTAAAAAAATTTATTGTATCCTATAAATAGTGGAAGAGTAAGGGGGGGTGGAAAAGGAGGAGCCTAAAGCGGGGGATTAGGGGAGAGGGAAATACTAGTAAGTGGAGAGGGTAGGTTAAGAAGGGGGGTCACTGGGGGGGAACACTGAGGGAGGATGTGGTCAAAATGGAAAACTGCAAGGAGGGGAAGGGAGAAGGAAGAAACAAAAACATAAAAAGGGGAGGGAATAGGATGGAGGGGAAGAGACAGATAATCATCATTACAGTGATTGTGAGTGGGATGAACTCTCCCATAAAACAGAGGCAGATGGCAGAATGGATTAAAAACCATAATCCTACAATATGCTGACTACAAGAAACATATTTGAAACAAAGGGATACCCACAGGGTAAAGGTAAAAGGTTCGAGTAAAATTTATTATGCCTCAGTTAAAGTAAAAAAAAGCAGGGGTAGCAATACTTATCTCAGATAAAGAAAAAGCAAAAATAGATCTAATTAAAAGAGATAAGGAAGGAAACTATATCCTACTAAAAGGGACCAACAGGAATGAAGCAATATAATTACTTAATATATATGCATCAAGTTGTATAGCATCCAAATTCCAAGAAGAGAAGTTAAAGGAATTAGAGGAAGAAATAGATAGCAAAACCATACTAGTGGGGGACCTTAATCTCCTCCCCCTCTGAACTTGATAAATCTAACCTCAAAATAAACAAGAAAGAAGTTAAGGAGGTGAATAGAATCTTAGAGAGACTAGATATGATGGATCTCTGGTGAAAACTTAATGGGGATGAAAAGGAATTCACTTTCTTCTCAGCAGTTCATGGTACATACTCAAAAATAGACCATGTACTAGGGCATAAAAACTTCACAATCCAGTGTAGAAAGGCAGAAATATTAAATGCATCATTCTCAGATCATGATGCAATAAAAATTATATTCAAAAAAGGGCCATGTAAGGACAGACTAAAAACTAATTGGAAATTAAACAATTTAATCCTAAAGAATGGATGGGTCAAACAAGAAATTATAGAAACAATCAATAATTCCATTTAAGAGAATGATAATAATGAGACAACATACAAAAATTTGTGGAATGCACTAAAGACAGTTCTTAGGGGAAATTTTATATGCCTGAGTGCATACTTAATTAAAGCAGAGAGAAGGGAGGTCAATGTATTGGACATGCAATTGAAGAAGCTAGAAAAAGAACAAATTGAAAATCCCCAATTTAGTACTAAATTAGAAATATTGAAAACCAAAAAAGAGATTAATAAAATTGAAATTAAGAAAACTATTGAATTAATAAATAAAACTAAGAGCTGGTTTTTTGGAAAAAAAAAAAAAACAACAAAATTGATAGACCCTTAGTCAATATGATAAAAAAAAGAAAGAAGAAAACCAAATTATGAATATCAAAATTGAAAAGGATGAATCTACCTCCAATGAGGAGGGAATCAAAGAAATAATGAGGAATTATTTTTCCCAATTGTACGAACATAAATATGTCAATCTTAGTGAAATGGATAAATATTTACAAAATTAAAAGTTGCCCAGAAGAGGAAGTGAATTACCTAAATAACACCATCTCAGAAAAAGAAATCAAACAAGCCATCAATGAACTCCCTAAGAAAAAATCTCCAGGGCCAGATGGGTTTACTAGTGAATTCTATCAAACATTTAAAAACAATTGATTCCAATACTCTACAAACTATTTGGGGAAATTAGTGAAGAAGGAGTCCTACCAAATTCTTTCTATGACAGAAATATGGTACTGATTCCTAAATCAGGAATTGATAAAACAGAAAGAAAATTATAGACCTAGGGGTGGCTAGGTGTTGCAGTGAGTAGAGTGTTGGCCCTGGAGTCAGAAGGACCCGAGTTCAGATCAAGCCTCAGACACTTAAAGCACGCGCGCGCACACACACACACACACACACACACACACACACACAGAAGAGAAAAGAAAAGAAAAGAAAAGAAAAGAAAAGAAAAGAAAAGAAAAGAAAAGAAAAGAAAAGAAAAGAAAAGAAAAGAAAAGAAAAGGAAAGAAAAACAACCTAGCTGTGTGACCTTGGTCAAGTTACTTAACCCCAATTACCCTCCAAAAAAAAAAGCTAAAAAAAAAGAAAATTATAGACCAATTTCCCTCATGAATTTAGACGCAAAAATTTTAAATAAAATATTCACCAAAAGACTCCAACAACTTATCACAAAAATAATGCACTGTAATCAGGTAGGATTTATTCCAGGAATGCAAGGATATTTTAATATTAGGAAAACCATCAGTATAATTGAACATATCAACAATAAAACTAGCAGAAACCACATGATCATCTCATTAGATGTAGAAAAGGCATTTGACAAAGTACAACATCCACTCCTATTAAAAACACTAGAAAGTATAGGAATAAATGGAGCCTTCCTTAAAATAGTTGATAGCATCTATTTAAAACCATTAGTAAGTATTATATGCAATGGGGATAAACTACAAGCTTTTCCAATAAGATCAGGAGTGAAACAAGGGTGTCCACTATCACCGCTCTTATTCAATCTGGTACTAGAAATATTAGCAGTATCAATTAGAGAAGAAAAAGAAATCAAATTAGTCAAAGAAGTGACCAAGCTATCACTCTTTGCAGATAATATGAAGATATACTTAGAGAATCCTAGAGAGTCAAGTAAAAAACTACTTGAGACAATAAATAAATTTGGCAAAGTTGCAGGATATAAAATAAACCCACATAAATCCTCTGCATTCTTGTACATCTCTAACGAAACTCAACAGCAAGAGATATAAAGAGAAATTCCATTTAAAGTCGCTGTAGCCGTTATAAAATATTTGGGAATCTACCTGCCAAAAAAAACCCAGAATCTATATGATCCCAACTACAAAACACTTCTCACACAAAACACATCAGATCTAAATAATTGGAAAAATATCAATTGCTCATGGCTGGGTTGACCTAATATAATAAAAATGACAATTTTACCCAAACTAAACTATATATTTAGTGCCATACCAATCAATTTACCAAAAAAAAAAAACACTTTTTAGATTTAGACAAAATAATAACAAAATTTATTTGGACAAATAAACGGTCTAGTATATCAAGGGAATTACTGAAAAAAAAAATGCTATGGAAGGTGGACTAGCTATGCCAGATCTTAATCTGTATTACACAGCAACAGTCATCAAAACTTCTTGGTACTGGCAGAGGAGTAGAGTAGTGGATCAATGGAATAGATTAGGCACAGGAGACCCAGCAATTAATGAATATAGTAATCTATTGTTCAATAAACCCAAAGACCCCAGTTTTTGGTCTAAGAATGCACTATTTGACAAAAAACTGCTGGGAAACCTGGAATACAGTATGGCAGAAACTGGGCATAGAACATTATGGGTGCATGATCTAGGTGTAAAGGATTATACTGTAAGCAATTTGGGAAAGCAAGGAATAGTTTACCTGACAGATTTGTGGAGAGGGGAAGACTTTAGGACCAAACAAGAATTAGAGAGCTTTATAAAATGCAAAACGGATAACTTTGATTACATTAAAACCCTTTGACCCAACAATACCACTTCTAGGGTTATATCCCAAAGCGATCACAGAAGTGGGAGAAAGACCCATATGTACAAAATATTTATAGCAGCCCTTTTTGTGGGAGTGGGTGACAAGGGATGAAGGAAATGGATCTGGGATTCGAAGTTTTAAAATTACATGCTCCAAATATATATAAATATTATTATTAATACTATTTAACATGTAACTGGGAGATAAGAAGTGCAGGCATTGGGGCACAGAGATTCACCTTGCCCTAATGGTAAATTTGAAGGAGGTATGGGAGAAGATATGGGAGAAAGCAGATTGGATGAGGGGATCACCTGTAGTACGGCTATTCTGGAATAGTGGGTAGGGGACAAACTGGGAAAAAATTGTAACTCAAAATCTGGCGGAAATGAATGATGTAAACCAGAAGTTAATAAAGCATTTGAAAAAAAAAAGGAAAAAGAGGGGGGAAAGTTTTATTTAGCAAAAATCAAGTGAATTTGACATTATATAAAGTGTCCCGTTCTCATAGTCAATCAACTTTGTAAAGAATGCAGGGAAGAATATTTTGTCAGCTATTCTACAGGGTCAAGATTGTACATTATCATTACAATGCTAGTTGTAGATGCCATTGTTCTAATTGCAGTAGTTATAGTTATTGGAGCAGCTCTTTTCTTCTCCTCTTCCTCCTTCTTCCTCCTCTTTCTTCTCTTCTTCTCCTTCTTTATCCTTCTCCCCCTCTTCCTCCTCTTTCTCATTCTTCTTCTCTTCCTCCTCCTCCCTCCTCCTCCCTCCTCCTCCTCCTCCCTCCTCCTCCTCCTCCTCCTCCTTCTTCTTCTTCTTCTTCTTCTTCTTCTTCTTCTTCTTCTTCTTCTTCTTCTTCTTCTTCTTCTTCTTCTTCTTCTTCTTCTTCTTCTTCTTCTTCTCTCCCTCCTCATCCTCCTCCTTTCTTGTTTTTTCTCTTACTAGTTATAGTTTTATTTAATCACTGTGTATACTACTTTTCCTGGCTCCATTCACATCATTTTGTGGTAGTTCATATGTCTTCTCATGCTTCCCTATATTCTTTACTGTTTTGGGGCAGGTGGTATTTCTTATAGCAGTATAAAATTTTACTTCATTTATGAACCATGATCTGTTTAGCTATTACCAATACATTGATGATCAACTACTAACCAATACTAACAAGTAGGCCATTACATCTGCATCATGGAATATTAAAGGGAAGTAAAGAATAAGAAAATGAAAAAAAAACCATGATGTCTTCCTTATGTTCTTTAAAACTAAACTTGACCCCCCATGTCTCTATCCTATTACATTCTAATTATCTATGTCGTAATCTTACCCTTCTGCACCTGTGCTAATGGATCTCTCTCAACCTGCAAACTCCATGGATAATTCTTTCCCTTCATCTCCAAGTAGGAAAACAAATTTTGGACTCCATTCTACTAGGTTCCTATGCATTTGGCTCATATATAATTCTCTGGTCCTTCTTTCCTCATGGGGAGAATTTGATGGACCTCCATCTCTTCACCAGTTACCTATTGTCCTTCTACTGTCTCCTAGTAAATAAAACTCTTAAAAATAAAGTGATGTAATTATTAGAGGTCTTACTTTGGAGTTTGGAAGACTTGAGTGCAGTGTCTATATTTGAAAAAATACTAGCTGCTACTTAGCTTCTCAGTGCCCCAGGCATTTCTCTAAGATTGAGTTTCAGATGAGCAGCAAATTTGCATGGTTGAGGGAATCAATAATTTTGAGTTTCCTAATTTCTAGGTGAAGAAGGAAAAGAATATTCCTAACTCCCCTGGTTACTAAAGACTTTCCTCTGTGATTGCCTCACACATGTACATATACGCATACATATATGTGTACATGCATATGCATACATACCTGTAACTGGAGAAAGAGAGAGTGTACTTATATCATACTTAGTTATTAGCATGTTTTGTCCTTCATTAAAATATGAGCTTCTTGAATATTATGAATAGAATATACCTCTAAAATGCCAATGCTATATTCATAGCAGCCAAAGGTGACAATGAATTTCCTGGTGTGAGATTCATTCTGAATCTCAAAATGTAACAGACTCTCCACATGGAAGACAGAACCAAAACATCTATTCAAATACCAGAAAGCTGAATCCCAGTAACAGGAAGCCAAATCCATCATACCAACCAAGAAGTTGGTGCACATAACCAATGCAACATGTACCAACATCCCAGAGCCTTCCCCCTGTCAATGCTTCAAAACAAAATATGCTCCTTTAAGCAAAAATGCCCTTTTCTCACTTACACTAGATGATCTTACTCTTCTCTGGCTGCTCACAGCTATGATGCTCTCTTCTGCTTCTTCCTACTCTACCCTTCCTGTTCTACACTTTCAGCAATCTCCACTCATGATGGGCTCTATGTGATTCCATTTGGCCTATTAAGAACAGGGAGAGTCTTCAAATTCCTTTTGCTCTATTAAGGTGCAGGGAAGATCTTCAAATTACCATTACAATTACAATCTCCAACTTCTAAGCATATATTTTTGGTAACTAGTGACTTTTATGCAAATTATTATGCTCAATTTATCATATAATATAAATAAAATGTCCTATGATTTAAATACCTCCAACACAAAACTCTTCATGATATGAATTCCTAGTTTTAGAAGTTTTACTGTTCTTAATTCACAATTAGATGAAGTAAAAAAAAGAGAATATGGGTTTTCACAGTATGGATTTTTTTTCAAATGCTTTATTAACTTATGGTTCATATCATTCATTTCTGCCAGATTTTGACTTACATTTTTCCATGTAGGAGTATGACTAGTTCAACTTTGATAAGTTGCTTATGATTTCTTTTCACTGTTTACCTTCTCAAGATTCTCTTGCTTCTTCTGTCTGAATGTCAAATTTTCTATTCAACTCTGGTTTTTTCCTCAAGAATGCTTGAAAGTCCTCTATTCCAGGGAATGGCCATTTTTTCCTTTGAACCATGATACCAAGTTTTGCTGGGTAAGTGATCCTTGGTATTAATCTCAGCTCCTTTGCCCTCTGGAATATCATAAGCCAAGCCCTTCAATCCCTCAGTGTAGAAACTGCCAGATGCTATGCTATCCTGACTGTGTTTCCACAAAATTGAAATTGTTTCTTCCTTGCTGCTTGTAATAGTCTCACCTTGATCTGGAAATTATGAAACATGGCTACAATATTCCTAGGAGTTTTCTTTTTGGGATCTTTTTCAGGTGTTGATCAGTGGATTCTTTCAACCTCTATTTTGCCCTCTGGTTCTAAAATATCAGGGCAATTTTCTTGGAGAATTTCTTGAAGGATTATTTCTAGGTTCTTTCTTTGATCATGGCTTTCAGGTAGTCCAAAATTTTAAAAGTATCTCTCCTGGATCTATTTTCCAGGTCAGTGGTTTTTCCCATGAGATATTTCACATTGCCTTCTATTCTTTCAATTGCTTGGATCTGTTTAACAGCATCTTTATTTATCATAAAGTCATTAGCTTCCATATGCTCCTGTCTAATTCTCAAGGAATGTTTCTTCTCAATGAGCTTTTGAGATTCTTTTTCTGTCTGGAAAATTCAGCTTTTTAAGGCAATATTCTCCTCATTGCCTTTTTTAGCGTCTCTTGCCACTTGAGTTAGTCTATTTTTTTAAGATGTTATTGTCCTTAGTCAGGCTGCTGACTCTTATTTCATACTTTTCTTGCATCTTTCTCATTTCTCTCCCAAATTTTTCCTTTATTCGCTTATCTGCTTCTTAAGACCTGTAACCAGCTCTTATTTTTATTTGGGGCTTTTAGTGCAGGAGTTCTGACCTCCCAGTCCTACTCCTGTTCCATGCTTTTATCCTCTTTGCCCCCAAAATAGGAGTCTGATGTTGAATTTTTCTGTTTATTTTGTTTCCTTTGTCTAGGCATGTTGCCACTCAATTACTTGACTTTTGGACTTTTTGTTACAGTAGGATTCTGCCACCAGCCAGGGGGGCTTCTGTCCCAAATGCTTGAGTTTTCTCCGCTGCTGGAGGTATTTGTTGGGTGCACTCTCTGAAGCCTCCACAGTGTCTGGCAAGCTGGTCACACACCCCAGGACCTCCATCCCAGACTCCAATCCAGATCCAAGACAGTTAAAGCAATAGTTATCACTCCCCCGCAAACTGGACACTGGATCCCCCTGCAGTCCCAAGGCCAGGAGCTGAAGCTGCTGCTTGGCTGTGGCTGTGGTTACATGTCTCAGCAGCTTCTCATCCTGGGGGCAAAAGCCATGCAACCCTAAGTACTGGTACCAAACTCCACAGGGCACTGACCTCTCACTTTGTCCTTGGATCTATGTGTCTATAATTCTGGAAACAGCACAGCTACTGGTCTTCTGTAGTCCCTCCATCAGGTTGCTGGTCTGTCCTACCTGGGGCTAAAAACCTCCTCCTACTCACGTGGGCCATGGCTTGGGTCCTAGAGTGCTATGCTGGCCACTCCCTGCTGGGCTGCCGGGCTGTCCTCAGCAGGAGCTTAGCTTCTATGTGTCATTTTGTGGGTTCTGTAGTTCCAGAGTTTGTTCAGAGTCCCCTTTTATATGAATTGGAAGTGGTGGGTACCGAAGTTGAGTGAAAGTGCTTTTTCTACTCTGCCATCTTGACTACATCCAGCACAATCAATTTCTTTACAAAAAAATCACAAATACACGTATAAATGGAAGCTTTTGTAGTGCTTTATCCTCTATAAGCAAATCCTCTTCCATTGGATATTTGACAGGAAATTCTTCATGACAGTGACAAACAATTTTGGCAAGCATATGTCTGTTTCATGAATTAATTTTTGTGTCTTATAGAGCATCTTGTAATAGCTTGACCTATGAGTTTCTTTCCTAAGAAATGTATTCCTTGGATGAGATACTTTCAGGCTTTCTTTTCTCTACTGAGCAATCCCTTCCTTCTATCTCTTAATGATTTTGTTTTTCACGTATGATATTTAAGTTTCTGAAACAGGAAGACAATTGAGTGACTATGTAGATGCACCTTACTATAGAAAATCATTAATATAAACTTATTGTTGGCTCCTTCATATATTTATTATACTTTCTTTATTGTATGTATAGGTCATGCTCCTAAAGATTTTATGGAGATGAAAAAATCAGCATATTGGTTGTTATTTACTGATATCCTCTTGCTTTCATCTATGTTTGTGTATATGAATTTATAAAGCGTTTTTGTGCATGCATATGTATATATATATATTTATATACATATGCATATGGTATAAACATATAAACACACATATGTGTATATATACATATATATGGATATATATGTAAATATATACACATATATATCTTTATATTTATATCTATAATACAAAACCTGCTGGCCTCATTTTTATATTATTTGTATTTTTTTCTCTATGTCAACTGTTTTAAAAATTGATCCATCAGTACTTTGAATGTTTTTTCCCTTTAATTCAGACTTTTTTTTTGGAGGGCAGTTGGGGTTAAGTAACATGCCCAAGGTCACATGGCTAGGTTGTTGTTGTTGGTGTGTGTGTGTGTGTGTGTGTGTGTGTGTGTGTGTGTTAAGTGTCTGAGGCTGTATCCAAACTCAGGTCCTCCTGACTCCAGGGCCAGCACTTTACTCACTGCCCCACCTAGCCACCCCTAGATTTCTTATAAACATACATATATATATATATATATATATATATATATATATATATATATATATATATATATATATATATATATATATATATATACTTATTATCTCTGATCCAGCTATTTTCTTGTATTCATCTTTTGGATCTCCATTTATGTTTCCTCTTATGGAATACCAAATACTGAAGTGTTTTGAGTATAAATGTGTTATTCTCATTGTTATCAATGGTGCTAATTCATTATTATAGCTACCCTGTAAATTTTTTTTTCTTAATTCATTCATTTATTTCTTTTTTTTAAAGCAATTGGGGTTAAGTAACTTGCTCAAGGTTACATGGCTAGTCATTATTTATGCGTGGGTGCTCATTTTCTAAGGCCAGATCTGATCTCGGGTCATCCCAACTCCGAGGCCGGCACTCTTACACACTGTGCCACCTAGCTGCCCCTTTAGGGCAACTGGGGTTAAGTAACTTGCCCAAGGTTACATGGCTAGGTTTTGTCTGTGTGGATTAAGTGTCGGAGGCTGGCTCCGAACTCAGGTCCTTCTGACTATTCACTGTGCCACCTAGCCGCCCCAATTCATTTATTTCCTGCCCTCATTCCAGTTTCTTCTACAAATATTTCTGGGATCATCTGGCTTAGTTGTGTTTCACATCAAGCTTTCTTCAAATTAATTTTTCCTTTCCACCCTTCTCTGATGTTTTGTGGCATGATGTTGTTCCTTGTCTTGCACCTGCCTCCACAATAACATTTTCTTTTTTTTTAAATGCTTTATTAACTTCTGTTTTACATCATTCATTTCTGCCAGATTTTGAGTTACAATTTTCCCCCATTTTTCCCCTACCCACCTCCCCAAAATAGCAGTCCTACAATATATCCCCTCATCCAATCTGATCTCTCCCATACCTTTTTCCATACCCCCTTTGACTTTTCCATTAGAGCAATATGGATCTCTGTGCTACAATGACTGCACATCTTATCTCTCTATTACAGGCAAAAGAGTATTAATAATAGTATTTATATATATTTGAAACATTTAATGTTACGACCTTGAAATTCAGATCCATTTCCTTCCTCCTTTGTCACCCTTTCCCTCTTGATAGATAAGTAACTCAGTATATGTTGTACATGTCTAGCTATGCAAAACATTATCATAGTAGATATATTGTACAAGGCTGCTTATAATTCCCTCCCACTCATCCCACCCCCTACCTGGTCCATTCCCTACATGATCCTGTCCCTCTTCTATAGTGGGTACTTCCAACCTCCCCTCCCCCCAAGGATGCCCTCCCATCCATCATCCATCCTCTCATCCCCCTACCCCCTATCCTGCTGCAGGTTGAGATATCCCATTTAGTATGTATGTCATTTTCTCCCTGAACCAGATTCAATGTGAATGTGGTTTTGCCTTTTTAGCCTTCCTTATTCTCCCCCTCCTTTGCAACCACTTCCCCTTGCTTCTTCTACATGGGATAGTTTACCCTACCCTGTCTCTCCCCATCTCCTCTTGCCACTTTCTTCTCTCACCTCATAATTTCATCCCTTGAGTATTCTCCCTTCCCAACAAATTCAACCTATGCCCTCTATCCATACATAACTGTAACCTTATACACACACATTCACATATGTATTTATATGACCACACCCCCTTCTTCCATTATTTTCATAGTGAGAAAGATATCATCAGTCACAGTTATTGCTTTTCCATATAGGAATGTAAATAGTTCAACTTTGATAAGTTCCTTTTGAATTCTTTTCCCTTATTACCTTCTCAGGCATCTCTTCCTTCTTGTGTCTGGATGTCAAATTTTCTATTCAATTCTGTTTTTTTCCTCAAGAATGCTTGAAAGCCCTCTATTCCACTGAATGACCATATTTTCCCCTGAAAAAAAAATACTCAGTTCTGCTGGGTAGGTGACCAGTGGGTTCAGTCCCAGCTCTTTTGCCCTATGGAATATCATATTCCATGCCCTTCAATCCCTTAATGTAGAAGCTGCCAGGTCCTGGGCTATTCTGATTGTGTTTCCACAATATTGAAATTGTTTCTTCCTGGCTGCTTGTAGGATTTTCTCCTTGATCTGGGGATTCTGGAACCTGGCTATAATATTCCTGGGAGTTTTCTTTTTGGCATCTTTTTCAGGAGGTGATCCGTGGATTCTTTCAGCCTCTATTTTGCCCTCTGCATCTAAAACATCAGGGCAGTTTTCCTTGAGAATTTCTTGAAGGGTGATTTCTAGGTTCTTTCTTTGATCATGGCTTTCAGGTAGTCCAATTATTTTTAAATTGTCTCTCCTGGATCTATTTTCCAGGTCAGTGGTTTTTCCCATGAGCTATTTCACATTGCCTTCTAATCTTTCATTTGTTTGGATCTGCTTAACAGCATCTTGATTTCTCATAAAGTCATTAGCTTCGATTTGCTCCAGTCTAACTCTGAAGGAATGAATCTCCTCAGTGAACTTTTGAGATTCTTTTTCCATCTGGCAAATTCGACTTTTTAAGGCATTCTTCTCCTCATTGCCCTTTTGGGCCTCCTTTGCCATTTGAGTTAGTCTATTTTTTAAGGTGTTGTTTTCCTTAGTCAGGCTGTTAACCCTCATTTCATACTTTTCCTGCATCCTTCTCATTTCTCTTTCCAATTTTCCTCCACTTCTCTTATTTGATTTTTAAAGTCCTTCTTAAGGTCCTCTATGGCCTGCAACCCACTCATGTTTTCCCCTGGACCTTTTGGAGCATGACTTCTGACCTCACAGTCCTTTTCCTGCTCTATGCCCCCAAAATAGGAGTCTAGGGTTGCATTTTTCTGTTTCCTTTGCCTTGGCATGTTGCCACTTAATTACTTGACTTTTGGGCTTGTTGGCACACTATGGCTTTAAGGCCAGCTAGAGGAATTTTCATCCCGAACGTGTGGGGGGCAACTTCCGTTTCTGGCAAGCTGTAAACCCACCCACGACTTCCACCCTAGATCACAATCCAGATCCAGGGAGGTAAAAGCAAGAGCGATTACCCCCCAAGACTGATCGCTGTATCTCCCTAAGATTTGCAGGCTGGGAGCTGGAAATGCCTCTGAAAACTACCAAATGGCGTGTCTCCTCAGTGGCTTCTAGCCCCCAGGGGAGGGAGCCGACGCATTCCCTAAATATCAGTCCCAAAGTCCATAGGACACTAACCTCTTACTTTGTCCTAGGCATGTGTATGTTGATAATTCTGGAGTCGCCACAGCTCCTGGTGTTCTGGGGTTCCTCCAGCCAGCTGTTGGCCCTGCCACCCTGGGGTTAACACCTCGGTTCAAGCGGACCTGGGCTCAGCTTGGCTCCCTGCGCTCTGCGCACTGCACTCTGCCAGGTCCCAGGCCACTGCACTGGACCTTCCTGCAGGGCTGCTGGGCTATCCTCAGCAGGAGGTTAGCTTCTCTGTGTTGTTCTGTGGGTGCTGGGGCTCCAGAAGTTGTTTAGAGTCCCCTTTTTCATAGTTTGGGGGGAATCTGGGGGCAGAGTGGCTTGGATGAGCTGTTTCTACTCCGCCATCTTGGCTCCACCCCCCACAATAACATTTTCAAGATCACTTTCTCTCCTAAATTATGGGTGCCCTTATTTGAACTTATTCTCTGCTTAGCAAGAGAAATCAAGATAGAGGTCGTGTTTCATTTCTTTTGGTCTCTTAATTTTGTTCATAGTTTTGAATTTGATGAATAGTTATCTGGAATTACATTAAATCAATGTATTTCTTTTATCTATTTCCCAACTTTTAGCATGTCAAAAGTTTATTTGAGGAAGTAATGTTAAAGTTGCTCTTCTTGTAAGTACTGCTTTGTTATTATCTTAAGGATTTGCAGTTACTCAAACTTTTAAGTTAGGTCTAACTCTTTAAGATCCCATTTGGGGTCTTCTTGGCAAAGATACTGAATTAGTTTTCTATTTTCTTCTCCACCCCATTTTACAGAGTAGGAAATGAGGAAAACAGGGTTAAATGATTTGCCTAGAGTAACATAACAACTCTCTGAGGCCAGAGTAGAACTCACAAAGATGAGTCTTTTTAATTCCAGGCCCAGTACTCTATCCACTGTGTCACCTAGATGACACTTTTTAACTTTATATATTATTTTAATTTAATGTTGATTTTGAGGTCTGTGAAAGTTTAACCTAGATCTTCTTAACTCCAATTCCAACATTGTTTTACATTTATACCAAAAAACCATTTATGTATGATTATGTATATGTAACAAGGAATGAAACTAATGGAGTATCATGCTTCATAATCTTCTAAGTGTAGATTTTTCATTTTTTTAATTTGGA
Source organism: Gymnobelideus leadbeateri (assembly GCA_011680675.1). Lineage (NCBI taxonomy): Eukaryota > Metazoa > Chordata > Mammalia > Diprotodontia > Petauridae > Gymnobelideus > Gymnobelideus leadbeateri. Next base: position 47,064 of record WOXC01011051.1, on the reverse strand, counting down.
TGATTAGGCTTATCTCTTTCTAGAAGCCATGGATGTCACAAAGGAAACCTTGCAATGTGACAGGAATTAGTCTAATAAACATAATGTCATTTGTAAATGGGACCATACTTAGATGCTCATCATTCACCATCTGTGGTGACTTTTTTTTCCCTTTAAACTTTTGGAAAGTCATTGTCCATGACTCTGGTGAATGTGAGATAGTATGAAGCAACTTGTTTACAATTTATATTCACGAACCTTAATTATTCATGTGTTGTTTAATAGTGGATTTTTACTTTCTTTATTCTCCGGGTAATATCAGAGTATAGTATACATTGATGCCTAAAAACCTGAGTTACTGTTGGGTTAGAATAATTTTTCATTTTACCTGTTTAAAGTGATCAATTATAATAATAATAATAACAACAACAAAAACAACAACAATAAAAATAAGACAGCTAGGTAGCTGTTGATAGGGTGCTGGACCTGGAGTCAGAAAGACATCTTTAAAAGTTCAAATTTGTCTTCAGACACTTACTAGCTATATGACCCTGGGCAAGTCACTTAACCTTGTTTGCCAAATGGGAAACTACTTCATTATATTTGTCAACAAAACCCAAAATGTCACAAAGAGATAGACAGGAATGTAAAACAATTGAAAGATGACTACAACAGCAAAATAATTATAGTAACAACAGTCATTGGCATTGATATGGTTCTTTAAGGTTTGTAAACTATTTTATGTAGGCTGTTTCATTTCAAAACTGGCCTATGTCTGAGTCCAGAATAGAAAGACTTTGCGAAAGGCAGAGGGTGTGTACCTTGCTACCATCCCTGATGCAAATTGTTTATGTACATCAATCCGTAAGGTTATGGGATTTAAAGATCTTCCATACCCCTTGAATTTGCTGGTGTAGCAGGAAGGAGTGGGACAAGAGGAAGTAGAAGCCAAGCTAGAATGCATGTGGTGACTGACTGTGGCGGCAGCAGTAGTGGTGGAGGTGGAGGCAAACACTCCTTTTTTGAACCAGTCAGAATTTCTGCTAACGGCTCCTGCTGAGGACTTCCAAGGAAGGGATCTGCAGCGGGGCAGAGCTGCTGGGAGCAGGCTTTGTGAATGCTGAGCTGTTGCCGTGAGTGGGGAGAGGAGGTCTTTTGCCTGAGGTAGCCTGTTCTATTTTGAAGGCTTGAGAATGTGGGTGTTTACTACATTGACTATTTGTGCAAATTTCATAACTACTATGATGGCTTTGACTTTCTGGTTTTGGAATTCAGTTTTCTGGTATTTGAATAAATGTTCTATCTTACTCCCGGTGTAGAGAGCCTAGTATATTTTGCATTTAATAATGATATCAGCATATTTATAGTTACCATAGGCACTCTAAATACTGCATTGTTGATACACATTCCAAATCCTGACACATTACTGATTAAATCATAGACCTTGGTAAATAAGGGAAACTGGGATCCAGATATCCAGGAGCCAGATCTAAGTTGCTTTGCCACTAACAACACAAGTGATTTTGTTTTCTTGTTGGAAGTTTGATAGAGTGACTTCTAGTCAACCACAGCTTTCCTAATCCCCAAGAGGAAAAAGAAAAAAAAAACACATGTGCAAGGAGCTCTGGAAGGGTCAAGCTTTCTGTGAGAGAAGGGATAATTAATTTTCCCTTGGTTTTTTTTTTTATTTTACTTTCTTTGGTTGTAGAAAGTCTTACTTTACAAACAAGAAGACATTTATCGACCTATTCCTATTAGAACTTTGTGAAATTATAGTTGTTAATTTGCTACACTTTTTTTTGGAAGTGTGTAAGAATGTCCCTTACAAGTTTGGTTTCTGAACTGTGACATGGGGGTATTCTTTGTACATGAAGCATTTGTCTGCTTTTCAAAGAAGTTGCTTTTTCATTTCTTTTTAAAATCTACCACACATAAAATTATGATGATATATCAATAATTATTTTCCTATTCTTCGCTATGGAGGTCAGCCTGGCCTAAGAATCGTAAGAGTGAGCGCCCTACTTTATTCCTCATATTACTGTTACTTTTATAAACATTGTATTGCTTTGTGATCTGTGCTGTCTTAAAGAGAAAGAAAGGAGAAAAGAAAGAAAGAAAGAACGAAAGAAAGAAAGAAAGAAAGAAAGAAAGAAAGAAAGAAAGAAAGAAAGAAAGAAAGAAAGGAAAGAAGGAAGGAAGGAAGAATCCACATGGAGAATTAACTTTTAAATGAGCTAAAAGCATTATGAGACACGTGGATATTTCACTCTACATTTTCCAGGAAGAAAGCAATATCCTTGTTTTTGACACCATGTCTACTAGAAAAAAAAAACAACAACAACAACAACATCAACCACCCCCTCCCTTCCTGCCTTTCAGGCCTCACTTTTACTCTCCCCTGACTACTTAGTAGTACTCTGAGACACTGATCAGTGAGTTTTGTTTGCACAGCTTCCATGCCAGCTAGGTTATAGCTTGTTTGTGTGTCACAAAGATGGATTTGGGAACACAGTCTGAGCAAGGCAATTTGACAGCTTGTCCTGGGTGCAGAAAGGACACTTGGGAAAAAAACTAAAAGGAAAGGGAATTCATGGTGGCAGAAGGTATTGGATTATTTTTGTCACTGATTTTCTCCTGCTAGTGAGGAATCAATCTACTGATAATACACTTTGTGACTCAGTGTGTCTTGTTCTTTGATGGCTCCCGAATGTAGATGCATTTGGCTTGTCAGAGCCCTTGTTATTCTTTTAAAGGCACCAGAGGGGCTTGAATAAATTTTATGGTGATGTCTTTTCATCTTCTTTCCTTCTTCTAAAGTGAGCCAGTCACATTCTAGAGGATAATACATTTATAGTTTGAAAATCTAATGATTCTTCTGAAATACTTGATTAAATAAAAACCTCTTATTTCAAGATGTTGGGGTTCTGTAAGACTACGTAATGAAAGACAAATTCTGGCAGGTCCCACTGAACTGGAAATGACTAATCAGAACAAGAACCTGATCAAGGATTGTGTGCCACCTGTTCCTCTCCCAGCTCTGTTTCAGACTCTCTGCATTTTGACACTCTATGTAATCTGCCTTCTCACACTGGGAGTTCCCTCTGTCCTTATAGCTTCTCACTCTAGAAGATCCCTCTGCCTCTAAAATCCCCTTCTTCCATTAGTAGAGATTCCTCATGGAATTTCTATTATAATTTTAACATTCATTTTCTCAAAAATATTTTGAATCCCAAATTTTCTCTCTCCCTCCTTCACCTCTACCCTCCCTTAGATCGCAAGCAATTTGATATAGTTTATATATGTGGCACCATGTAAAATGTATTTCCGTATTTGTCAAATTGTAACACACACACACAAAAGTGAAAATATTATGCTTTGTTCTTCATTGAGGCTCCATCAGTTCTTTCTCTGACTGTGGATAGAATTTTCCATCTTGAGTCCTTTGCAATTAACTTGGGTCATTGTACTTCTTCAAAGAACTAAGTTAATCATAGTTGATAATCACCTGATATTGCTGTTGATTTGAATGTCTATTTTTGAGGAAGGCTAGTCATCCTTTATTTCTTTCTTGGCTCTATTTCTTTCTCTTTTGGCTTTGTCACTATACCCCACTAGAATATTTTTTCTCTTCCATTTTTATTTTTATTTATTTTTTTATTTTTTTGAAAGCAATTGGGGTTAAGTAACTTGCTCAAGGTTACACGCCTAGTCATTATTAATGCGTGGGTGCTCATTTTCTGAGGCCAGATCTGATCTCGGGTCATCCCAACTCCGAGGCCGGTGCTCTTACTCACTGTGCCACCTAGCCGCCCCTTTAGGGCAGTTGGGGTTAAGTAACTTGCCCAAGGTTACACGGCTAGGTTTTTGTTTGTGTGGATTAAGTGTCGGAGGCCGGCTCTGAACTCAGGTCCTTCTGACTCCAGGGCCGGCTCTCTATTCGCTGCGACACCTAGCCGCCCCCATTTTTATTTTTTTTTTTAATTTTAGGATTTTATTTAGTATTTTTCTCCCTAGTTATATGTAAAAACAATTTTAATGCTCATTTTTAAAACTTTGAGTTCCAAATTCTATCCCTTCCTTCCTTTCCACCTCTCTTCCTTGAAAAGGCAAGCGATTCAATATATGTTCTAAATTTTTAGTTATGCAAAAGATATTCATAATTGTCATATTGTGAAAGAAAACACAAAAAACCATGATATATGGAAAGTTTAGAAAAATATGCTTCAATCTCTATTCAGACACCATCAGTTCTTTCTCTGGGTATGGGGAACATTTTTCATCATAAATCCTACAGAGTTGTCTTGGATCATTATATTACTGAGAATGATTAAGTAATTCATGGCTAATCATTTTACAATATTGCTGTTACTTTGTAAACTGTACATTTCAAATAGCATCAGTCCATGCAAGTCTTTCCAGTACTTTTCTGAGAGCATCCTGCTCATCATATTTTACAGTACAATAGTATTCAGTTAAAATCACATACCACAACTTATTCAGCCATTCCCCAATTAATGGAAATCCATCCCCTCAAACTCAAAATCTTTACCCCCAGAAAATAGATGCTATAAATAGTTATTGTGTATATATATATATATATATATATATATATATATACATATATATATATATATATATAGGTCCTTATATTTTTTCCAATTTATTTATTTGTAGTTTTTAACGTTCAGTTCCACAAGATTTTGAGCTAGAGATTTTTCTCCCATTCCTTCCCCTAGCCACCACCCCAAAATAGAGAGCCAACTGAATACCCCTACTCAAATCTGTTCTCTCTTATATCATCCCACATTCACATCCCTAACTTTCTAGTAGGGCAAGATGGATTCCTATACCCCATTGCCTGTATATCTTTCTCCTCAGTTGCATGTAAAAAAACTTAAACATCTGTTTTTAAAACTTTTGAGTTCCAGAATCTTTCCCTCCTTCCCTTCCCCAATGGGAAGGTAAGCTATTCATTATAGTTTATACATGTATGGTTTATGCAACACATTTCCATAGTAGTTATGTTGTGAAAGACTTATATTTCCCTCCATCCTATCCCAACCCCACTTATTCTATTTTGTCCTTTGTTACTGTCCCTTTTCAAAAGTGTTTGTTTCTAATCTGTCCTCCCTTCTATCATCTCCCTTCCCATCCCCTTCCCCTTCTACTTTCCTGTAGATTAAGATGCCTAGATTCAATGTGTGTGTTATTCCCCCTTTAAGCCAAATTCAGTGAGAGTATGGTTGACCCATTCATTACCTTTCACCTTCCTGCTTTTTGTAACAGTTTTCTCTTGCCTCTTTTATATGAGATAATTTACCCTAATCTATCTCTCCCTTTCTCCTTCTCCCAAAATATTCCTCTCTGACACCTTAATTTCATTTTTAGATATCATCCCTTCATATTCAATCTATCCTGTGGCTTCTGTCTGTGTATACATGTTGTCTACACACACACACACACACACACACACACACACACACACACACACACACACACACACATATTCCCTTCAACTATTCTCGTACTGAGAAATGTCACATGAATTATAAATATCACTTTCCCATGTAGGAATGTAAGTAGTTCAACTTTAATTACTTCCTTATGGTTCCTTTTTCCTGTTTACCTTCTCATGCTTCTCTTGATCCTTGTGTTTGAAAGTCAAATTACCTGTTCAGCTCTTGTTTTTTCATCGAGAATGCTTGAAAATTCTTCATTTCATTGAATGACCATATTTTCCCCTGAAACATTATGATCCATTTTGCTGGGTAGGTGATTTTTGGTTTCAATCCTAACTCCAGTGATCTCTGCAATATCATATTCGAAGCCCTTCAGTCCCTTAATGTACAAGTTGCTAGGTCTTGTGTTATGCTGATTGTGCTTCCACAATACTCAAATTTTTTCTTCCCAACAGATTTTAATATTTTTGCTTTACCTGGGAACACTGGAATTTTGCTATAATGTTCCTAGGAGTTTTCTTTGGGGGATCTTTTACAAGAGGTGATTGGTGAATTCTTTCAGTTTCCATTTTGTCGTCTGGTTCTAGAATAACAGGGCAATATTCCTTAATAATTTCTTTAAGGAATATTTCTAGGCTCTATTTTTGATTGCAGCTTTCAGATAGTTCAATAATTTTTAAATTATGTCTCCTGGATCTATTTTCCCGGTCAATACTTTTTCCAATGAGATATTTCACATTGCCTTCTATTTTTTCATTTGTTTGGACTTGTTTTATAGTATCCTGACTTCTCGTGAAGTCATTAGCTTCCAAGTGCTCCAAACTAATTTTGAAGTAATTATTTTCTTCAGTGAATTTTTGAAATTTCTTTTCCATCTGGCAAATTTGGTTTTTTAAGGCATTCTTCTCCTAATTGAGTTTTTGGGCCTCTTTAGCCATTTGAGTTAGTATATTTTTAAGGTGTTATTTTCATCAGTATTTTTGGGTCTCCTTTAGTAGGCTATTAAATAGCTTTTCATGGCTTTCTTGCATCATTCTCATTCCTCTTCCTAATTTTTCCTCTTCTTCTCTTACTTGATTTTGAAAATCCTTCTTGAGCTCCACCATGGCCTGTAAGTAGTTCATATTTTTCTTGGCAGCTTTTTTTTTTCATTAATCAAATGCTTTATTAACTTCTGTTTTACATCATTCATTTCCACCAGATTTTGAGTTACAATTATTTTCCCCTACCCACCCGCCCAGAATAGCAGTCCCACAAGATATCACTTTCTCCAATCTGCTCTCTCCCTTATCTTCTCCCATACTCCCTTCGAATTTTCCATTAGAGGAAGGTGAATCATTGTGTCCCAATGCCTGCAAATCGTATCTCCCAATTACAAGCAAAAGAGTATTAATAATAGTATATATATATATATATGTGTGTGTGAAACATTTAATCTTAAGACCTCGGATTTCAGATCCATTTCCTTCCTCTCTTGTCACTCATCCCCTCTGGGAAGAGAAGTAATTCAGTATATGTTGTACATGTCTAGCTGTGCAAAACATTACCATAGTAGATATATTGTACAAGGCTGCTTATAATTCCCTCCCACCCATCCCACCCCCCCACCTGGTCCATTCCCTACTGGATCCTGTCACTCTTCTATAGTGGGTACTTCCAACCTCCCCTCCCCCCAAGAATGCCCTTCCATCCATCATCACTCCTCTCATCCGCCTTCCCCCTATTCTGCTGCAGATTGAGATATCCCATTTAGTGTGTATGTCATTCTCTCCCTGAACCAAATTCCTTGAGAATGTGGTTTTTGGCTTTTTGCCTTCCTATTCTCCCCCTCCCTTGCAACCACTTCCCCTTGCTTCTTCTACATGAGATAGTTTACCCCACCCTTTCTCTCCCCATCTCCTCTTGCCACTTTCCTCTCACCTCATAATTTCACTCCTTCAGTATCCTCCCTTACCAACAAATTCAACCTATGCCCTCTATCCATGTATAACTGTAAACCTAAATACACACATTCACATATGTATTCATATGACCATACACCCTTCTTCCATTATTTTCATAGTGAGAAAGATTTCATCAGTCACAGTGATTGTTTTTCCATATAGGAATGTAAATAGTTCAACTTGGATAAGTTCCTTTTGATTTCTTTTCCCTGATTACCTTCTCAGGCATCTCTTGCTTCTTGTGTCTGGATGTCAAATTTTCTATTGAACTCTGGTTTTTTCCTCAAGAATGCTTGAAAGTCCTCTATTCCACTCAATGACCATATTTTCCCCTAAAACAAAATACTCAGTTTTGCTGGGTAGGTGATCCTTGGGTTCATTCCCAGCTCTTTTGCCCTCTGGAATATTATATTCCATGCCCTTCAATCCCTCAGTGTAGAAGCTACCAGGTCCTGTGCTATTCTGATTGTGTTTCCACAATATTGAAATTGTTTCTTCCTGGCTGCTTGTAGGATTTTCTCCTTGATCTGGGGATTCTGGAACCTGGCTATAATATTCCTGGGAGTTTTCTTTTTGGGATCTTTTCATGGAGGTGATCTGTGGATTCTTTCAACCTCTATTTTGCCCTCTGGATCTAAAACATCGGGGCAATTTTCCTTGAAAATTTCTTGAAGGGTGATTTCTAGGTTCTTTCTTTGATCATAGCTTTCAGGTAGTCCAATAATTTTTAAATTGTCTCTCCTGGATCTATTTTCCAGGTCAGTGGTTTTTCCCATGAGATATTTCACATTGCCTTCTAATCTTTCATTTGTTTGGATCTGCTTAACAGCATCTTGATTTCTCATAAAGTCATTAGCTTCCATTTGCTCCAGTCTAACTCTGAAGGAATGAATCTCCTCAGTGAACTTTTGAGATTCTTTTTCCATCTGGCAAATTTGACGTTTTAAGGCATTCTTCTCCTCATTTCTCTTTTGGGCCTCCTTTGCCATTTGAGTTAGTCTATTTTTAAGGTGTTGTTTTCCTCATTCAGGCTGTTGACCCTCATTTCATACTTTTCCTGCATCCTTCTCAGTTCTCTTCCCAATTTTTCCACCACTTCTCTTATTTGATTTTTAAAGTCCTTCTTAAGGTCCTCTATGGCCTGCAACCCACTCATGTTTTCCCCTGGGGCTTTTGGATCAGGACTTCTGACCTCACTCCCCTCCTCTCGATCCTCTTTGCCCCCAAAGTAGGAGTCTAAGGTTGCATTTTTCTGTTTAATTTTTTTCCTTTGCCTTGGCATGTTACCACTTTATTACTTGACCTTTGAGCTTGCTTTCACAGTATGGCCTGGCGCCAGATGGGAACTTTCATCCCGAATGTCTGGAGGGGACCAACTTCCATTTCTGGCAAGCTGTAAACCCACCCAAGACCTCCACCCCTGATCACAATCCAGATCCAGGGAGGTTAAAGCAAGAGCGATTATCCCCCAAGACTGATCGCTGGTTCTCCCTACAGTTCTCAGGCCTGGAGCTGGAGCTGCCTCTGAAAACTACAAAATGGAATGTCTCCTCAGTGGCTTCTAGCCCCCAGGGGAGGAAGCCAATGTGTTCCCCAAATACTGGTCCCAATGTCCATAGGGCACTAACCTCTCACTTTGTCCTAGGCATGTCTATGTTGATATTTCTGGAGTTGCCATAGCTGCTGGTATTCTGGGGTCCCTCCATCTGGCCACTGGCCCTGGCGCCCTGATGCTAAAACCACGACTCAGTTGGACCTGTGCTCAGCTCCACAGCACTGCGTGCTGTGCTGCTGGCCCTGCGCTGGTCCTTCCTGCAGGGCTGCTGGGCTGTCCTCAGCAAGAGGTTAGCTTCTCTGTGTCTTTCTGTGGGTGCTGGGGCTCCAGAAGTTGTTCACAGTCCCCTTTTACATAGTTTGGAGGTATTCTCTTCTTGGCAGCTTTTGATGCAGGTGTTCTGATTTCATTGTCTTCCTCCCATTCCATGCTTTGGATATTTTTGTCCCCAAAAAAGGATTCTATTGTCTGATTGTGCTTCCTCTGCTTGCTCCTCTTGCTAGCCAATTACTTGACTTTTGAGTTCTTTGCCACAGTAGAACTCTGCATCCAGAGTGAAGAGATCCTTGTCCAAAATTGCTGGAGTTTTTGCAGTTGCTGGGGTTATTAGGAGGGCACCCTCCCTGCAGCCCCCACAAGCTCAGGCACACTGGCCACACACCTTAGGACCACCACCTAAGTCTGTGTTCCAGATCCAAGTAGGTCACAGTAAAAGCAATTACCCTTTGAATAATCACTTTGTCCCCCTATGCTCTGCAGGCCAGGAGCTCCAGAGGCAGCCATGGGGCAGCAGCTTCAGTTATCATGGCTCCACCATTTCTTTCCACGGGGTTTAAGACCATCCTCTTCCTTCACCAGGTTCCAACAGAGTTCCCCACTGACCTTTTACTTTCTTATGGGTTGAGACATCTTGGAAACCACCACAGCTAATGGTGATTCACTCTCCTTAAGTCTGCTCAGGCCTGTTTGTGCCACTACTCAGGGTTGTGCTGGGGTCAGAACCACACAGCTTGCTTGGGACTGCACTAGGCTTCCACCTCAGTGTGATAAACCCTTCCTGTAATCCTGCCAGGCTGCCTTCAGCCCGAGATTTGTATCTCTCTGTCACTTTGTGGGTTCTGTAGCTGTAAAATTTGTTTAAAGTAAGTGGGAGTGGTTAGAGTGGGAGCTCATGCACCATTCGTGCTTTTTCTCTCCCATTTTGGCTCTGCCCTAGGTCCTTATTATTTAATCTCCTTTGGGATATAGACCTATCAGTGGTATTTCTAGGTCAAAGGGTATACACAGTTCTTTAAACCTTTAGGCATAGTTCCAAATTGCTCTATCGAATAGTTGAATCAGTTCACACTAATTAATGTACCTTAATGTATAACAGTGTGTTAAGGTATCACTTTTCCCACATTCACTCCAACATTCATCATTTACCTTTTCTGTCCTATTAGTCAATCAAATAGGTATGAGGAAGTACCTCAGAATTGTTTTAATTTGCATTTCTCCAATCAATAGTGAGTTACAGTATTCTATGTCTATATATGCATATATAGAGGATATATGTACATATATGTGTATATGTATATGTCTATCCACACAGAGAGAGCATAGTATGGCTTTATATAGCTTTGATAACTTCAACTGAATACTTATCACATCTCCTGGTCATTTGTCATTTGGGGAATGGCTCATATTTTTTACAAATTTGACTCAACTCTCCATATGTTTGAGAAGCAAGGCCTTTATTAGAGAAACTTGCTTTAAAATAGACTTGTTTTACTTTCAACAATAGTGATACCACTATTGTTGCTACTACAGTGCTACTACTATTACAACAATAACAAAAATACTACTATTACTACTGTTACTACATATATAGATCTTTACTGTTTGTAAAGCACTTTACATTTTTGAAGGAGACTATTACTTATTGTGTAGAAAGTCCCAAAGATAAAATAAAAACAAATCTCAAATATTAGAAGTATTCTTTATTGTGAATAGTGCTAAATATTTATGTGGGAAATCTTATTTCAAATTCTGACCTCCCTTATTCTTAGCTTTGTGATCCTAGTGAAAGCAACTAACCTCTAGAAGCTTCAACTAAATCCAAGAGTGGAAAATAAACTCAGAAGCAAAGGTTATGATAAACCTTCAAAAACATAATTTATAAGTGGTCACTGGAATTCTGTTTGAAGGCCCTGTTTTGGAAGGGGAAATTACAACCCCCCAGGCAGCCCTTTCCACTTGTGGATAACTCTAATTGTTAGAAAGGAATTTCTTCATTTTATTTATTTGAGGTGGCTTTTGGGTATTTTGTTTTGTTTTGTTTTACCTTCTTCCATTAAACTGGAATTTGAGAATTTTCAGTTTGCAACCATTGTGCCAATTTCTGGGACTAAGACCAACAAAATATATATTTCTCCTGCTCAGCAACTATTCCAATATTTGAAAAAATTTTCGTTCATGACCCCTCTATGTTTTTTCTCATTGCTGGAGACATTACCATTCCTCAAACTGATCATCACCTATAAGACTGAGATAATAATTAATTTTTCTACCACCAACCTTACAAAACTGGAATGAAAAAGTCATTTGATTAAACTTATAATTGTGAATTGTAGCAGACATTAGCAGTTAGCAGAGATAGTTGAAACCTAGGTTATCAGTGAACAGAAGGGCACTTGACCTCAACCTCTTTGTGACCTTCTTAACTCTGACTACAAATTATAAAATGACTGCAAATTTATACTGATGGACTTTCCTAACTGGGAGTTAGTTTCCTGTTCTGATTAAATCACATGCCCAGACTAAAACAAAATAATAACAACAAAAATAACCTCCCAAAAAACCTTAAATTTTATAAGATTGCCTTAACAGTTTTAGGTATTACTTAGTAGTAGAAATGTTAAGCTTTCACTAATGTTATTGGGATCATTAAATGGGCATATTTTTTTCAAAATTTTAAACATAGTGGGGCGGAGCCAAGATGGTGGAGTAGAAACAGCTCCTCCAAGCCTCTCTGCCCCCAGATTCTCCACAAACTATGTAAAAAAGGACTCTGAAAAACTTCTGGAGCCCCAGCACCCACAGAACGACGCAGAGAAGCTAACCTCCCGCTGAGGACAGCCCAGCACCCTGCAGGAAGGACCAGCGCAGTGGTCTGGGAGCCGTCGGTGCGCAGAGCGCAGGAGCCGAGCCGAGCCCACGTGAGCCGAGGTTTTAGCCCCAGGGCGGCAGGGCCAGCAGCCTGCTGGAGGAAACCCAGAACACCAGGAACTGTGGAGATTCCAGAATTATCAACATAGACATGCCTAGGACAAAGTAAGAGGTTAGTGTCCTATGGACTTTGGGACCTGTATTTGGGGAATGCGTCAGCTCCCTCCCCTGGGGGCTAGAAGCCGCTGAGGAGACACGCCATTTTGTAGTTTTCATAGGCATTTCCGGCTCCCAGCCTACAAATCGTGGGGAGATCCAGCAATCAGTCTTGGGGGTAATCGCTCTTGCTTTAACCTCCCTGGATCTGGATTGTGATCTAGGGTGGAAGTCGTGGGTGGGTTTACAACTTGCCAGAAACGGAAGTTGCCCCCCACACGTTCAGGACGAAAATTCCTCTATCTGGCCTTAAAGCCATAGTGTGTCAACAAGCCCAAAAGTCAAGCAATTAAGTGGCAACATGCCAAGGCAAAGGAAACAGAAAAATGCAACCCTAGACTCCTATTTTGGGGGCATAGAGCGGAAAAGGACTGTGAGGTCAGAAGTCCTGCTCCAAAAGCCCCAGGGGAAAACATGAGCGGGTTGCAGGCCATAGAGGACCTTAAGAAGGACTTTAAAAATCAAATAAGAGAAGTGGAGGAAAAATTAGAAAGAGAAATGAGAAGGATGCAGGAAAAGTATGAAATGAGGGTCAACAGCCTGACTGAGGAAAACACCTTAAAAAACAGACTAGCTCAATGGCAAAGGAGGCCCAAAAGGGCAATGAGGAGAAGAATGCCTTAAAAAGTTGAATTTGCCAGATGGAAAAAGAATCTCAAAAGTTCACTGAGGAGATTCATTCCTTCAGTTAGACTGGAGCAAATGGAAGCTAATGACTTTATGAGAAATCAAGATGCTGTTAAGCAGATCCAAACAACGAAAGATTAGAAGGCAATGTGAAATATCTCATGGGAAAAACCACTGACCTGGAAAATAGATCCAGGAGAGACAATTTAAAAATTATTGGACTACCTGAAAGCCATGATCAAAGAAAGAACCTAGAAAATCACCCTTCAAGAAATTCTCAAGGAAAACTGCCCTGATGTTTTAGATCCAGAGGGCAAAATAGAGGTTGAAAGAATCCACAGATCACCTCCTGAAAAAGATCCCAAAAAGAAAACTCCCAGAAATATAGCCAGGTTCCAGAATCCCCAGATCAAGGAGAAAATACTACAAGCAGCCAGGAAGAAACAATTTCAATATTGTGGAAACACAATCAGAATAGCCCAGGACCTGGCAGCTTCTACACTGAGGGACTGAAGGGCATGGAATATGATATTCCAGAGGGCAAAAGAACTGGGAATGAACCCAAGGGTCACCTACCCAGCAAACTGAGTATTTTGTTTCAGGGGAAAATATGGTCATTCAGTGGAATAGAGGACTTTCAAGCATTCTTGAGGAAAAAACCAGAATTGAATAGAAAATTTGACATCCAGACACAAGAAGGAAGAGACGCCTGAGAAGGTAATCAGGGAAAAGAAATCAAAAGGAACTTATCAAAGTTGAACTATTTACATTCCTATATGGAAAAGCAATAACTGTGATTGATATCTTTTTCACTATGAAAATAATGGAAGAAGGGGGTGTGGTCATATGAATACATAAGTGAATGTGTGTGTATATGGCTACAGTTATATATGGATAGAGGGCATAGGTTGATTTTGTTGGGAAGGGAGAGTACTCAAGGGATGAAATTATGAGGTGAGAGAGGAAAGTGGCAAGAGGAGATGGGGAGAGACATGGTAGGGTAAACTATCTCACGTAGGGGAAGTGGTTGCAAAGGAGGGGGAGAATAAGGAAGGCTAAAAAGGCAAAACCACATTCACATTGAATTTGGTTCAGGGAGAAAATGACATACATACTAAATGGGATATCTCAACCTGCAGCAGGATAGGGGGAAGGGGGATGAGGGGAGGGATGATGGAAGGGAGGGCATCCTTGGGGTGAGGGGAGGTTGGAAGTACCCATTATAGAAGAGGGACAGGATCATGTAGGGAATGGACCAGGTGGGGGGTGGGATGAGTGGGAGGGAATTATAAGCAGCCTTGTACAATATATCTACTATGATAATGTTTTGCATAGCTAGACATGTACAACATATACTGAATTACTTATATCCCAAGAAGGAATGGGTGACAAGGGAGGAAGGAAATGGATCTGAAATTCAAGGTCGTAACATTAAATGTTTCATATATATATATAAATACTATTATTAATACTCTTTTGCCTATAATTGGGAGATAAGATGTGCAGGCATTGGGACACAAAGATTCATCTTCCTCTAATGGAAAAGTCGATGGGGGTATGGGAGAAGGTATGGGAGAGAGCAGATTGGAGGAAGCGATATCTTGGGGGACTGCTATTCTGGGAGGTTGGGTAGGGGAATAATGGGGGGAAAATGATTGTAACTCAAAATCTGGCGGAAATGAATGATGTAAAACAGAAGGTAATAAAGTATTTGTTTAAAAAAAAAATCTTAAACATAAAAATATAGCTGTATTTTGTTATTTTTTGGCCCAGACTTATAATTTCATTGAGACAATGCCTTCCTACTTATGAATTTGCCTCTACTAATAAGGTTTTTCAATTTGTAGAATTGCTTGAGTGCACTGAGTTCAAATGACTTGCCCAGAGTTATGCAATTCTTATGTTTCAGAAGCAAAAACTGAACCCAAGCTTTCCTGACCTGAAGGGAAGTACTCTAGTCAATGACACAGTTAATGTGTCATGCTGCCTTTCATCATACAGAGAGAGAATTAGCTTCAGAGACACAAAGACATTAGATCAAATTCTACCACTGACTCTGAGGAAGTCATATAACCTCCCAATGTTCCAGTCAATTTCTTAAATCTATAAGTTGAAGAGTAGGTACTGATCTGCATTGGTAGAAGGAATTTATTTCCTGGTAGGTACCCACATCAATGAAATTACAATTCTAAAATTTCTCCCTCCTGATAAATGAAGGTATTTATAATTTTGATACTTTGCTTATTTAAAATTTTTCAGTAGTCTATGTCAATTAAGATGGATTTTTCATTACTTAGCTATTTTAGTACAAAATTTAGGACAAAATACAAAATAATTTACTTAGAGAGTTAAGAGAACTTGGAGATCATCTCATCTAACCTTCACCTGGTAGATGAAATCTTAAGACCTAGGGAGATAAAGTGACTATCTCCCTGTTTAATCATAGCGGTAATAATTCTTGGGGATATTTATGTAGAAATGTAGAAAAAGAAAAAAAAGTGCTTACAGTGGAAAGAGTACAGATTAAAGTCATAATACTGGCTGATTTGTTGACCAGAATTGCCTTCTATATATGTTGCATGATATATTATAGGTGTTTCAACAATTATTATCATACTTAAGTGTGAAAATCCCACCCCTAGTAATCTTATCAGGCACATGCCCAGTGGAGAGTTTAATTACATCCCATTTTCTTTTTTAACCCCATTTTATTTTTCAAGGGCAATTCAGCTAATTATCAAAATTTTATGTATACAAAGATGAGATTGTTTCAAAAGTTTGGCCTACGATTCTTTGGTCAACATTAGGCATCATGAAAAAAAGAAAATCAATCACAGACTATAAATGAAACAGAGAAATGGAGACAATTTAGGAGGTTCAAAGTGCAATTAACCTTGGAAGCATTAACTTGTGCTTTTGAACTGTCTCCCAAGAATAGCCAGTAGGGGTTTTCTATGCTATTTTATGTTTAATGCATCTTTCAACTTAAATCAGAGATCAAAATTTTGCCCTCAGGCAGGACTTGGATTTCTTCCAAGCTTGTATTAGATGCTACAAATATAAGAAAATAGCGAAAAACATCAATTCACAGATGGCTTAAAAGATGAGAGAGAAAAAAACAAAAACTATAGCAGAATTTAGGCAAACATGAATAATTTGGGGGGTATATAATTTTTAGCAATATATGACATTTTATAAGGAAAAGCTCAGAAACCAGATAGGTATCATTATTTATATATGTATATATGTATGTATATATATGTATGCATAATATATATGTATGTATGTATATGTATACATATATGTATGTATAGATGTATGTATAGATGTATGTATGTATGTCAAAAATATATAACTTCATTTATATGAGTATTAACTCTACTAAATTTAAATCACTAAGTTAATAAACATTTCTTATGTATTTCCCACATGCCAGAAACTCACCTAGGTATTTAAGATGCAGAAATAATCATTTAAAATCATAAGTGTAAATTATTCATAATTTACGGAGCAGTATCCAAAAACAAACAAACAAACAAACAAGAAACCTTGGCAGATAACTGACTTTCTAAGGATGAACTCCTCCATGTTCATTCAGTCTTCAGTTACCCTACATTGAAAGCTCTGAGTTCAAATTCTACCTTAGACATTTACTCGGTGACCCTGTACAAGTCATTTAACCTCTGTTTGCTTCAGATTACTCATTTATGAAAATGGAAAAAAAATATCACCTACCTCACAAGGTTGTTAGGAAGATCAAATGAAATAATATTTATAAAGACTTTGGGAAACTTCAAAGTATTATAGAAATAGGAACTATTAAGTCAGTTTCCTTGGGTATCAATTCACTGTCACTAAGATATATGTATATGTGTATATATATACACATATATATATGTACACATATATATGTATATATACATATATGTATATATATATGCATCTACACACATATATGCATATACATATGTGCACCCATATATTACAATACCTGTATACATAAATAAGTGTGTGCATATGTATATGCATGTGTTCATGAGTTTACATGTACATATATGTAAAGTGTGTACATGTATGTGTAAACATAGGTGTGTATGAATGTGTGCATATACATGCATATACACTCATTATTAATATTAAAATTCCAATTACTAACATGTATTTTAAGTTGCTTAGACTAGACTGAATCTTATGTTTCTTCACACAAATAGAAGTTTATAGCAGAGTGGATTGAAAACAGGATCTTAAAATATGTTGTTTCTAAGAAACAGATATGAAGTTCAGAGATACACACAAAGTAAAGATAGAAGAGAAGAGCAGAATATATTATGCTTCAGTTAAAGTAAAAAAAACAAGCAAAAATTGGGGATAGCAAACAGACAAAGCAAAAGCAAAGATAGATCTAGTTAAAAGAGATAAGAAAGGAAACTACATCCTGCTAAATGGTACCATAGACAATAATGAAATATCGATAGTAAATATTTATGCACCAAGTAGAATAGAATCCAGATTCTTAGTGGAGAAGTTAAATGAGTAACAGGAAGAAATAGATGGCAAAACTATAATGGGGGACCTCAACCTCCTCCTCTCAAAACTAGTTAAATATAATCATAAAATAAACAAGAAAAAATTTATAGATATGATAGAACTCTGGGGGAACCTGAATGGGGAAAGAAAGGAATATACTAGTTTTATCAGTGGTACATGGCACCTACACAAAAAGTGACTATGTACTAGGTCACAAAAATCTCATAATCCAATGCAGAAATCATAAATATTAAATGAGAAAAAATATGAGATGTAAAAAAAAATACATGTAACAAAGGGTCATGGAAAGATAGACTTAAAAAAAACAACAACAACTGATAATTCAATAATTAAATCATAAATAATGAATGGGTCAAACAACAAATCATAGAAATAGTCAACAATTTCATCAAAAGCAAGAGTAAGGAGACAACATATCAAAACTTATGGGATGGGGCGGCTAGGTGATGCAGTGATTACAGTGTCGGCCCTGGAGTCAGAAGGACCTGAGTTTGGATCCGGCCTCAGACACTTAACACACACACAAACAAACAAACAACAACAAAAAAAAAAAAAACACTTATCCATGTGACCTTGGGCAAGTTACTTAATCCCACTGCCCTCCAAAAAGAAAAAAAAAAACCAAACTTATGGGATGCAGCCAAAGCATTTCTTTCAGGAAAATTTAAATCACTAAATGCTTACATGCATAAATTAGAAGAAAAGATAAATGAATTGGTTATGCAACTTAAAAAAGAGACCAGAAAAAGAAGAAATAAAACATCCCCAAAAGGTGAATTTAATAAAATGGAGATTAAGAAAATTATGGGGGGGGGTGGGCCGGAGCCAACATGGCGGAGTAGAAACAGTTCATCCAAGCCACTTTGCCCCCAGATTCCACCCAAACTATGTAAAAGGGGACTCTGAACAACTTCTGGAGCCCCAGCACCCACAGAACAACACGGAGAGATTACCTCCCACTGAGGACAGCCCAGCAGCCCTGCAGGAAGGACTGGTTCAGTGGTCTGGGAGCCGGCAGTGAGCAGCATGCAGAGTGTGGGAAGGCGAGCCGAGCCTTAGCTGAGGTCCCCGTGAGCCGAGGTTTTAGCCCCAGGGCACCAGGGCCAACAGCCGGCTGGAGGAACCCCAGAAAACCAGTAGCTGTGGCGACTCCAGAATTATCAACATAGACATGCCTAGGACAAAGTAAGAGGTTAGTGTCCTATGGACTTTGGGACCTGTATTTGGGGAATGCGTCAGCTTCCTCGCTGGGGGCTAGAGGCCACTGAGGAGACACGCCATTTTGTAGTTTTCAGAGGCAGCTCCAGCTCCTGGTCTGGGAACTGTAGGGAGATACAGTGATCAGTCTTGGGGGGTAACCACTCTTGCTTTAACCTCCCTGTATCTAGATTGTGATCTCGGGTGGAAGTTGTGGGTGGGTTTACAGCTTGCCAGAAACGGAAGTTGCCCCACATACGTTCGGGATGAAAATTACTCTAGCTGGCCTTAAAGCCATAGTGTGGCAACAAGCCCAAAAGTCAAGTAATTAAGTGGCAACATGCCAAGGCAAAGGAAACAGAAAAATGCAACCCTAGACTCCTATTTTGGGGGCATAGAGCAGGAAAAGGACTGTGAGGTCAGAAGTCATGCTCCAAAAGCCCCAGGCATAAACATGAGTGGGTTGAAGGCCATAGAGGACCTTAAGAAGGACTTTAAAAATCAAATAGGAGAAGTGGAGGAAAAACTGGAAAGAGAAATGAGAAGAATGCAGGAAAAGTATGAAATGAGGGTCAACAGCCTGACTGAGGAAAACAACACCTTAAAAAATAGACTAACTCAAATGGCAAAGGAGGCCCAAAAGGGCAATGAGGAGAAGAATGCCTTAAAAAGTCGAATTTGCCAGATGGAAAAAGAATCTCAAAAGTTCACTGAGGAGATTCATTCCTTCAGAGTTAGACTGGAGCAAATGGAAGCTAATGACTTTATGAGAAATCAAGATGCTTTTAAGCAAATCCAAACAAATGAAAGATTAGAAGGCAATGTGAAATATCTCATGGGAAAAACCACTGACCTGGAAAATAGATCCAGGAGAGACAATTTAAAAATTATTCGAGTACCCTAAAACTATGATCAAAGAAAGAACCTAGAAACCACCCTTCAAGAAATTCTCAAGGAAAACTGCCCTGATGTTTTAGATCCAGAGGGCAAAATAGAGGTTGAAAGAATACACGGATCACCTCCTGAAAAAGATCCCAAAAAGAAAACTCCCAGGATTATTATAGCCAGGTTCCAGAATCCCCAGATCAAGGAGAAAATACTATAAGTAGCCAGGAAGAAACAATTACAATATCGTCGAAACACAATCAGAATAGCCCAGGACCTGGCAGCTTCTACACTGAGGGATCGAAGGGCATGGAATATGATATTCCAGAGGGCAAAAGAGCTGGGACTGAACCCAAGGGTCAGCTACCCAGCAAAACTGAGTATTTTGTTTCAGGGGAAAATATGGTTATTCGGTGGAATAGAGGACTTTCAAGCATTCCTGAGGAAAAAACCAGAATTGAATAGAAAATTTGACATCCAGATGCAAGAAGGAAGAGATGCCTGAGAAGGTAATCAGGGAAAATAAATCAAAAGGAACTTATCAAAGTTGAACTATTTACATTCCTATATGGAAAAGCAATAACGGTGACTGATGATATCTTTCTCACTATGAAAATAATGGAAGAAGGGTGTGTGGTCATATGAACACATATGTGAATGTGTGTGTATATGGTTACAGTTATATATGGATAGAGGGCATAGGTTGAATTTGTTGGGAAGGGAGAATACTCAAGGGATGAAATTATGAGGTGAGAGAGGAAAGTGGAAAGAGGAGATGGGGAGAGACAGGGTAGGGTAAACTATCTCATGTAGAAGAAGCAAGGGGAAGTGGTTGCAAGGGAGGGGAAGAATAGGAAGGCAAAAGGCAAAACCACATTCTCATTGAATTTGGTTCAGGGAGAGAATGACATACATACTAAATGGGATATCTCAACCTGCAGCAGAATAGGGGGAAGGGGGATGAGAGGAGGGATGATGGATGGGAGGGCATCCTTGGGGGAGGGGAGGTTGGAAGTACCCACTATAGAAGAGGGACAGGATCAAGTAGGAAATGGACCAGGTGGGGGGTGGGATGAGTGGGAGGGAATTATAAGCAGCCTTGTACAATATATCTACTATGATAATGTTTTGCATAGCTAGACATGTACAACATATACTGAGTTACTTATCTCCCCAGAGGGAATGGGTGACAAGGGAAGAAGGAAATGGATCTGAAAGTCGAGGTCTTAACATTAAATGTTTCAAATATATATAAATACTATTATTAATACTCTTTTGCTTATACTTGGGGGATAAGATGTGCAGGCATTGGGACACAAAGATTCACCTTCCTCTAATGGAAAAGTCGAAAGGGGTATGTGCGAAGATATGGGAGAGAGCAGATTGTAGGAAGCTATATCTTGTGGGACTGCTATTCTGGGAGGTTGGGTAGGGGAATAATGGGGGGAAAATGATTGTAATTCAAAATCTGGCAAAATGAATGATGTAAAACAGAAGTTAATAAAGCATTTGTTTAATAATAAGAAAATTATTGGGGGGGCGCAGCCAAAATGATGGAGTAGAGACAGCTCATCCAAGCCACTCTCCCCCCAGATTTCCTCCAAACTATGTAAAAGGGGACTCTGAACAACTTCTGGAGGCCCAGCATCCACAGAATGACACAGAGAAGCTAACGTCCTGCTGAGCACAGCCCAGCAGCCCTGGAGGAAGAACCAGCACAGTGGTCTGGGAACCTGCAGCTCGCAGAACAAGGGGGAGCCAAGCTGAGCCGAGCCAAGGTCCACGTGAGCCAAGGTTTTAGCTCCAGGGTGGCAGGGCCAGTGACCAGCTGGAGGGACAGAAGAACACCAGCAGCAGTGGGGATTCCAGAATTATAAACATAGACATGCCTAGGACAAAGTGAGAGGTTACTGCCCTATGGACTTTGGGACCAGTATTTGGGGAATGCATTGGTTTCCTCCCCTGGGGGCTAGAAGCCGCCGAGGAGACACACCATTGTGTAGTTTTCAGAGGCAGCTCCAGCTCCAGGCCTGTGAACTGTAGGGAGATCCAGTGATCAGTCTTGGGGGATAATCGCTCTTGCTTTAACATCCCTAGATCTGGATTGTGATCTGGGGTGGAGGTCATGGGTGGGTTTCCAGGTTCCAGAAATTGAAGTTGTCCCCCACACGTTCGGGACAAAAATTCCCGTCTGGCATCAGAACAATAGTGTGGCAACAAGCCCAAAAGTCAAGTAATTAAGTGGCAACATGACAAGGCAAAGGAAACAAATTAAACAGAAAAATGAAACCTTAGACTCCTACTTTGGAGGCATAGAGCGAGAAAAGGACTGTGAGGTCAGAAGTACTGCTCCAAAAGCCCCAGGGGAAAACATGAGCGGGTTGCAGGCCATGGAGGACCTTAAGAAGGACTTTAAAAAGTCAAATAAGAGAAGTAGAGGAAAAATTGGGAAGAGAAATGAGAAGGATGCAGGAAAAGTATGAAATGAGGGTCAACAGCCTGACTGAGGAAAACAACACCTTAAAAAATAGACTAGCTCAAATGGCAAAGGAGGCCCAAAAGGGCAATGAGGAGAAGAATGCCTTAAAAGTCGAATTTGCCAGATGGAAAAAGAATCTCAAAAGTTCACTGAGGAGATTCATTCCTTCAGAGTTAGACTGGAGCAAATGGAAGCTAATGACTTTATGAGAAATCAAGATGCTGTTAAGCAGATACAAACAACTGGGAAAAAACACTGACCTGGAAAATAGATCCAGGAGAGTCAATTTAAAAATTATTGGACTACCTGAAAGCCATGATCAAAGAAAGAACCTAGAAACCACCCTTCAAGAAATTCTCAAGGAATATTGCCCTGATGTTTTAGATCCAGAGGACAAAGTAGAGGTTGAAAGAATCCACAGATCACCTCCATAAAAAGATCCCAGAAAGACAACTCCCAGGATTATTATAGCCAGGTTCCAGAATCCCCAGATCAAGGAGAAAATCCTACAAGCAGCCAGGAAGAAACAATTTCAATATTGTGGAAACACAATCAGAATAGCACAGGACCTGGTAGCTTCTACACTGAGAGATTTAAGTGCATGGAATATGATATTCCAGAGGGCAAAAGAACTGGGAATGAACCCAAGGGTCACCTACCCAGCAAAACTGAGTATTTTTTTCAGGGGAAAGTATGGTCATTCAGTGGAATAGAGGACTTTCAAGCATTCTTGAGGAAAAAACCAGAATTGAATAGAAAATTTGACATCCAGACACAAGAAGCAAGAGATTCCTGAGAAGGTCACCAGGGAAAAGAAATCAAAAGGAACTTATCCAAGTTGAACTATTTACATTCCTATATGGAAAAACAATCACTGTGACTGATGAAATCTTTCTCACTATGAAAATAATGGAAGAAGGGTATATGGTCATATGAATACCTAAGTGAATGTGTGTATGTGGTTACAGTTATATATGGATAGAGGGCATAGATTGAATTTGTTGGGAAGGGAGGATACTCAAGGGGTGAAATTATGAGGTGAGAGAGGAAAGTGGTAAGAGGAGATGGGGAGAGACAGGGTGGGGTAAACTATCCCATGTAGAAGAAGCAAGGGGAAGTGGCTGCAAGGGAGGGGAAGAATAGGAAGGCAAAAAGGCAAAACCACATCCTCATTGAATTTAGTTCACATAGAGAATGACATACATACTAAATGGGATATCTCAACCCACAGCAGAATAGGGGGAAGGTGGATGAGAGGAGGGATGATGGATGGGAGTGCATCCTTGGGGGGAGGGGAGATTGGAAGTACCCATTATAGAAGAGGGACAGGATCATGTAGGTAATGGACCAGGTGGGGGGTGGGATTAGTGGGAAGGAATTATAAACAGCCTTGTACAATATATCTATTATGATAATGTTGTACATAGCTAGATATGTACAACATACACTGACTTACTTATCTTCCCAGAGTGAATGGGTGACAAGGGAGGAAAGAAATGGATCTGAAATTCAAGGTCTTAAGATTAAATGTTTCAAATATATATAAATACTATTATTAATACTCTTTTGCTTGTAATTGGGAGATAAGATGTGCAGGCATTGGAACACTAAGATTCACCATCCTCTAATGGAAAAGTCAAAGGGGGTATGGGAGAAGGTGTGGGAGAAAGCAGATTGGAGGAAGCGATAGCTTGTGAGCCTAGTATTCTGGGAGTGTGTGTAGGGGAAAACAGGCGGAGAAAATGATTGTAACTCAAAATCTGGCGGAAATGAATGATGTAAAACAGAAGTTAATAAAGCATTTGTTTAAATATTAAAAATATTATTGAACTAATAAATGAAACTAAGAACTAGTTTTATGAAAAAATAATAAAATTGATAAACCATTGGTTAATTTAATGTAAAAATGAAAGAAGAAAACAAAATGGTGAGTATGAAAAATGAAAAAGGTGAATTTACCACCACCAAAGAGGAAATAATAAATTTGAGCTATGTTGACCAAATACTTGCTAATTAATATGACAATCTAAGTGAAATGGATTAATATTAACAAAAATGTAAATTCCCCAGATAAATGGAAGATGAAATAAAATACTTCAGTTATGTTATTTCAGAAAAAGAAATTGAACAAGGGACCTATAAACTCCCAAAGCAAAAAGCTCCAGGTTTAGATGAATTCACAAATAAATCCTACCAAACATGTAAAGAATAATTAATTCCAATATTATATAAACTGTCTGGAAAAATAGACAAAGAAGGTTTCCTACCAAATTCTATTTTATGATACAAATATGGTTCTAATACCTAAGTCAGGATGAGCCAAATCAGAGAAAGAAAATTTTATACCAATTTTCCTAATGAATATTGATGTTGAAATTGTGTGTGTGTGTGTGTGTGTGTGTGTGTTCTGCTGAAACAAATTAGTGAGACCTGGGGCTAGCTTGATTTGAAAGTAGCTTTGGACTCAGCCACGGAGACTTTTTTATTTCTGGAACACTGCAAGCAGTCTGCATTTGAGCCAGTGAACTTTATGGGAACCTATGCTGATAAGGAATGCCAGATCCAGCTGTGCTACTGAGACCTAGCCCTTGGAGAGGAGAAAATATCACATGTTGAGTGAGTTCAGAAGCAGTAGGGCAGGGCCACTTCTGGCTCTACAGGATGGTAGAGTTCTCTATTTTGGTTCTAGGCAAGTGAGGGGAACCTAATGTGGATTTGAGGTCAGAGGTACTATTGCCCATAGCCTAGAACTATAGGGGATTACAAAAAATAAAGTTACTAGAGATAAATTAAAAAGAGTAGGCAAAGGATAAAGAATCCAACCATAGGGTGGCTAGGTGGTGCAGTGAGTACAGCGACAGCCCTGGAGTCAGAAGGACCTGAGTTCGGATCTGGCCTCAGACACTTAACACACACAAACAAAAACCTAGCTGTGTGACCTTGGGCAAGTTACTTAACCCCTATTGCCCTCCAAAAAGAAAACAAAAAAGAAAAATAAAAGAATCCAACCATAGAAAGTTACTATATCAATAGAGAAGAGTGAAGGACTAAAATGCTCTCCTACCTCAAGTAATGGCCAGATGTTCACGTGGCCAAAAAGAATTCCTAGAAGAACTTTAAAAAGGCTTTAAAAATTAAATGAGAGAAGAAATAAGAATAATCCAAGAAAAACAAGAACATTATGGGAAATAATTCTTCTGATAAGAAAAAGAAATTCAAAATCTTAAGAAAAAAATGACTCCTTTAAAATGAGAATTGGGCAAGGGGAAGCCAGCAAAGTTATCAAAGACCAAGAAATAATAAAACAAAGTATAAAGAATGAAAAAGTAAAAGAAAATATGAAACATATCAAGAGAAACAATTGATCTGGAGAATGAATCGAGAAGAGAAAATGTAAGAATAATCAGACTACCTGAAAGCTATCACCAAAAAGAGAATCTCGATACAATAATGTAAGAAATAATTAAAGAAAACTGCTAGAACAAGAGAGTAAAGCAGAAATAGAAAAACAAATAATCCACCGATTACCACCTGAAACAGATCTTAAAAAAAAAAAAACTATAGGGATATCAGTCAAATTCCAAAATTCCCAGCTCAAGGAGAAAATATTACAAGCTACAAACTACTTAAATATGTTAGTGCTATAATTAAAATCACACAAAACTAGATAAAATAATATATATATCACTGAGCAAAAAAACTGGGACTCACAACAGAAAATATCATACCCAACAAATTCAAGCATAGGCTTGAATGAAAATAAATGGATATTTAATGAATTACTAGACTTTCAAAAATTTTTAAAACAAACATAAATTTCACAGAAGATTTGACATATAAGTTCTAAGAAAAATATAAGATAATAATCAAAAATTAATTACAGAAGATTCTAATGATAGATTACTTATTTTTCATATGAGGAAAAATAAAATGTACATTTAATATTTTTATTAGTATTTGGGTAGTTCAAAAGAAAGACTGAGGTAGACTTTGATAGATTTATAAAATGTAAAAGACATATAAAATGTAAAGACATTTAGAAAAGGTAAAAGGTGTTTAGATTAATGAAAACAGGAAGATAAGGGAAGAATCTTTGAAGGCAATGGGGTAGGTTAAGTGATAAAAAGGCAAGGTGGAGCAGCTAGGTGGTGCAATGAGTAAGAGCAGGCCCCAGAGTCGGGAGGACCCTGGATCAGTTCTGGCCTCAGTACTTAGCACCCACATATAAATAACTAGCCATGTAACCTTGAGCAAGGTACTTAACCCCAATTGTTCAAAAAAATAAAAATAAAAGGGCAAGATAGCAGGTAGAAGTGAAGTAGAGGAGTCAGGAGGGACAGGAAATAAGATATACACAAATATAATATAAAAATCAGGACTACAATTTATTAGAGAAAAAAAGCAGGGGTAGTAATCATGATTTCAGATAACATTCAAGTTAAAATAGATTTAATCAACAGAGAAAGATAGGCGAACTATGCTATATGTCAGTCATATTAATCAATATTGTTTTAGACTCTTTAAAATAACTGAACAAATGAGTTGGAATGTTGCTGGGGTGTTGAAAATGACAAGTTGGTGGACTTAGAAAAATACAGAAACACTCAGACTTTTGAAGGAAGAGGCTGTCCATCCTCAGAGATATGGAGGTCAAATGAGTCTAGTAAAGTCTTACATAGATGCCTGTGAATGTATATGTCTATATATGAATATGTATATATATGTATAAATACATGTATATATGTTTGTATATCCATATATATGTAAGTGTAAGTATATTTTAATATCTTTGTGTATATTGTAGGTATGTTTGTGTGTGAATGTATATGTTTGTCTGTCTGTACTTATTTGTAGCTTTCTTCGGGAAGGGTGAAAGAAAAGAGGAAAAAAGAGCAAAGTAAAAAGTGCACAGCAATGAACAAACAAGAACTAACAATGAAGCAAGAAAAGATGGACAGCTTTAAACAAAATGTGCAGTATGTATTATATAAGCTTTCTTGGAGTGGAAATTTATTATGATATATTCTGAATCCACTCATTCTGCTCTAAACATGGAAGTGTTTTTTTTTCTTTACTTATTTTGTATCTAAGTTTTAGTATTTAAGTTGCTTTATTTATTTTTTATTTAAATTTTAGTCTTTAAGTTTGCAACATGTTTCTTTTTCTTATCTTTTTGTTTGTTTATGTTTCAAATAAATTTTTAAAATGTATTTTTAAAAAGTGAATGTAATAAAATATTATTAAGTGGGGAAAACAATTATTTTCTCATTTGATTTGTTTTTAATAAATATTAAAAAACATTTCTTAATTTCAGATTCATTTCAGATCTCAGTTCAGATTGAAGCATTTTTTAAAACTTTCTTTAATTTCACTTCGTGTATGTGTATTTTGCAACATGGCTAATATGCAAATATGTTTTGTAGGCCTTCATATGTATAATTGCTATCATATTGCTAGCCTTCTCAAGAAGAGGAGTATTGGAAGGTAGGGAGAGAATATGGGACTCAAAATTTAAAAAAAATATTAAAAATGGATGTAATTAGGAAATATTTTAAAAGTAAACATATTTACACACAAGAAAATATTATTTTCTTTTCATTACTCTTTGTATAATTCTAAGATATTAGAATTAGAGTTCAGGAATTGTTATTCTATTATTCACAGTCTAAAGGCATATGAAAACTATTGGTGCTATGTATGAAATTATAGGTCTTGTTTCATTTTTCTACAAGAGGAAATGTTACACATTTGGAGAAAGTTAAGATTATTTTACTTATATTGATATTTAATATTTATTGTTGCTTAAGATATCAACTTATTTATTTTGTACATTTTTACCTTCTGCTGTTTCTTACTCCCATAGGCAATTAAATTTTTTATAACTACAAAATCATTTATATTATGACAAATTACTAAATGAGAAATTGATGGGATGCAGACTTTTTTTTATATTTTTAAAGCATTTTACAAATAATGAAAGTGGAAATAATTCAGCTCAATTAATAGTGCCATTGCCTAATATTTTGTGTATAATCATTTGCGCTCACTACTGTTAACTAATAATAAATCAATTAAACCAGTAATTTTATTGTATTGTATGAAAGTACATATTCCATCTATCAAACACTTTACAGCTGAAAATATTAAATGATTCTTAGGTTTTATTTGGTTCTCCAAGTCTCAGAGACAATTGATACTGAATTCAATGCTTATGAGTGCTGAATATAAGTATATATTACATTTGAGTGACTTCATATTTACCTGGAGAGGCTTATACAATCTAATGCTGGGTGAGAAGAGTAGAACCAGGAGAAATTTGTACACAATCACAGACACAACATATGTGTGATCACCAACTATGATAGACTGGACTCTCCTCAGCAATGCCAGGATATAAGTCAATCCCAAAAGGCTCATGATGGAGAGAGATGACTACATCCAGAGAAAGAACTAGAAAGAACTGAGTTTGAATCCTGATTGGAGCAAACTACATGATCTTTTTTCTTTTTCTTGTTTGGTTTTATTTCTTCTTTACCATTTTTCATTCCATCTGGTACAATCCGCCTTTTTGACCTGACTAATGTCTAATGTGAAAGTTGCAGATCCTATACTTGATTGTATGCCATCATGGTGGGGAGGGGAGGGAGGGAAAGAACATTTGAAACTCAAGGAATTGTGGAATTGAATCATGTAAACTCAAAGTAAACAAACAAATTAATAAAGAAAAAAACATTAATCATAAAAAATTCAACCTATTCAAACCTTGCTCCTATCCAGAGAGCAAAAAAGTTAAGGAAAAAACAATCCTTTATTTAAAAAAAAAGTGCTTTTAAATCAAAGAAATACTAATTCTTCCTTCTATTCCTATAACAACAGTTTTATGAACATTGCACTGATATGCCAGAAGAATAAAATATAGCCCTACATCCTAAAGATACAAGACAAGAATACAGAATTCTTACTTTCCTTCTAAAAGAAAAAAAGTTTTGTTTCATATTGATATGCCTTTAAATGATTTAGAGAATTAGAAAAAGTATTTATTTGAATTTGTTAAAAAAAAGATAAGGAACTAAAAATCTGAGTTAATGGATTTTTTAAATGGTTATACAATTAAAAACATTTGTCATTTAAGTACAAAATATTCAAGTTGTCCTTTCCTCTATCTTAACTCAACTTTTAAACTTTGTTAAATCAACTTTACTGAGGAATAAACTCATAATGAGTCTGCAGGGTGGAGGGGAAGCATATACATTACTAAATCCAATGTTAGTCCCTGGATATAAAATGCTTTATAGTCAAGGTTTTTCATGATACATAGTACATACTATGCAATATACTGATTTGTGTCAGTTGAATTTAATTATGATATAAAATTGTCACTCCCCTTCAACATAATCCAGAAAGAAACATCTAACTACTCTTTCCCAGACCAAAATAGTAATATAGTTATATTCATATCTTTATATGGAGTTGTTTGACCATCATTCATAACAAAATACTTGGTGAGTTTCATTAATGCAAATATAGATGATTCTCTCTCTCTCTCTCTCTCTCTCTCTCTCTCTCTCTCTCTCTCTCTCTCTCTCTCTCTCTCTCCATTTTAGAAATGAGTCTACATGCTCCTCAAGATGTCACAAAAGTTTTGATCTGATATCCCATTCTATGGTTCTCCTATAACTAACATAATAATACTATCCTCCATATAAATGTTGCAAAAGGAGGAGATACACAGATATTTCCCAAAGCTTTTGCTTGTTCTGAGATATTAATAATCAGTATTTTCCCTGTGATTCTGATTGCAAACTGAGAAGTTTTTTATTCATACATTTAATGAGATTCTGCTATTATAATTTATGGAAGAAAAAAAGACACCAGGATCCTGAAATTCCATTGTTAGCAAATACTAATATTCAGTGCTATTACTTTTGATTTTCTTTTGCTTGTTAAATTCACTGATTGATTCTAATGCAACTTGCTAGTTCTTACTTCATTTGGGGGGAAACCTAAAATGTATATGTTTATATGTGTGCATGCATATGTGTGTATATTTATATGTACATATACATGTGAATATACCTATGTGTATACATTCCAACCCACATGCATATATATTATATGTATATATTATCAGTATTGATGTTAATCTTCACTGCTACCATAGTTCAGATAACCTAGGAAGGTTTTCTTCTTTAAACTACTCCCTTTCCCTTGTTCTTATTTAATTATGGTTAGCAAATGATTAATCAAATAAGGTCTGTGGCACTTTCAGAATGCAGAGATGAACCTTGGTTTTTACTGAGATTTTAAATATCTTTATTAGAGTTGATGGTCCCCAAAGGCAGAAATCAACTCTGATGGGTTAATAATTAGTGAAAGAATTAATATTACAAGGAGAGGTAGGCTTATTTTAATGATAAGCTGTTTATGTGACTTTGACTATGCCACTCATGGACAATAAAATAATCTCCACCCAGATTATTCTGTATTCCAGCATTCTATACAAAAAGATCTGTCCTCTAAGCAAGTAGTTGAACACTATACTAGAATTCAGATAGATAAGATTGTCTTCACCCTTTAATCAGAACTACAATTTTCCAATTGGGTGAAGTGCTGCCCAAGTTTGAACTCTCATCATTGGTCCTGTCCTTGACCCACCCCACTGTCTTGACCTAGTAGAAAATGAGTATATGAGGGGTGGGATGGAAATAAACCTAGATCCCCCTATATTAGTAATGAGTAATTAACAATTATTTTTAGAATCTTTGGAATATCTAGGTGACACTGTACATAGTGCATTGTTTCAAGAGTCAAGAAAACCTGGGTTTAAATCTGGACCAATATTTAATCACCACATCATCCAGCACAAGTAATTTAATTTCCATATGTCTCAGTTTTCTCAAATGTATAATGAGAATAACCATAGTACCTACTTTTCAAAACTGCTGGGAGGATCAAATGAAATTATATTTCTAAAGCCCTTAAGGTATTGCCTTTCATACAATAGGTGCTTAACAAATTTCCTTTCTGGGGCAGAGCCAAGATGGCGGAGTAGAAACAGCACTTCCAAGGTGCTCTGCCCCACACCACTTCCAAACAATCTAAAAGGTGACTCTGAAAAACTTCTGGAACCCCAGCACCCACAGAACGACACAGAGAAGCTAACCTCCCGCTGAGGACAGCCCAGCAGCCCTGCAGGGAGGGCCAGAGCAGCACTCTGGGAGCCAACAGCCCAGCACGCAGAGAGCCGAGCCCAGGTCCGGTTGAGCCGCAGTTTTAGCCACATGGTGGCCGGGCCAGCAGCTGGTTGGAGGGACTCCAGAAAACCAGCAGCTGTGGCGATTCCAGAATTATCAACACAGACATGCCTAGGACAAAGTAATAGGTTAGTGCCCTATGGAGTTTGGGACCAGTATTTGGGGAACGAGTCTGCTTCCTCCCCTGGGGGCTAGAAGCCACTTAGGAGACACCACACACTCGCCATTTTGCAGCTCGAGTGGCAGCATCAACTCCTGGCCTGCAAACTGTAGGGAGATCCAGCTATCAGCCTTGGGAGTTAATTGCTCTTGCTTTAACCTGCTTGGATCTGGATTTTGATTTGGGGGGAGGTCTGGGGTGGGTATCCAACTTGCCAGAACCAGAAGTTGTGAAGACCCCAACATTTTGGACAGGAGCTCCCCTGTTTGGTGGCAGAGTCCTACTGTGGCAACAAGCCCAAAAGTCAAGTAATTAAGTGGCAACATGCCTAGGCCAAGGAAACAAAATAAACAGAAAAATGCAACATTAGACTCCTATTTTGGGGTCAAAGAGCATCGATGCAGAGAACAGGAGGAGAGCTGTAAGGTCAGAAATCCTGAGCCAAAAGCACCAAAGGAAAATATGAGTGGGTTACAGGTCTTAGGGGACCTTAAGAAGTGTCTAAGAGAAGTGGAGGAAAAATTGGGAAAAGAAATGATAAGGATGCAGGAACAGAATGAAATGAGAGTCAACAGCCTGGCTGAGGAAAATAACACCCTAAAAATAGATTAACTCAAATGGGAAAGGAGGCCCAAAAGGGCAATGAGGAGAAGAATGCCTTAAAAAGCCACATTTGTCAGATGGAAAAAGGATCTCAAAAGTTCACTGAGGAGATTCATTCCTTCAGAGTTAGACTGGAGCAAATGGAAGCTAATGACTTTATGAGAAATCAAGATGCTATTAAACAGATCCAAACAAATGAAAGATAAGAAGGCAATGTGAAATATCACATGGAAAAAAAAAAAAAACTACTGACCTGGATCAAGATCAAAAAGCAGGGAATGGACCAGTTGGGGCATGGGATGGATGGGAGGGAATTATAAGCAACCTTTTACAAGATATCTACTATAGTAATGTTTTGTTTAGCTATACATGTACAACACATACTGAATTGCTTATCTTCCCAGAGGGAATGGGTGACAAGGGAGGAAGGGAATATATCTGAAATTCGAGGTTTTAAAATTAAATGTTTCAAATATATATGTATATATATATATGTATGTATATAATATTATTAATACTAATTTGCATGTAATTGGGAGATAAGGTGTTCAGGCATTGGGGCACAGAGACTCACCTTGCCCTAATGGCAAAGTCAAAGGGGGTAAGGGAGAAGATATGGGAGAGAGCAGATTGGATGAGGGGATATCTTGTGGGACTGCTATTCTGGTGTGGTGGGTAGGTGAAAAATGGGGAAAAATTGTAACTCAAAATCTGGCAGAAAAAATTATGTAAACCAGAAATTAATAAAGCAGTTGTTAAAACAAACAATTAAATAAGTAGTTGAAGAAATAAATAAATGAATGAATGAATGAGTGAATAAATAAATAAATATTCTATTTTTACCCCCCCCCCAAAAAAAAATTTTTTTTTCTTTATACAAAGTCACAGAACCCTGGAGCTCAACAGAGAATTTTACTTAATGAGAACTTCATATTATTGTTTGTTGTTGGTACTGTTGGATCTTTCCTTAAAGTGAATCCATGACATCTGGAGGGTACTATCTTGATTTACAAGTGAACTGAATTTAAGTGACTGCAATTTTAATGGGCTATGTAATCTTCTTTATGCATTGATAAGCCTTAATAACTTATTTAGTGGAGGCTTACTTGTAGGAAGACTTTCTTACCTCTGGCTCTAAAAGGGGTATACATACTCCAAGGTTAGCATTTTGCTTTGGGGCTCACTCATTGGAAGAGTGTTCTTGTGATTTGACCAGATGAGACTCTAGGTAGCTATTATGGAGTCCCCCAAGTTTGAAAAACCCAGATGGTGGTGCTTCTCTCTTGGTAACTATGTATGTATTACCCTGATTAGAAAGTTGCATCTGTCTTTTGATCTGTGCTAATATCTCAGACATTTAGAGGCCCTGTCTATTCGTTTTTATTTCTCTGCTTGTATTATTTTCTGTATTTTCTGTCTGTATTTTCTCTGAAGTTCAGGATGCTAACTTTTCCCCTGAACTAGAGAATGCAATAAAAAAAAAAATATTGTTGACGACTTAAACAGCTCTCTTTCCTAGTTTGGTTCCACTCTCTGCAAAGATCCTGTATATGGGAGAACAAGATCCCAGTCTCCAGGAATTCTTTGTATCAACTCTTCCTTTTTTGCACTACAGAATGGTCTTTATAAAGACTCATTTCATAAAAGCCAAGTTAACTCTGGCTGGCTAATTGATAATCAGTAGGAGGTAATTCTGATGTAGGCTCATGAACAAAGTAATAAAGGAACTACGCAGTCCTTCAGTATTGCACTAGGGCTCCCCATCCCCCACTTCTTTAGTCCTAATCTGTCAGTAAGAGTGAGGATTAGAAAGTGAGCATGGAGCAGATGTTACATTTGGGAAACATAATAATGGAAAATAACAGGAAATAATGTTAAAGTAATGAAAGAAGACATGTAGATAATAAATTTTTCTTCTAGCTTATAGAAAATAGTTAAAGCAACCATACTTAAAATATCATGGAAGATGTATTACTGTGAAGACTTCTAGCATGAGAATGAAATGCAGTTCTGCAAACAGAAATTACCAGAGAATAATTAATTCACTTAAGGACCTTGATCCTTAGAAACAACATGTGTTAGAAAGCAAAGACCTGGCTTCAAGTCCTGCCTCTTATATGTAGGCCTGCAACGAGGTAAATCTCAACCACTCTGAAAAGAGTTCAACTTTCACAGGAAATGCTAACCTGCATTGGTAGAGGGAGTTTCTTTCCCTGGAAGTTCTTTGCACCAATGAAGTCAAAGGCGCAGAGAGTAAGAGCGCTGGCCTCGGAGTTGGGATGACCCGAGATCGAATCCAGCCTCAGAAAATGAGCACCCACACATGAATAATGACTAGCCGTGTAACCTTGAGCAAGTTACTTAACCCCAGTTGCTTTAAAAAAAAAAAAAAGGTCAATTCTCATCCATAGTACTCAGTTTTTAATGGAAACAATTTTTTAAAACCCAAAAACAAATTTGATGAGGTGGGAATAAAGGGAGTGATAAGTACACTTGCAATTGAAGCCATCACCTGGAGAACTTTGATAAGGTTATTTTTATCTGAGACTCAAGGGAAAAATTGAAATTTCATACTGGATTTTGGAGCTGTATATCAAGCCTGAATTCTCCATCCTGATGAACAATTCAATGGTTTGTTAAATGGGTTATTAACCTGGGGGTCTCTGATCTTGTACTTGAATGCATGCATGTCTATATGTGTATGCACATTCATATATGTATGAATATGTATTTTGAGTACACATATATTTTGAGTAGGCATATTGTGTAATATGTTTTAATATAAATGATTTTTTGTAATCCAATACATTTTTATATCATTAAAAAGTTTTACTGAGTAGCTGCCCATAGGCTTTACCAGACTACCAGAGTCCAGGACAAAGATCATTTGTCTTTATTAGTCAAGGAATGCTAAGAATATATGTTCTAGTAGCATTTTGATAATACAAAATTACCATTGAGTAACATAAATGTATATATATGTAGGTATGTATATGCATATATGTGTGTATATGTATATGGAGACAGAGAGACAAGAGAGAGCAAGTGCACTATATATGCTTCATTATACAGTTATTAAATGAAAAGCAAAAGAAAAATCAGACATTTGCAAGACATTAATTAACCACATTTAAATGATTCATCACAATCACTGCTGTGATTTATTTCTATCTTGCTGATCTATTACTTGTGTTACATAAAAGCATCTCAGCATGCCAATTCTTTTGGGATTAATTCTGATGTTATCTTATCCAAGACAACACAACAAATTAGAGCAGACTATATAGATTTGCTCATAAGTTATCAATTGGATGCAAAAAATCTGGAACACATGCTTTTACATAGCTTCTTTGCTTAATTAAATCAATTTGCCCTAAGCATTTTGCTGTGAAAAGTAATTGAAAATGATGTCATATGTCTTATTTTCCTCAAATATGTATTTTAATCAAATATATGTATTTCCACAGTTCCTCACATGGCCTTTTTAATTCATCATAATACAATCTGGGAGGATCTTTAAATTAGTTTCGTTGTTCCAATGTCTTTGCTCTGTTATTATTGCTTTGTAAAGTTAAGCTTTCAATTCTCTGAAATGAATAATTAACAAATTATTATTTCCATTTAATTGAATCTTTATATTCTGTACTAACAATTGACTCCAGCATCCTTTCACAGAATGAAGGAAATACACAGCAGTTATAAACCACTGACATGTGAGCCTGGGCAGATCCTAACAAGTCAGAAAGTTTTCAAGTACAGTATAGTGATGGTTGATATGTCTGAAGCTTGAAGGTGAGGCTAGTCAATTTTAGAGTTATAAACTTGGAAATGACCTCAGACATTATCCTGCCATCCCTCTCATTTAAGACATGAAAAAAATCAGTGAGATCCATAGAAGTTGAATTCACATATTATATGTAAAATAACCTTGAAATCTTAGAATGTATATACATATTAGTCATCATCATCATCCAGAGTATGTCACACAGAGAGTAATTATCAAAGGTGGAATTTGAGCTCTGATGTCTTTTACTACAGAAAGTGTTTTTTTCATTGTGCTACACTGCCTTTGTAACAGGTTTTTACTAAATTTTTGTCATAAATGAATGGATGGATGAATTAATTTTATGCACAGCATTTCAAGTCAGTAGTCCCCTATAGCTACAGCATGTATTTACTCAGGCAAAGATTAGGAGTAAGCATTTAAAGTTGGCTAAAGACTATCAGCAGAGGGGAAAAAAAATCTCCAATAATGCTGATACTCATATCAGATTTGTACCATGAAGTCTTTCATTTATATTGTATACGACATTACCATTTGAGAAATGTCAGCATTTAATTCCACCTTGACATCAAGTCATTACATTGTTAACACTCTATCAAAGAACAAATTACTATAGAAGGAAAACATTTTAGTACGGTGATGTGGAGCAAAATGGACTGCTTGGTAGTGATTAGGTTTGCAAGGCAACTCTAGAGGTATTTATGACAGCATATGTACGACTTTGCAGTTGCATAAACCAAGGAATATTTACTGTCATACTTTGACACATCTACTTTTATCAACCCACAGCACATCATGGCTATACATAAGTGTGAGATGTGACACATCAGAAACATCTTAACACATTATCCCAGAAAGAATGAGGGTTCCCATGAACAGAAACTTTCCTTCCTTTCTATACAGCAGTGAAAAATGATTACAGATTACAAAAAACTTATAACTTATTTTTCCTTTATGTATATGGATATACAGATATATCTGAAGCTATATATTTTTATAAGTGAGTTTTTTCCAATAATTTTTACTTTTTTTTAAGCAATTGGGGTTAAGTAATTCGCTCAAGATTACATGGCTAGTCATTATTTATGTGTGGGTGCTCATTTACTGAGGCCGGTTTCGATCTCGGGTCATCCCAACTCCGAGGCCGGCGCTCTTACTCACTGCGACACCTAGCCACCCCTATTTTCACTTTTAAAAAAATCAAATTTATACTGCTAAATTAATTTTTAAAATACCCTATTCATAATATAAATAATTTGGGATGAATGATGTATTTGTCAAATGATTTTTTAAATTATATATTTTTTAGCTATCAAGCATTTTATTTCCACCCCCTTCACAAACCTCCTCTAAAAGATACAAAAACACTTACAACAAATATGCATAATCCAGTAAAACAAAGTCCTATATAATCTACATATAAAAATCTAACTCAGTCTATCACCTTTTTGTCAGGAGGTGGGTATCATTCTTGATCATGAGCCCATTGGGATCACAGTTTATCATTTAATTGATGATAGTTCTGAAAAATTTCAAAATTGTAAATTTTTGTGTTGTTGTTATAGGGTAAATTATTTTCCTGACTCCTCTCACTTTCTAACAAAATCAAATAAAATATTTATAAAGCATACAACACATTTCTTTGTACATAGTAGTCACTATATTATTACCTATTATTATTTACTCTGCATCAGTTATAAAATATTCTCAATTTTCTCTGAATCCTGTCTCATTATTTCTTTTGCAATGATAGTATTTCATTGCATTCATATGTCACAATTTGCTCACCTTTTCCCAAATTCCCCAAATACTCTTTATTAGTATAAACTCTTTCTTAGTATAAGCAGAGCTGCTATAAATACTTTATTTCTCCATAGACTTTTTTTTTCCCACACTTGTTTGAGTAATTGTTTTTGTCTCTGGCCCCCACCCTGCCCTCCCTCTCTCTTTCTCTCTCTCTCTCAGAGATATGTGTTGATATGCCCTGGGGATTCAAAGACAAAATGAAAAATGGTTTCTCCCCTCCAAGTGCTTGCAATCTACTGTGGAACCCTCTTGTCAAAAACAAGACCACTTTTAAAAGCAATATCAGAGAATAGTGTGGTATGTATTCGCATTTTCCTGATATCTGAGTGACTTGTGGAGTCTGGAGGAGGCTCCCTGTAGATACTTCTTGTAAGTGGTAGGGTTTTATTTTTTTGTTGTTTGCGTGACTATTTCTGTCTTTATTAATTTGTTTGTTTACTTTTATTTTGCAAGATTCAGTTCCACAATCCCTTGAGTTTCAAATTTTCTACTCCTCCCTCTCCTTCCTCCTCCCCACCCCTGCCATGGCGGCATACAATGAAGTATAGGATGTGCAAATACTTTCACATTAGATATTAGTCAGGTTATAAAGAAGGATTATAATGGGTGGACTGAACAATGGTAAAGAGGAAACAAAACCAAATAAGAAAAAGAAAGAGAGCATGTAGTTTCCTTCAATCAGCATTCCAACTCTGTTCTTTCTAGTTCTTCCTGTGAATGTGGACATCTCTCTCCATCAAGAGTCTTTTGGAGTTGTCTTATAAGCCTGCATTGCTGAGAAGAGTCCAGTCTATCAAAGTTTGTCATCACACGTTCGTTGTGTCTGTAATTGTGTACAAATTTCTCCTGGTTCTGCTCTTCTCACTCAGCATCAGTTTGTATAAGCCTCTCCAGGTAACTATGAAGTTCATTTACTCCTCATTTCTTATAGCACAATAGTATTCCATTACATTCATATACTGCAACTTGTTTAGCCATTCCCCAATTGATGGCCATCCCCTTGATTTCCAATTCTTTACCACCATAAAAATAGCTACTATAACTATTTTTGTACATATGGGTATTCCTCCCACTTCTATGGTCTATTTGGGACACAACCCTAGAAGTGGTGTTGCTGGGTCAAAGGGTATGAAATTATTTATAGCCCTTTGGGCATAGTTCCAGATTGCTCTTCAGAGTGGATGAATCAGTTCACAACTCCATCAACAATGCATTAGTGTTCCAATTTTTCCAAATTCTCTCCAGCATTTGTAATTTTCCTGTTTGGTCATCTTAGCCAATCTGACTGGTGAGATGTGGTCCCTCAGAGTTGTTTTGATTTGCCTTTCTCTAATCAATAGTGGTTTAGGGCATTTTATATGCTTATAGATATCTTTAATGTCTTCCTCTGAAAGCTGTCTGTTCATATCTTTTGACCATTTGTCAATAGGGGAATGACTTGTATTCTTATAGATTTGACTCAATTCTCTGTATATTTTAGAAATGAGGCCTTTCTCAGAGACATTGGTTGTAAAAATTCTTTCCCAATTTTCCACTTCCCTCTTAATCTTGGTTACATTGGCTTAGCTTGTACAGAATCTTTTCAATATAATGTAATAAATTATCCATTTTACATTTTATAATTATCTCCAATTCTTGTTTGTTCATAAAGTGTTCAACTTTAAAAAAAGTTTTTAAGATCAATGGCTTTATGTAAATACCCACAACCTTTTTTGAAGACCAGAGGGAATCAGTTGGTCCACACATGTCAATTAACAAAATTTAAGGAAAAATCAATCAGCTCCAAACTCTAGCGAAAAAGAGGATTTATTCAGGGTAATGCAAAACTACTAGAGGTCCATTATATTGTTTTGTTCAGTGGCTGTCAGATCTAGACCTTGCTGGTAGAGATCATATGTATGTAGTCATCACAAGCAAAAGCA